>QLNU02003225.1:119352790-119364052 GCA_006491805.2 Dysdera silvatica | reverse complement strand
GTGACGTGGGAAGCGAATTGCTCAGGGTAGACTTGTGTGGAAAGCATTTGGGGAGACCTTTATCCAGCCGTGGATAGATAATGGTTGAATATGATGATTGTATAATATATAAATTATAACGGGAATTATACATAAATGATAGGGAAAGTTGACATCAGTGGAACGGTTCCATGGAGGCATCATTTTCGTATTTCATCTACCAGAGTGTGCCCGCGTACAGAAGTAGAGTTATAATCTTTTCTCATCCTTCGCATTAATTATACAGAGTGTTCAAAAAATTCTGCACTAACTGCATATTTTCGTAATCCTTAGACCATACGGAGCAAATTTGCAAATGGTTACCATAGTCGGAAATTTATATGTAATACTCATTCCACTATGATTGATTTCTTTCAAAGTTTCTGCTAATTAAAGTATTACGGAAGAAAATTTTCTGTTAATGGTAAAATTGAAAAAAAAAACACACGTTCTTTTGAGGATGCCTTTTTGGAGATGAAAATTTCCCCAGAAGATATTATGGTTTCCTTCTACGTTATCTTGTTTTTACATGCATCCCGACAAATTTAGTGGTACAGGCAGCAGTAGATCGACTGAAAAATGATCACTGTCTTGTTGCGAGGTCAAGCTTGAGTCCTGAAGACATCTGCACCTTACACAATTTTTAATTCCTACAGTTCTTTCTTTCCAGGATGAATACTTCAAAGAGCGTAAAGGCGCTGCAATGAATTTCCCTGTTTCCAGCTTAATTGCAAACTTTTATATGGAAGCGTTTGAAATCAAATCACTGGAAACTTCTAAATCAAATTATGGAAAGGTTATGTTGAAGACACTTTTATCATCTTACCAAATCTTCTGTTCCCAGTTTTCACGCATACTTAAAGAGCCAAGATCCAAATTTTCAGTTAATATTAGCAGACAAAACAACGGCTATTTACCTTTCCTTGATATCAACATTTCTAGAGACCAGAACGGAAACATGTCATCTTCTGTGTTTCGAAATGATATTCATACCGACAAATACCTTGACTTCCGTTCCCACTATTCAGCATCCCACAAAGCCTCTGTAATAGACGCTAGCGGGAGAGTAAACGCGCCCCATGATGTGGATGCTGAGCGAGACAGACTGCAGAGCAATCCTTGTGCGCATGCGCTTGGACTCATAGTTGCTAGTAATGCCGAAACACGCTGTAAATTCTAGCATCTAGCATTCTAACATCTAGCCGTTAAATGGCTGGGTCGCCAAGTATTCTTATATTAGCAACGTATTTTAAACATAATTAATCGTAACATGTGAGTATCATCATTTTTATTTAATTTAAATACACTGTGCATCAAAATACTGAATCGGCATATACCAATTCGACAGATACTGATTCAGGCAGCGCACATTGAATGTGATCGGAACGGCACGAGTCGCGAAGCGACGAACGTGGAGGGGTCTACGGGGTCTCCTCCCAGTTCGGTCTCTGTGATTCAGGTAAGTACTGATTTATTTATAAAAGTACTAATTCATAATAAAATTATTATATTAGCGGGGATACAAATATGAAGTTGTACTAATGCTTGATATATGACAGCTATTTTCTCCTATTTTTTTGGCCAAGTAAATGGAAAAACTAATAGGAATTTTTTATTAAGTCCACGCGCATGCGCAGAAGGATTGCTCTGGCGGTCTGTCTCTCTCACCATCACCAGTATGGGGCACGTTCACTCTTCCGCTAGCGTCTTTTTCTGTAATTCGGACCCTACAGAGCTGCGCCTACTCGCATTACAACAACCGCCTCCTCAGAGAAAGATAACTACGATGTTGTAAACGCCTTCTTTTAGACAGCAGTTATCCGAGTAAATTTATTCTGAGAAACCAATTCCTTCCACCAACAAGCAATAGAACTCATGACGATTATACCAGTGTTTCCACTCTCGTCATCCCTTTCATACCAGGTATTTCTGAAAAGATTGTCAGGATTTTACACCGCAAAAACATAAAAACTTTTTACAAACCTCTTCACACCCTTCGCAAATTTCTTTCTGAAGCCAAAGACCCTATCCTATTTATTCAAACTTGCAGTACGGCTTATAAAATCCCTTGCAATAATTACAACAAAGCGTACATTGGTCAAACCTGCAGACTTTTGGAACAACGTAAAAAAGAACGTTTAAACGCCGTTTTCCAAAGGCGACTTTTCAAGTCAACTCTCTGAACACATGCATCAAGAAAACCAACCTGATTGGAATTCTCTAGAGATTTTACATCAAGGCATCACAAATCTTGGAGTCATTCAGAAGCCATAGAATCAGACATCTTGCCATAAACTAATCTAAGACACTCCCAAAGCCTTACAAGATTTTTGCAAACAAACGTTCTAAATAATAATTTACCACACTCCCACCAGCAATTGACTTTCCATTTCTCATTACCTCCATATTCTTATTCCCTCGCGACTTAAAAATAAACGTTTTATTATTTTTTGTCTTTTTGTTTCGTATTCTATGTTTGTTTTTCTACTTTTCATTGTTCCTTTCTTCAGCCTTCTTCACTCGATAAAGGGAGCAGGTAGCTCCCGAAACGTTGTTATTATTTGTTTTAATAATAAAAAGGTACCCAGTGATAAAAATCTTGTCTCTATCCACATGAAGCTGATTGGAAATATATCGTATGGACAATATCTTTCTTTAGGTTTCACTCCTCTGACATGGATCGATTTCAGATATTAAATACTGACAGAACGAATGCCATCGACAGATCTGGGAATATAAAATAAATAGGGATATTGTTTATTCTCAATTCGATCAGGTATTTACCTTTTCTGGAGCTAGTGTTTCAATAAACTGATTTAATAATTCAAGTGCTACAGACAGGCTGCCTTAGAAGACGCTTGAGTGCTAGGAAAGGTACTAGATCTTAGAAACTGCGCTAGTTCTAACTTTATTTTGGTAGAATAAATGGACTGTCTAAGAATGCAATCTGTGAAAGAAACCCCTTTTTTTATTTCCAAACCTTAAATTGGGCGGGATATCTTTACATTTCGAAAGAATTTATTCGAATTTTTTTCTGGATAACATAGATATACACCTTAAACTAAATCTTGATATAATTAAGTTATCGAATAATAACTTCCATCATCTTTATGTGAGGCGAAATATACATCGTACTTGGTCCTCGTACGCAGCATGTATATTAACTATACCTAATTATCAGAGAGAGAAGATTTGTAAGTTAGGTTAAATCCGTTCTTCCCTACGAGTGATTACAGTTTTTGTGAGATATACGAGAGAACGGAATCGAAATTATACATCAATTGTGAGAACAGCTTTTTCCATCATATTTAATCAACAATTTCCATCAATAGTTTCTATGTCCTGCTGATAACCTTAAAAATGTTGGTTTTTGGTGGTTTGTCATCCTATTTACATAGATAGAGCTGACTTATTTCAAAAACGTGAAAAAGGTAGCAGGGTACTAATAGCTATGTAAACAAAATGAGTCAGTTACACTAAATAGAGGGACGATATTTCAAAGAAAATGGACTTAGGTTTGTAGTTCTTTTTAAACAAATAATAAGAATAATAGATATAAATTTTTTGAAAGGGGAACTAGACGCAGGGATTTTCTTTTTCATAGAGAAACTAAGTACAGTGAAATCTGTCTATACCTATGCCCAAGGGACCGGCAAAAATATCGTTATATACTCGAAGTTGAACACGATACACCCTAGAATCGTTAGGATTAGAGGCAAATATCGTTAGAAACAGATTATAGTTATATATATCATCGTTTAAACAGATTATCGCTATATACGTCATCATTATAAACAGATTATCGCTATAATATATACATCATCGTTATAAACAGATTATCGCTTTATACATCATCGTTATAAACAGATTATCGCTTTATACATCATCGTTATAAACAGATTATCGCTTTATACATCATCGTAATAAAGAGAATTTGCTGTACAAACTTTTTCCTGTTCATATTTAGAAATACTGTAAAATGCAATGAAAAATTTTAGATTTTTCTGTCTTACCTAAGAACTTAAATGGGGAACAATTTACCTTTAAATGACATATAAATAAAATTTTATTAAACTAATTTAGATATTAATAATTATGTAATTAATAATAAGCTAGATAAAACCTAAATTATCTCTACCTTGTGACTCAGATTACACATAATTAAGCTGGTTCCGTTCGAACCGTTAGATAAGAAATTGTACCAGCTAGGCGATTATAAAAGTTAAACTTCTGAGGGGGCGTTCCCGTATATAATTTATCTGTTTATGTATACTTAAGTTGCAAATTTATATCAGTATACCAACTCGTGGACAACAGCTGTTAAAACGGGATTTTCTTTTTGTATTGTCAAACTTATACCAGGAGATAGAATAGCCTTAAATTAGAATCAGCCAGCGTCTTAGTTAAACGACGGAAGAGCTATTTTTAGTTATGTCTTAGTTCAATAAATTTTGGAAGTTTCTGTTGTTCCATCGATTAGTGAAATAACTGGCATTGCTGCTCCACCTACAAGAACGTCCGGGAGCCGAAGAGAGTGCATCCTTTTTCACATCAAGTAGACCTAAAACCCGGACCGAGAGCTGGATATTGTTGTGTTCATTGACTTTGATTACTTCTAAATTTACGCTGCTACGCAGGATGATAGACGCCAACATAACCTCTTGGTGAAATATCCTTCAGTTATTTATCTATGACTTACCCGTTAAACGTAAAACTGTTCAAAGGACAATCTAAATTTTAATTTTCTGGTCAGCGTTAACCTTACTGATGAATTTAAAGTAACCCATTGAAGGTTATTTCTGGTCGAAAATATTTAAATCCAACGATCTGCGATTAGAATAATCAGTCGACCGAAGTAATTATCTTTTAATGTAAACTATTTCGAAGTGTTCCATTATCAAATTTCTTGGAGTATGTTGTTGTTTTTATGTTAAGTTATGATGATGATAGTTATTGACCGTTTTATTTAGGTTTAGGTGAAAGTTAAACACAGAAGATCGTCCCTGAGCACTGAGTAACAGTAATTTCTTCGTCCATACGAGAATTATCTCGTTCGCAAGAAGTTTCTGTTATACTGATGCTTAAGTGTTCCATGTTGTACTCCAATAATTATTTATATAATTACTGGAAGACTTCAGATTTTCGTATTACGTTATTTAACAAGAAGGTTGGAGATCACATTGAGATAACAAGCTGTCCGGTAAGTCACTAATAAATTGCAGTATATATTGACCGCCGCGCCGATATGAAACTGTTTTAATAAACGCATAACTCTGAATCAATGCCTGATATTTTCATAATTTAAATCACCCGTCCGTTAAGGTCAATTTATTATCGTAACCGTTTAAGGCGCAAACAAGGGAAAATATTTATAAGGGGTCATAACTTTTAAGTTAAGACGTTCGATTGGAATACCGACTAATCCTTTATATAAGGGTCATAACTTTTGCTAAGATGCCTTATCGTAATACCGACTAATCCAAGGGTCATAACTTTTAAGTTAAGACGTTCGATTGTAATAATACCGACTAACTCTTTATATGGTCATAACTTAAGTTAAGACGTCTGACGTAATACCGACCACCTTTATAAGGGGTCATAACTCAGTTAAGACGTTCGATTGTAATACCGACTAACTTTTATAAGGGTCATAACTTTAAGTTAAGACGTTCGATTGTAATACCGACTAACTTTATAAGGGTCAACTTCTGCCACGTTCAACACCGACTAACTTTATAAGGGTCATAACTTTTGCTAAGACGTCTGATTGTAATAATTGACTCAACTTATAAGGGCTAAGTTAAGACGTCTGATTTGTATACTGACTTCAATCCTCTGGCGAAGTGGGTCATAACTTTTGCTAAGACGTTCGATCGTAATACCGACTAACTTTGATGCAAATAAATCTTTCGAGCGTGTTGTTTTTCTCCTCTTGGCTTCTCCATAGATCCCTCTTCTTTCTAAGTTCCTTTAACCTTCGTGATTATCCATATCCAAGTTTAGAAACTTAGATAATCTATATATTTTATATAAATTTTATTATACATATTTATTAATATAACTTTTTTATGTTTTAAATAGCTCTAGGTTTCGAGATGTAGTCGATGTGATCACCCGGATATTTTCATCACAAACAGTACTAGAAACAGTATTTTTTGTCTTTTGCGTTCTGGCGTATTCTCTTTTACAGAAAATATCTTTTTCTGATGCAAGAATCTGCCTAAAACTTCCATATTCTTCTCATAGCATCCCTTTAAATAATTAATACCTTTATCTTATAATCATACATGCGGCTGAAAACGTGCTTATGATTTAATGAATATAACTTTTTGTTATCACATTTGGAAAGAAAGGACTAGTGAATATTAGAATAAAAAAGAATATTATACAAAATATATGCAGTCTGAGAACTTCATTTTTCTGAACAAAAATATGAAATCTCTAAATTTATTTCATATTACAAATAATCTGAAAATTTGATTAAAGATTGACGATTTTTCGTCATTTATATACATGAAAGCAATATCATGTCTAAGACGCTGATAAATATCACTTTAGATAGTTTCCATTTCGCCAATAATTGACAGAATTTCACCGACTGTCGCCAACCGTTTACAATGAAATAGGAAAAAGGAAAATCTGGCATCGGTCAATCAGTGGAAACATTAGTCAAGGCTGTTGGTTACCGATAGCATACTACAGAAAAACGGATTTTCAGCCTTTTTCGATAACTAAATCTTATTGATCGAAGGTACTAAATGACATGGACCCTAACAGCGAAACCAATATTTATCACTTTTCGTACAGCAGTTCGATTTCGTTTCATTGCGACTATTTATTTCGACTACTTGGAATTGGGTCAGTCTCTCAATAGACAATAGATAGCGATCAGAGATTTAACAGTATATCATCTCCGCTTTCTTTAAAGTTAACTTAAAGCGGTATGTGAAATGCAATTTCACACAATGCAAACAATAATACAACATATTTCGGGATGAGTTACAACTGCAATAGCTTGATGTTCTCAATAAATATTAACATTTCAATATAATTTGCTATAGAGCAATATTATATGCAACTGGTATAGTATTTAGTGGATTTATGTAATTTCGCCTATAAATAGTGTAATACATTGTTTGACTGACTGGTATATTAAAAAGTTACTTTATAGAAAAGAGACAGTCTGAGAAATACACCTTCATTACCGGAAAATAACAATTTCTCTTGAAAATAATTTGATATGTATAGAATTTTTTATATACAGAAAAAGGTTTTTGTGAAAAAGAAAAAGGTAAGTTTTGTGAAAGAGTAATGATCACGTGGACTTAACAAAGTTTGGTACTTACAAAAGTTCAATATAGAGAGGTCTAGCCGTACATGCTTGGAATAATTCAAATATACATTTAAAATTTCAGAATTTAAAACAAATCGCTTTTAAGAATATGGATTATCAAAGATTAAAGTCCTCAATATTTCATTTGAGAAAAGTCATAACGAAGTATGAAATAAACGATAATGTGTTTCGAATGGAATATAGAATGCATTATAATCTCGGTAAAGTACAAGAAGACATATTTATATGAAGATTGCTTCTACTTGAAGACTTATATATATATTACGAATATATATTATACATACATGTGAAGACTTACGCATTATGAAATATTAAAATTACATTTTAAAAGAGTTTTCGTGTGTCATACTTACTGAAAGTAAAATTATTTTACATTTATATTTTTGTGAAGATTTGAATATTTTGAAGATTGCTTAGCTTTAAATTGCTACTTAGAAAACTTCACCAATCCTTTTCAGGAGCATGATTTCAATGGTTAGAGGGTAAAACGACACGCTGTGTATATCTATATATACAAACATACCAAATATATACGCGTATCAAACGGATCAAATATATACACGTATCAAACGTATCAAATATGTACACATATCAAACGTGTCAAATATATTCACGCATCAAACGTATCAAATATTAGGGGGACCGGAAAGTAATGTCGTTTTTCTACATTAAATTCAAACAGATAAATTTTTACCAAGTTTTTATTTTTAATCAATAATGTAATCACCCTCGTTATCAACAACCTTTTGCCATCTAGTGTACAGTGTTTGATAATGACACAATAAGTTGATAAATGAAAAATAAATATTGACATGTGGAGAAACGACATTACTTTCCGGTCCCCCTAATATATACACATAGCAAACGTATCATATATATACACACGCATTAAACATATCAAATATATACACTCATTAAACATATCAAATATATACACGCATTAAACATATCAAATATATACACGCATTAAACATATCAAATATATACACGCATTAAACATATCAAATATATACACGCATTAAACATATCAAATATATACACGCATTAAACATATCAAATATATACACGCATTAAACATATCAAATATATACACGTATTAAATACCTAGTCTTGCTATGTTCTCTCCCGCCAAACAAATAGTTTAAAAACATTATAGTTCCCAATTTCCAGCGTGCATTTGTTATAAGACACGTGAGCAAGTTTACTAACTCATGAATAAAAGTATTTCAAATTAATTGGAACGAAATTTTAAAATGGAATGGAACGTAAAACGAAACGGTGTCGCAGTTATCCTCTTCAAAAGTGTAATAAATCCCCGTCTGATAATTTTCAACTTCAGAAACATCCAAAAATTTCCAAGAAATTCATTTATCGTACCATCAGCAGGTACCATGAAATGTCCTCTGTCGACGACAGGGAAAGAACCGGTCATCCACGTGTAACCAGAACGCCAGCAGTCGTTAAAGCATTTGCCCAGAGAATTCATCGAAATCCTCTACGCAAACAGAAAATCATGGCAAGAGAGATGAAGATTCCAACCAGAACCATGTCCCGCATTACAAAAGACTTGGGACTTGGTCCTTATCGTTAAAGCACAGGACAGCGTCTTACAGAGAATTTTTCGGAACAGCAGGCCAAGAAGAGTCAAGCGGCTGTTACAGCAGCAAGCCAACAATGGACACCGTAAAATTCCATTTACAGAAAAAGTTTTATCACAAAATTTTTACGATTGAAGAAAAGTTTAACGGCCAAAATGCCCGAGTCTATGCACACAGTTCCCGAGAAACTTCTGAGAAGATCCCTAAGCTGGAAAGGGGTCACCATCCAACCTCACTCATAGTTTGGTATTGAGTTTGCTACGACGGGGTCATAAAACTGCATTTTTGTGAGAAAGGCTTCAAAACTAACGCAGCCGTTACTAAAATGACGTATTAGAGAAGGTATTAATACCACTGATTCATTCTCTGTTTGCTCAACAACATTGGGTTTTCCAGCAGGATTCTGAACCTGCACACAAGGCGAAGATCACACAATGTTGGCTACAGATGAATTTACCGGAGTTTATCGCTGCTGAAGATTGGCTTTATGGAAGCCCCAATCTCAACCCCATGGACTATCGACTGTGGAACGTTTTAGAAGAGAGGGCTTGCTGCATGCCTCACAGGAATATTGAGGTTTTGAAGAAAAAAAAAACTGAGCAAGATAGTGTCTTCGATATCCATCGACGTGGTGCGATAGATCAATGGCCTGACTGTTTAAAGAGGTACATGAAAGCAAAAGGTGCACATTTTGAGTAGTTTTACCTTTTAATGTAATCTATTACAATCTAGAAATAAAGTAAATATAAATATTCTAAACTGTTACAATATTCTTTAATGATAGACGGTTTTTCGTGAGAGACAGAACTTATGGCATGACTAGGTATATACACGTATTGAACTTTTTTGAAAGAAAATTGTCCTTAAATCTATAATAACAATATAGAAGGATATTTATTGCGACATAAATTAAATTACGAATAATATTAGAAAAAAAAGGCTCCAGATTTTAATTCATTTCTCGTCAAACAATCTGCCAAACAGAACCATGTCCTATGCTGGTATAACTCAAGAATGCTGCACAAAACAGTCATAACTATAATCAATCTATCAATAGGTATTATAATGCGTTAAAGGAATTCCACAATCTATTTGAACAATATGTACCGCTTAAATAGTATTTCAGAATTTATATTATTTCAATCATTTCGCACTGAAGTTGAAGCTGCTAAACGTTTGCTCACAACTTATTCAATTCTGGACTTCCTAATGGCTGTTTCTCGGAATTCTAATATATAGAAATATACGCTATGCAATTGAGCAGAAATGAATCTTTTTTGTGTACAAAAGTAAAACTCGCTTGGATGTTTATATTTTAATAGAAAACAGCAATGCAGGTAGAAATTTTGTCGACCTAAACTCTGCCAAATTGCCAGGTGATGGTGGTTTTGCGCCTAAATTCTTAAAGACCAGCTCTATTAAAATGAATACTATCTTCAACCGAATTTTTTTTTCTCAAGAGAATGTAAGCATGGATAATTTAGATGTAAGTAGTCATTAAAGAGAAGGCAGCTCTTATTTCTTCTTGGGATGAGAAGACTTTAATTTTTCTTAGTCCAACTGTTATTAACACAAAGCAGAAAGAGTAAGCGAGACGTGAAATAGCATAATTTAAACGTAATCGTGGCGCACGTATTTACTTAAAGCTGGTTTTTGTTATAAAAATACTATTTCACTTTTGAAGTTGTTTAAGATTGTAATAAACTTTATTAATTAAATATGACGCGAAGCGTGCGAAACTCTTTTGGGTTGTGCATAGTGTACTTAATATATAAACCTTCCCAAACTCTTTCATCTTCAACTAAAAAGGGAACACTTTTCGCTGTTCACTGCACTTTGTGATCAGACCTATGGGAGATGATAGTGCTTGACTTCCTGATCACGAATAATAATAATAATAATAATAATAATAATAATAATAATAAATTTATCAAAATCCAACAGGTTACAAATACTCTTACATTGGGAGTAAAACACAAAATTTCAAAATCATCAATCGGAATACAGTTAGAACACATAAATAAATTCAAAGGGAACGCTTGAGATGAGACCTATAGGAGATAATAGTGTTTGACATCTTGATCACGAATATGTAACCATTTGTCCGCTAAAATGATATGATTACTTTTTATGAATATCTGAAGTCCAAACATGGCACTTTTTCCGCCAGGTTTGATATTTTTTTAATTACACTGTATGTGAGAAAAAAACAGGTTTGAAGCCGGTAAGATTATAAAGGATCATTATATTTAACGGATAAAAATAAAAAATTATTTCTCAGCTAATTTAAAC
>QLNU02003225.1:119321456-119352690 GCA_006491805.2 Dysdera silvatica | reverse complement strand
TATTCACATATGAGATGCGTGAATATATGAGTATTCATATATGAGATGCGTGAATATATGAGTATTCATATATGAGATGCGTGGATATATGAGTATTCATATATGAGATGCGTGAATATATGAGTATTCATACATGAGATGCGTGAATATATGAGTATTCATATATGAGATGCGTGAATATATGAGTATTCATATGTGAGATGCGTGAATATATGAGTATGAATAAACGAAATGTATGAATATCCATATATGAGATGTATGAATATATGAGTATCTATATATATATGAGATGTATGAATATATGAGTATGAATAAATGATGTGCATGAATATATGAGTATGAATAAATGATGTGCATGAATATATGAGTGTGAATAAATTATATGTATGAATATATGAGTATGAATAAATGACGTGTATGAATAATGAAAAGTTGCTATATTTACACAACCTGGATGTGGTCATTGCATATCACATGCCGTTGCAACCATGGAATTTAAAAAAAAAATTGTGAACAAAACTTAATAGTAGGCTATTTGAAAATGCATTTATTGTAATTAGAAAAAATGTGAACAAAATTTCATGAAATGTGCCTCATTTCGTGAAGTTATGTAACCATAAATTGTGGATAAATCATTGCATTATGCTCTTCATTTAGAAATGAGATCTTTGCAATTATCTTGGCTATTATCTTGTATGAAAATATCAGTTTAGATTTTAAAGACAATTGTGATTTCCGTAACGACGAAGAAAGTGATATTAGTATAGTCGGTGACAAATATAATAACTATACTGTAAAGGGCGATCAATTGGCAAATGCATTCAGTTTAATCTGCTTTGGTTATTATTATATATATATATATGCTAAATATTAGATAATGCTTTGCAATTATCTTGCATTTAATTTCCTCAACATTTTTTAATTTTCTGGAATTATGATTGCTATAACAGCACCTAAACCAAGCATATTGTAATATAGGGCGATATTTTTTAGACTGTAATTGATTGTGAACCAAAGAATGCATTTTTATTATCTCATTTCGATGTCGTATGTCAATATCCATTTCATCGATTGCTATTCTGTTGATTATTTTTTTGTACAAATTTTTTATATTGTCGAAAGAAATAAACATCCAGCGGTTGTATGAGGGATGTTGCTTTGGGGGGTATTTGCAAGGATATACAATTTTCCGGAAAATCTTAATAAGTGTTTGGGTCTGTACTACCTGTCCATGAGTTTAGTAAAACACAGGAAGGAGGAGACATGATGGGTTTCATACAACATTCTACCCACTTTCTCATTTTGATTTTGTCCATTTTTTCCGACTTGGAGCATGTAATATATAAGTTTGAAGGTTGAAATAAATTCGTTTTGAAACGTTGTTAATCGTTGAACAGTCGGGCCAAATGTTTCCTCAGCTTCTCTTAAACGAAGTAACATTTTCCCTGTCAGTTCCCCATTCATTGATATTATTGTCATTATTGTATATGAATGTGTTCTGCCAAAATCAGACCCTATTAAAGAAAATGTCTGTTTTTCACCTTTATGCGATAGCTGCCTTTAATTTGGAAGAAAATAATTAAAACCACTTTGATCAGAGTTAAAAATTTGTTGGGGGATAATATTAGCAGTAACATTTCCCGTATGCAAAATAAATTCTATGGCACTATCTTCTATGTTCCCTATATTCTGGGTGTATATTTGAGTGATATATTTTGTTACTTTCCACTGAACTGTTTTGTTTCGGCTCTTAAAATTATCTATAAAATTATCGGAACATTTAAAATCCTCAAATCCCAACTCTTGGGATTTCAGGATCGCCCATCTTTTCAAATCTATATCATGAACAGGTAAATAATTTTCCCTAGCTTTTGTAAATCTGGCTAACATTTCATTTTTTATTATTTTATACTTTTCTATATTTGTGCCCATATTTGATATATATTTTCTGAACCTCGAAATATAAGTAGGGTATTTTACTGTTGGATATCTCCTGTTGGTTTTTTGTAATTTATTTTTTTAACAACTGTCAAATACTGAACAATTGTTTGCATATTTTCTGAACTGAATTCACTTTCCTCAAGTTCTTGATCAGTTATTAACGACGGAAGCGTGTAGTATTTATTAACGACAGAATTCAAAACGGATTGAATTATGTTCACTATATTTTTCATTTTCTCACAAACGGAAACTCGTACAACTATATTGACGTTGCATTTGCGGATGAGTTTATATAGCTAGTGGAATGCGAAACTTAAATGTCCCGCCAACTCTCCAAAATTGTCGCCAAATTCGCCAAATATCTATGCTAAAAGTTCATTTTTCATATTAATTTTTTTATACTGTTTAAATTAGCTGAGACATAATTTTTTTATTTTTATCCGTTAAATACGATGATCCTTCATAATCTTACCGACTTCAAACCTGTTTTTGCTCACATACAGTGCGATTAAAAAATATCAAACCTGGAGTAAAAGTGTCATTTTTGGATTTCAAATATTCATAAAAAATTTTCATGTCATTTTTGCAGACAAATGATTACATGTTTGTGATCAAGAGATCAAGCACTATCATCTCCTATAGATCTTATCTCTAAGCGCAGTAAATAGAGGAAGGGGTTCCCTTGTAAGTCTTTCCTTATAGAACACCAGTTGTTCAACGGCAGTTGAGTGTTTTGCTCAACGGACTGTAATTTATTTTCAATTGAGAGTTCATTACCGTGATCTTAGGAATGAAACATGGTATTATCATTTGGTGCATATGCATTTTACAATACCTTCATTCTTTCTTCCTTGAGAAGGATGAAAAGAGGAAATAGGAAGGATAAATAATTGTATTTATTGAAACATTCCAGAATTCTCAACAACTCAATATCAACTCTGTTATATTTTAATACAGTTCTTGAATCTTACACCACGCGTATATTGCCCATTGTATTATATATTTAACCCAGCCAAAAGAGGTAAAAAAAGATTGTGATCTTGCCCATGTGTTATTAGGAATACTTTTCTCTATTCTCAATAGTTTTACAAAAACTCAAAGGGCAGTAAAATTTCTAAAAGATTTTCTTAGTTTCTTCAATTCCATTGCTCCGAAAACGGTCACCAAACATTTGCTGTAAATATCTGAAAACCAATCATGTAAATGTAGGAAAAACCATTGCGTTGAAATTTGGTTTGAACGGAAAATAGTCAGGATAGTTGGGGTGTGTGTGCAATTAAATATTGTAGTTCAACACTCACCCACAATTGCCGCTTATGAGTTTCCATAAGCAATGGGAATGAACATTGTGTGTTCAGTTTATGTATTGCACCAACAACTGTTCGAAATAACATGCACCACAGACCTCTCGTGACTATAGAGATCAGAATATTCGAATGGATGGAACTCGTCTCACTCTGAATGGCATCTTCGTGTGTTCCATCTATCAAATATACCACATTCCATAGTTACGGACATGCCCGGCAGCCTGAATTGTGATATATTTAGTGGTGTAGACCATATCAAATACTTGCCTCTGTAATACACAAACTGAACATACAGTGGTTACTTTCATTGTCTTTCGAATGGCTAAAACACCATTTATAGGCGAGTTTTGAAATTCAATTTTTGATCAAACAAAAAAATCCCATCTTTACAATACTTATCATTCAAAGCACATTTTAATCCGACGATTTTTCATTTTTTTTATGAATTTTTAAATATTTACTGATATTTGGCTGACCACGTATTTTATTTTAAGTTACAATTAAAGTATAAAATGCAAATGATGATGATGATAACGAATGCAAAAAGTCGGCTTTAATATAGTTTTAAGACATTTTACTGGAGATAATCAACAAATTTTACCTTATCATGTATTCTTTCGCAGCTTAAAATTTTTTGTAGGATTCTGGTTCAAATGAATTTCCGTAAGTGAGGACAAAATTTAAATTCGTTAATGTGTGTATAGATGAAATACCAACTTGTGCGGATTTTCGTGGCTTGTACGGGTTTTACCTCCACCTTACGGTTTTATGGTCGATATCAAGAAAACTACGGAAAACCTCATTCAAGATCCTCAACTGCAATTTTCTACTGGACCAGCGGAAGCAAGGAAGGAGTAGATCGTCCGCGCCTTCCTTGCTTGGGGGCAACGTTTCCCGCTTGTCCACTTACTTCCACAGCCGTCTATACAGCATATAGCACAAAAAACCAAACGTATTGGGATTTCCCGTCGCGCTGTGTGGATCAGCCGAGAGGGAGAATAAAATCAGTTATTTGGCGCTTTTTGTTCACTGTTAAAAATAATCGTCCAGGTTGAACCAAAATATGGTGATTTTTCAGCTGCATCCATTATTAAGAAAACTACTTTTGGCTTCCACACTTCATAAATCTAAATTTTACTGATCGTGTGCATGCTTGTGCATCTTGCAATTTTTGAATTTCGATGAAAAGCAACATGATATATCTTAATTAATAACTAAAAGTACATTATTATAGGCCCTGCGGTGGCGCAGTGTGGTAACGCGTTCTCCTATTGCGCGGCTAATCCGGGTTCGACTCCCAGCAGTGCAAAAAGAACGCTTACTCAGAGATCTCATAAAGATCGCACTGCTCACTGTAGTCCGGGGTTTGGTTCCCTAGGCCTTAAGAGGTTCGGATTCCTCGGAAAACAGTAGGTCCCGGCGCAGCATGACCACTGTAGTCTTTGAGCCGTAAAACCAAAAAACAAACAAACATTATTATACTTGCCGAGAAGAAAGGGAGATGGATCCAGGAAGTTTACATTTCTAATGAATTCGTGGCAAATTTCGATAAACTCAGTTCTCTTTATACTCAAATTTTCTTTCATAAGCTGTAGACAAGTTTTTCGAGAAAAATTCAACTTTTCAGCATCAGTTGATTTTTCGGAATTGATGAAGTTTGAAATTAAACTGATCTATAAGCGAAACCATATATTCTCCGTGGCGTTTTCAATTCATGACACATATTGAATTTAAAAACTCTTTGATTTTTCATCTTTCCTCTAAGATTAATTAATTTCTGCTGATCACCAATTTTGTCTTTATCGTCAGAAACAGGTTGCACTTAATTTGTTTACTATGAGCACATTCAGATGATTAACTTCAACTTTCTAAAATTTTAAAGAAACTGTGTAATATTAATATTTTCGCATTTCTGTTTCACCATCATTGCATCTTCTAGAACAGGGGTCTTCAACCGGCAGCCGGCTGGCAACTTGTGGTCCACCGATATCTTTTATGCGGCCCGCCAACTCATGAAAAATTGCAAATTCTTTAACACAAAAATAAAGCCTCTTGCGCCTTCCAAGTCTTAAATATATGCATTTAATTACGTTCATATTTCATATTTTGTAATAAATACCTTAAAACGCTAGAGAACTAAAGTAGTATACGGTCTTCCCTCAATCGTGTTTTACTTTAATTTTCCAGTGTATTGTGCGTTCGCGCAGACCTGACGCCTGATACCGTTAGCAGACGGGTTAGTCCATTGCAGTTTAGGGAAGGGCATCTTGCCGAAACTGGTTTTTCGCGCGGGAAAAACCAGTTCCTCCAAGACGGCCTTCCCTAAACTGCAATGGACTAACCCGTCTGCTAACGGGGTCACGCGCCAACTGAGCGCGAATGCAGAGTATATGGGCATTAGGGGAAGTTTTACTGATTTGCAGTGTAACAGTGATTTACAGGAAAAATTCAACTTAAAGGCTCGTTGAATTCTATTCTAAATATGTCGATAAGAACATCTTCCTAATCATCTGACGGCATGTTCTCAAAATGTTACATTTCGGGAGCACTTACATCTGCACACAGGGTGCGGAGAAATTTTATGAAATGGATTACATGTTTACAATGAGGGTTACAGAGCTACAACACCATATATTCATGTGTAATATATATCGATAAATGCAGCATTATAACACAATATTTAAACATATAATATAGTTACATAGCAAATACTTAAAATATATAATTAACAAAATACATAAAATATTAATACATATAATATAACAATAATAATACTATATTTAGGGTTAGTTAAAAAATTATATATAAAGCTGTTTCATCAAAGAGAATTATATTTAAATAAATTCATATAGATGCGACTTTAAAACCTCCACCGATAACTTTCTCTAAAACCACATGCATCTCGCCTTTATAGATATAAAATGAATCTTTCTATATGACGACACAGCTCATAACCATAAATCTGTTTATAAGAACATTTTCCGCGTCCCCAAAAAATATCAAATATATCAGGTTTAATATTGTCCATTATGTTGCCTTTACCAATTTCTTGAATGCAATTTTAGAGATATTTTGCTGCATAATATATTTTCAAAATATACTTGTTAATTACTTCTTTCATTTATTCTTTATTTGTACGGTCACAATAAGTTTTCATTATATGAAAACTAGTATCATATAGACACGTATATATCTATATATAATATTCGACTATACTATGAAAGGTCTCAAGAAAATATCAGCACAGATATAACATGCCTGAAACCCTGAATAAAACTAGATTCCTATATATATATAAAACTAATCAGAATTCAGGAAACACCAAAAGGTTATTTTCCATCCCTTCTTATTTTGCCATTCACCAAAAGAAAAGAAAATATAAATGCATTTTCAAAATGTATTTATATAAACGTATTTCAATATTGTCTACATTTTCGTTCATGTTTGATGAAATTTTTACTGAAATTCTTCTATTACTTTTTTAATTTAATATTAATTAACGAATATATAATCTCGTCAAACAGTAGTTGGTTATCCAGATCTTGGATCATCCACTATGCTTACTTTTTATTTACTAAGATGAAGAATCTTTCTTCTTGCAAAAACCGCACTTTTGAGACTTAGAGATCTCATCATCATTACAATTTTTAACATGTCGACAAACTTGGAATTTCAGTTTTGTCGAATTTTCAGTTCTTATTCTTCAGGTAATCGAAATACATATTACAATTTCATATTAAATTCCATGGCCCGACGTTGGAATATTTATTTGACATTTTTGGTGGTAATATTTTTCATTGTTTAGGAAGGTTGGAATATAAGTGACGGAACTGCGAATAGTTGATACTTAAACGCAATTTATTTGTCAACTATAACATGCGTTTGTTTCTCGCGGTCGAGGCTGATATATAACGCATAATTATCCACTGTGCGATCAAACGTTACTTGGATCCCATATCCTAGAACGTTGCGACTATGTTCAATACCTGATAGAAATGACATGCTGAATGATTCTAACGCGTCGCTGTAAATGCGAAATTGTATTCTGATCTATGACTATTAGAGGATTCGGTATTGGAGAATTTAGTATATATTGAATATACATTTCGGTAACAGTTTCTGGTTCGATTATTTACCTATGGTTTAGTCCATTTAAATATTAGAAGCCGTAGGAAAACGCAAAGTGACCAAAGGAACGGTTGTTGAAGTGAGAAAAGGATGCGTCATTCAGGTTTGGGAATATAACTATGTTGAAAAATGATTTTACTTCTGCTGTTCATTGCTTTCGAACCTTGCATCCCACCGTTGTTTCTATTGTAGCTAAAGAAGGGATCCTCCATTTAACGCGAACTCAATAATATAATCCATATCATAATATAGCTCAATAATATCTCAATAATATATTAATAATACTTCAATATAAGTTAATATTATCTAATGTTTATGTTTCAATTCATGAGTTTGTTTTTCAACATATTTATTGTCAATACAAAAGTTTTTGGCGTATATTGAATGTAACAATTTTTATGTTCCTACCACTGATTGGGATGGGGCGAACGGGTAGGAAGGGGCGGTAAAATGCTGAATCCCCCATATAACGAAGATGATATCTTCATGTTTTACAAACAGTTTTGATACCAGTACTCAATAGAAAACAAATGAGTGACAAAAAATTTTCCCTATAGCTTGAAGGTACTTGCTAATGTGCTTTGATTATTAGAGCATGTTTAAACATCCTTTTTCGAGATCAATGGTGCGAACAGAAAAGTCCATATTTATGCCATCCCATGTTGCTCGATGACACAACTTTGGACACTTTTATGAGGACAGATGAAAAATTCGATTTATTTAGCAAAGCCTATTTTCTTAAATAACCTAAAGTAGGGAACAGCGTAAGTTTAACAACATTTTTTAACAGGAATTTTGGAAGGTGTGTTGTTTCAATTCGAAAAGTGCACTTGTTGTACTGGTAAAGGTGCAGACTGTGTAAAATAAAGTGGTGGCGTTAGGGAAGTGTATATGCGCGCATTTGTGCGATATTAGGAGTAAACTAGTTCTGCAACAAGAATATTGGTTGGTTGGGTGGTTGGTTGGTTGGTTGGTTGGTTGGTTGGTTGGTTGTATTTTTATGGCGCAAGGACAACAATGGTCATTCTGCGCCAAGCAAGGTGAGACACGAATATTCTCATGAAGCTAATAATTTAATGGGCAAAATAAACTCCAACCTATTCAAGACTTTTCAAAGCAACGGCCTTTGGTACTAGATATTTTTTAAACTTTCTTCTATATTGATTTCAGAGGATTGAATCATCCAGTCTTAATGGCGTGTTCCTGGGTAAATAAATCTCAGTTAAAACAGATTTTGCTCATTCTAAGGCGATAAAAGCGACATAATAGTAATAATATGAAATGAAATACATTTCATTTGTTTCAGACCATATGATACGTATACACACCAAATTATTCACTGCCTATTTGCAAATGTTTAAATGCGTTTCAGATCATATATATATGTTAAGCCAGTGAACTTGATTAATATTATCTTATTTGACGTTGCACATAACATGAAAATAATAATCACATACACTGCATTTTCTAGTTAAAAATATTATTCAATTAAATTAACAACAGTACAATTATTTAATCTGGAGATGAAACGAGTCCAGAGTCGCAACAATCAAGGTATATGGGCAGAAAGTTCATAAGGGGGTTATAGGCTTAATGGGAGGGGTTACAGAGCTACAACTCATATATTCCTATGTTAAATATACAAAATTTCATTGCGATGGGGGTTACAACCTCCAAAACCGGCCCCTTGGTACGCCTCTGTGTATTAGCAACCTCTAGGTCCCAAACACATTCATTTTGAACTTTTTTCCTTTATGCATCTAAAACAAATTTCTGAAATAGCAAAAGTATTAGTACTGAAATAGTAAAAGTAGTGGCAGTACTGTCGAAGTATTTTCTTTTTGGCAGACGTGAAAACTTCCTTTTGAGCTTCTAGAAACAGATGTGTCTCCTATTCATGAAGGTGTGGACTGCCAAAATATAAGAAATTCCAGAGCGGCTATTTGTTTGGTGATACTTTCGCTTTGACGGGATAGATCTCAGTTTGCAGAAGAGCTGCGTGAAGGTTTTAGACTTACAGTCTTCATGCTTAGCCTGCCAGATTTGGTCACTGACAATTTATGACATTTTCAAGTCAAAAAGAAAACATAGCCACTGTGATCTATTTCTACAGATATACGAAATAATTTTATTGCCCCTAGCCTTCCGTATTTGCTCCTTTCCACCTTTTAGATTACCATGAATAGTGTAAGTGGAATACATAATATTTTTCCATTTCCTTAAACCATCGTGACGTCGAAATTTCTTTTGCAGTCCAACTCTTAAACGTCTGCGGATTTTGCACTAATATAAGCGCGTAAAAATTTTAAAGAAAATAGTATAATACCAGCTTCCTGTAAAATCACCATTTACGTATTATTTACCATAAAGTTATATTTATACGAAATGTATAATATACGGGGTAACTCTTAAATGTTTAGTATGAAACATAAATAACACAATAGTCGCAGTTCATTAAAATTAAAAACGGTGATAGCTATTTCGATAGCGAAATCTATCTTCATGTGTGTCCTAAATATATCTTGTTTCACATCTTACTGATGTAATAGTGTTATTAATGCATTTACCTCTTCATTTCCAATATAAAATATGCCTTTTATACTTTATGAGAGTATTATCTGCTATTTACTATAATGCTAAAAATATTTTACTCATTAGATTAATTATTGTCTCATGAAACTTGGCTCCAAGACGTGAAGAGGAAGCAACAACGTGTGTACAAAGTTGAATTCACATAGGCTGAGTATTGGTAGTTGAGGGGTCAAAAAATTAGCATATAAGCCTCTAAGCAGCCGAATCGACACTAATTTGGTACCTAACTTTTTCCTTTTCTTTGACACACAGGGCAGAGTGCTTTAATCTGAGCTTAAAATCAAGAGTGAATGGACCCAATTACATTAGTCATCCGCTAGCCAATCGATGATTTAATGCTCAAGTTAAAAGCGAATATTTTGTTGGAGTTTAGATAATTATTACTAAATTATGCAAATTATAAAGTATTCAGAACGATCATTTCTTGGGAGGCTTAATTTTTTACACAAGGGTAATGATTGTTTGTTGAAAATACTGGAGTTTCTGGTTGTATATAAGGTAGAAAATAAATGGATTCGAATTTAACATGGATGTTAGAAAATCTTTCATGGTTATTATGCTATATACTCACGTTCTTTTTTTCAGACGACATTTAAAGTAATTTGGGGTCATTTCTGATCTCATGTGGCAGATCCTAAATTTTAGTCCGGATAAATTCGGGCCACGAGATATAAACTTGTTGAACGCCGTTGGCTGAAAGTAAAATTATTATGGATGTTTCGGAACACCGATATCAGAATTGAATAATCGAATAAATTAAGGGAGTGTGCTCGCTCCAGATGTATCTCAAGTACATAAATATTATATTCGAATGCTCTTTTAGTAACAGGGGGAAACTCGAAAGGAATAAATGCGAATTCACGAAAGCGAAACTATTTAAAATCTATTCATAGTAAATGCATTTCGTATTTCTGATGACTGAAAGACATTAATTCGGTTTTGCAATTAACGAAATGCGTCTTGATATAATTTATTCATTTCTTTTCAATTTGGATATTCGTTCTCCTTAATGCCATCCCTTTTAATGCTTAGTTAAAAGCATAAGCGTAGAGTCCTATGGGCCCGCGGGGCACGAGCCCTGTTCCGCAATAATTTGAAATAAATCACAATATTACGTATAAGGTATAACTATATACAAACTGCGCTTGTCTCCTCCACCCTCCTAATAATTTTGGAAATCTTACGTCCTTGATTGAAAAGCTGCTTCTGATCCAAATCATATCAAACTTATTTCTCACAAGTATTTTTGTAAGGTCGATGACGAAGTTTATATATTTCGTTCAATTTCATTGCAAAACAGGCAGACAGACAGATAGATAGTTAGACAGACAGACAGACAGGTAGGTAGGTAGGTAGGTAGGTAGGTAGGTAGGTAGGTAGGTAGATAGATAGATAGATAGATAGATAGATAGATAGATAGATAGATAGATAGATAGATAGATAGATAGATAGATAGATAGATAGATAGATAGATAGATAGATAGATAGATAGATAGATAGATAGATAGATAGATAGATAGATAGATAGATAGATAGATAGATAGATAGATAGATAGATAGATAGATAGATAGATAGATAGATAGATAGATAGATAGATGAAAAAAAATACCATTTTCAATGTTTGAGCTAATATTTCTTCTAAATTTTGCCCTAAATTGTTGATATTGCTCAAAAGGAGGAGACGGTATTATTTGTTAGTTTAATTTCATAAATAAATCAGATTTGTTACAAAAATAGTACAATTGTTATTATATTTTAAAATGATGTAAGAATCACTTTCGTAGATTACGCGATGTATTTATTCCACCTGAATAAAATTTCGTACACCTAAGAATTTAACATAAATCCTTTGGCACTCACGAACGTTCTAAGACTGCTTTCTGATATCACTTGATTTATTTAATAAATTTGTTGCTACAGTAAATTTAATATTATACATAAAAGTCGAGTTGAACATATTTTTATCTATTCATTACTCACTGTTCCGTATGTAGCAGCCCGTTTCATTCATACTTAATATTTGAAAATGACGTATGACGGCGGAATGAAACGTGACTTGAAAACTGCAGCAAAATATTGTCCCCATGGTCTACCTCCGATCTGTTTCGGATAGATAGCCACGAAGTTATTATCCAACTTGACTTGCATAGTAAATCGCATATAAAATTGTATTGAATATTTGAAAAGTTCTCTGAAGAATGTCTCCCATTTAAATTACAGTATGAGTTAACTATAATTAACCACGCAGTTTATATATTTAATTAGTTCCATTACACAAGTCATTACCACTATGGATATTGAATTTATGAAGCCATTAACTACGTACTTGAACAAATTCCTTACATACATAAATTACCGCAGGGTCAGAACTAGTCATAAAATCAACTTCACGAACATATTGAAGAGGAAGACATGGAGAGCTCCTGTCGCCAAACTGCTGGAAAAGCAGTCTCAGCATTTAGACTCACAACAGGCCGTGATTTATATTTACCCAATATCGGGATCTTGGAGAGTCCTTTGTGTCCTCTCTGTACAAGTGTTGGAGTACAAGAGATGGACGCTAATCATCTCCCGACCTGTCCAGCTTTATAGGGGACAACTTTGCACACCAGGAACTTGCAGGCCAGACATTTATTCTCCCTGCAGCATTCTTGGTGTTCCCGCCTGTGTCTTGCGTTTAACCTACTAGGACTGCTTTACTTTTTATCTTATATTTCTATAGTCTATGCATTGTCTCTTGTTCGTGATATGTAGTACTATGGGTAATTTTTATTTCTGGACCGCTGCATTAGTAAAAACAACAAAACATAAATTATTAAACTACAGACAAATATAATTCAAGAAATAAATTTGGCAAGCAGTTTACTGTATTATATAGATTCACTATTACGTTACTATTTAACTATTATATGCAGATTCCATGTCTTACAAAATTCTGTAAGCATTTTAGCAGTTGTTGACACATTGGTCCACTGAAGCAGCAATGCATTCCAAAATATTCTGTTAACATATCACTTCTAGTGGAAAACTCCATTTCAAATGTCTTTTCAATAAATTTGTATGAAACAATCCTCGACATATCTGCTAAATGGCTGAGACCTATCTGTTCAATGACAGGTGGACTAAATTCCAGCCAGTGGAAATAGGTAGCCACAATGATGCGAAATCGAACTGCCATACGAAAAGTGATAAATATTTATCCCGCCATTAGAGAGCATGTCGTCCAGTACGTACGATCAATAATATTTAGTTATCGAAAACGTCTAAATTCTGTTTTTCTGTGGGGTGATACCGGTAACTAACAGACTTAATTATCATTTCCCAGGAGAGACCGATAAAAGATTCATATTTTCCCTATTTATTTGCAAATGATCCGAGACAGGCCGTGAAACCCTTCCAATAGTTGGAAAAACGAAAGCTTTCTGAAATAATTTTTAACGGAATGCTGGACATGGTACTTTTATCCTATATGGCTACGACAAAAATTGACTTATCTTTATTAAAGAAGAGTTTATTTTTTTAATGAAAAGGGGTCGGTATTTTTTAGCTTCAATTTTCGTTAAACACCAGAAAGATGAAGATGTACCGATGTTGTGCAGTAGTTAGAAGGAATTTGGACTGCCCTTGCATTAACTCATTAAATAAGGAACTTTGATGGAAGGGTTCGAATTTTTAAAATAGAAAAAATTAAGAATAAATTCTAGTTCAAATGAAGATAAAGGAGAAAATTCAGGAGTGTTAGTTAGCTAAATATCTAATTCTGGTTGAAATTTTACCTTCGTGAATTTTTAAATTTCTTAACATATTTTTAAAATCAAATAGCTACCTATACTCATAATGTTTAAAGAAATTGCTAGCATAAATAGCTAAGGACAAATTGCCAACGTTTCAATGATACTATTTTAAACAATTAAAAGAATTTAAAAAATAAACTTAACCAAATTCTTAAATATAGTTTGACTAAAGATGCAGTTCACTGAACTGAGACTTGTGCCTACTTGTAAAAATTGCATTGGGTAATGATACTATGAAACCCTTTTAACGTTGTTTCAAGTGAATAAATAATTATGCAGCACGCGTAATTAAGAAAATACTCCCCTTTCTAAAGTTTCTTAGGGAATAGAACCTTAAATATATCGCTCTTATTTTTTTTGCATAAAATTGAAAGTAAGATAAAATTACTCCTCTGGAGAATGATATTTATAAAACATTCAAAATAGTATGCAGGCATTTTCTGTAGAAATACTTTTGGTTAATTCAACAGAATCTGAAAGTAAACAAAGAACTAGGTTTAAATGTTTAACTAATTAATTAAGATAACAAAGGGATGAATTTTTCTTTTTTTGTATGATGTGCATCTACTATTACTGGGCACGTTATTATCAAAATGTCCTTAATTATTCATTCTTCAAAATCCACAGAAGTCGAGAATGTGCACGTTTCCATAGATTGCACGCTATTTCGTTGATTTTACTAATATATGAGTATATTAGAAAATGGTAAAAGTAATGAGGAAATGATCCAAAATAATGAGAAAACCCTAAGAAATGATATAGATAATTTGATACATAAATACATATATATTACAAAATGGATATTTGAAATTTTTCATACGTGAAATCTAAATGATTATTTATAATTGTAAACTTATTTAAGCAATATCAAACCTTACTTTATAAAAACTTTTTATAATTTTATTACTTTCTATAAACTTACTTTGGGAACTATAATTTTGTTAAAATTATAACAATAACTATATCCTTACCGTGTAGCGGTACATTAAGCTTTCTACTCAAAATATACATATAATAACTTATTTTACTGTTAAAAACACCGCTTCTTGCTATTCTTAGAATGAGAAAAATTATCAAATATAACAGCATGCAGAAAAAGGTCGTTGCCAGTTACTTACTTTTGCTAAAGTTTCTCTAGATGTTAGCTAAATTTATTTTCGCATGTAGAGAAGATATATGGAGAAAACGTTGAACCAAGACTGATAACATACAATCCAGTGAACCTAAGGAATATTGTCAATACACATTAGTATATGTTTTTGAGAACAGTGATACAAGAGAAGGCTTTTCTAATGACTGTCTTGCCTTGTCTATGTGCGTGTGTCCATAGTTCCATAATAAATATAAAGAATAACTACACACAGAGCGGATAGGCTTAACAAAATGACACATACTGAAAAATTTCCGAGATTTTCCAAATATTTCCTAAATATATACTATTGATCGATCAGTTTTTTAGTGACAGATTATATCAATTTTGTCATTTAAGCAAGCTCTGAAATTGAATTGAGCGACATTTTATTTGAATTTGCCAACCGAATGACGATAAGTTCTTATGATGCGCACGGAGTGATCTAACTAGCTCTAAATGATTTTAGACTTGCCTATAATATTTAGTTAAACGAAGTCATATTCTCATTAAAAGATGTCCATTGGTATTGAACAGAGATAATGTAAAATTAATTTTAATTAAATAATAAAACAATTAAAGCAAAGGTCTAAATTTAAGTTAATTTTTAATAAAAGTTACACAAATATAATGTAGAAAAAGTAAGTTCCCTGTCTATATCCTTTAGTTGAATCAACTGACATATATGCAAAGTTCAAGCATTGAAATAGAAAATAAATATTTATAAAAATATTATACATAGTTTCACTTATCAAGTTTTTTCCTACGTCTAATTCATTATTTTTCCAATTTCGCTCACGTAAAATTTTTGGATTTAGTAATTTAATATTTTTGTTAGTTTAGTGTAACTTAAAAGTATAAATGTGGTTTAAAAAGCATAATTTTGAAACATATTTAGCTTGTATTTCCATAAAGTTTCAGAAACATTATCGAATTTTTTATATTTTTAGAGCATTTAGTTTTTTTGGGGTCAATTCTATTTCCAAAAAATGCAAAGGGAGGAAACTTTGTAAAATTTTATAGTTATTTTTAAAAGAAAATATTACAAAATGCCTGCTAACTTATTTTTAGAAAGCGTCCATTTTCCTTAAATATCAAAAGAGATACATTTATTTTTCATATTAGGCCTAACCCCAAATTCTACACAATTCTGCATTTTGCTCTGATTAAAACAAACCATTTAATATAATTCCTGGAAAACTATTACGTATAAATTTCAAAAATAAGAGTAGAAAAATCGCAGACAATCTGAAATAAAAATGAAGCAATGAAGTGTAGATGAATTTACTTAGTCTGAACCCAAAGTAGGAATTTCTGTGAAATTTTTTTAAAACATTTGAGAAAATCTTCTAATTTTTTTCCTCTTTCACAAAAAATTTCTTCCTGTTGGTGCAATAAAAAAATGAAAAAATAATAAAAGAATAGAAAAACCACGATATATATTTGAGACAGAAAGGAGTGAAACAGCTGCAGAAATGAGAACGAGACATCAGGAAGTATGCTGGAAACACTCTACTCCCCACCGATAAAAATGGCTAAAGCAAAAATAAAGAAAAATGTTATTGATCGGTTTCGAAATCCTTAAGTTTCTAACTAAGCCTATCATCCGCTACCTCGTCCTTGCTAACTTTCTTCTGGGGATAAAAAGTCCTGTGATGCCGCTCGAATTTTTTGGATTAGTTCACGCTTCGGAAATTTCTTCGGAGAGTTTGAACCTCTTGGAAAAGTTTTACTTTTAGTAAATAAAGGTACTTGAGACGTGGAAACTACCAATGCCACACACAGAATCTTTATAATTCCATAGAGTTTTGTGTTTCTTCAGAAGGCAGTAATTTGGAATAATTAGGAATATAAGCACACATTAATTCGAAATATAACTTGGCTTCAACTGATGCCTAAATGCTTGAAATATGATCGGGAAAAAATGTCGATGTCTGCGTAAACCCACAATTGGACTGCGTGCATCATGAATTTCCGTTTCCCTTTTCCAAATTATTATCTTTTATATTTACATTGGAACCACATTGCCATGAATCTATATTACTGGTCGATCAAGGTAATGGATTTTTGTGCATTTTGACTGACAGTACTAAGAAATAATATTTCATCTTCTATGATGGAATATTTGTTGCCATACTAAATATATTCGATTTTGTTCCGGGGTTACCTTTGTCCCCTTCTTCCGCTATTTTGGTTATATAAAATACCTATTAAATCTCATTTAAAAAGCATGTTCATGGATAGTATGCCGAAATTCAAAGATCCATAGAATTAAGAGTTATAACTGCGGCTTCTACAACAATACTAAACCTGATTTAAGTTCTAATACGCCTGCACGTTTCTGTGTAGAGACATGTATTGTTATTCACGCAAATCCCTATTTCTTGGCCTAAATGACCATTGGATTAGATACGAGATGAAAATAACTTGCAATAGGATATGTAAATATTAAAAAAGGTCGAAACTGACAGTTGGAAAAACGTTTTCAATTGATTTTGTTTTGCATTTTCTTTCACGGTCTATCACACTTTGGATCAATACATTAATACTAAATGCAATTTATTATTTTTACGTATACGAGTGGCAAATATAATAAAAGTATATAAACTAGCTTAATAGTAGGCGGTGATATTTAGTAAGTGTTTTATAAACATAAAACATAGAGATTTAATTACATACATCTGCATAATTAGCCCTTCATTTAATATCTCGTTAATGTTACGTAAATCAACGAAGAAAACGCCCAAAAGGCAAGTTATGGTAATTATAAGATTTGAAATACTGAGGACTTTAAACCACTTTTCATACCTATCTTTCTCTAACGAAAATCGAAGTAGTACATAAGCCTAATCTCCGGAATTGCGAAAGTACTTATGCGATATATGTTTCAATGCTGAAACGGAACCTCTTGAGCAAACGTTTAAAGCAAAGCATTCGAGGAATCCATTACGCTCATTTTATCCAAAACAATCTCCGAATTTTAAAAATGAGCAATTTATACCAGGAATCATTTCGTTAAGAGCGAAATCTAATTATTGTCATTCAGACGTCAGAAATAGGAAATCAACTCGAAGTGAGGAGTTGTTGAGTAGCATTAGACTTTTATGAAATCGCATTTATTCCTTCCGAATTCCCTTTAATACCAAAAGAGCATTCGTATATTTTGGCATAGATTTAGCTGAAGTGTATCGTTAATGCATTTGGTCATTTGGCTTTAATAACGATGTTCCGAAACGAGCGAAAATACTTTAAATTCCAATAATTGACTTTCACGGATTTAATTCGTAAAATGCATTCACCAGTTTGCAGCGAAAGTTGAATTAATTTTGGGTATTAAAATTTAAATTTGCTGTAAGCTATTAAGAACGGAGATGAAATTTAAATTACTGCAAGTGAGACTAAGACCTCCCCTGATGTGACCAACGGCTTATCAAGAATTTAAATGTGGTAGTACAGCTGCAAGAACGATCATACAAAATAAACTGTTCTTGTTAAGTTCCGCATCAGCTATAGGCGCTTCCCTCGTCAACATCTGTTGAAAGGAGATGTCCCGAAGTGTACTATATGTAATCAACCCTTAAAATTGAAGACATAAAAATATGTGAAAAAGAATATGTGAAGGTAATATGTAAAAAGGTATAAAATTTGTAAAAAGACATAAGATATGTAAAATATTTTATAAACGTTTTAAATATTTTATTCACTTCCAAAAATATTAAACATAAGCCCCATCAGTAGCATTTAACTTTAGTGACATAGTATGAAGCACAAATGACACAATAATCGCACTTAATTAATAAATTAAAATTTAATTCAAAACGGTGATAGCTATTTCAATGGCGACAGCTATATTCTTCGGATCGATGCAAAATAGTATTACATTGCAGGTGCGAAAACATTTGCGGTTGCCATAACGCCCAGTTTAAAATTGGATATGAAAATAGGCTGTGGGCGCACGGCCGCGTCTCCGGCCATGGGACAAGAAATTAAATGTTACAGGTTACCAGCCATGTCTAGAGCCATTGGACAGAGGAATGCTCTCCAACTGGAAGAAATGCCATTGAGAAGAAGCTGGTGATTAACGGTGATAGCAGAGTTAAATAGGATGTGGAAAGCTTCATAGAAATCCAGGTGCAACGGAGAACGGACTTTTTAATGAGTTGGGCCTTATCGAAGGAAAAACTGTGGACTTGACGGTGTAAAGGCGTGAGAGGTAAGCGGCGTAACGGTCGGCGCGAGCGTAAATTCCGCTCTCTCAGTCGTCTACAGAGGGTCATGTTGGACACATGTGTGCGGGCCACACGTTGGATAGTTGATAACGACGAATCCGGTGCTGTGACATCTGCTCTGACAATCGCTCTGTCTTCCCGTTCTGTTGTGGCCCTAGGTCGACCGCTGCCGTCCCGACGCTGACATCTGCCGTTGTTGACCCACTCTTGCCAGCACCGTCCAATCGCCGCATCGCTTCGACCCACATGTCCAGCGATTCTTCGATTCGTCCAACCAGCCTCTTTCAATCCGATAGCACGACCTCTTTCAAACTCTGACATATGCTCGTAATGAGCACGAATCTTTCGGCGAGGCATTGTTACAGTCGACGTAAGATATCCGCAGTCAAAATGCAACAGAAATTTTGACCACATATTGAGAATCGCTCCTTATATACACCTGCTGAATGCGCAGTTCCGATGCGCTGGAGTTCCCGCTATTCATTCATTGGACACCAAATTTTAATCATTTGCATGTTCGGTCAAAATGTCTTTGCATACGAAATTTCATTACAATCGGACAACTCCTTCTTGGTGCATCGATTTTTTTGTTATAGAGTGCATTTGTTCCGTAGTATTCTCATTACCACCCTACGCAATTATTTTATCAATATAATACAAAGAATTTTATCAACTTAGAATTTTTCTTTTTATAAGCAATATAAAATTTTTATTAACTTTCTTCAGGCGTAGTAACAGTGGGAGGTCATGGAATCGTTCCCCACACAACGCAAAAGCATTTCTTTTCTTTCCGAACGTTTCATCATCTAACCACGCCATAAAAAATGGGCGTTAATATTACTAAACCTAAAAAGTTAATAAAAATGGCTGCTTTATTTAATGTACATAGTATTCGACTTGTATAAATATCAAATTTGTTTAAACGTTGAATTTATATTTTCATATATGCCATAAAGTCACCCTTTAATCTTATTTATTATCAGTAAGTTAATTTCCCTATAGTTCAAATTTCGAATATTGTTCGTAGCCTCCAATCTGCAATTAAATCCTTTACTTTTGACTTCTGCTTAGACTTAAACCAATTTAGAATACAGCGAAAGGTATAAAAAAAGACGATACTCAAATTAAAACAAATCATAATCATCTAACATTTCACAGATTTAAAAAAACTTACCTTTTCCAATTTTTATAAAGTTTCAATTCGATCTCTCATCGACAACGAATCATCATAAAATACTCCCCATTGCAAATTGTCCATCCACTATTTCGTCTGATAAGCTTGCTACGATAATACTCCATTAATAAAAGCTTTTTAAACTGGGCACTAGCCTTCATACACCTATTTTTGCATTTGAATTTAAGTAACTCATATTTTACGAAATCTCTTTGTTTCATTTTTTGTTTTAAATCTCAGGAACGCACTAGTTATACTACTGTTCGTAATTTCTTTAAACTTGGCATCGCGTGTTTTTTACTCTCATTACGTCATTTTGTGTAATCACAATATCACTTACGATTTCCACCTGTTCGTCTTCGTTCAATAAGTTGGTTACACAACCTCTAACATTTTGCTTCAGCAACGGCATTGTTTCCAAATATTCGCATTTCCTTATCAACCCGTGTTACGGTATCTTCTTCAATACTGACCGAAGGCTTTTACGTAATCTCAATTTCTTGAACATCCGCAATTCTCTTTATATTTGGAAAGTTTTCTGTTTCTTTACTTACCAACATTACTGGTTGCTTCTTTTCCATTACAATATGAACAGCGATATATCTGGCAAAATATCGTCCATGGACGAAAGGCTTTGCTTCCCTTCTAAATGGCCATTTAGTCCGATGCTTGTTGTCAGTGGTTTCAAATTCTCTTCCTGTAGAGTTTACGTTGGAGGGAGCGGGTCCATTATCTTTAGTGTTGAATTATTGACACCGTTCATTTGCAGTTCGTCGTCGAGAGACCAGCACGGCAAAATTTTGAAATCGGATTCTATGATGGAGTCATTCCCGTTTTGCGAGTTAACGCATGAGGTATCTTTCGACAAATTCCGCTATTTAACTTCCTGGCTTTCTCTATGCATATTCGGATATTCGTGTGTCACTGAATTATTTTCTTCCTGGAATACAAAGTTCGCTTTTGGAAATAACTTCCTTTTGCTGTCGTTAATTTTTGGAACTATATCAGCTAAGCGTGGTCGTAATTTTTTCTTTGATATCAGAACTTTCACTTAGGCTCGCTTTTGTATAAACTATCCCTTCAAAATTCCTTTGTTCTTTCCTTCCGGCAGCAGTTTAGAAATTTGTGTTCCTCTTCCAAATTTTCATTTTAAAGTTTCGCGTTTTCTGTTTTTTAAAGTTCCATGGGGAAATAAATTTCCATTAATTACGTCTTTCCCGTCACTTTTAACTACGTAATAAGATGACACCCATTGTAAAAACCTCCCTTTTACTAAATCACAAGTTATCTGTATTTGTGAAACAGTAGCACCTTTGATTATTTCTCAAATTTCACAAAGCACTATTAATAAAAGTAGTCATTGTAAATCTCCAGGTCAATATAAAATGTGGAAGAGCCTTTCAATTTTAGGTAAATAATCTACTTAATATTATTTGAAATAATATTATAGTTTGGTATTTGCAGTGCGCATCTTTTAAATATAGCTATAACATCTGCTCTTAGACTTCCATATTCTTAATATAAATTCAAACGCTTACGTGCTGCTGAATTCCCTTCATACATTAAGCGCATATTTTCTTTTCCCAAATTGACCATTTTTTTTTCTCAATTCGAAATTTATATTCTAGTATTTTAAATTTATACCCCGTCTTCCTTTAATAAGAGGATGCGGTCCGTTAAAGGTAATTGCGTGAAATTTATTTTAATAAAAAGTATTCATTTGAATACGCTGTTTTAATACTTCCAAAATATTCAATTCAACAACATTCAATCACCTATTTTATCTGTACATACTTAACCAATACTTCCTTATAGAAACTCCTCTTAGATGACGGCAAATTTTATTTTTAGCGTTTATAAGATTAGTATAAGTACAGTTTCGGCTGCTTTTTTCCTTTTGTCATCCACAATAAAATTCAGGCCTCCCGTAATACCTATATCTCTTCCTCGCAAACTCAAATTCCATACTTCGCTTCTTGCATCTTCTTTATACTACTTCAAATGCCTAACAGATTCTCATCTTTCTGAATTAACTCTTTGTGGCTTATTCTCGGAGGCATCTCTCTCTCTCTCTCTCTCCCTTTATTCAAAATTTTACTTTAAAATAAATCTATCAAACTCTTATCTTATACGGTCCACCAATCTAACCTTCCAATTAAACAATTCTTTCAATCTACCTTATTCCTTACTATGGCAAAAATCTTTCCAACTTAAATATACGGTTCCGTAACGCAACTTACTGAATCCTATGTAAAATTCCCTTCAATGTATTTTACCGATTAAACATAATATTGGAAGGAAAAAATCGAGATACAAAGCTTTCTGAAAAATTCGATCTTGTGATTTCGATCGATGATTTCGATGATTCGATCTTGTGAATTCAGTTTTGAGATCACGCTTTTGTGCTGGTTCGTTCTACGAACACCAAATTTATAATCAATAATTTTCTGCATGTTAGTAATTTTTTTTTGGCACACCTTTTGTTATTTACGAATATGTTGGCACAGACAGATTTTTTTTCTGCCACCGTGATATACAACTTTTACACAGTCTGGATTTCGTACCGGATATTGTTGTTATTGTTTTTTTATTTGTTATTTACTTTTGGGGTTTGGGGTTCACAATGAACCTGAAGTGTGGGAATATGTCAATATTAGGCATTTATTTTATTTTATTTAAACCAAAGAGATCGTATAGGGTGGATTTCAATTATTAATTTTTGCAAAAATTACGCGTTGTGTTAAATAACCTCTCTTCCAACATATAGTTGATAGAAAGGTTACCGCAAGTCTGGTAAGCAAAGGGAACCAGGGTGAAAAACCCCCAATTAATAAAAGAACTTGGGTCCTAAATTGAGACCGAAGCTAATTTATTCCATGGTTAGGAAAAAACTGCAGAATTATACAACTAGGAAACAAATTATACTATAGAAATTTAGTAGCGAAATATAAACTTTATTTCTGATGCACAATATTAATTTACTTTAAAATGGTAGATCATACCATTTTGCAATAATTGACTTCAGTACTGGGAATAACTTAAAACCAAACTTTTTTTATAAAACGTTTGACCAAACAAATTAATTCTCAAACTATTGAAGTAGAACCACCCACTTAGATTCTTGACAGACGTTACGATCATTATTAGATATAGATTTGGATTAAATTAATAGCTATATTAAAGAAATAAAATTGAAGTTAGGTAGGCACCACAAAATAGCAATTAAATAAGGAAAAGAATAAAAGGAATGCTTACATTATTAGGTTGATCAATCATGAGGGGTACAATGGACGTGAGGGGGAAATACTCAAATATAAAAAAAAAAAAAACTTAAGTGGACATCTTGATGCTGTAACAGTTTAGTGAAAAGGGAGTACCTTTTTTTGGTAACCATCTTTGAAGACAGAAGTACTGAGATCGCCAAAAATGGTGACAGCACACCACCAAGTAGGAAGAGCTGCTCTATCGTGAAGCCCAGGACGTGTCAAGTGATGGTTTGGTTTGGTTTGTTTGTGGTTTTACGGCTCAAAGACTACAATGGTCATGCTGCGCCGGGACCTACTGTTTTCCGAGGAATCCGAACCTCTTATGGCCTAGGGAACCAAACCCCGGACTACAGTGAGCAGTGCGATCTTTTATGAGATCTCTGAGTAAGCGTTCTTTGCACTGTTGGGAGTCGAACCCGGATTAACGGCGTACTAGGCGAACGCGTTACCACACTGCGCCACCGCAGGGCCCACGAGTCAAGTGAGTGGCGTAATTCTTTGATGTCACGCCAACGCCAACATTCACCAAAACTGCTGGTCAGTTCTGAGAATTTGGGCGAAAATTTACAACTTGCCTTCAGGTATCACTTTCACGTTTCTGTTGTCGGCAAAGTTGTACTGGACAAAGGTATGTTTCCTCGAGTGTACGATTTGATGACGCCAGAGGTGACCTATTTGACCTCTGTTGCAAAGTGGTTACGTCGCTGCAGGAACTGACCAGGCTTTCGGTTCATAAGTGCATAGCAACATCTATTTCTTGCCTTCCTTACTTGTTTGCAAATCTAATTGCGAGGGGTGAGAAACGTAGACTGGCTGATGCTGTAATGATGATGATGCCTTGGCCACCAAAGAAAGGAAGTAAAAGGATAAAGGAATTTTCTAATCTCGAACCATAGACGAAAGAATAGATAAATAAAAAATAGAATAATTGATTGGATTAAAAAAAATAAAATGAAGACTATTAGATGAATAAAAATAAAGAATTTAATTAAGGTAAATAGTAGTGGACATTAGTCATGCAAAAAATAATGAACGTAATTCAACTGGGTTGCCCAGTAGTGTGAATAGTAAAAACCAAATACTTTTCACTGAATATTAAATTACCCTATTTTGCATAAGTGCATGAACAAGTTAATGCACTGAAGCTAATTCCGATATCATGAATTATTACACATAAATAAAATGAACTGAACATTTTTATCAAAGCGATAATTTCACAAATTAATAGCTATGTCCATCGTCATGCCTGTTGTCTCTGAGAAAAGGATAATTAGTTCGATGCATATTTTATTAAGAAAACTAAGTCCTTGTTTGAAGATGTCCACTGAATTGGAAAAGCTTGATATATTGAGTTTGTAAAATGAAGTCCCTAATGTTCATACAAGGAGTCCAGTCACTTCTTTAACGGTGAATAGTCAATATGCATGAGGCCATTTCCTTTGAGTGTTTCAATTAACATTAATGGCCATAGGTATCGAGGTCCTGTTCCATGTGGAGTTGTAGTCGGCTGTCCAAGTTTTAATTCATGTCATTTCTGTATTAAATAGTTCCACGGGTACTCTTTCCTGGTTTGGTTTCTTTTCCTAAAACAATGAAAGACGAAGGCAGAATCTAATCATAGTTTATATTTTTACGATTTGTTGTGTCTCACGGTTTAGTGTATATGAAAAATGTCTTAAATGAAAAGATGTAATGATGTAGATGGCGAACCATTATGTAAAATATTAAAAGTGTATTTTTTTATAATTTTTGCCACAAAACATATCGTGTGTGTCCAGGGAAAAAAACGTTTGTTCAAAGAACAAACATTTTTTATAGCAAAGAATTTTCTAGAGGATAGTGACAGAATTAGGTTAATTAAAGTTAAACTTTCGGCGCCCTAGGTTATGTGTTACAAAAATAAAAAAATTGTAAAATGCAACTGCAAATTGGCGAATTGTTTAAATGTGTATGTTAATTGAGAATGCTTTCACATATTTTATAAACCGTGAGACCACTACATAAACAATGCTAAATTGCATGTCATAGGCCACATTAATATGCATTGTATAGACAATATTATAGCATTTACCATACACTCGTAAAATAACTCAATAGTTGAAAAATAAATAACAGAATAATTATTGAATGTGTAATTAGTATCAATGTAATATATAAACATGAATTAATGGATTTCAAAGAAAATGTTTTAGAGAAACAATAAATTCTCCAATACTATTCATATATTTAAGAAATTTGCCACCGAGTTCCATACAGTTGCTTATTGTAATCACTGTACTGTGAAACAAAACGATACAAAAGGGAATCTCAATCATCTGAAGTTCTCAAAATTGTCAACTGACAATTATTCATATAATTTTTTGATGAAATTATAGTATTTGCTTATTCCATGGATATATTTTGAGAAAATAAGAAAAATAATTTTACTTAAACAAAAAAAAATTAATATTTTTAAAATTAAAAAATAGTTGTTGTGAAAATGATCATGTTTCGACCACGAAACAAATGATCATAGAAGTTTTGGTTAGATATCAATACGAATATATTAGGTTTTATTGTTTACGCTCATGTGTGGCAGTATACAGGTCAGCCTTTGTGGTTTAAGTTTTGTGATGCTTTAAAAGACTGCATAAAGTTTTCGGTACAACTTTGAACAACAAACAGCTAGGTGGTTTTGCTTATTGAAACCATATCTAGGCAGTGGGAATTCAACAATTTGTGTCGAAAAATTATCTAGTTGTAATGTGTGCATTTGCCCAAGTGTGGTTAAATTACCCTTAAGAGAGAAATAAAGCAGTACTAATATTGCCAGCTTATTTCATAATTTAACCACTTAAAAAAAATTGTATGATTTGTTCCTGCAGTGTTGTGTATTTACATTGACTCTAGGATTTTAAACAGATTGTGAATGGTAAGCTGAGGTTGTATGTTTATTAATTCTAAGCCTTTCATACACTCCCTTAATGCTTACGCTTAGAAAATTAGAGCCTTGATCCGTTATTAGATGCTGCATCATTCCATGCCTCGATTTAAAGTTCTCCAATACTGTTGCCACAATGATACTCATGATATCAGGCACTAGGTATGCTTCTACCCAGCGAGTCAGGTAATCTGTTAGTATTATAATATATTTGTTGGGGCTTTGTGATGGTGGAAAGGGTCAATGCCCACTCTTTCTAGTGTACGCATAGCTACAGGAATCTTTTGCATGGGTGCCGGTTTACTGGGTTTATGGCTTCTATGTTCCTGACAAGCTGGGCATGTCTTTACCAAGTTTAGTATTTATGTATACATTTTTGACCAGTAAACCTTGCCTTGATCCCATAAAGTGTCTTGATAAAACCTTGAGGAGCCACTTGTGGACTCTCGTGGCATAAATTAAATACTTGCAACACCATAGTTTGGGGTATGAATAATTTTTCATTTTGGGGTTTGTAGTTTGATTTCCTATATTTGCAATACAAAATATTATCTCGAACATTTTTTTTTTTGGTTTTACGGCTCAAAGACTACAGTGGTCATGCTGCGCCGGGACCTACTGTTTTCCGAGGAATCCGAACCTCTTAAGGCCTAGGGAACCAAACCCCGGACTACAGTGAGCAGTGCGATCTTTATGAGATCTCTGAGTAAGCGTTCTTTTTGCACTGCTGGGAGTCGAACCCGGATTAGCCGCGCAATAGGAGAACGCGTTACCACACTGCGCCACCGCAGGGCCATGAACTTTAAGAAAAATTAATTTAAATAAAATCAGAAGGTTAAAGAAATATTGAAAAAAAAAAGGCGTCAAAATCTGGGAACTGGTCGGACCACCCTCCAGGGCCACCACACCACCCTGGGGCCATAGGGGTTGGGGGTTGCGCTTCAGCGCCTCGGAGGCCTCTTGCACGTGCAGCCGGACTATCAATTTCCCCCTACTCACATTATTTCTTAAATATTGCAACCTAGAATAAAATAAGAAATCGCCGCATGTCTCCAATAAATTAATTAAAGCAATACTTAATGTGTATTCGGTATTATGGACAAAAAAATTAATAGCACAGTTACTAGTACTCTAGTTGGTTTAATATTATAGTAAGTAAATTGCTTAAGTTTTTAACCTGCTACCGGCATGATGTGAAGAAAAGTGACTTGTACGATATCACGATTAAATACTTTGACTAAATTTGCACTGCACGAAAAGGACACAGAAATTCGAAAAGAAATCTGTTTGTGAAATTTTATAAAGGCAGTATTCTTGTAAATACTATGACTATTCAGCATGATAATTTTTTTGTTCCAGATTAAGACTCCACACCACATTTCGTACGAACACCGAGGCCTTGTGTCTTATTTGAATGGTAAAGTCTCATATTTGTTCCTGCATTTATTACTTTACTCTCTTTTTACGGTATGACGTTTGAACGAATGTCCACAGGGCAGGCCTCCAGTTTTTGAATCACACCCCAGACCATGATCATCAATCAGTTCTACCGTTTACATGGATCAGTTAGCATGAGGCAAGCTGTGAAAGGACGTTTGAACTGAAGCAAATGATCGTGTAAAGGGGTCTTTAAATCATGAGTATAGGCTGCGATTCACAGGCGGCTGGGGGCAAATACGGCATGTCCAGGTTTTATGTGATATGGTTAATCTTTGATTGACTGCCATTAGTAAAAATGTGTTGTTTGAGAATAAAAGCTTTCGTAATTCATATTTTCAAGTGATTCATAAAATAGTTCAATTTTTCTTTCATTCATAAGTATTATAAATATCCTGGCTATTATACTTTTAAAGGTGGGAAAGTTCTTAGAATGCAATTCCTGAAACTACCTAAGAAATTGAAACATATTTAGTAAAGTGAATGCCATAGAAAGCGCGGTTTGGGTACTCAGTTATGTAACAAGAGTTCTATTTAGCGTTTGAGAATGCGCATTGACCTGTAACTTAAAGTTATAAAAGTAATTTATGACAAACAGTTTAAGGCAGCATTTTTGAATTTTGAAACTGAATTTTTAACGGAACTAACAAAATTTGAATATATAAAACGTGGAGGAAAGTAAACTTGAGAGCAGAGTTTATGGAACGCCACATTTTATTAAAAAGAAGTGCGGAAATAAAGGTATTTTCTATTATCAATAGCAAGTCGACGAAAACTATAATTATTTAGTTTTTATATTGCAGCTTTGGCAATCTGAAAGCGATAACAATAACTTGCAGCAAAACTATAGCAACATAACAGATGAGTTTTCCAATATATCGAAAAACAAGCCGAAAGTTAAAATATCAATAAACTGTCTCGCTCATATTCTTTACCCCCCGATCAGCAAAAACAAGTCAAAGAAAGGTGAAAGAAAATAATTACGAAAAAGAATCTTCGTGTGAAGTAAATCTATATTTAACTTCGGGACCAATGCGAGGAATTCAGGACATCGACGAAGACTTGAATAGTTGAAATACAGTTGGGAAAAATTCTGCGCTATATTTTACGTAAGAAGAGAGCGAACGATTGAATACGAATATCACTTGAAGGATGGGCGAATAACAAAGTACCAGAAGCCGAAAATTTGATCGATAAAATATCAAAGCGTGCTGTAAAATGATGTATAGCTGAAAATTGATTGATTTATTTTCAGTTCATGTGACATGACATCAAATCGGATGTATATCAGGATAGATTGAATCTTTTATAGTGTAACGAAATATTTAGATATGTACACTAGGTAGATACAGATATTCGGACCACTAATTTTAAATGAACCGATAGTTTGTTAGCCAGAAATTCGGTATATGATCAGTAGATTCCATAATTGGAGAGTTTCTGCCAAAAATTCTCCAATAATTGTTTCCTTCTTCCTCCTAACCAAATCCTTAAAAATAGCCATTCTTGCCAATGAAATAATACATGAGCAAACTATAAACAAAATCCAACACATCATAATTAAGAGAAACAAATTTCTAAGAAATTCAGTTATCAGGTTTACCGTAACTTTCTAGTTCTAAAGTTCTCTTGACAATGATTATCTACATTAAAGAAATTGAAATAGCGAGAATAAAAGATACTCCTTTTCTTAGTAATTTCTTTAGTCCCTATACATACCACCATTTAATACTTATTATAAACAGTAACACCGAATGCAATTTAATTTTTATATTATTAATATATTTTACTTCCCATACTTAGCAACGGTATAACTAATCATTTTATAACGTTACCCAATAAGTGACTAGTGCCCAGGAAAGAAATTTCTCTCGTAAACTATTAACGAAATCACACTGCAGCAGACACGCTGAATATTTCTGATGTAGTAGTTATGTTGTCTTCACTATTGTTTATCATCATCATCAACCATTTTCAATTTATTGCAGAATGGATGTCTCCCTGTTATCACACATACGCATAGTGTGGTGAAAGAAACACAGAGGAATCGGCCTTAAGCTCACCACGTTGGCTTAATGTGTTGGCAAGCTGATCCTACAGTTTAACGAGGGTTCCGAACCTCGAAGGCCACAGCAGAAGTCCTGCATTATAAGGCGGGTATCGTTGTGTCACCCTCCTACGGAGTGACCACTACAGAGGCTGTTTCAAAGCGGTGCTCTGACGAAAGCCGGTATTCTATCGCGCATTGTATGTTATTCATTTCCCTTTGTTATATCTGAAAAAATTAAGGGGATATTATGGACTAGAGTACTGATACTAAAACAACAATATGTTGGAAAAAACAGCAGTGGTTTAGATGCAAATAGTTCTTAAGATCTATTGAGAATTTGAGACACCGAATTTTTATAAACTCTCTTTTCAGGAGAGGGATCGTTCAATTGAATATACACTCTATAACAAAAAAATCGATGCACCAAGAAGGAGTTGTCCGATTGTAATGAAATTTCGTATGCAAAGACATTTTGACCGAACATGCAAATGATTAAAATTTGGTGTCCAATGAATGAATAGCGGGAACTCCAGCGCATTCAGCAGGTGTATATAAGGAGCGATTCTCAATATGTGGTCAAAATTTCTGTTGCATTTTGACTGCGGATATCTTACGTCGACTGTAACAATGCCTCGCCGAAAGATTCGTGCTCATTACGAGCATATGTCAGAGTTTGAAAGAGGTCGTGCTATCGGATTGAAAGAGGCTGGTTGGACGAATCGAAGAATCGCTGGACATGTGGGTCGAAGCGATGCGGCGATTGGACGGTGCTGGCAAGAGTGGGTCAACAACGGCAGATGTCAGCGTCGGGACGGCAGCGGTCGACCTAGGGCCACAACAGAACGGGAAGACAGAGCGATTGTCAGAGCAGCTGTCACAGCACCGGATTCGTCGTTATCAACTATCCAACGTGTGGCCCGCACACATGTGTCCAACATGACCCTCTGCAGACGACTGAGAGAGCGGAATTTACGCTCGCGCCGACCGTTACGCCGCTTACCTCTCACGCCTTTACACCGTCAAGTCCGATTACAGTGGTGCCGGGCTCGATCAACTTGGAACTGCGCTGACTGGGGACGTATAGTCTTTAGTGACGAGTCCCGTTTCCAACTGTGTCCTGACGACAACCGCAGACGTGTCTGGAGACGTCCAGGGCAGCGTGGGGATCCTGCCCTTACTATCGCACGCCACACATGCCCACAACAGGGCGTTATGGTCTGGGGTGCCATCTCCTTTGATAGCCGGACCCCTTTGGTGGTCATTTCT
>QLNU02003225.1:119309921-119321356 GCA_006491805.2 Dysdera silvatica | reverse complement strand
CCCACACATCCCAGGAAACCTTTAGTTTGCTTTTTACTTTTTGGTATCTGAAATTTCTGCACGGTTTGAATGTTACTACTGTGTGGTGTTACTATACCTATGCTCATCTGGAAGCCCAGATATTTAATCCTATCTGCCACAAATATACATTTTGATGGCTTTAGCTTCAAGTTATTTTGTTCTAACCTTTCAAAAACCATTTTTAATTTTTCCAAATGGGAATCCACATCTTTGGAACACACAACGATTTCATCAATATATACAGAAATTTTCTGTGGTTGGAGACCCTATAGACAGTACAAGTGCCATCAATCTAAAGAAGCTTTGTGGTGAAGATGAGCTACCAAATGGGACTCTACACAACTCATAATGTCCCTCATTAGTGATGAATGCCAGCTTATGCGTGTCCTCGGGGCAACTTTCATTTGAAAGAACCCTGAGGTTAAATCTATACAGGAGAAGAGGTTAGCATTGTCTAAATTATCAATCGCCTCACCAATATTGGGGAGTGGAAAACTCTCTGGTACCACTACCTCGTTTAATTTTCTAAAGTTAGTCACTAGCCTGTAATTGTTGTCTCTTTTTTTCACTAGCAAAATTGGCGCTAAATATGAGGACGTGATGTGCTGTATGATACCTGCCTCTAGTAATTGGTTAATTTGGCTCTTCATGTCGTTTCGTAAATGATAAGGCACTCTATAGGGCTTTTGCCTAACAAGTGCGCCACTGGTTAGGTTCACTTTGTGCTCGATTGTGTCACAGCCCGTCAAATCTTCTAACTTTTTAGCGAAAATGTGTTGATATTCATACAATAAATTATTTATTTTGCTTTTATCATTACTTCTTAAATGACTGAGGTCGAAGTCACCACCAAAAGGAATTTTTTGGTCTTCCTCAATGATTCTGTCATTATCATTGTTATTTAGTATGTTTGTTTTCATATTTTTTTACTTAGTTATCTCAACTGGCTCTAGGGACACTAACTTCATTCTTTTATTCAAGTGAATGGAATGATTAGTGGGATTGACAATTTTTAATAACTACTTTGTTTTAGCACCTACCCATTTATTTGCTGAGCTAGCAATGAATACTTCGCTTTTAACTTTGTCACTGCATAGTGAATTAGTAGGTTTGGGGTTGAAAAATTAACTTCCACATTACTGCTTGTTCTCATTGCCACTACCTCTCGCAACATGGCCTTATTTCTGCTTTGGCCTTCAAATAGCCAAAGTAAGTATTGACCTCAACTGACGGTTGTGATGCAGAATTGTCCCTGAAGGAAGAGTTTTGAAGTGATTAAGACGAATTTTTACTTTTGGGTTAAACAATTTACATAGCCTGAAATCGATAGCAAATTTGTGTTCTGTTAGGAATTCTACTCCTAAGATTACTTCATAAATATTTGAGAAATTTTTATCCATAATATACAAGTCTACTGAGAAATTACAGTTATTTAAATCTAATGTAACACACGCTTTTTGGGCTATAGAGAAACACTGAGCACCTATCCCTTTTATTTTTACGTTTTCTGAGATGACGTTTTGACTAGAAATGTCATATTTTTCTAATAATTATTTTTGAATTACATTTACTGACACGCCTGAGTCCATGAGCATTGAGCGTGTAGTACCATTGAGCTTTCCTTCAATTATGGGAAATTCGTTTTACATCTCTATAGTACACCGAGATGGCACTGATGGGGTTGTTATGAGGGTAGGATGTACTAATCTCCCTCACCCTGAATTAGTTTCCCTAGTTCATAATTTTGGCTGCGTTCATTTTAAGACCTCCTAGTATTTTGGTGTTCAATTGTTTCATCCTTTCTTTCACAACGTGGCCTATAGGACTGCTGCCTATAGTTACCACTATTATTGCCGATTTTTCTGTCTCTACAAAGAGGGACAATATGTTATTTTCTGTTACACAATTGGCACACTACTGTTATTGGTCTATTTTAATTTAAAGACCTTTCGCTGTCATCTTGTTGTCTGAGGTTTGGCTTCTCTTCTGCTATTTTTATTGTCGACATTTCTTCCACCAAAGTCTGTATCTGCTTTGTGAGAGTGCCTATACTTTCCTTTAATTGTTCCACTTCTACCTCCTTTTGGATATTACAAACTTGTGAAGTATCGGTTGTCACTTCATTTAAGAAGGGATTGTTGTTTACTACTGCCAAGCCCTCTTCTTCCAAAATAGCAAATTGTTTGACTTCGCTGAATGTTTGAGGCTTTTTGATAATAACCTCCTTTTAAACTCTTGGCGTAAGTTGGCTATAGCCGTAGCCTTCAAAAGATTTAATCTCAGACTTTGTACAGAAGGATCTGCTAAATTCTCGTTTTTGAACAGATTGAAAGAAAATGACTCCAATTTGGATAAGAACTGTCGAACGGTCATTGATGGTAGGTGCGAGAATAGTACGAGTTTCGTGTGCGCACTAGTTTGGGGTACTACTTGCACTGCATACCCGTCCATCAGTATTTGGCGCAGATTTTCAAACGATTGGCTCCTTTTATCTCTCAGAATTTTCTTTGCCTCCTATACCAACATATGTTTAAGTGACATAATTTTGTCCCCTTCACCCCATTTTAAGTATGAAAAGATTTATTCGAATTTTTCCAAGAACTCCCCAATTCTGACATGGCAACTTGGCCCAGAAAATGACCCTACATGGGTCAATTAGTCAAAAAGGAAATGAGGTGGGAAGGAGGAGGTGTTTGAGGTGGACTCTCCTAAAGTCATGTTTGAGAATTTATTTTCACCAATCACTTCAAGAAGTATGTTTACTTAGCAATGAACTAATTTAATTTACTACCAAACCCAAATTAGTTTTGTGCAATCAAACTTTTTTTTTTCATTTCATACACTGTAAGCATTTGTAATATTTGTTTGTGTTCTGTGATGTAGTGACATACATACACGTCCCTTGGAAACGGAATTTAAGCAAGGAAAAAAAATTAAAAGCATACCCAAAAAAATTTATAGAGAAAAAAAAATCACTTCGTCATGTGTCACATACAGTATGCTACATACTTGTTTATGCAAAACTTACGTTGAAACGAAACAGCAATTAAATAGTTTCACAGGCCCTCTTTCCTGGTTTGGTTTCTTTTTCTAAAACAAAAAAAGACGAAGGCAGAATCTGACCATAGTTTACATTTTTACAATTTGTTTTGTCCCACGGCTTAGTGTATGCGAAAAATGTCTTAAATGAAAAGATGTAATAATGTAGATGGCCAACCATTATTTAAAATATTAAAAGTATAATTTTTTATATTTTTTGCTGCACAACATTATACATGCTAGTTGTCTATTTTTTGCTGATTCTTTGCGTTTTGGGTCCCGGAATGAACTTAGGTTAGATAATAAGGACATTTCTGTTATTAAGCAAATTATTTATTTAGTATAAGTCAGAAAAATTACAGGATTCGGTAAAACTTTTCATAAACACAGCTTTTAACTAATTATCTGTCCCTGTATAAACACCTTTCACCAAAACTTCCATAAGTTTGTCCATGATTTAGCGCTTTATATTACGTATTTTTCTTATAGCTTTTGGTAGATCTTTAACTGTGATTACTTGGTGCATTAAGAAAGAGGTTGATTTTCGAAATTCTGTTAATATTATTATTATTAGAAGTAATGTTTCAAGTTATGGAAAGTATAGTTTAAGCAAATTAATTAGTAAAAGTTACAGATGACTTTTCCCACGTGACAAGTACACTTCGGAAAAATGAAACTTTCTAAACGTAACTTTCATAGTTTGTTGTTCACAAAAAACATAAGGTAAAAAAAATCAACGCATTTCAACGCATATCAATTTTTCGGTTTCAAACTTCCAATAAAATTTGCAACTTTTAAAGTGCCTAGTTAAAACCTAGTGTGAGTGAAATATTTGTAATCTTTCTGAAGCGAAATATTCAAAGCAAACGTTTTCTCTTTCCGGATTGACTGGAAATGGTTTCTGATGAATAATTTAATGACAAAGATACTCTGAAGCTCAATATTGCGAATGTATTTTTGAGCACTTTTACCAAATTGGTGACTCAGCTTTGCTGAAGATATCATTATTCGCAAAACGTTTTCAAGATTTGCAAAAATTTGGTTTTCAAATTTGGATAAATGGTTTCTGTATATTTTACATTCCTAACTCGCTTTTGAACTACCTGAATGCAATTTCAAAACTTGCTTTTTTCCACGAGATTTGCATTTGCACCTCTTTTAACTGATATTAATGTTTCGACTGTTATATCTTTTCAAGTTCCTTCGAGAAGCTTTTTGTTTCTTAAACATATCCACGCAGATGTCTGAAACTTCAAGTAAAACAATGCAAAAAAGGCAAAATGCGTTGCACCAAATTATGCATAAAATTACAGGGGAATCGTGTAACATAAAATAATGAAAATAAGGCAAAAATAGGAAAACGATAAGAAATAATTTATTAAAAATAAATTAATGACGAAATAACAAAAAAATAACAATAAGAATAATAAAAAAATGGTTAGATAGTGAAAGTGCACTCACAAACCTCAAGGGAAATTATTGTCATTTGCATCATCTATTGGGATAATGTATAGATGGCAAAGAAATCCAAAATCCCTAGTATTAATAGTACGTGCAGAATTTATGTCTACCGTTATATGTTTTCATAACCACGTACATCGATTTCTTTCCGGTTGTAATTTTCAGCATCTTCAAGGGTATCCATAGTTGAAAGAAAGTTCTGAAGCTGTGCTAACATATTCGTCCATGGTGGTCAAATCCGAGGTTAGAGAAAATATGACTATATAAATAATGACTTCTTCATTCTGAATGAAACGCAAATTTTCTGAGTGAAAGAATAGCGTAAATTCTAGCTCACCTTCCGTCGTTAGGATATATGCAGAAAACCATATTGCAACTACCTCAAGTCGAACTATTAGTCAAAGTTTAAGATAAGATACTGTTTAAGTTTAATCACTGACAATAAATACAAATCCACCATAACTTACAATTGATATTAGCAGAATCATTTTATCTGTGGTTAAATTATTGAATGATCGGACAGACGTTTGTAGAAAGTTTGAATTCTCCTAACTGTGGCCAACAATCGAGACAGAAGGACCTGTTGCCAGATGCCTGCGTGGAAGTATTATAGTTAATTTGTACCACAAACTGATGATGATTATTATGCTCATAATACTGAAACGGTATCGACGGAATAAACTGTGTCAAATTGCGATTCATGTATATGTAAATACAGGTCAACACCTCGACACGACTATTAATTGCAGTTCTAATATTTATATTAAGAATATCTAAGCTTGAATAGACTGTAGGATGTATCTTATTATTACATAATTTAGCACGGTTCATATTCTGTTGAAATCCGAGCGCATTTAAGTAGTTTGCAAATTAATATGCAACGTGCCTTTAGTTCTGGACACGAGAGTATATGGATTTGTTTGTTTGTTTGTTTTTTGGTTTTACGGCTCAAAGACTACAGTGGTCATGCTGCGCCGGGACCTACTGTTTTCCGAGGAATACGAACCCTTAAAGCTCCGGGGAACCAAAACCCTGACTACAGTGAGCAAAAGGGATCTTTATGAGATCTCTGAGTAAGCCTTTCTTTGCACTGTGGGAGTCGAACCGATTAGCTGCTCAGGCGAGCGTTATCACACCGCGCCACTCGCAGGGCGAGAGTGTATGGAGTAACTCTAAAAGCAAAATTCTGAAGCAAATCAGGAAATGTGACATAAAAATAAAATCTAAGACTAAAGATTAAAATTTTAAAATTAAAAATAAAAAATAATATGCATTTATACGAGATACACTCTTGGAAGCTTTTAATTTTGAAGGCACCCGACATGACGTTTGCGTAGCGAAAATAGAAACTGCTTTTGGATATATACAGGGAAATAATGAGCTCCTCAAAAATAAATTTTGGATTTGTTAAAATGGAGGTATTTCAAATTGAAAAAGATAACTTTTGAATCTCATCTTACCAATTAGCATCAAAAAGACCACTTGAAATATTTTAGGCATGTAATAGATAAAAGATTATGGTCAGAAAGTCCCATTCAATAATACTTCAAATTCTTTATGAGGCAAATTAACTTATTTAGTAATTCCGTTATTAGTAATTTATTTTAATTTATTAATTTTTTGAAGCTAACAGTAATTTATTTTTGAAAATATAAATTTTCAACTTTAAAAAGAAATTCGCATTAAAAATTTATCTCTAGGATTTTTTAACTTTATTTGAAAATTATCTTTGTAATAAGCAGTTAAGTGAAACTTAAATTAATATTTTGTAATAAATTTTAAATTCTCTAATTTGTACGTGAGGAAACGACCATTTTCTTATTGATGGAACGTCCTTTGACTACTTATTATGTATAATATATTGATTTGGAATTTAAGTCGTAAAGTGAGTAATACATCATACATATTCCCTTGTATCTAGATAAATACGGTTTGACAAAATGTAATAATCTTATAGGAAAATTAGCAGGATAAAATTTTTGAACCTAAAGGTTGCGAATTTACAAATAGCGTCAGGAAGTATAAGCCTAGAATTCTTGACTAATTAAACGCAAAAGTACATATGCCTGAATTATTACAATAAATAAATAATTATCTATATACATACTCATATGGTGAGTAATTGTCTTCTGGAGAAATTGCAATCCCTAATACCAAGGGTCCAAGTAAACAACATTATTAATTATACAATAATTTTTTTTGCCACGTACGTATATGTAGCTTAATCTTGAGCTTTTTCGTTTATGGAGAAAAAGAGACGCTTTCCCCGTCCTGAAAGCATCTTTTTTTGGTGGCAAAAATTTTGTATAATAAATTCCCTCGCCCCGGAGGCTTTTCTGTGTTGACCATTATTTGGCAATTGTGTTATCCCTGTGAAGGGTAATAATATCTTACAACATTATTAATATTTATTTTTATTTACGCTGCATCTTCATTTTACATACGACTTTATGTTTAACTTTTGTTCACTATTTGCGCATCTCAATTGCAATACGGCGATGAAAGTTAATGTAAATTGAAGCGATCAAATTAGTTGCTATGTGCTTACTATTTAAATATAAATGGGAAATTGTTTAAAATATATTGATATTAATAAGCTCACAAATGCAATGAAAAATATGATTTGCATAATTAAAGCCACGGCTTTCATGGTCTTAACTAAGATCGTTGACGAGGTGGTAATTTAATATTTTCCAGTTGCATCCATATCCTGCGACTGGCTCTTTTGATTCCTGAAGGAATTCGGCCGACGGCAAACTAGAGACCACTTGATTCATCACCAATGCTTTACCAACTTGCCCTTTGCTTCCACAATCAAGAAATTTCTCGCGACTCATGAAATGGCGAAAATAAAATGGCAATTTTCCTCCGGGGTTTCACCGTCTGTTGCCGGTAGGCAATCTAACCGATTTTCGTAATTACATTATCGATTAGAATGTATCGGAGTGGACGTATCCATCTGCGAGGAAAAGTTTCTAATGAGAGATTGTAGTTTCATCGTGCATTATTATTGTCCGTATTGTCAACGTTTAATCACTGGAATAAATATTCTGCATTGCCTCTCTTACTAAACTGAGAAAGCTAGCCCTTTATTGCAAAATTTTCGGTAATAAATTAAAAATACATCTATGGAAGTGATTTTTTATTTACTCCTTAACTATGTATTATAGTGTATTAAAAGTGCTCTGACCACTAAGCTGCAGGTCACCATCAGCTTAGTGGTCAGAGCACTTTTCTGGCAAAGAAGAGTCGTGGGGTCGTACCCCAATACGTTTCCGAAAATTATGTTTTCCTGCGAGTTGTTGTATTTAATATGTGCATGTTTATATCTTGTTGTATTCAAAAGCTTTCACTGAAAGCAAATAAAGTTTTCGCAAACGTTTTAATATTCTGCCTGTGTTGGTAGGTTTTATTTAACTGCAATATTTTTAATATATTAATACGAATTTTCGTTTACAATTTATCTACTGACATTTTTTTCGCTATGTGGTTAGTCGTCACCCACATCGAACGCTTCCATGATTAGCTATTTCCAATCTCAGTTTCCATTTTGGTCAGTTACTAGCATATTTCTAATTTTGAAAAACTTGACAAAAAATCAGAAAAAATTGAAATAGTTTAGTACTATTTGATTTTTGTACTTAAATATGAAATTTCATGTTTCGGTACATCTTATTTGTCCGCTTTTAAAATGTAGTTTGACATTTTAATTATCACAGTGATGGTTAGTGACAGTTTGTGAACTTATGGTTTGCTTTGGTAATTAATTTCGCTTAATAAAAACATAAAACTAATATTTTATAATTTAACAACAATTTACGTTGCCTCTATATTTTTTCATATGCTTCTAATTAACTTTTAATTATTTTTCGAAAGCTTTAAATTTTGAGACGTTTTTCTTCTTTTTTCAAGAATAATCAATTTTGTGAAGTTTCCTCATTAAAAATCAGATTTCCTAATTTTTTCTTCCAAAGCGATCTTATCTATAAACGCTCACAAGATCTTAAGTAGACTACCTTCCTTAACATTTTAAGAATAGTGTTACATTAAGCATTTTATGAAAGTCTCTTATATAAAACAGAAATTTATTCATATATATATACTTTACTATAACTTTGTGTAAGTTAATATACATTTATATGTAGTGTATTCATGTTTATTACAGTAGAAGGTACTGCATGCCACAATCATTCTACAATTTTCTTATACACGTTATTAATTTTCTTCCGTTTATTTCACCGTATGTGTTATCAACTTCCAAATACTGAAATCGCAAGATTCGTAGGTATAATTTTACTCCATATTACACGCTAGCTATCGCAATATTTCATTTTAAAACCTCCGTTTCGTTTATTTTTCCCCAACTATATATTTCATATTTTCTGCTGGCAAAAAAATCCGTTCAATACTTTTTTCTCAATTTTCATCATCAGAAGAAAGGTAACGGGCCTGCGGCGACGTTCTAAACTAAAAGCGGGCCTATGGTCAAAAGCTTTTCCGTTTCATTCACATTGTTGAATGCGGTTCCCTTTGGACTATTAACGTTCGTGAAATCTCAACACCTCTACTTCTCAGGATGTACCATCACTTATCATTCTCCATTTTGTCCCTGCTTTGTCCCATTCTTTTCGTTATACCCTTCTTTCTCAGCTGCCCCTTCATTCCTTTACATGATCTAGTTTCAGCTTCACCTGTGTTAATTGATTTGTCCATCGCTAATAACTTAATTCTCAATTTTCCACGTAACATAGCTTTCAGGTAGTAAAAACAGAATCTTGTAGATGTATACAAACATCGAGCAAAGGTTTTAATCCGGATGATTTACATGCACTACTAAAAGGTTGATTCTGTCTCATTTGAAACAAGAAAACAACTGATTAATTTATAATCATATGGCGTTTCGAATGGATTTGCTGTAAGTTTTCTGCATTACCTTTAACGAGTTGAACTTTGTCTATATGCATGTTTTTGTGAGAAGGTTAGTAATCTTTTGAATAAAAATTGAAATCAACGAAAGAAAACAGGAAGGAGCAAGAAATCGATTGAAATACCAGAAAATAAAATTCAAAGCCACTTAAGAATCAATAGCTACCGAAGTTTAAAAACCAATGAACTATTAATAAATGGCTAAAAATTGACAATACATCAAGAACAACGATGGTAAAGTCTAAGCTGCGAAAAGTCTGAAATACGTTGGCGATACTTTTATTCATTAAATTTATCTGTTTTGTACGAAAGTTTATGCTTTAGAAAAAGTTTATCGTAGTAGAGATAGACAAGCTGAATTATACACGTATTTAACATCACGATTGCCATGCTTAGCAGCACCTCTTCTAATTTCATATCTATATTAATAAATATTCGTCATTAGCGCACTCTTAGATACAGTGCCGTATTTCCTAATAGGCTATACTAGGCTATGGACTGGGGCGGCAAAATTTTGTACATTGAATTTTATATAATAGAATGAATACCATACTTCGATACAATCAGATAATTTTCTGAGAAGGAAGATAGATGTCATGCTTTCCATTTAAATACCAGTGTTCTATAGACTTTTATTTTTTGATAAAACTAAAATTCATTTCAATAAAATTGAATTTGATTTATTATATACCAAAAATAAATAGTACTTCAATATAAGTTAATATTGTTTAATATTTATGTTTCAATTTATGAGTTTGTTTTTCAACATATTTATTGTTAATATAAACTTTTTTGGCGTATATTGAATGTAGCAATTTTTATGTTCCTACCACTGATTGTAGGGGGCGAACAGGTAGGGAGGGGCGGAAAAATAGCCCAGGGTGGCAAAATGGAAAATCCCCCCATGCTTAAATACATCCAGATCCTTCACTAGTAAAATCCAGAATAAACTCTGTTCATTGTTATTGCCAAAAAAATATACTCGTCTATATTATGAAGGATGTATACAAAGTTAAAATAAACAATGTGAAAATATTCTTTAATGGCCGAAGCTCAAATGGCAGGAAATACTGCTGGGAATTTTTTTGCCAGATAGTTTATTTCTAATGAATTCTGATATCAAAAATGTTGCAAAGTCTGCGAATGATATCAACGTGAAGTGCACGTGGAATGGTTTTAACTTCTACCTAAATATGAATTATTAAATATAATATTAAGCTTATAAACTATCATGTTCCGTTTAATTCATAAGACGTCTATTTAAAAAGACTAATACCGTTTAATTGCGCTCTTAAATTTTGAACACGTGATCGTGCAAATGCTACGTTAAGTAAAGAATACCTTACGATCCAGGAAGCAAAGTTGGCATAACATATTCAAACGCCATGAAATACCGCTGCAACACAATATTCGTCAATAGTGTGTTACTACAAAACGTAAAGGGGATATTACATATAAACTTTTTCTCATTCACTTTGCCCTATTGCATATTATCCTATCAGTAGGGCACATATGAGTACATTTGGAGGGTTAAGAAAAATCACCACCTCCTTCAAAGCTGCAAAACATTTCAATACATGTATAAGATACTAAAATGCTACAAAAGTAATTGATACCGTTTGACAATTAGTAATGAGCTAAAAAGTACCTTATTTTAAAATAAGCGCATTGCAGAATCGGGCAAATCAAAATTTTAAATAATGGCTAAAGGGGCTCACCCCCCTACTCACCATATGGCACCAATATATCCTGTGTCTATCAGTGTCCAAGCGGAGTAAGATATGGTTGTCAATTTGAAGGCGTCAGTGGAATAGAAACTGTTACCGAAGCGAATGGAGATACTGAATTCAATTTCGCCTTTAGATCGGAGGGTTAGAATCGTTCAGCATATCATTTCTATTATGAATTGAACATAATCGCGACATCCCATCCTCTGGGATTCACGCTTCGCTTTATTGCGCTTTGAGTAATTATGCGTCAGCCGATTC
>QLNU02003225.1:119277413-119304369 GCA_006491805.2 Dysdera silvatica | reverse complement strand
GCCTGGCCGGTTCCACACATCGTCACATACGTTCAGCGTGTGGGTCTCCTTCCAGTTAGATACCAGCAACCCTTTTGCAGGCCATATATATATATATATATATGGGGTTGGAGTGACGTGGAAGCAAATTTCTCAGGGTAAACTGTGTGGAAATCATTTGGAGAGGCCTTCATTCAGTAGTGGATGGATAAAGATTGAATATGATGATGGTGATGAAAAAAAAAAAACACAAAAAATATTTTCTTGTACAATGCCCATTGAGTTACAGCTGCACCTTTCTGAATCATTACATGTTAATCTATAATTATGATGTACAAAATTTACTAAGCAAGTTAGCTATAAACTTTACTCATTATATTTCATATTTTAGTTACTATATCAGTTATATACAATTAAATACATTGGTTATTAGTGTATATATTCAATTAGTTTACTAATTGTGCAAGTAGTTTCTTACATTATTGACATACTCAATTTATGAAGCTTTTTGACTTCGCAGTTTGAAAACCTGTGCAGGCACACAGGGCCTGCTCACCGCAAAGGCGTCCAAAGCCCGGGCTTTGGGACTAGACCCTATTCCGCGCATGCTCGTGGACCTCGCACATGCGCAGTAGGATTGTTCGCCGTGTTCAACTAGAGTCTAGTCCCAAAGTCCGGCTTTGGACGCCTTTACGGTGATCAGGCCCTGCGCGCACATAAATTACTAAACAATTTATACACGTAATGCGCTAAATCAGGCATTTGCATTTTTGATCAACAGTGCCGTTCAATATTCATAAATCTTTTAATGCTCTTAAATGTACAGAAGTATAAAACTCACAAACCATAAATATTTTTGCATGACATGTTATATAAAATATTAATTACTTTAATGGCCAAAATCTACAACGCGCGCTTTGAAAATATCTTCACTAAACTACTTATATATAGTCAAGCATTTTACCATTTTAGTGAGATGCGCGATTTGACAGAAACGTGCTAATTACTGCATATAACATGTTTTATGAAGTTTTTTTTAGCTAATTGTAGAATCGTATTAATAGTTAAGGACACTGCTCTATACTTCAAGAGCAACGTATTCCGAAATATTCGGTTAATACGTCCACGAAAACAATATTTTGAATCCCTTTTAATAAACTATTGCGCAAAAAAAGCTAACTCCAATATCTCTGTTAAAACTCTGAAATCTATCCATTCGTTGACAAGTCGAGTAAATTCGAGCTAGTGGAAATAAATAGTCGCAATGAAACGGAATTGAACATCCTTACGGAAAGTGATAAATATTAGACTCTCGCTATTAGAGCCCATGTCATCCAGTACGTACGATCAATAAGATTTAGCTACCGAAAAGTCTAAAACTCTGTTTTTGTGTAGTGTACTATCGGTAAGCTACAGCTTTAACTAATATTTCCTCGGATAGACCGATACAAGATATCCCTTTTTCCATTTCTTCTTAAGTGGTCCAGGGCCAAATAGTAAGACCATTGTATTCGTAGGCAAAATGAAAGCTTTCTAATGCAATATTTTTGCGGTATTATACTTTATATGTTATATATGATAAATGAATTATTCTTTATATCTATAATACTTTCATATGTTTCATAGGTGCATATGATACTACCAGGGCCGACGAGAGAGGGCAGCAGGGGCGGCAGCCCGGGAATCCGGATTAAGTTTAGGGGCTCGCGCTGGCAAGTTCCTATGCTGTAGGGGCCCCGGCCCCTCCTGCTATTCGGAAGGCCAAAAAATTTGTTCTGGATTAATTAATCCAGATTAATAAGATTTTGTACATTTTTAATGTACAGTTTTTTAATTATACTTCATTATCCTGACTCGATTATTAAAAAAATAATAATAACAACCAGTAGCTTACGTTAGTTTCTTTTTTCAGCAGTGATCTTGTAAAATAATGAAGTATAAAAAAAGATTCGTTCTTATTTTATACTTTCTGTTTATTTAGGGGTTCAACCACTTCCCAAAAGGAAAAAATATCTATGCCACTGCCCAGGGAAAGGGACATGGGACCCGTCAAAGCGAGCCAGTCGAAAATCTGAACACTAATTTTCTATTCGTGCAATAATTATGCTGCAAAAAATTCAAAGGTGCCAATCCATAATGAGTAATAAAATCTGCAAATTCATGTGCACATAATTTGCATAAGGGACCATCTTCATATTTAAACTTACAGAAGCTTTGAAAATTCCAATGGCAACACCTAAATTTGACATCATATTCGGATTCTAGAATATTTGATTAGGCTAATTTAAAATTTCGATGTCATTCTGACAATTAAAACTCGAGATATTCCATAAAATGTCTACTGAGGCTTCCACCGTTATAGAAAAAAACGAATTTGTAGGTCGGGAATTCAATTTTCTGATCATATCTGTTAAAATCAAAAAGTTATAATACGCTTTGACTTTTCTTCTTTTCTTTCTCTTACTGACTAAATTTATCAGTATGCCTGCTAAATGATGATCAAATGTAACAATTTTGAAACATGAAATAATATTTATTTTTTTAATTTTTTTTTTACTCTTTGTCACTCTCCTGCGGTGGCGCAGTGTGGTAACACGTTTGCCTAGGGCGATATTAACCCGGATTTGATTGCCAACGGTGCAATGAATGCTTACTCAGAGGTCTCATAAAGATCGCACTGCTCACTGTAGTTTGGGGTTTGGTTCCCTAAGCCTTAAGAGATTCGGATTCTTAGGAAAATTGTAGCTCCAGAGGTTCGAATTCCTGGGAAAACAGTACGTCGCGACGCAGCATGGCCACTGTAGCCCTTGAGCCGTAAAAGCACAAACAAGCAAACTTTTTGTAACTATGTGATGCCCCCATTAAACCGCCGCTTTAACTAACATTGAGCATAAAAAAACTACTGATCGAATTGCGATGAAAATTTTGTATATTAGGTAAAAATCCTCAAGGATTTAATTCCCGTCAGAAAATTAATGTTTTTATTCATATTTTTATCGAATATGATTTTCATAATTTATAATGATTTCATAATTTATAATGATTTTCGATTTCATAATTTATAGTTTCATAATTTATAATGATTTCATAATTTTCGATTTTCTTGATTTCATGATTTTCATAATTTTATATTATTATTTATATTATTATTTATATTATTATTTATATTAGATTATTATTATTATTTATATTATTAGATTATTATTATTATTTATATTATTATATTATTATTTATATTATTATTATTATTATTATTATTATTATTATTATTATTATTATTACATTATTATTATTATTATTATTATTATTATTATTATTATTATTATATTAAAAATGAAAACATAAAATTTTGTTTGACAAGTTGAACTTTAAAGCAATTAAAGTTATTGGAGGGATACGATGAATAATTCGGGAGATATTGTTAAAAAATACCATGAAATACTTTAACATTATGAGCTCAATGTTTCTAATATTAAAAACTCATAAACCCTTGAATTAAAATTTAGAATTAGAGGTTTTTTATTTTGTTGCAGATTCGAAAAAATTAATAAAACTAGTTGTTACCAATCAAATTTTCGAAGTTGCTTTAAGTTTTATCATGAAGACCGTCACTTATGCAAATTTTATGCAAACGGACTGGTATCGTTCCCTACCGACTATCACCTTGAATTTTCCATAGCGAAATTATTACGCGAATGGCAAACGGGTGTTCTGACTTTTGCTTCACAGGGTCTACATGTGATACTACTTCCATATGTACCATAGCTCCAAACATATAAACCAAATAAAAATGTACTCTTAAAATAAGATATTTAAAAATCAGTGACGTGCAGAGTCATAAGCAGGTACTTACGGGAAACTTGTCTTTGACAGTGTGTTCTTAATGATTAGGAATGGCAACTGGTGTATTTATAGTTGCAATGTGTCACAATAAAATTGTTTTACTTCATCAAATGAAAACAGTACTCGTCATAGCTCTAACGCATATTTTATGTAGGATATCTATTTATTGCAAGATTTATTTTTGTCGTAAACAAGGTGGCTCACACGGATATTCTTTATCTCCTAAAGAAGTTAAAAGTAGTTGCACCTTGAGGCCAAGCGATGATGAATGGGTATTTCTCCTAAAGATGCGTTCTTTTAGGACCTTTGTTCTGAAAAATAGGCTCGAAAAATGTGGGGCCTCTCTATCTTCCAACAAAATCTATCGTACCTTCGAAAAAACGAATTCTTAGCCGGGCAAAAAGATCGCCTAACAAGAACATTCGTTTTTCCTTCTTTTCGTCCCATAAATTTCCATTTACTCACTTCCCTCTCTTCTTATGCATTGGATATAATTATAACCATCTACAATTTTCAGTCGATAGAGTACTATTAGATGGAGGACCCTCCAAGTGTTGGAAAATATCTTGGAGTTGTTGACCACTATACTGACCATGTATACCTTATGCGTTATAAGCTGTTTAGTCCTCTTTGACTTCCGTATGTTTATGATTCAAATAATTATTCATCTATGAACTAAATTTCGAACACAATGCCATGCAGATTTTCACAGTGTATTCTAATAACAATTTTTAGCCAATCAGCTGCGTAGAAAAATGATTTTTATTGCCTAAAAACTTAATGTCTCGATCCAAATATGCAGATCATCATCAGGAGAAATTGACAATTGCAAAATATATCTAATTTGAGGATATAAAATGTACCTACGTTAAATATCCCATTAAACATTAAGTATCTGGACAATAATTTTGTTCTTGTACACAGTTGATTATCTGAAGATTGTTTGATTATTGAATTTCTAACAGCCTATATCAATCTGGAAACTGAGTAGCACACTAAATTTATGATTTTTACAATTTTGTAACACTTTTTTTATCATTCAGCGCATGAACTGTGTGACGTACAGCTTCACAGAGGCCTATTTCTACTCTACAGAATGGTTCTTAACTCTACTGACAAAATAGAAGGGTTTGTTAGGAACACCAAATAAGGCATATTTGCCCATATCCCCGTGTCCGCAAGGGGGCCGGTTTGGCTGTAGAGAGTAACTACTGTTCACGATCATGTCGTTGCTACGTAGCCAATTACATGAATTAAATACAATTTTTGATACATAACTTAAGCGATTGAGCTAATAATACAAAAGGGACAAAGAAATCCGGAATTCAGTTTCCTGTTCCTGATCTGTGTTACTATGTAGTGAAAATAAGCCTAAAACTGCCTTTTTTAACATTTTTGATAATTATATTAGATTAGAAAAAAGTTGGGATCTGCAAAGTATGTGCAATAGGTGAAGCACATCAAAATAAACATTTTTTGTTCAGTGAATTTTTTTCCAAAAATTAGCCGTTCGGGCACTACAGTGAATTTACTGTTTTCCCATAGAAACTCCTCTTATTTTGTTGGTAGAGTTTAGAACTACCTTGTGTAACTCGTGTTTTTAGCGGAATGAATGAGTTAAAAAGAAAACGAAAACACACGTGTTTACTATGAAATTCATGCTAGGAAGACAGAATTTGTGAATTCACGTTTTTACGGACTATTGAGCTGATTCTGAAAAATATCCAATAGAAATAATACTAATGTCCCTTCCGATTTACGAACCAAAGTTACACTTCCTTTTGCACAAACTTTCAATTTCGTTACATTTTCACGGCTTTTCTACGGATGTCGAAATTTGGATAGCAGAGGTGTATAATTTTCCAACGTGGGGCTTCGAAATTAAAAAGCTGCAAAGTGAAGGAGCGTAATTTGCCTCTATAATGGAAGTTGACAGCACGTAACGATTATTCTGAGAGTTTAAATCTGTTTTCAAGTTACGTTATCATTATAATCCCGTGGGTTCTGGCGTCTGCATAACAAAATAATTCACATTCATTGCGACACTGTCCATTTGCATGTCGTTTGCCGTTTTTCTTTGTACTTTTGATTTCCTACGATGTCAAATAAAACGAGGAGAATATGTTTGTCCGTGAGTGGGCAAAAACCTTTAGAAGTAGATGCCGGTATCCCGACAGAAACTAAATTCGCCAAAATAGTACGAGATCCGAAGAATCCTCTGAGTGCGATTATCAAAGACTAGTGGATGATTTTCTGTGGATGATTTGCTGGTGACGGTATTGCACACATTTCCAAAAATATTTTGGATGTGGTTGTGTGGTTATGTGGTTATGTGGGTGGCAAAGATTCCACAGATGAGGAAGGCGCTAGTTACTAAATTGCGAAAAATATTGTCATAGAAGGAAAGCAACAGTGTATGAGATAAAACTCCGAGACATTTTTTTACGTCAACTATATGAAGTAATATATTTATCGAGATCTTATAAAGCAATTAAAAATTAGTGAGTTGCTTGGAATTTCTAAAAAAATTAGCTCAGTGCAATTTTATATTTTGATTTTTACTGCCTTTACTTTAATATTTATGAATTATACTGCCTCTTACTTTAATATTTATGAAGGTTTCGGTGTCATCACGGGTCCGTGAAAACACGAATCTAATATATCATGAACACATATGCAATTATTATTATTTAATATTTAATACTTCAGAAAAATATGTTTACCCTTACGAACTAAATATTTATATAAAAAGGTAATCCATATCCAAGTTGTAAGCAGTGTCGCAAATGTTTTAGTAATGGAACATCCTTTTTGTATATTAGAGCATCGCTGAGCGTCCAATCTCTTGTACGTATTTCTTCTATACAATTCTAATACTTTATTTAGAGGCGTATTCCGCTGACATCTAAATTTCGGACATAGTTAAAAAACGATGGGTTTAAAAGTGTTGACAATATTTTAACAAACTTCTAAAATGAAATAGGCTCCATTATTATACTAAATAGAACTATTAAGGAATTTGACACTGTTATGTAACTGTTTCTTGCGACTCTCTTATGCAGTATTATACACGCAATGCAATGCAATAGACCATTGCATTGGGTATTATACACGCAATGCAATGGTCTATTTCCACAAGGAAAGCCTGATCACCTCAGGAAAAAATGACTTGCAGATCATCCAAATGTTGAGTCAAGTGAGTACAAAAAATCGAGAATGTATGACATGATATTTGGATTTCGTCTTTTAAATGTTAGATATGAAGTAAATAAATTAATGCATTCTCAAATCCAATTTCTGTATAATGCGTTTGCTGGTTTACTTCATCTGTAAAATACCTGCCGCATTTATAATTTTTTAAAAATTAATTTGCAAGTCTTTTGAAACCTTTACAATGTAGATAAACTTCTTCATTTTTACGTGTGCCAACAAATTTTCTTTTCTATCCCTTTGAAATTTGCAATTTTCTTTAACGTTTTTCATAGGAATTACGAGAATTTATTTTCTCATTCATTATTCAAACTTTTTCTATTTATATGAAAAACGGAAAAAAACCTTTTCATGGAGAAATTAGGACAATTTACGGAAAAAATAGGTAGAAACGAAACCTCTTTAACTTTATTATCTCTTTCGAGCAATGTTGGAAATATTAGATTTTCAAATGAAAGAAAAGAAGTCTCTTTGAATAACGCTACAAAAGGCAACTATTTTTTTCAAATTTTTAATTAAACCATGTATCGAACCAGTGAACACCTATTGTTCCGCTTTGGTATCAAAAAACAATTGTTCCTTTTAATTTATCCGAGCCTGCTAAAAAATCAATCATTAATTACTCCCCATTTTTCCTCCTTCTTTTAAAATTTAATTACTTCCAAACTCTTTGACGCAAGAATCATAAAGTCTTGATGAGCGATTCTAAGAAGATGTCGTCTTTTAAGGTACAAAATAGTATTGATAAGATTCATTAAATCGAATCAATTGAGTCAGAATTTTAAAGCTTTGTTCATTCACGTTTTATAACAGAAAACATTTATTATCATGCTCATAGGCGTACGCAGGAAGTTCATACGGAGGGATATAGCCTCAATGGAGGGGATGTTTATAGAGTGAAAGATCATATATTCCTATGTTAAATATACAAAATTTCATTGCAATGGGGGGTTACAGCCCATCAACACTCCCTGCGTAAGCCAGTGACCATGCTATTTAAGACATTCGGGTTCTCCGAAAGGTCCATACCACTTGTACACTACTACCACTAGAATACCTACCACCTACTTGCCACTAGAATACGGGATGGTATTAAAGGCGATAAATGTTCCGTACCAGAGGGATTTGAACCTAAAATTTCATCAGGGTAGCAAACTCCTAACTTATGGCAGAGGCTTAGAGAAAAGGGGTGCTTAGGCGTCTTGTAACTATAGCTAGAAGTCTGTTGGAATAGCTTTTGGCATGCTAAATTAATGATATTGCCTATATTAGGAAACTTTTTATTTTGCATAAATTAAACATTGATAAACTTAGTAATAATAATAATGTTTATTTGTCACAAGGGTTACATATTGCATACAGTCTTGAATTTCAATTTAAGTATAATAAATTTCACACAGTTTAGAACAGACAATACAATTTGCATTTCCCCGTGACGGGTCCCCAGTTTAAATTATAAAATTTAACCGGTTGAGGACCCTATTAATCCGCTGGCGCACAAACTCCGTTTAATAAGTATACAATTAATCTCTTTTTAAACAATTTTATATTATTAATATTTTTAAGATTATTTGGTAATTCATTCCAAAGCTTTATTCCCATATATTCAATTCCTTTCTGTACATTTCCGTTCTAATCTCTCGTAGCTTAATTTGGTTGCTTCTTCTTAAATTTCTGTTGTTTTCGTGATACTGGATATCAATATTATCCAAAATGTTTTCCTTCTATTATCCTTTCATACATTAGATTTAGCGTACAATATTCATTGATTTTATCAATTGGTAATATACCATATTTTACAAATAATGATTTATAACTTAAACCAGTGTTTTGTTCTATGGTTTTTAGTAATTTATTCAGTAGTGATTTAATTATTATATTAGTAGTGATTATATTATTTATTATTAACCCTTGTTGTTGTCGTTTAGTTCAGATTTCCCCATGTACGATTGCAATAAATCAGGTGACTATATAGAAAAGCATAATATGGACACAGTAACACGTTCTTAAGAACTGCACGTGACAATTTCTTTATAATTCTTGTTCCCGAACTGATTTTTTTTTTTTTTTTCAATTTGTTTATTCCAATATAAATCGTTCGTTAATGTTACTCCTAAGGAATCAATTTCTTTGACAATTTCAACTTCTTTTCCATTAATATACATTTTACTCAATTCCCGAAAGACAGCGTACATTCTACAATCCAGCTTCAAACGTCCACTTATAATATTGCGATGGCCTAATGATTACGTACGTATAACGTGCGACTACAGTGAAAGGCCTGGTGAAACGGCCTGAACTGAATTTTTTTTTATATAGTTCTAGCTTTTACACTCCAACTGGAGTCCTACAGTTGGGCCATAAACTTAAGCTTTGCTAACCTACAAATAGTTAACACGGCCGCTATAGACTCAAGCCCCATTGTTTATTAAGACACGTTCTTCCCTTTAACGTCGGGGCACCGGGAGTTAGGTTTCAGCTCTGGTGGCGTGTGGTCGTCTTTCTGCTGCTGTCCGAGTCTGGCGGACCTTAGTTGCTGCTTCCACGACTTTGTCGTTTGTGGTGAGGCTTGGCTTTGTCGGAGAGTATGGATCATTGGCTAGGCCGCTGGATTGTAGTGGATTTGAATTTGTGCCCTCTATTCTGGGACCGGGCTGAGCCTTTCCTCGCGGACCGGTTTTTGTTTCCAGGGTCGTGCGGACGTCCTTTGTTCCGTTTCGGGCCGTTAAGCCACAGTTTCCGTCCGCGTGCTGGCATCTATATCCTTGGAGAAGCTTTCGTTGCTCGCGGATGGGACACCGGCCAGAAGCCTGGACGGGATGGATAGTGTTCCGTGTGCCCTGGTAGCAGGACCGGCTCATGTCCACTTCCTATCGCTTCGCGGCATTATACACCCGTTCAGCCATGTCCAGTGTGTTCCTATAGGAGCATTGGCCGATGCGGAGTGTTCTTCCGTGCCATCCATCTATTCCATCTCTCCGGATCGTATTGATCGTGGATTGGCTTTCGGTGGATGTTAAATGATGACACCAGCGTAGGCGGTGCGTCCGTATACGCCAATACGGATCGACAATCTTCCCTTCGTCCATTGGCTTTCAAGATCTCTTGACGTTTAAACAGGTCTGGAATTACAGTGTTGCCCATTGGTTCCCACCTTTCCCATTAAAATCATGCACACACGACGGCGAATGTCGTGGCACCTGGGATTGCAGTACCGTCTCTGGCGGCCATCCTTCCCAATCTTATCTAACGTCGCAGAACTACATGATATTTTTTAAAGTTATTTAAGGCTCCCATAAGTTTTCAATTGCTAAGACACGATATTACATACATTAATACATAACAATATATGTAATATTGATATTTAGTTCAAATTATTGGAAGGGTTCGGGGCCTCACGGGCCCCATAGAATTAATTCCCGCCCATGCATGACAATAAGAGTGGCAACTGGTACAATAGGTTAAGTTTATAGGTGGTTGTCTATGAGTTGGTGCTATCTAGTGTATAAAGGTGTACGTTAAGGAAAAAAGAGTCCATATGGAGAAAACGGGACCACGGCTTATGCATATCGGCCGTAGTAGCCGTGTCATTGACAAAGTGCTCAATGCTTTGGGCATTTACATCTCCTTCTCTAGCAGATTTAAATTCCTTTGAAACTTGTCTTAAACAGTTGAAGACTTTATCAATGATATAGCTACTACAATAAATATTCATGCGGGCTCGATGCTGTTTCCCATACGTAATTTTTCTCTCTTAATTTCTACATCTTAATTTCATTTCACCTTTCTATTCTCAATTTATGTTCATTTCTTACTCATGTAGTTTTTCTTTCTGGTATTTGCCACCAGCTCACGGACCATACCAATAAACTTACCCTGTTTTATCAGCTTCCACGTTTACTGTTATGGACGCTTCGATGAAAGAGCAAGCTGGATGGTAGGTGATCGAAAAACGTTTAAAGCTGTATTATTAAATTATTATTGTTGTGTCAATTTTGTTTACTATTTGTATTTTATTATTTCTTTCTTAAGAATGGATTTGTTCATAACCATATATCAATCTCTGTGGTCCTTTGTTGCATACTATCAACATAGAAGAGCAAAACTGAGATTGGATATATAATACTTGCTATAACATAGCAAATTAAAAATCTAATTATTTTTACATTTTGCTTCAATGAACTTGAAGGTACTGCGTAAGTACCTTCATCGAGTTCTCAAAAGTATTCATTTTCAATAGATTTAACTTAATCCAGATGAGAAGCAGAATTTCAGCTAAGCATCGAAAAGACTGGTATTTAGAAGAAGACTGAACCTAATTTACATACCTTTAACAATATCTGAACTGAAAAGAAATGAATAAATTATATCAGAAAATATTTCGTTAATTTCGAGATCTAATTATTGTCGTTCAGCCACCAGAAATGGAAAATTCATATGCCTTGAAGAGTTGTTAAGTAGTTTTGCTTTTGTGAATCAATCGCATTTATTCCTTCCAAATTTCCTCTGATGCCAAACGAGCATTCCTATATTTTGAGATATAGCTGGAGGGAGAACACCCTTCTAATGAATTAAATTATTCAGATTTGATATCGCTGTTTCGAAATGCACATAAGGCTTTTACTTCTGGTAATCGGCGGTTGCCAATTTGAATTCGTAACTTTCGTTTGTCCAGGACTAACATTTGGAATAAAATTTTTAATTCTAAAGTTTGAAATTTGCAGCATGGGATCAGAAATGAGGTCGGACTGTTTTAGTTTTTACCTGGAAAAATGAGATGGGTATACAGAGTTCCATTCACTATGTTTCCTGACATGAGCATTGAATACAAGTGCATTTGTTGAGTTACCATATATTGACCTCCGAACTTCTGCACTTCCAACAAGCAATCACTAAATTTTCCTGGAATATAAACTTTCCAATGATTGACTGTATTCCATATTTCTTAATTTACAAAATTCAAAATCAATAGTAATTAACCAAATTTCCAATATGGCACTCCTTTTGAACTTGAGTATTAAATCGAGCGTTCGTGGGGGAAAGTCTCAAAATGAATATAGGTTGGTCTTCCCCATTACTCATACATTAGATACTCATACTAATAACGCAACTCCCTCTAACAAATATCGAAAGAAAGCAAACGGCAAAGCCTCAAGTTAGACCATTACCCAACGGTTAGATTCAATCAAGATGTGTATAGGTATATGCGCTGATTTTCTAACCATTCAACTACAGAGACAAATCCGACATGAATTTAATTTTGCATATTTTTGCGTTAGTAAATTTTCCTTACATCTTAAAGTGGTTGTTTGCGTTGAAATTATTTAAGCTAATTATTAATAGTATAAGGTATTAATAACCAATAGAAATATTATGATTATTAAAATAGTATATTCGTATTTTATACTGGGAATAACAAAAGGGAGAGGCGATTAGTGGCGCACCCAGGATATTCCCAAAGGGCTCCCAGTAGTACAAGGAATTTTGGTGGAAAAAATTCCCAGACGCGATAAAAATTAAGGTTGTGTTTTTTTGTGTACTTTTATCATTATTGAATTACTAATAATTCTATAATGCAAGATACTTAAATAATTAGAAGTAATAGGTTATGTTTATACAATTTTACAATGGCCAGCACTCTTGTCTTATCTCCATCAGTGAGGTTAGATTTCTTGACATAATTACAAATATCTGCAGTCAGAATTTCTATTTCAACAGTGTTTGATATCGTGTTTTGGTCTATCTATACCTCCTGGAAAGGGTTTGAAGACAGTCACGGGCCACTGCTGCCGTTGCTTGCTCAACAGTAGTCTCATCAATGTAACCAGAGTTCAAGGAAATGTTGGGAACATCACTACTTCCATCTTACATTTTTAATAAAATAATTTACCAGTGTCTGTTGGCGTAATAATTTTTCGTTTTGTTAGCCCAAGTGAAGGGTCCCGGCCCCTTCGTCTCCCTACTTGGGTAAGGCACTGGGGGGAGAAATAAGCGCATTGACGAAAGTATTAACTTGTATCGGTAAAGTGATGCATCTTATGTGTAGAGCTTGACGAAAAATATGAAGTCGTAGAGGATGATTTTGTATGACTTCAATATCGCGCTATTTTCTTTAATACATCCTTTTGCACGTGTCAGAGCAAAACTGACGAAAATTTAAGAATTGGAAAGTAAAAAAATAGACAACACACTATGGTTTAATAAAATTGAATAACATCAAACTACCATCACATAACACCTACATCAACTACCATTTTTCTATTCATGGAAATCTGAAAGATGCGAAGAAGTTAGTAGGGAAAGATAAAAGTCCTACGTATGCCTGAGTGATACCTTACGATGGATACATTTTCCGTTAAACGAGGAAATGTTTCAGATTGCCAATAACCAAATCTGACAAGTTCAGCATAACAATTCTTTTCCGTCTAAAGATTCTAGGTAGCCTTTCTGCAAACTGACATCCAATCTTTTCTATCAAAGCGAGAGGAACTTCAAACAAATATCTTCTCCTGAATTTCTTACTTCTTCGTAGCCCACATTTCCCGGAATACGGTATACATCACTTTCTGGAAGAGGCATGATTGCGACATTTTCCCTATGCGCCATAAACATTTGGAAAGTACTGCCGTCGGTTGATAGTTCAATAATTCACTTTACGTTGATCTTATCGTCTGAAAACAAGCAAACTCAGCTCCTGATTGCGTTTTATTTATTTATCGGGTTATATGTATTAAGATATAAGTGCTTTTAATCATGTGAAATGTAATTAAAATAAAATCAGACGCATATTTACCTTAGAGGGCCTTTACTTTATGAATGTCTACTTTCGTGTTATAGCTTTCTTATTAAATATATCACTGTCGTAATAGCATTCATGTTATACCTTAGTCGACAGTATACAAATGCACAACTATAAACGTCTCTAACATTCCAAATTCCATGTTCATAACTACTATTGTATCTTCTCCTCCTTTATAAATACACTAAAATCTGTTCAACGTTATTGTTTATGAGCTAAATTGCTTATGGTAAGCTAAATCAACACCTTGCCACTGCTTCACGATAGAGGTAATCTACAACCATAGTTCAAGAGTGCTTCAGTCTCCACATGGAACTCTGGCCTCTTACTTTTAACATCTGGATTTTGTTCCAGCCTTTTCTGGAAATACAGAGCCGATATTGCAGCCAACCTTTCTAATGAATTTTTCAATTGCACACCAAACAACAACAACAACTGTAGCTTCCAAATTATGTTTGCGTCTCAGGAAACCTTAATAAATGTTGTCATGTCTAGAGCTTAAGTTAAGCAGTTCCGACTACAGGATTTTCGGGCCATTGGGCAGCCTTGAGGCACCTTCCCCTATTAAGAAAAAAAAAACAAATTTTCCTCAGTCCTTCCTTTCCACAAAAAAACTTCAAAATAGTGGAGAATTAACCTACCCGGTACACCACAAATCCGTTTGCATTTGAAAAATTCATTGCAAGCAAACTACTTGTTTCGTTTTCGTGATGCGGTTTTCACCAAATGGGCTATCAAAAGCGGATGGGGAGGGGCATTTTTCAAGCAAACTTCCGTAAAATTGTAAGTGTTTTATCAAAATTATTTTAAGGTTGTTACACATAATTCTGAAATTCATTTTTAACTTTCACATACAACCACTTGGCAGAATTAAAGCTAAAACTTCTTTTATTAAATATTGCATTCTTGGTATTTGAAAATTAAAGCAGTTTCCTAACGAAGTAGGCATTTACCCAACGAAAGAATTTTAGCTTTCTTCGCAAACAGAGGATCTAAAAACAGAGTAAAAAGAAAGTGGAAATATTCGGTGCGTCATTTTACTTTTGCAGAAAGTCGTTAATAACTCGGGTATAATAGAAATAAAATACAGGGTACCAGGGAGGAAATTACATAAAAAGGTTAAACACTGGTAAAATAGCAATGAAAAAGATCACTCAAGCTTTCGGACGCATCAGCAGCAGTCCTTCATCAGGAGTAATGACGATGTTATGTTTCTGTCTCTTTTTTATACTTGAAATTTCTGGAAAACCCTTCATCAGAGTAGTCCCGCAGAATGGGAAAACCCAATGAGAACCAATGGGAGGCCTCCAATAGAATCATGGAAGAACCCCAATAGGGACCAATGAGAAACCCACACTGCGGGTTACCTAATTTGGGGATGTCTCATACATTTCAGAGTAAGAGTTGTTTATAAGTTTCTGGAAGTGGTTGTGATGTATTAATGGCTTTCCCGTGTAGTTTGTAAGTTTCCCAAGATTCTAAGAAGAGTCTACTATTCTTGTTTGTGATGTGACGGTGTAGTATTTTTGTTGAGTCCCAGTCGGGTTCGTGTCCGTGTTGTAAAGCGTGTTCTGCCAGACGTGAGGCTATGTCTCCTTTCGCGAGTGCTTGTTTGTGTTCTTTTTTTCTTGTTTTGATCAAACTCTGGTATAATTGAATAAAATGTTTTATGGTAAACTAGCAATCTAATTCAAATTGTTGGTTTATTTTTGGCGTTTGTGAGAGGAGAAGAATGCAAACTCGTGTTTCAAAGGAGTTGTTCGGTGAGGCACAGATATTTTGTTTTTCTGTGGGTCCCGTGCTCTAAAAAATTTCGATGAACGTTCATTAACATCGGACACTTCGAAAGTCGGAGTCCTTGGGCAAGTGGGTTCTCTGTCCCCACTTCCTGTCGTCGGGTTTGCGTTACGTCGCTGTGATTAGTTTTTTTCCTCCAATCTGTCCTTCTCGCTAAATAACAAGTTTTAATAATGATAATAATGATAACACGAACTGACTACAAGCATAGATATGACCAGGTGACAAAAATAATTCCACAAAAGTCCACCATCGGAAATTGTTTAATAAAAACTAAACTATTCTCCTACAAGTACATGCTAGAAAGTATTTTAGAAAATGGAGCACGTAAGCCATACTGGATAGAGCAATAATAACTGACAAGGAAACACTACACAACCGATCAGATATAACCCTCATTAAATAAAATTAGCAAAACCGCAAGTATTATAGATACTGCAATCCCACAAGATGGGGTAAACTTATCTTCGAACTTCTAGAACTGGATGTATCTCAAATTTCGGAAAATGTGACCCACGAAGAAATAAGAAATTCGGGATCAGATATTTGTTTTAGCATAGTTTCTCTTTGGTAGGATGGATGGGATGTCAGTAAGCAGAAATGCTACGCTGAAGCTTTAGGGGAGGAACAATCGTTGTGCCGGGACCGCCAGATTTCGTGATTGACAATCTAGGACGTTTTCGCATTTAACGCAAGAAGAACCCGTGGTAAGATATTCTTAAGGTAAACATGATGCCTCCTATTCCTGCTGTGTTTCATTAGAGCAGATGTGCCCAAACTTTTCGGGTCTTCAAGAACTTTTTAGGAAAAAAATCGTCGTGGAGCACTATCATCGCTGTTATACCAAAGGCAATTATGTATATTTTCATCTGTTTCTACTCTAATATTTATCGTATGTCAAAGCATGGATTATTTTTCGATTTCTAAATAGATAAACTTGTGGTCTAAACTTAATTTTTCTAAACGAGATTTCGTCAAATATATATTTTTTTTTTTTCGAATATCTTCGCAGAGCACACAGAGATGCTTTACTGAACGCAACGTATTTTCCAGAGCTCAGTTTGTTAGTAGCTTCTTAAGAAGCTACTTTACATTTGTTGGATGTCACTGAATAGAAAATAGAGCATGTAATGTCATTTAACCTTCTTAAACCGTGGTGAGGTCCAAATTTCTCTTAATATCTAATTCTTAAATTCCCACCCGTTTGGCTCTAATGTAAGTAAGCACAAATGAACGTAAAGACAATCAACGTAAATCAGGACAAAATCCTAAACTACATTCATACAGTTTATTATCAAGTTTTGTGCATATCATATAGAGCACCTAATACTATAAATTATATCGCATTTTATATTGATACTGATTATTTTGTTATTAAATGCATTTAGTTTTTGTTCTCAATACAGATCAAAAAATTTTATTAATGTTTTATAGCTATGGTAATGTTACTGACTAAAATATTTATCAGAACATTAATATATTGTATTAATTATTGTATTTAATTTAATAGCAGTCTTTCTTAATATGTGAGTAAAAATGACAAAATAAGTACGAAAGTAGTGCCTCTTTAGAATATGGTCTTTTTTTTAAACAAAAATAAATTTTATTCAACACAATTACAATTTTAGTGACACATATTCTGCTATATGATACTTTCGATGTTACGTAGATATTCTTGACTTTGAGATTACAGATGTTAATTGTAGATTAGGTTTGAAATGGAGGAGAGCAGAAAGCTATAGCTTGTTGCATAGGTCTCTTCCAGATGAATAACGTATTATATATGTTACCGGCAAAGTTTGAAATCCGGCATTGTATATAATTCCTAAAACTAGCCGGCAATGTATGAAAAGATTCATATTTAACAAATTTCCTAGGCATTCTATAGAATGCCAAATGAGAAACCGGCAAAGTATTAAATACATCTCCGATTCATTTCGAATATCACGTGGCAAGGCACGTGACTTTTAACGCGCGCCTCAGGCTCAGAATTTGTCAGTTGCACTTTGCGGTTTGTTCGGGAGTGTCAAAATACGCAATTTTATTTAAATGTGTTCAACAAAAAATTAGTTTTTTACTATACTGCATGAAAATGGAGGAGCAAAGCTGTAGTGTTGGAGAAGGAGTCATGGTCTATAGACATGCAACGACGATTCGAAGATGAACTGCCTAAGCTTCGAGTTAATGCTGCAAAAAATAGTTTGTTCCTAACCGAAACTACTTACCAGAAGTTAATAAATGATGTAAAAAAAAAGCCAAACAAATTGACTACTAAGAAGGAACCCAGGGACTATTGGTTGCTGAATCGCTATGATGTGATGATTGTGGAAAACAAAAGTAAACTCATTTATCCTGTTAAAGAAGACGTCAGTACAATACAGTATTACGTCACGGACACTGAGTTATTTCACGTACTTCATGAAACTCATTTGGCTATTGGACACGGAGGATGGGATAGAATGTTGAAAGAACTTTCAACCAAATACAAAAACGTTACACGTCATGATATTGAACTGTACATCCACCTTCGTTAGCCCTGCCATAAAAAACAAAAAGGTATTAAAAAGGGCACCACTGCTGTTAAACCTATGATTTTTTTTTTGAATTTAATTCCCGTTGAAAGGTAGATTTTATTGATTTTCAGTCTCAGCCAGATAGAGAATACAAATTTATTATGGTGTACCAAGATCATCTCACAAAATTTGTGATTCTCAAGTCTCTAACGTCAAAAAGAGCTGAAGAAGTAGCCTACAACCTAGTGGACATATTCTCGTTGCTTGGAGCGCCATCTATATTACAGTCTGTCAATGGTAGGGAATTTGCCAATAATGTGGTGACCAGCTTGAAGGAGTTTTGGCCAGCACTGAAGATCGTCCATGGGAAGCCTCGCCATTCTCAAAGCCAGGGTAGTGTCGAAAGAGCTAATCAAGGTATCGAAAATATGCTCTGTACTTGGATGCAGGACAACAAATCTGACCGCTGGAGTGAAGGACTGCGTTTCGTTCAATTTATGAAAAATAGAGCTTATCATTCTGGGATCAAAAGAACACCATACGAAGCTCTTTTTGGCTGCAAACCTAAAGTAGGGCTTACAACGTTTTTTCTATCCGAAGATGTTTTAAAAGACATAAATACAGAGGAGCAGCTAGAAAAAGTAATAGAAAGCGTCCAAACAATGGAAAAAGGTGAAACTAATCAGATTATGCAAGAAAAAGAGCCTGTTTCAAAAAACATGGATGAGATTATAGTCGATAGTGGATTAAACCAACATGATGAAGCTATGCTTACCGAAGAGATTTCCGTTTCTGATACTTCTTTTGTGTATTTAAAGGAAACGAGTGATGCACTTGCATGCAAAAAGTGTCGTCAAAAAATTCATACCTTCTGTGGCCAGGCTAGTAAAGATGATGAAATGGATATTTTGTGCACCCTTTGTTTGAAAACTGAAAATGCTATTGAAGGTAAAATAAATTCTAAAATCAATCTGGAAATACAAGCCAAAAAAATGAAAATGAATTCGGAAAAAAAATTTCCCACTGCTTCTTTGGGAACTACTGTGCGAGTTCCTATTCCTGACGTCGACAAGGGGCGAGGTGATTCGCGCAATATATTGGCAGTTGTAATGAGTGTGACAGAGGATGGTTTCTACCGACTTGGAACTTCTGAAGGAATTTTAAAACAAGTATATGAGAGATCACAATTCACTTTATGCCCTAAGAACTTGCTTAGAATTGAAGATATTCCTGACCACGAAATTCCTCTGCGGTCAGTTACAATTTCTCAGTCCAGTGGAAGCGGCCAAAGATTCGTCAAATGTATGTGTAAAACAAAGTGCCAAAATATGAAATGTCTTAGCGTGAAAAATGTAATGAAATGTAATTCAAAATGGCATTCAAGCCTACCGTGTTGCAACAAGTAGGTTAATTTTAATTTCTTATTTTTTATATGAAAATTTTGTTTCCCTTAATAAGAAAGGCATAAATTTTGTTTTGTACAACTTTCATTTTTCTGTACGTATTTTGAATAAATTTTTTTAATGGCACCTTCATTATTTTTTCAGAATAACATTTGTATTTTTGAGGAATGCACGTCATTTACATAATAGCCTTATCAGGACCTTTTTTCATACTTTGCCTAAATAGCATTTATCATTCTATAGAATGCCTAGGTATTATATACAATGCCTAGGGAAAGTATGTAATAATTCTCATATTTCATACTTTGCCTAAAAACGTCCCTCATTATATTCATTGCCTAGGCATTTTATAGAATGCCGGCGTTTCATACTTTGCCGGTAACATATACATCATTTTTTAGAGACTTGTTGCATTGATAATTTCAGTTAAATATTTATTAATTTGATGATGAAGATATCTCAAAGTTTGTGTTACAACATGACCTCATTTGAGAAAAATGTCGCAGTTAAGTGGCCAGAATATTAGGGTATAAACTTTATGATCATTGAATTTAAACAAGCCTTAGACATGGCATTGTTCTTTCTGTCAGACCATTATTATTCAAATATCATTAGTACGAACCGAAAAAATTAGGTTTTTTGAATGTAATTACTTTAGAAAAATTTCCGCATATCCTTCTTATTTAATGCTTATGTGAGTTTAAAGTGTAAATTATATTGGAGTTTTCTGAATTGATCTATCGATTTTTAATAATAAAAATAAATAAAGATTGAGTGCAGTCAGTCATTGAGGAGCTGAGTTTCCAGAAAAGGATATTAGTTGTTTACTTCAGGGCGTAGGTTTTGGACCCATGGGACCTAAGCATGTAGAATTGAATTTAACTTGTGGGTTAAGGAGACGGTTGGAAGAAGATCAGTAATCACAATTAACCTGTTAATCGGGGAATAAAATTTTGTGAAACTTGTTTCACACTGGGGCCTTTTTTTTTGTGGGGGAGACATTTTGGTAGTCTTCCGGGCATGACGAAAAATGTCGTCATACCCAGTTAACAGGTTAAGGAGATACTTTTTGTTAAAAATGTGTAATCTTCCGGGCATGACGAAAAATGTCGTCATACCCAGTTATCAGGTTAATTCGTTAACTAACCAGACAATGGCCGAGGACCAAGAAATATGCTCTCCGGTAGTTTGCGGTGAGGGTTAAAGAGATACTGCGCTGATAAAAGAAAAAAAAGCTATTGTTGATACTGAAGATTTGTTTTTCAAATCAACACTGAACTTTACTGAAACGTAAACGAATTAAACTGAAATTAACAAATGAATACGGTGGATAAGATATGGTTAGAGCAAGTACTACATTGCTGTTATTATATAGCGCAGTAAACTGCACAGCAGTACATAAACAATCACAAGATCATAACTTACCAAACAACAGCTTATGGCTACGACTATAAAAAGTCAAGTATGCTGAAGGTGATTCGAAGCAGCATTTTGAACTTAATATTATCACTCTATGCAGACACAGTTGGGATAGTTGACAGGAATGGATAAGTCTACGTCATAACGAATGAGAATCAGGGTTTATATTGGCACATGCGACAGGGATGTGGTACAAGATTTCAAACTTATAGGAAAACACCTGGATGTCAGTTAGTCTATTGCAATTCGTTTTCATGTTTGTGGTCTTTTCTTAGATGAGAGAGATTTAACATTGGTACCACTCCTAAGATCCTTTGCTGTAAATTCCAACTTTGGATTAAAATATTTATGCTTTTATTCCTATGGTAATACAAAAGTTACGAATTGAAATTGGCAGAGATTTGTTGCTAGAAATAGAAGTATTATCAAAATCAAATCAAAAGAAGCAGTATTATAGAATAGAAGTATTATCGATGCGGATATCAAAGCTGAATGATTGAATGTATTAGTGGTGCGCTCCAGTCAGATAAATTGTGAAGCATAGGAATACTCATTCGGTAATAGAAGACATTCAAAGGGAATAAATGCGGTTTCATAAAAATGAAACTACTCAATTATTCATAGAGAGTATATTTCCTATTCCCGATGGCTGGATAACAATAATTCGAATTCGCTGTTAACGAAAATTTTCCTGATGCAATTTATTCCTTTTCGATTTGGTGATTGCTAGAAATGAAATGGTCAAAATCATCTCCTAAATTACAGTTTCTTGGACGTTTATTTGGGAGACTCTCTTCTCAAATCAAACGTTGCAAAAATTGTATTGCATATGATCTTTCGAAATCTCGCTGATGAACCACTGACAATTAATTGATGCGCATCATATCGAGTAATGAAGATATAGTAGTTTGTATGCTGTAGTATTTGAGCTCCTACAACATATTCATTTTCCGCTTTAGTTTTATCGATCGATATGGTATCAAAAAGACAGAGAGAAAGAAAAGATTTTATTTACGACTATGAATATTACGACTGTGAATTTATTATCTCTATGTTAATGTCATAAGTATTTTATCACACCGTAAAATAATTAAAGGAGTTTTGTGTTTCAATTCTATTATAATATTATTAATATGTATGTTAAATCATAAAATATATATGCTTTTCTTTCGAGTACAAATAGCATATGCAATCAGGAAAAATATTAAAATATTTTCTAGTTAAACTATGTACTCTAGATTTAGAGTACTCTTAACCATATTGTTTCTATATGAATATTTATTAAACCAAATCTAACAAATTAAAGAAATACAAGCTCAGTTCATGTCCATTGAAGTTTTTAGATTTAGTTATGAGTTCAGCTCAAAAGAAGGCAAGGGGATTTTTGAAAATACATTGTTGTTTAGTTGGTTGATATTTGAAGTTTATTTCCACAGGCTGTTTTGGATAATTTTAAGAAAAATGTGAACCTTACTAATCAGATTAAATCAACAATAGCATACAACTTATCAAAGCTTATCATATAAATAAAACATTGATAAGTAATTGAAGAAAATATAGAGACCACAAGCGTCAGATTTGAATAAGCTTTGTTCTTGGTCGTCTTCTTCTTTCGCTTTGCCATTTCCCATGTTTATATGGGGTCGGCGTTATGGTCCTTTAATGTTCTCTTCCACAATCTTCTATCTAATGCGTCTTCTCTACTCTATCCATACTCTTCCAGATCTTCCGTCACTTTATCCTTCCATCTCAACCGTGGTCTTCCCTCTTCCTATTACCCATTACCACCAGCTTATCCATTACCTTTCCAACATATTCCTCATTTCTACGCTCCATATGCCCAAACCATCTTAACCTATGTTCTTGTATTTTTTTTCTACGAGTCTCACTTTGAATATACCTCTAATTAGCCTAATAATCTCTGTTATAGACATACAATTCAAATAAATAATGAATAAAGAAATGGTAGTTGAGGAACTTGTGCGCAACAGCTAGGAGTAGGTAATGACTCAAATACCAGACATCGGGTAATAATATCAGGTATTGGGAAAAGAAATCAAGAAATTCTAAAACTTGTGATGCCAAATGATGAATTTGCTTAGATATAACCTTATCCCATTAGAAATAGGGTGACAAAGCTACAATATTTGAAGAGCTGATGATTGTAAGGGAAAAATATTTATAAAATTGCTAGCACTGTGCATAAAAAATGAGGGAATAGTCTTCTTTAATAAAACTCGAAACACATGTTTTTGGCAAATTGTGTTGCAAATGTAATTTCCAAGTGATTAGAAATGATCAGCATAAAAAATGTAAATGACTCACTTTTGTTTGGGAGATTATGAAAGTAAGTTGGCCTGTGTCAAAAACATCTTGTCAAAAACAACATTTTCTCTAACGCCGGCGGTTTCTTGACTCAAATTGTGATTTAGTTAGTGACATATTGTATAATTTTTTAGGCATACTTCAAAACTAAAAAGTGTGTAAAAAATTTTATTGCGTAAGCAGATTAGACTTTTCATGAACGGAAATTCAAAAGAATTTTGAATATCTGACCCATCTGCATTTTTCTATATTTAATAAAAGTAATTAAATTTAACATCACACCTGCATGCTAAATGAATATTGATTTGTTTAGTGATTATGGAACTCGGAATAAGTTTAAAATGTTTTTCATTAGGCAAATTATGTAAGATTTTCCCAAGAATTAGCAACCGAAAAAAGGGAAGAAAGAAAAGGAGAAGAACAAGGAAAGTGTTTCTAAGTATTATGATAAGCTCACGTTTTAAAAAAAACAGAATTATAGTGTTATAGCGAATGACAGAAGAGATAAAGCTCTGTGAATAAAATTCGAGATTTTGCTCATCAATCGAAAAAAACAAAAACAGCTATTGAACACAAACCTTTTCAAATATCCTTCACCGCAAAAGTATTTTTTGAGCATATAATTTTGTTCTTTAATAACTACTTCAATCGCGAAAGAGAAGAAACAAGGGAACAAACCAAAAAACGAAACATTAGCCCGAATTTTTTTATTGTTTCATTTGAAAGTTTTCAAATTAAAAAGTATTCGAATAACTAAATATAATTTTGGACTAGCAATTTGGCATCGACAGTCTTTCTAGCACGTGTGCCACATTAGTGTAACCAGAGTTCTGAAGAAGGAAGCCTAAACGCGCTTCCGAAATAGCTATAAACCATCGCATTTATTTTAACTGTGTTAATGTGTTTTATTTTATTTAATATAATTTAAATGTCAAGAGCAGTTTTGAGTTGATTTAATGCAAAATTTGAATGCGAAACTAATACATAAAATTTAGTACTTGCGTTTTGATAGAAAGAATCTCTTTATAAATAATACGTGCTCATATTTACGTAATGCTTTATAGGTGTAACATTAAAATATTTTGGTTCATAATCTAATAATATTCTTAATCAGAATTATTTACATTTTGAAAACTAGGCATTATCAAAATTTTTCAGTATTTTACAGATGAAATAATAAGAAATTTCAAATTTGTAGCTTTTAATAATAATATGGCCAATAATTCTGTCTATCAAAGATTCTTTCCCTACATTGTCGTAATTTAAAGATTATAGACAGAGCACATGAAATGTAGAAGTTTTCTTCCACGAAATCCCTTTTGTTTTATATTTGCCATCGTACTCGCCTCCGGAAAATTTTGGTACATATAATATTGAAAGAAAAAATAAATTGCTAGAATGACTCAAATTCGTTATGTACCCGTAACAAAATTCAAGAATACATTATGCTATGAACGTATTACATATACTAAAATTTGAGAGATCCAAACTTTAAAAATATGCACTAACTTTCTCTTTGGGAAGTGGTTTTTGTTTTTAGATTCCGCGACTGAAGCAGAATTAAATGAAATATATCTAAAAGTTAAGCGCAATTTAGCACCTTGGTCTCTTTAGAAATATGTGCAATTCATCTAGGTATGCTCAAATTTAGGGCGCAATTGCATCATTAAATTCTTATTCACTGAAAACCATATTTTATTGGAAAAATTGAGCTTTCGCCTACAGTCAATAACTGCCAGGGAACATATTAATATAAGTGAACAGTGAGTCAGATCACGTGAGGGAAATAAAAGGCAACCGATAAATGGGGTAAAGCGAAAAATATGGGACGAGGCAGGAACAAAATAGAAAAAGATGAGTGATGATACATCTTGAGATGTGGAGAGATGTTGCGGTTTCACAGATGTTAAAAGTCTAAAGAGATCCATATCCAACAATATGAACAAAATTGAAAGGATTTCAGCCACAGACCCCCGTCTTAGCGTGAAACGTCGCCTCAGGCATGTCATCTTTCTTCTGATGATAAAAGTTAGGAAAGTAAAAGGCATTGAATGGAATTCTGTGATCGTGGAAAATGTGAAATATAGTTACGGAGGAAATAAACGAAACGGAAATTTGAAAATAGAATATGTATTCAAAATCTGGATGGGAATATAAAACCGTGAATTTTACTTCAACGAATGAGAAGTTCATAATTCGGATGTAATAAAATGACGAAAATACATGCAGAATAAATTCATAAGGATTGTATATATGAACACACACACACACACACACACACACACACATATATATATATATATATATATATATAGGGAAGACCGTGCTATCATTGTAAACTTGATTACTCCTCTTCTTCATTGGGAAAAGTTCGCCAATAATTCATTTTATGGATTATTAACCGATGCATTTTTATGAAATGACGAATCGTATATAAATATATAAAGAACGTTAAACATACGGGAGTACTTTTCTTTCCTATTTTAAATTGTATTATATGTATTATTTTACATGACAAAAGTTTTGTACAAACACGGTAATGGTAAGGTCGGAACTAACTTTTGGTGACAAATATTAACAGAACTGGAGAAATTGCGAGTTGAATTTTTAAATATGCATCAAATGACACAACCAGTCCTGGGTGAAAACGAATTCAAATTTTCGTGAATGGTCAATTATTAGAAGGAAATTTGAAAAAAAACAAAAACAAACCCAAAACGAAGACTTCAATGACTAAAGTAATCTTATTACTGTTAGTACCAGCAATTGTCCAATATGTCGTCTTCAGCTGTTATGCAAAGATAAGTGCTTTCATAAAAAACCTGTTACAATTTTACAAGATAGCGTAAGAAATATTTCTTCTGATATGTTTCTATAGTAACAACAAGGATTTCGAAGAAAAAATTATCTTTGCAAAAATTTGAATCAATTGAGACAATTGAATCATTTTGTTTCGATATATATTTTTTAATTTGTTTTCTAGAATTCCTTCTTTTGGTGGGGAGGGGAATACTTATAGAGTGCAAAAGCAGTGATAGTAGTCAAAATAACCTCGAAAACTATAATTTATATGCAGAGTGCTGGTAACATATCACCAAAATAAATATTTAATGTGTTCGCGCAACGCAATGAATTTAGATATGCAAGTGAGTGAAAACGCTACACAGAGCTACGTGAAGCACATCCAGCTCAATATCAGTGTCCTTGTGGCAAATGGGGGTTTCTAATTGGGCTAATGAGGCTAGGTTATGAGGCACCCTCTGCAGTTTACAAACAGCCAAATGACCCTAAAAAAACAGAGACCAAGGGTGTTGTAGGAAAATATATTAGTTATTCTTGACCGAATGTATTCACGGGAAATTTTTGAACCGGACTCTCTCTACAATAAAAAATGCACTACTAAGTTTAGAAAACTAGGAACTATACGTTATTGCAAGAAGAGTTAACTGGTTTTTCTTGACCAACTGTCATCACAAAAACCTGCTTCGGTGGAAATGAAATGCGGTGTTGTGTTCTGTTTCTGATTTTTGTTTTCAGAGAAAGGTTTATCCGTTTGTGATTATTTTCATGTAAACTGCACTTTAATGTAATTACTGTTGGCATTATATTAATCCCCAAATCTATTTAATTTTAATGTATTATTGAAATGTTTACGGACTTCTGGGACA
>QLNU02003225.1:119266489-119277313 GCA_006491805.2 Dysdera silvatica | reverse complement strand
TAACGTCAAAAAGAGCTGAAGAAGTAGCCTACAACCTAGTGGACATATTCTCGTTGCTTGGAGCGCCATCTATATTACAGTCTGACAATGGTAGGGAATTTGCCAATAATGTGGTGACCAGCTTGAAGGAGTTTTGGCCAGCACTGAAGATCATCCATGGGAAGCCTCGCCATTCACAAAGCCAGGGTAGTGTCGAAAGAGCTAATCAAGATATCGAAAATATGCTCTGTACTTGGATGCAGGACAACAAATCTGACCGCTGGAGTGAAGAACTGCATTTCATTCAATTTATGAAAAATAGAGCTTATCATTCTGGGATCAAAAGAACACCATACGAAGCTCTTTTTGGCTGCAAACCTAAAGTAGGGCTTACAACGTCTTTTCTACCCGAAGATGTTCTTAAAGACATGAATACAGAGAAGCAGCTAGAAAAAGTAATAGAAAGCGTCCAAACAATGGAAAAAAGTGAAACTAATCAGATTATGCAAGAAAAAGAGCCTGTTTCAAAAACATGGATGAGATTATAGTCGATAGTGGATTAAACCAACATGATGAAGACATGCTTACCGAAGAGATTTCCGTTTCTGATACCTGTTGTGTGTGTTTAAAGGAAACGAGTGATGTACTTGCATGAAAAAAGTGTCGTCAAAAAACTCATACCTTCTGTGGCCATGCTAGTAAAGATGATGAAATGGATATTTTGTGCACCCTTTGTTTCAAAACTGAAAATGCTATTGAAGGTAAAATAAATTCTAAAATCAATCGGAAAATACAAGCCAAAAAAATGAAAATGAATTCGGAAAAAAATTTCCCACTGCTTCTTTGGGAACTACTGTGCGAGTTCCTATTCCTGACGTCGACAAGGGGCGAGGTGATTCGCGCAATATATTGGCAGTTGTAATGAGTGTGACAGAGGATGGTTTCTACCGACTTGGAACTTCTGAAGGAATTTTAAAACAAGTATATGAGAGATCACAATTCACTTTATGCCCTAAGAACTTGCTTAGAATTGAAGATATTCCTGACCACGAAATTCCTCTCCGGTCAGTTGTAATTGCTCAGTCCAGTGGAAGCGGCCAAGGATTCGTCAAATGTATGTGTAAAACAAAGTGCCAAAATATGAAATGTCTTTGCATGAAAAATGTAATGAAAATGTAATTCAAGCCTACCATGTTGCAACAAGTAGGTTAATTTTAATTTCTTATTTTTTATATGAAAATTTTGTTTCCCTTAATAAGAAAGGCATAAATTTTGTTTTGTACAACTTTCATTTTTCTTTACGTATTTTGAATAAATTTTTTTAATGGCACTCTCATTATTTTTTCAGAATAACATTTGTATTTTTGAGGAATGCATGTCATTTATATAATAGCCTTATTAGGACCTTTTTTCATACTTTGCCTAAATAGCATTTGTCATTCTATAGAATGCCTAGGGAAAGTATGTAATAATTCTCATATTTCATACTTTGCCTAAAAACGTACGGCATTATATACAATGCCTAGGCATTCTGTAGAATGCCGGCGTTTCATACTTTGCCGGTAACATATACATCATTTTTTAGAGACTTGTTGCATTGATAATTTCAGTTAAATATTTATTAATTTGATGATGAAGATATCTCAAAGTTTGTGTTACAACATGACCTCATTTGAGAAAAATGTCGCAGTTAAGTGGCCAGAATATTAGGGTATAAACTTTATGATCATTGAATTTAAACAAGCCTTAGACATGGCATTGTTCTTTCTGTCAGACCATTATTATTCAAATATCATTAGTACGAACCGAAAAAATTAGGTTTTTTGAATGTAATTACTTTAGAAAAATTTCCGCATATCCTTCTTATTTAATGCTTATGTGAGTTTAAAGTGTAAATTATATTGGAGTTTTCTGAATTGATCTATCGATTTTTAATAATAAAAATAAATAAAGATTGAGTGCAGTCAGTCATTGAGGAGCTGAGTTTCCAGAAAAGGATATTAGTTGTTTACTTCAGGGCGTAGGTTTTGGACCCATGGGACCTAAGCATGTAGAATTGAATTTAACTTGTGGGTTAAGGAGACGGTTGGAAGAAGATCAGTAATCACAATTAACCTGTTAACCGGGGAATAAAATTTTGTGAAACTCGTTTCACACTGGCGACTTTTTTTGGGGGGAGACATTTTGGTAGTCTTCCGGGCATGACGAAAAATGTCGTCATACCCAGTTAACAGGTTGAGATACTTTTGGTTTAATATGCGTAGCATTCTGGGAATGACGAAAAATGTCGTCATACCCAGCTAACAGGTTAATTCGTTAACTAACCAGACAATGGCCGAGGACCAAGAAATATGCTCTCCGGTAGTTTGCGGTGAGGGTTAAAGAGATACTGCGCTGATAAAAGAAAAAAAAGCTATTGTTGATACTGAAGATTTGTTTTTCAAATCAACACTGAACTTTACTGAAACGTAAACGAATTAAACTGAAATTAACAAATGAATACGGTGGATAAGATATGGTTAGAGCAAGTACTACATTGCTGTTATTATATAGCGCAGTAAACTGCACAGCAGTACATAAACAATCACAAGATCATAACTTACCAAACAACAGCTTATGGCTACGACTATAAAAAGTCAAGTATGCTGAAGGTGATTCGAAGCAGCATTTTGAACTTAATATTATCACTCTATGCAGACACAGTTGGGATAGTTGACAGGAATGGATAAGTCTACGTCATAACGAATGAGAATCAGGGTTTATATTGGCACATGCGACAGGGATGTGGTACAAGATTTCAAACTTATAGGAAAACACCTGGATGTCAGTTAGTCTATTGCAATTCGTTTTCATGTTTGTGGTCTTTTCTTAGATGAGAGAGATTTAACATTGGTACCACTCCTAAGATCCTTTGCTGTAAATTCCAACTTTGGATTAAAATATTTATGCTTTTATTCCTATGGTAATACAAAAGTTACGAATTGAAATTGGCAGAGATTTGTTGCTAGAAATAGAAGTATTATCAAAATCAAATCAAAAGAAGCAGTATTATAGAATAGAAGTATTATCGATGCGGATATCAAAGCTGAATGATTGAATGTATTAGTGGTGCGCTCCAGTCAGATAAATTGTGAAGCATAGGAATACTCATTCGGTAATAGAAGACATTCAAAGGGAATAAATGCGGTTTCATAAAAATGAAACTACTCAATTATTCATAGAGAGTATATTTCCTATTCCCGATGGCTGGATAACAATAATTCAAATTCGCTGTTAACGAAAATTTTCCTGATGCAATTTATTCCTTTTCGATTTGGTGATTGCTAGAAATGAAATGGTCAAAATCATCTTCTAAATTACAGTTTCTCGGACGTTTATTTGGGAGACTCTCTTCTCAAATCAAACGTTGCAAAAATTGTATTGCATATGAGCTTTCGAAATCTCGCTGATGAACCACTCACAATTAATTAATGCGCATCATATCGAGTAATGAAGATATAGTAGTTTGTATGCTGTAGTATTTGAGCTCATACAACATATTCATTTTCCGCTTTAGTCTTATCGATCGACATGGTATCAAAAAGACAGAGAGAAAGAAAAGATTTTATTTACGACTATGAATATTACGACTGTGAATTTATTATCTCTATGTTAATGTCATAAGTATTTTATCACACCGTAAAATAATTAAAGGAGTTTTGTGTTTCAATTCTATTATAATATTATTAATATGTATGTTAAATCATAAAATATATATGCTTTTCTTTCGAGTACAAATAGCATATGCAATCAGGAAAAATATTAAAATATTTTCTAGTTAAACTATGTACTCTAGATTTAGAGTACTCTTAACCATATTGTTTCTATATGAATATTTATTAAACCAAATCTAACAAATTAAAGAAATACAAGCTCAGTTCATGTCCATTGAAGTTTTTAGATTTAGTTATGAGTTCAGCTCAAAAGAAGGCAAGGGGATTTTTGAAAATACATTGTTGTTTAGTTGGTTGATATTTGAAGTTTATTTCCACAGGCTGTTTTGGATAATTTTAAGAAAAATGTGAACCTTACTAATCAGATTAAATCAACAATAGCATACAACTTATCAAAGCTTATCATATAAATAAAACATTGATAAGTAATTGAAGAAAATATAGAGACCACAAGCGTCAGATTTGAATAAGCTTTGTTCTTGGTCGTCTTCTCCTTTCACTTTGCCATTTTCCCATGTTTTATATGGGGTTGGTGTTATGCTCTTTTAACCTTCCTTTCCACAATCTTCTATCCAATGCCTTTTCTCTACTCCATCCATACTCTTCCAGATCCTCCGTCACCTTTTCCTTCCATCTCACCCGTGGTCTTCCCCTCTTCCTCTATCCATTCCTATTCCCATCACCACCAGCTTATCTAATACCTCTTCCACATATTCTTCATTTCTCCGCTCCATTTGCCCAAGCCATCTGAATCAATGTTCTTGTATTTTTTTTCTACGAGTCTCACTTTGAATATACCTCTAATTAGCCTAATAATCTCTGTTATAGACATACAATTCAAATAAATAATGAATAAAGAAATGGTAGTTGAGGAACTTGTGCGCAACAGCTAGGAGTAGGTAATGACTCAAATACCAGACATCGGGTAATAATATCAGGTATTGGGAAAAGAAATCAAGAAATTCTAAAACTTGTGATGCCAAATGATGAATTTGCTTAGATATAACCTTATCCCATTAGAAATAGGGTGACAAAGCTACAATATTTGAAGAGCTGATGATTGTAAGGGAAAAATATTTATAAAATTGCTAGCACTGTGCATAAAAAATGAGGGAATAGTCTTCTTTAATAAAACTCGAAACACATGTTTTTGGCAAATTGTGTTGCAAATGTAATTTCCAAGTGATTAGAAATGATCAGCATAAAAAATGTAAATGACTCACTTTTGTTTGGGAGATTATGAAAGTAAGTTGGCCTGTGTCAAAAACATCTTGTCAAAAACAACATTTTCTCTAACGCCGGCGGTTTCTTGACTCAAATTGTGATTTAGTTAGTGACATATTGTATAATTTTTTAGGCATACTTCAAAACTAAAAAGTGTGTAAAAAATTTTATTGCGTAAGCAGATTAGACTTTTCATGAACGGAAATTCAAAAGAATTTTGAATATCTGACCCATCTGCATTTTTCTATATTTAATAAAAGTAATTAAATTTAACATCACACCTGCATGCTAAATGAATATTGATTTGTTTAGTGATTATGGAACTCGGAATAAGTTTAAAATGTTTTTCATTAGGCAAATTATGTAAGATTTTCCCAAGAATTAGCAACCGAAAAAAGGGAAGAAAGAAAAGGAGAAGAACAAGGAAAGTGTTTCTAAGTATTATGATAAGCTCACGTTTTAAAAAAAACAGAATTATAGTGTTATAGCGAATGACAGAAGAGATAAAGCTCTGTGAATAAAATTCGAGATTTTGCTCATCAATCGAAAAAAACAAAAACAGCTATTGAACACAAACCTTTTCAAATATCCTTTACCGCAAAAGTATTTTGAGCATATAATTTTGTTCTTTAATAACTACTTCAATCGCGAAAGAGAAGAAACAAGGGAACAAACCAAAAAACGAAACATTAGCCCGAATTTTTTTATTGTTTCATTTGAAAGTTTTCAAATTAAAAAGTATTCGAATAACTAAATATAATTTTGGACTAGCAATTTGGCATCGATAGTTTTTCTAGCACGTGTGTCACATTAGTGTAACTAGGGTTCTGAAGAAGGAAGCCTAAACGCGCTTCCGAAATAGCTATAAACCATCGTATTTATTTTAACTGTGATAATGTGTTTAATTTTATTTAATATAATTTAAATGTCAAGAGCAGTTTTGAGTTGATTTAATGCAAAATTTGAATGCGAAACTAATACATAAAATTTAGTACTTGCGTTTTGATAGAAAGAATCTCTTTATAAATAATACGTGCTCATATTTACGTAATGCTTTATAGGTGTAACATTAAAATATTTTGGTTCATAATCTAATAATATTCTTAATCAGAATTATTTACATTTTGAAAACTAGGCATTATCAAAATTTTTCAGTATTTTACAGATGAAATAATAAGAAATTTCAAATTTGTAGCTTTTAATAATAATATGGCCAATAATTCTGTCTATCAAAGATTCTTTCCCTACATTGTCGTAATTTAAAGATTATAGACAGAGCACATGAAATGTAGAAGTTTTCTTCTACGAAATCCCTTTCGTTTTATATTTTCCATCGTACTCGCCTCCGGAAAATTTTGGTACATATAATATTGAAAGAAAAAATAAATTGCTAGAATGACTCAAATTCGTTATGTACCCGTAACAAAATTCAAGAATACATTATGCTATGAACGTATTACATATACTAAAATTTGAGAGATCCAAACTTTAAAAATATGCACTAACTTTCTCTTTGGGAAGTGGTTTTTGTTTTTAGATTCCGCGACTGAAGCAGAATTAAATGAAATATATCTAAAAGTTAAGCGCAATTTAGCACCTTGGTCTCTTTAGAAATATGTGCAATTCATCTAGGTATGCTCAAATTTAGGGCGCAATTGCATCATTAAATTCTTATTCACTGAAAACCATATTTTATTGGAAAAATTGAGCTTTCGCCTACAGTCAATAACTGCCAGGGAACATATTAATATAAGTGAACAGTGAGTCAGATCACGTGAGGGAAATAAAAGGCAACCGATAAATGGGGTAAAGCGAAAAATATGGGACGAGGCAGGAACAAAATAGAAAAAGATGAGTGATGATACATCTTGAGATGTGGAGAGATGTTGCGGTTTCACAGATGTTAAAAGTCTAAAGAGATCCATATCCAACAATATGAACAAAATTGAAAGGATTTCAGCCACAGACCCCCGTCTTAGCGTGAAACGTCGCCTCAGGCATGTCATCTTTCTTCTGATGATAAAAGTTAGGAAAGTAAAAGGCATTGAATGGAATTCTGTGATCGTGGAAAATGTGAAATATAGTTACGGAGGAAATAAACGAAACGGAAATTTGAAAATAGAATATGTATTCAAAATCTGGATGGGAATATAAAACCGTGAATTTTACTTCAACGAATGAGAAGTTCATAATTCGGATGTAATAAAATGACGAAAATACATGCAGAATAAATTCATAAGGATTGTATATATGAACACACACACACACACACACACACACACACATATATATATATATATATATATATATAGGGAAGACCGTGCTATCATTGTAAACTTGATTACTCCCTCTTCCTCGTTGGAAAAAGTTCGCCAATAATTCATTTTATGAATTATTAACCGATGCATTTTTTATGAAATTACGAATCGTATATAAATATATAAAGAACGTTAAACATACGGGAGTACTTTTCTTTCCTATTTTAAATTGTATTGTACGTATTATTTTACATGACAAAAGTTTTGTACAAACACGGTAATGGTAAGGTCGGAACTAACTTTTGGTGACAAATATTAACAGAACTGGAGAAATTGCGAGTTGAATTTTTAAATATGCATCAAATGACACAACCAGTCCTGGGTGAAAACGAATTCAAATTTTCGTGAATGGTCAATTATTAGAAGGAAATTTGAAAAAAAACAAAAACAAACCCAAAACGAAGACTTCAATGACTAAAGTAATCTTATTACTGTTAGTACCAGCAATTGTCCAATATGTCGTCTTCAGCTGTTATGCAAAGATAAGTGCTTTCATAAAAAACCTGTTACAATTTTACAAGATAGCGTAAGAAATATTTCTTCTGATATGTTTCTATAGTAACAACAAGGATTTCGAAGAAAAAATTATCTTTGCAAAAATTTGAATCAATTGAGACAATTGAATCATTTTGTTTCGATATATATTTTTTAATTTGTTTTCTAGAATTCCTTCTTTTGGTGGGGAGGGGAATACTTATAGAGTGCAAAAGCAGTGATAGTAGTCAAAATAACCTCGAAAACTATAATTTATATGCAGAGTGCTGGTAACATATCACCAAAATAAATATTTAATGTGTTCGCGCAACGCAATGAATTTAGATATGCAAGTGAGTGAAAACGCTACACAGAGCTACGTGAAGCACATCCAGCTCAATATCAGTGTCCTTGTGGCAAATGGGGGTTTCTAATTGGGCTAATGAGGCTAGGTTATGAGGCACCCTCTGCAGTTTACAAACAGCCAAATGACCCTAAAAAAACAGAGACCAAGGGTGTTGTAGGAAAATATATTAGTTATTCTTGACCGAATGTATTCACGGGAAATTTTTGAACCGGACTCTCTCTACAATAAAAAATGCACTACTAAGTTTAGAAAACTAGGAACTATACGTTATTGCAAGAAGAGTTAACTGGTTTTTCTTGACCAACTGTCATCACAAAAACCTGCTTCGGTGGAAATGAAATGCGGTGTTGTGTTCTGTTTCTGATTTTTGTTTTCAGAGAAAGGTTTATCCGTTTGTGATTATTTTCATGTAAACTGCACTTTAATGTAATTACTGTTGGCATTATATTAATCCCCAAATCTATTTAATTTTAATGTATTATTGAAATGTTTACGGACTTCTGGGACACCATGTATATACTTTTATGTTATATAAGAAAAATAAATTTAAATCAAAAGAATTATGTAAGAAATTTGTGTAAAAGACTTAAATCGAGTTATAGTATTCAGAATAAATCATTATAATCGATAACATTTTCTAAGAATTTAAAGATAAAATTGTTCTAGAAGCAAAATGGCTCAAAATTCATAACTAATAAAAATAATTAAAAAATTGAAATACCTGAAATCAATTTGAGATTATGGTAAAACGCTGCTTTAATAGGATGAATAATTTTTCATAATTTAAACGAACGTCACTAATTTAACAAAGAAGCCCTAAACTCAAAGATTATTACAGATCAGCACCGTTGGATGTTTGCACTGATTATAGTTTCAAATTAAACTGCGTCACAATAAATAGTTAAAAGACTCAGAACCGTTATAAAACAAACATCTAAATCTTTGAGCATGAAGACAAAATGGCGCTATCTCTGTTCTTCGATGAACATTTTCTTCTGTAGAAAATTATCAGTAATTAAAAATTTTGTGCCATTGACTAAACTATTAGCGTAGGCATAAAGTTTACAAGAAGGGGGGGGGGTTGCCGGCTTATATGGAGAAGTTACAGAGCTACACCTCCACATATTCATATGTACATATGCAAAATTGCAGAACAATGGGGTGTTACGGGTCACATCAACACCACTGCGGACATTAGTGAGCTAAGCAGAGGAAAGAATGATATGCGGGCAATAAATAATTGTAGAAACATTCGGTATGCGTATCCTCTAACTAAAGAAGAGAAAATAACAAAGGATGAATGGGAAAATTTCGGATCAATATGAAAAATTTTGAAGTTAAAATAGCAGACAAAAGAGCAAGGAACTTTGTAAACAGCATCTCTTTCTTTCAATGAAGGTTTTCGAACACAAAGAGTAAGAAATATTCATACATTTTTAATTTATTACAGCAACTTTGCAATAAAAGACAGCTTTCTCAGTATCATGAGAGAGACAATGTAGAATATTTATTCCGGTGATTAAACGTTGACAATGCGGACAATGATAATGCAGTGCGAAACTACTGTCTCTCATTAGAAACTTTCCCTTGCAGATGGATACGTCCTCTCAGATACGCCGTAATCGATAATGTAATTACGGAATCCGGTTTGATTGCCCACCGGCAAACAGACGGTGAGAGCTCCGAGGAAAATTCCCATTTTGTCTTCGCCATTTCCCGAGTCGCGAGAAATTTCTTGACGGTGGAAGCAAAGGGCAAGTTGGTGAACTAATATTTGTGATAAATCAAGAGGTTTCTAGTTTGCCATCGTTCGAATTCCTCCAGGAATCAAAGAGCCAGTCGGAGGATAGCCAGGCTACTGGGAAAAATTAAATTATCGCATCGTCAATGATCCTAGTTAAGACCGTGAGAGCCATGGAGTTAATTACGCAAATCATATTTTTCATTGCATTCGTTGGCTTATTATTCTTAACACTGCATATCAACTAATTTCCAATTTATATTTAAGTAGTAATTTATTGAATCGCTTCATATTTGCATTAACTTTCGTAGATGCATTGCAATCGATGATGCACGACTAGTGAGTAAAATGTAAATATAAATTGGAATACAAAGTGAAAATATAATGCTTTTAAATACAAGTAAATAATATAATAATTTTGATTACATGTTACCTCGGGATTAGAGATTGCACTCTATCCATGATATAATCGTTCACAATATTAATATGTGTTTGTCTAATTATTTATTTCTTGCTATTTATAATTTTTATATTCATGCAAAATTTTGTTTCGATCCGAAGGTTTAAGATTCTGTAGCACTCGTGCTGTTCTTGTTTTCTGATAATATCCTTGACAAAATGTTTTAAACGCGTAAACGTGCAATTTTTCAACTTTTAAACTCGGAATTTTCTCCTACTGCTTTAGTTACGGTTATTTTCATTCCTTCGCATCTTATTCAGCTTAGATATAATGCTCTAAACGTTATACTACCTGCAGATACACATAAATGTTAAATCTGCTTATTATATTTTTCTTAAAATTAAAACGTTAAAGAACTTATTGTCTATTGTACACTAATGAGCTTTCATATTTTCAATTAAAAGTGTTTGCTAGAAATCGTTAATTTAATCTTTATGTAAATGTATAGCGTGAAAGCGAAAAATTTACTAATATTGAAATGCATTAGAAATATAAAAATGCGATTTTAATGAATACTTATATGAAATATTGAAGAGATATATATATAT
>QLNU02003225.1:119242668-119266389 GCA_006491805.2 Dysdera silvatica | reverse complement strand
CAATATAATATGCAAGTGTAAAGAAGTCTCTCCAATTTTTAACATAAGGAAAGTACTTGTCCACATCCTTTGATTTAAAACTACGATAAATATTGATTTCTATACTCTTTGAAATGTCTGCTTAAAATCAGATTGAGGTATTCAAAAAGTGAGTTTTTATTTGGCAAATGTAACCACAATTGTAATCATGACAAATGCAACCACGACATTATACTTGCATTGCATTACACATTATACTTACATTACATATTATACTTTCATTATACTTACATTACATATTAAACTTTCATTATACTTACATTACATATTATACTTTCATTACATATTATACTTTCATCACATATTATACTTTCAATATATATTATACTTTCATTACATATTATACTTCTCTCATTGTATATTATTTCATTACATATTATACTTTCATTATATTACACATTATATTTACATTAAACATTATATTTACATTAAACATTATATTTACATTAAACATTATATTTACATTACACATTATACTTACATTTCATTACATATTATACTTGCATTTCATTACATATTATACTTACATTGTATTACACATTATATTTTAATGTCAATAGAAATCTAAGTAATATATTATTTTATGCTTAAATTCGTACATATTAAGGGGCTTATACCTGAAAAAGTAGTGAATTTAGGGAAAACGTCAATTTTTTGGTTTACATGATATAAAGTAAAACAAATCTTAATCTTTCCAAGAACGGTTTTGTTATTCCGATGCGATGAGGCCATCATATTTAAAAATCAATTTGAGTGTAGTCATGTCACAGATTTAGACATGTAACGATTAATTTCGTTTTTCTCAAAACCAATTTGTGAGAAATTTTACATTACACAAAGCATTCCTGCAATTTTTGGCGAATAATTTCAATTTTTTCTGCACGCATTCACTCAATAATAATGAATAAAAGTTACTTACAATTTTATTAGGGAATGGTATCTTCTATGCTTTTTGGAGGCATTTATTATAATCGAATAGGTAAAATTGACAATTTTCGAAGAGTAGGTAAGTATTTATATTTTTAAACAAAAACTATTAAAACAGAGTATAATTGTTCAGTATCTTTTATAAGCATGGTTTCAATGATTATTTGGAAAAAATTGAATTTTCTTACTTTAAAAATGCCCCACGTAAACTTTTGAAATATGACACTTAAAAAAGAAGTAAAAAAGATATACTAAAAAAATCTATTAAGTTATAAAGGTTGAAACTGTTCGAAAAGTTTTCTTTTATAGCTGTTAATATTGGGTGCAATTTTCAGAGAAATTGGTTAAGAATATAAGATAATTCATTCTTCAGGTATAACCCCACCTTAAGATTGCACTGCAAGACTTCTAGGACAGACTCGAAGACGCAGTATAACGCATAAATCTACACACGCAACTACACACTCGCACAAATAGTTATAATATATTTTTACATATCCATATTTTCACAAAGTAAAATTTACTATCAACCCAACTACTGAGCTATAATACAACTGGAGTGCAGACTCCTTATTCCACAGCACAGTGGCACCTGAAGCCACTTTTTATGCTGCGGAAGGATACACTTCGCAAGTCAGTTAGGAAAACGATCTACAAAGGAGCGCTGAAATCTATGGTTAACAGGTAAACTCACAGCATTGATCTTCAATTTAGCCATCAATCTATTTTATGTTTTGTCCCCAACAAAAATACAAACATACATACACATTTTTTATATATAGTTGTTTTTCTATTCGCTTACAATTGCTTTTTGTAATTTTTATTGTTAAGGCAGGACGAAAATTTTTGCAACGCCGAAAAAAAATCAGAGGTTTCTCTCGGTGTTTACAGATTTTTCAACCTGTATATTTATTTTTGTTTTCAGACTAAGTGATTCCTTCAACATTTCTTTGCTTTGTTTTTAATTTAAGATTTTTTTCAATTTTTCTGTTATTTTTAAAATGTATATTCCATAGACCGCTCAAGTATAATATAAAATATTTGGTTTAATAAGGAGAGCAACGTGAACATGCTTAGAATTTTAGGTTTCGGTTAAATAGGGCAGACCTGATTTAATAATTATAGAAAACAGATGATTTTTGAAAATAAATTAAAATATTTTTTTTATGTTTTTAGAATTAGTTACAAAATTTTAGAAACCTATTTTTCCGATTTCTTTTAGAAGAACAATTTCCTCGAAAATAAAACAGAAAAACATTAAAATATAAGTATTGCCATGTCCTTGTTAAATTTCATAATAATAAGATGTAAAATTATTTCTAAAGCTGTTTTATGAACGAATTTTTCATTTTTAAAAATCATAGTGTAATTTGATAAAGAACATTAAGAAATGAAGTCAAACATCTCTGTTCATTTGAATTCAAAACTTTTACAAAGTTGAAATAATTTTAAAATACATGATTTGAACAAATATGAGTATTTGTTTTATTAATATACGTGTTCTTTATGAATGTTTAAAATTTTCGTAATTCTTATTAGATTTAATAAACAGAAAATTAAACAAGCTGCTTCTTTTTTATATTACGATTGTTGACTTTTCACAATAATTTTTATTAATTAAAGCACTAAAATGTACAGTAGTTTTTTACAAAAATATAATAATAGCTTTAAGATATTAAACAATTTTTCTTTCAACTGAGCTTATAGGGCACTTTGTATCTCCGATCCTTCTATTACTAAAAAATTTCAAAAAAATTCTTGGAAGCTATTATCTTGTAAATATTTATGGAAGTAAAATATTTTCGCGCATTTCAATTATTTTTAAAGGTCATTTAAATGTATTTCCTCTTTGGAAACCTTAACTTTTTCAGTTTCCTCGATACGACAAAAACAATAATTGGAACGCCCGACACCTTGAATCCAAACTTTCCTTACAATGTTAGTAAAAGTCGAATTAGTAAATAATAGTTTGGAACTGGTCTGTTCTCTCCCCCGTAGACAGTGGTTGCAATTTATTAAATATATAATATACTACTTATTATGTCTGTTTACGAATATGCATGAGTATGGGAAGATTTTGGCGAAAGTCCCGTGCACAATAACGGGTAAACAAAATAAACATAATACGAAGCTTTGCTGTCTTAACTTCCTACTCAGTGGAATCGTACTATTCATTCTAATCATGCCATCCTACGTATAAGTACACAGGTCATTATGTTTTCAATAGAAGTGGCGAAAATTTGATTTCGAGTAGGTCGCAACGTTTCCACTTTACAATACACATACAGTACATTACGTTACACAATATCCTTACAATACCTTACATTACACTTTACACTTACAGTGCATTGCATTACACATTATAATAACAGTACATTACACATTATACTTACATTACATTACACATTGCACTTGCATTGCATTACATATTATACTTGCATTACATTACACATTATATTTACATTACATTACACATTATATTTACATTGCATTACATATTATATTTACATTGCGTTACATATTATACTTGCATTGTATTACACATTATATTTACAGTACATTACATGACACATTATACTTAGAGTACATTACATTACACAGTATACTTACAGTACATTTCACATTATACTTACAACACACAATATAAAATGAAAAGTAGATTAAATTTTATAATGTTGATGTTAATATTAGAGGAACAAATCGTAAATAAAATTGAGCTCAATGTCGATTACTAAGAACAGAAGCCATGACTTACTTAGTACTAATATTTGGCACGCTTTCTGTAGGGATACGTCCATTTTGCTATCTCATAATTGTTGCCAATGAATTTTTTTATTCTTGTTATAGGTTGAAGGTTGAAATTTCAAACACTTGTCTAGAATATCAGGTCCCAGATACCAAAGGTCTTCCTAAGGACGTTCTGGACATCCTCAGGACGCCTCTTGGACGATCTCTGCAATCTGAGCTGATAATTACCATGGCGTGGATATATGGACTTCTACCTACTCTACATTTTGATTTTACTTGATAAAATAACAGTTCGCTGACGAAACGTCGTACTTTTAAAACATGCAGCTGCGATCAAACAACAGTTTTCTCTAAATTTAAAATTATTTTATAAAGTATGTGTTTAAGATTCCTCAATAAACTTCAGTACAGTTAATTTGGTGTTTATTTACTTAACTAACATCTGAGGAATTTTAGGCTGAGCATATATTGATAATGAGGAGATTAATCAAAATAACCTTGAATTTAATGCGATAAAAATTGGGATATTTTCGAATTTTAATCTAACCCCAGGACATTTCCTGGGACTCATAGATAAACATATTTATTATTCTTTTCGCCTGAGAATATGACAACCCATAAAAACCAAATAGTCAAAAATGGAAAGAAATGACGATATTTGTGATGGCCTCATTTGTCCTCCTTTACTCCTTATCAGTTCATAAACTTGGATAGTACTTTCAAAAGCAATGATGTATAAGGAGAAAGAAAAGTTTTGCTGAACACATCAACGAAATCTTTGACACGGCAACGAAAGAGGCGTAAATGTTTCTCCGTTAAAGACAAAATTGTTGGTTTTTTACTTCTCTGTTGGTAGATTGCTGGCCATTATGATTTCTCATATGTTCTATTGTTTGAAGCTGAACTCAACGCAAGAGGGACATTGTTTCCCGATATTATAAAAGTAGGAAGTTCCAACTCCGGGAAAAACTTCAGGAAATAAACAGTATAAGTATCTGAAGTGTAATCTTGTGGCTAAGGGTATATATTACTTTTAAGGACTGCCAGAAACAATTACACATTTCTTCAACTTTTTATTTTGCGAAAATAAAAAATTTGTTACTCCCAATGTAAGAAAAATACTGTTGCACATGTAATGTGTAAATTTCGCTGTTTGGTGAAACATGTTTGGATGACGAGCATACTACATCAAAGGAAACTTTATCCCTCGTTTGTGGCTTTACTGCATGAAAACTGAAAGAATCACCTTATTCGGGGACTTACGGTTTTCCGAAAAATTCGAACCTCTTCTCCCAAAGAAACTAAATCCAGCACAACGGTCGGTAGATCGGCGTGCGTTCTACAATACTATTGACAAATGAACCTGGGCTATATGTATAAGAGACAGATGTGTAATGCAATGCCACCGTTGGCGATCGCCTTACATTTTTCCGAAAAATATAAACCTCTTACCGGGTAAGAAATTTACTACTAGACTACAGATTTGTTTTTTGTACAATTGGAGAGAAAGTGACCTTATTTTCTTACTTGGATCTAATGTTTCAGTTTCGAGGCAGTTAAGTACCACTTTAATCGGATGAGTACGGTTTCCTGAATGTTGATGAGTTCTGAAATAATAATCATTTAATAATGATAATTTAATTGATAATAAATAATAATAAAATAAAAATAAATGGACAATTACGAAAGTGATAATTTAATGAAAATGATAGCCTTTATTTATTTTCCACATACCAGTATACATAAGAAGCAACCATACATACAGCACAATTACATATTAATAATTAATAACGTTCTAACCATTAAATATTCAAAAATATATCAGTCAACATCTAAAATATATTCTCAACTGCGATAGAAAAACTATTGGTGCGCAAACTCTAGAAGATTCGAAGAAAAATACAATGGTAAAAGCTATTCCAGACCAAACAGAAATAAAAAACCAGATACATGGGCACATCGTGGAGTCTTGGACACACGTTTACCTATATCAAAATTTGGAGCAAACATTGAATGTTAGATCCCATTTCAGATGAACCATGAATAATAGTTTCGTAAATTAAAGAAATTTCAAATTTTGACAAAATTAAATTGTGAAGTGGGCATTGGCGTGAGGAAGGTCATTCTTTTTAAATTCCTTTCGAAAGCCCGCTATTAAAAGTGTAAATTTCAGATTGACAATTTAAAGTATCACCCAACTTTTTAATGGAAAAATTCGTTTTCTATTCAAAGCATTGCCTTCAACCTTATTTTTTACTAATTTTTAAGCAATCCTCACTTTTTAGAGCTGAAAAATAAATAATATCCTTTTAATAAATTTATATTTAATATAATTACGAAGCGAGTTCAAGGACTTTTTTCTTACCTAGCTCAATGGTAACTGCGTGATAAATAGTTCTCTCATCCTTTACTAGTGAAATAAAATTAATTAAAAACTACTCCTTTGACACTCGAAAATCCTCACAGTCATCCAGATAATTAATTTGAAAATAATTACCGCTTCAAATGCAATTTTCGAAAAATGTCAAAAATAATCTTTTTTTTTTAATAATTATGGATGTTTAAGTGACGTAAAAGAATCGTTCTATGTGTGCTGATAAAAAATTATTTTTTTAGGCCAATCTATTTAAACTAATGATGATGAAAGCATACCGATACGATATTGAAGATGAAAAACAAAAAAGCGAAATAATTCACCTCGATATCAAACATTTAAAAGAATACTTCATATCTATATTCATTTAATTTAAATAAAATGAATTATTGCTGCTTCTTTCAGATTAAGAGATCTTAAAATTTATTTTAATTTCTTTGAACTGGGCAGCATATTTAAAAAAAATTAGAGAGGTCTTTAGGAGAAAGGGTGCATTTTTTTAATTGAAGGCATTTAATTTTTAAACTCGTTTTCGCAAATTGTTGTCTTCCACTTTGTCAACCAAAAGAACAATATTGCCTTTGTTGATAACATACATATTTCCCGAAGCATACGATTATTACAATCGAAACTCATTATTGAGAAAAAGCTTAACGCGTATTACTCTTAACACGAGTTGTTCTCCTTTTAACACGAGTTGTTAACACGAATGAATCCCCGTCCGTAATTATTAACTTAGTAGTACACCGTCCTTTACGAATAACGTGAACTACTCTTAAGTAGGGACATGAGTATTAAAACTTCATTTTTTTTTATTTGCTTGTTTTATTAATTAGAGATTTCTCAACATTTTGATACCAAAATTATAAACATCCATCCAGTAGTTCAAAAGCTATTGCGAAAGCAGTGGCAGACCAGGCACGTGTGTGCTTGTCCCCCTTTGAACTTCAAATGCGTTTATTTCCATTCAACGTTATTGGAGAATATTCGTATGGAAATAAAAAAAAACGTTCTCAACCGATTTTATAAATTGAAAAAGAAATTCAACATTTCTTTTCTTTAATTTAAGATTATTTACGATTTTTTTACTCTTGATTTTAAAATTTATATTCCATTGGTCGCTGAAGTATTATACAAAATATTTGGTTTAATAAGGAGAGCACCGAGAACTTGTTTAGAATTTTAGGCCTTTATAAATTTGGAAAACCACCTAATTAATAATTATAGAAAAGAAAATTTTTTCTATAATTTAGTAATTATAAAAAATTAACTAATTTAATAATCATAGGAAAGAGACGACTTTTGAAAATAAATTAAAATAATTGTGTTTTACCTTTTTATATTATTTGTGTCCTGTATACTTTGTATGTCATGTTTTTAATGTATTACGTGCTACACAGGAATAAATTTTGATTTGATTTCATAAATAGTTATACGATTTAAAAACTTAAGTTTTCCGATTTCCTTTAGAAAGAGAAATACCCCGAAAAAGAACAAAAAAAAAACATTAAAAATAAAAGTAATGCCATATCTTTGTTAAAATTTTTTAATAGTATGATATAAAATTATTTCTAAAATTATGTTTTATGAACCAAACTTTCACTTTTAAAAATCAGAGTGTGATTTGGTAAAAAAACATAAAAAATGAATTCAAATATCTCTGTTCATTTGAATTGAAAATTTTATAAAATGAAAATGGCACATTCGTTTAGGATATAATTTGAAGGTAAACAAAGTAAGTTTATGTTATTTCATTCACATTTATGATTTTTAATGTACATATATATTTTACAAAATATTCTTTCGATTTTCAATTTATATTTCTTCTGAAAGTCAACCGTTAAACTTTTGATCAAGCTGCTAATTCATTTTAAAGAACAGCTTCCAGGCTTCACTTTCAAGTATGGACTGTAATTATGACTGAGTATTAGATGATGATATTTAGGGAATAAAGATGGTAAATATGAGAACATACCTATCGCCCCGATCTTAATTGATTAGTCAAGTTATTATGGCAATTCACAATACCAAATGTGTATATTACAGATCGTCATAATGGTAACACAATTATCTCCAAGCGCAAACTAAATCATAATTGATGATTTACAATAAACAGCAATTACGACCATCAATCACAGATGGGAAAAGAAGCAACATAGCAAGATTATCTCAGGTATGCATCTGAATTTGACTGCAGAAAGAAGGATTAAATAGAGTCCAATCGACAAAGGTCGGTGTTCCTCAAATAATCTGCTTGGAAACATACTTTGCTAAAACGGATGCAATTTTCCGAGGTTTATTCTGAATTGAAAATAATTCCGCTGCTTATTAATCTTGTCTGAACGCTGATATAATTAGTGGTTATTAATATTTTATTTGTAAGATATTTTTTCATAATTTATATTACATTTCACTTTTGCGAAATTTCTTCACAAAGCATTTGATTCTAAATTAAAACGCGTACATTTCGTTTACATTAATCTCTCTCTATCTCTTGATGATTGATGGTAGCTGAATTGGAATTACCGATATATGGGCACCCCCACAAAAAAAAACATTATATGCAAGAGGGTGCATCGAGGAAAAATTCCAATTGAATAATGTTGTTGGACTACAGTTTCTTGTGGATTCAATATTTTCCCATAAGCCAAGGGGGTGCAAGTGCACCCCTCGCACCCCTTCGGGGCGCCCGTGTATCGATACTATATCACATCGCTGGTTTCTAATCAAATGACTTCTGTTTAAACAAGAGTGTCAAAGTGTGTCACCATCATTTACCGAAATTATCCAAAGGTTCGCAAATTAAAATTATTTTGGGGCATTCATGAATAAGGTACGATGTGGTCGCCGTGTCTGAGCGTCAACTTAGCTTCACACGACAGATTAATTAACCCTGAAAAACAAAATATATTTTCATCGACAACACATGTTCATTCATAGCGGAGGTGCATTATTTTTTAAAGCAGAAAACATACAACAGGTACTTGTGAATAATTTTTACGTCTCATATCGTCGACGTTAAAGAGGTTTTATCTGTTAAAAGCCATTTTTACGAAATGTTGATCCGGAATGAGTTCATTATCATCAACGGCTAATTGACTCCAGATGATCGATCGAAGTATTACAAAAGTTTCACTGGTTTATGCTTCGTTTACTGTCCAAAGCAGATTCTTCCTTTATGGCTTCTTCGGGCTCCAAAAACCTTTGGATTACTTTTCTGGAGTTGTCGTGGTTTATGTACTTTAAAGCTCAAACACTATGAAACTGAAAGTGGAAAAAGACCATTGATCGAATCGTTTTCAAACGTCTGAGCGATATTTCGCAGACTAGTATATCGCTATATTCGAGTTAAATTTATCCCAAAATATAATAATGCCATTTTGGTAATAGAGGGAATTCGGAAGAAATAATTACGATTTATCAAGTGAAACTACTCAACGATACTTCAAATAGTTTTCCCATTTCTGACGGCTGAATGACAATAATTAGATTTCGTAACTAATGAAGCACTTGGTATCATAATTCATTTATTTCCATTAAATTCGGGGACTGCTCCGAAGAACACAGTGGCATTTACTTCTTTGAATGCTCTTCTTAAAACCTTCCCGTTTCCGAATGAACTAATATAGAACCTACATCGAAGGATAAATCATGAACTAATATAGAACCTACATCGAAGGATGAATCATGAACTAATATAGAACCTACATCGGAGGATGAATCATGAACTAATATGGAACCTACATCGGAGGATGAATCATGAACTAATGTAGAACCTACATCGAAGGATGAATCATGAACTAATATAGAACCTACATCGAAGGATGAATCATGAACTAATATAGAACCTACATCGAAGGATGAATTATGAACTAATATAGAACCTACATCGGAGGATGAATCATGAACTAATATAGAACCTACATCGAAGGATGAATCATGAACTAATATAGAACCTACACTGTAAAACCAGTTTTGAAATTTCGATGCGTAAATAGGCTTATATATTTAATTTTCATTTGAACAAAATAAGAATCAAAAGTGGCTTCAGGTATTTTTATTATCTCGGCTAGAAATGTCTAGGAATTATTAGTCAGGATTATAAATCTGCATAACACAATAAAGAGAGAGTGAAAATCACATAATTATATGTAATTAAATTTATAAATTTTAATTTAATAAACTCATTATTATAACACGTTAAATCGCTCGGATGATGATTTTGATCCTTTATCATATTTGCAGCCTACATATCTAATAATATGCACGTTCACTTTTATTCGTATATGTAAATTGCGACTTGGAAAGTTCGTAAGAATTGATTTAATGAAGTAATGAAGTATGTCTATTCTAACTGTCTATTTCATTATGTAACTTTTCATGCAATTTTGTTTTAGATCACTGAATCATCTTTGGGGACAATTACGGCTTACGAACCCGAAAACTTATTGAAGTTTAGTAATTATCTGCAAATAAATAACTTTCTGCAAAACGTTTGAAACCGTGATTATAACTATTAAATCAGTAGCATTCTAAAACACGATGTGGTTTTAAGCAGTGTGTTTTTTAAAAAGAGTTAAAACAAACTACAACGGAGAATGAAATTGCTGGAAAATGTAGACGAAGATGAACGAAAAACGGAATCTACAGTGTTCAGTATTGAAACAAATACCGAATTGTTGAAAATACAATATTCGTTCTTGGTGTTTTTATTCAATTATACGACAAAGCTTATTAGTTTAAGGGATTCATTAGTTGTTCTTTACAGACTAATAACGAGTGAAATCCGATTCTTTCAGCACCAACGCAAAGAAAGAAATTTGTGAGCACAAATCAAAATGCTCCCTATCCTCCAAACGTTTGTTGTCGTCTTTCAAAACTTTCGTCTTCTAATTATATTCCAAGAATGTACACACTTTTCTTGAGGCTATGTAGCTGTTTTATAAATTATTGAATGTTTATATACTTAATTGCTCTAAATTATATTCTTCTAAAGAAATCGAGGAATGCACATTTGCAATAACAACGATTTTGCGCAGGGAAATTGGAGTTTCCTCGTCTTTAATACTTTTATTTATTAAAGCATCAGGATTTTCCCCAAGCAGCCCAAACTCTCCGAAAAAATTTCCGAAGTGTGAACTGAGGCGAAAAATTTCAAACGGTATCACAAAACTTTTATCCTTCGAAGAAACTAGCTAGCAAAGGCAAGATAGAAGAGGAAAAGTGCAGTTAGAAACCGAAGGATTTCTAAACCGATCAATATCGGTCTTACTTATTTTCCTTCGGTTATTTCTACGAGGAAGGGGGAAGCTTCCGGCTCAGTACTTGCTGTTTCCTACTCGTTGTTTCAGCTGTTCCAACTTTTTCCTTCCGAAATATATATGTACATTTTTTTATATATAGTGGTTTTTCTATTCGCTTACTGTTGTTTTTTCTTATTTTTATTGCGAAGACAGGACAAAAACTTCTGCAACGCTGGAGAAAAATTAGAGTTTTCTCTCGGTGCTTTACAGATTTTACAACCTGTATATTTATTTTTGTTTTCAGATTAAGTGATTTCTTCAACATTTCTTTTCTTTAATTTAAGATTATTTACGATTTTTTTACTCTTGATTTTAAAATTTATATTCCATTGGTCGCTGAAGTATTATACAAAATATTTGGTTTAATAAGGAGAGCACCGAGAACTTGTTTAGAATTTTAGGCCTTTATAAATTTGGAAAACCACCTAATTAATAATTATAGAAAAGAAAATTTTTTCTATAATTTAGTAATTATAAAAAATTAACTAATTTAATAATCATAGGAAAGAGACGACTTTTGAAAATAAATTAAAATAATTGTGTTTTACCTTTTTATATTATTTGTGTCCTGTATACTTTGTATGTCATGTTTTTAATGTATTACGTGCTACACAGGAATAAATTTTGATTTGATTTCATAAATAGTTATACGATTTAAAAACTTAAGTTTTCCGATTTCCTTTAGAAAGAGAAATACCCCGAAAAAGAACAAAAAAAAAACATTAAAAATAAAAGTAATGCCATATCTTTGTTAAAATTTTTTAATAGTATGATATAAAATTATTTCTAAAATTATGTTTTATGAACCAAACTTTCACTTTTAAAAATCAGAGTGTGATTTGGTAAAAAAACATAAAAAATGAATTCAAATATCTCTGTTCATTTGAATTGAAAATTTTATAAAATTAAAATAATCGAAAAAAGGTGATTTGGGTAGCTATGAGTATTTGTTTTATTAATACATGTGTTCTTTCTGAATGTTTAAAATATTCGTAAATCTCAGTTGACTTCATTAGACGGAGAAATGAACAATGCTCTTTTTCTATATTCCGTTTGTTAATTTTTCATAATATCTTTTATTAATTAAAGCATCAAAGTATGCACCATTTCTTTATGAAACCGTAATAACAGCTTTAAAATATTAAATAAGTTTTTTTAAACTGAACTTATAAAATATGTTGTATCTCTGATCTTTCTATCATTAAAAAATTTCAAAAAATTCTTGGAATCTCTTATCCTGTAATTATTTATGGAAGTAAAATGTTTTCGCGCATTTGAAATATTTTTAAATTAAATGTCATCAAAATGTATTTTCACTTTTGGAAACCTTAATTATTTCAGTTTTTTCGACGCGACAAAAATAAAAATTGGAATGCCCGACTCCTTGAATCCAAACTTTCCTCACAACGTTAGTAAAAGTAGAATCAACATTAGTAAATAATAGTTTTGAACTGGTCTGTTCTCTCCCCCGTAGAGAGAGATCTATTTATTAAATATGTAATGTATTACTTCCTATGTTTTCTTAGGAACGTGCATGCGTATGGGAAGATTTTGGCGAAAGTCCCATGAACAGAAAGTGTAAACAAAAAATAACACGAAACATTGCCGTCTTAACTTCGTACTCAGTGGAATCGTAATATTCATTCTATGCACCTTACGTACAAGTAAACAAGTCATCATGTTTTCATCAGAAGTAGGGAAAATTTAATTTCGAGTAGGTCGCAACGTTTCCACCTTACAATACACATAAAGTAAATTACATTACACAATATTTATACAATACATTACATTACACCTTATACTTACAATGCATTACATTACACATTATACTTACATTACATTACACATTATACTTGCATTACATTACATATTATAATTGCATTACATCACACGTCATATTTACATTAAATTATACATTATATTTACATAGCATTATACATTATATTTACATTGAATTACACATTATATTTACATTGCATTATACATTATATTTACAGTACATTACATTACACCTTATACTTATAGCACACAATATAAAATGAAAAGTAGATTACATATTATAATGACGATGATGTTAATTTTTGAGGAACAAATTGTAAATAAAATTGAGCTCAATGTCGATTAATAAGAATGGAATCAATGACCTGCTTAGTACTAATATTTGGCACGCTTTATGTAGGGATACGTCGATTTTACTCTCTCATAATTGTTACTAGTGAATTTTTTAATCCTGTAATGAGTTGAAGGTTGAAATTTCGAAAACTGGTCCAGAACATCAGGCCCCAAATAGCGAAAGTTGGCTTTAGGACGTTCTGGACATACTTAGGACGCCATCCTTACGACCATCTCTGCAATCTGAGCTGATAATTACCATGGCATGGATATATGGACTTCTATCCACTCTATATTTTGATTTTGCTTGATAAAATTAATAACAGTTCGCTGGCGAAGCGTCGTACTTTTCAAATATGCAGCTGCGATCAAACAACAGTTTTCTCTAAATTTAAAATTATTTTATAAAGTATGTGTTTAAGATTCCTCAATAAATTTCAGTGCAGTTCATTTAGTATTTATTTATTTAACTAACAAATGAGGAATTTCAGGCTGAGCATCCATGAGGAGATTAATCAAAATAACCTTGAATTGTATTGCGATGGAAATCGGGATATTTTCGGATTTTATCTAACCCCAGGACATCTCCTGGGACTCATAGATAAATATATTTATTATTCTTTTCGCCCGAGAATATGACAACCCGTAAAAACCAAATAGTCGAAAATGGAAAAAAATGACGATATTTGTGATGGCCTCATTTGTCCTCCTTTTCCCCGTATCATTTCATAAAGTTCGATAGGACTTTCAAGAGCAATAATATATAAGGGGAAAGAAAAGTTTTTGTTGAACACATCTACGAAATCTTTTACACGGCAACGAAAGAGGCGTAAATGTTTCGCCGTTAAAGACGGAATTGTAGGTCCTTTACTTCTCTGTTGGCAGATTGCTGGCCATTATGATTTCTCATATCTTCTGTTGTTTGAAGCTGAACTCAACGCAAGAGAGACTTTGTTCCCTGATATTATAAAAGTTGGAAGTTCCAACTCCAGAAAAAAACTTCAGGAAATAAACAATATTAGGATCTGAAGCGTAATCTTGTTTAAGGGTACATTACTTTTAAGGACTGCCAGAAACTGTTACACATTTCTTCAGTTTTTTATTTCACGAAGTTATAAATTTATTACCCCCAATGTAAAAAATAAAATACTGTTGCACCTGCAAGATGAATTTCTCTTCTTGGTGCAACATATTTGGAAGAAGAGCCTACTACATAAAAGAAAATTTTATCCCTAATTCAAGGAAAAGTATTTTCGTTTGTGGGTTTACTGCGTAAGGGAAGATCATGTTGTTCCGGGACTTACGGTTTTCCGGAAAATTCGAACCTCTACTCACAAAAAGACTAAATTTATGACAACGGTCGGCAGATAAAGGGCATGCGTTCTACAAAATTATTGACAACAAAACATGGGTTAATGGCACATTAAAATAATGTGCAATGCCAGGTCACCGCACACAGAGGCCTTACATTTTCCCAAAAAATGTAAATATCTTAATGGACGAGAAATCAACTATCACACTGCAGCAAGAAGGTTATGAAAAATATTTTGTGGAGTGATAAATTTATAGTTCTTGTCATGTAAACATAATCCTTGTCATCTCACAGTTTTTAGATTCAAACGACGGGGTGTTTTGATTCCCAAAATCTATCTCATTGAAAGTTTTATAACTATTAAAAAACTTACCACCTCTTTTTAATGGTCTTCATTACATTGCCGTTTTCGCTCACAATCTGTTGATTCATATATTAACTACTTATTAATTATCTTGCAATTGTAATTATCGCTTCGGTTATTGTTGGAAGAAGCCTTTAACTGTATTTTTGCTATTTCACTTATGCGTACAGCATAACATAAATATTAAATATATAAAAGTACCTTTGTCTTTGTCTCATGTTTTCAGCTATTTTGTTCTTTAAAGTACTGAAACAGGGTAAAATTTCTATCTAAAAAAATATTTTTCTTCCTTCTATATTCTTTTGAAATTTTGGAAATTTGAAAGTGCAAAAATTTTTTTTTCAAAAAAGTGGGACAAAGTCACTTCGACTTGGGATGACTGTGGCTCATGTCTCAAAAATCATTCAAAAAAATTTCATAGAAGGCTTGGATACGATGCCACACGTATATTAATGCCCGGTAAGAGTAGATTGTGGTTCCTAGGCAATTTATCAGATCTTGTCCCCCCCCAATCGTCACCCCTCCCCGTCTTAAACCATCTTCTAAGATCTGGAAATTAACGGGTTGTTCTAAACAAACAATAAATAATTGCTTGCCTGATATTAGTGGGAATTGGTAAATGCTTTCCTGACAAGGTCAGGATTCATTTGATTCTTATGAAGTCGCGCTAGTATTATGTTTTTATTAAATGGCGCAATTTCACATTTTATATTAAATTTTGCTTGGCATTCGGTGCAATTGCCTGCAGTAACTCCTTCAACAGATTAGGAAATTTGTCTTTAGGAATTGTTGGATATTTAGAACCTTTGGTCGAGTCTTACCATGCAGATAGGACTGATCGCCAAGCTCGCTTTAAAGGGCTTAAGAAAGTTATGTCCAGGGGTGGATGGTAAGTGGGTTGCGTTAAGAGGTAGACAAATGAACTGTATATTTTTTTTTCTTCACATGCTTGTAAAACCGCCATACTCATATAGGGGGAATTGTTATCTTCAATTGACGCAGTATTTACTTCTAAATGATCTACAGCTGGAAGAAATTGAGTTGTGAACAAATCTTCAAAGACTATTGTGTCAAACCAACCGCTCTTTTTACGGTTATACCTTGCACCTCGTGAACCGTCTACAACCCAGGAAGACCATATATAATCAGCCTTAAAAACAGCGCAAGGTAGAAGTATTGTACCTTCCGCATTGCCACAAAACATTAAGGACGTTAACGCTTTACTGTGATTGCATATACGACCCAAATATTTCATCCCGCTTTTAGAAATTGCACCCATATTTCCCGGATTATAAGATACGTTACTTTCATCATAGTTCCAGATATTCTTGGGTGGGATACCAGCCAACTCTTTGCTGAGATTTTCCATTTAAAATGTTATTGCTTCAGCTGAGATACCAGCCCTTACTTTCTTAATATTTTTCATAAACCTCAGTCAATTCTGGACGATCATGGCGAAATATTTTTACCCAATCAGATCCTGGGATATCTTCCTTAAAGTTAGCCACAGTAACACCTCTACATTGCAGATAATATTTCACAGTCATTATAAAATCAGCTTCACTCACAGGAAATTCAAATTCAGATAATTTCTCCAAATGAGCAACAAATGATTTTTCCTCGCTGTGACTGAAAATGTTTTGTCCACCAGGTTTCTTAATGTGACTCTTTCAGTTTATTTTTCAAAATGGTAATTGGAATTCCATATTATACTGCCGCTTTTCTTTGTCTTAGTCGTTTTCGTAGAACATAATTCACGGCCTTCTTTAAAATGTCATCGGTGTACGTCATATAATTACGGCTGCTTGCTGGGAACACATATTTGCGTGGCATGGTAGACCAGTTGGTACCATTACTTATCGGTAAAAACAAAATTATTTGTTACTATTTGTATTTGACATTAATGCAAAACAAAAATAACTTCAATTTATTTTCAATCAAAAAATTCACAAATGATTTTGATGGGACAAACTTAACCCAAATTGAGATTAAAAATTTCACTTCTCACTAAACTTAGCAAAATAACATGAAACATCAATTTAATTTGTTTAACTCGAATTGGTTATTTAAGTAAACATATTAGAATTTAAAAATATTGCTTACAACTTTTTTAAATACGGTAGAAGCAAGTTTTCCAATAAGAATTTGATCACCAGAAAATTTTCCAGAGAAAGTGCAGAAAAAAACAATTACAGTGTTGCCATCTTTAATGACTAAAATAGTTAAAATTGAACATCTTATATCTTATATGGAAGCCGGTACTTCTACCTACCCGAATCAGGTTTCGTTAAAATATTCCGACGAAACGTTTTGAAGTTTTCACCACTTTTATCTTTCTCCATTTGATGGCACAACATCACCCTAGGGTAGACAAAGTCATCCCAGTTGACCGTACAATATAATCTAAGGATATGTGGAACATGTCCACTAAATAAAGTGGCACATTAGATTTAAAACTATTTACCTATTATCTTACCGCCCCTTTTCATTGAGAATACCGCCGTGCAATTCTATCCAGGCTAATCGATGTGTATTTGATATAGAGCCTTTATTTTCTTGTACTCTGCATCCCATGCTGACATTCGCATTACATTAAATATTTCGTTGTATTTTTCATGATTAAACTTTAGAATCATAAATTTCATTTGTGCCATCATGGCGAGCGATATTTAATGCAAACAATGCTGGATGTAGAGATTCATTTGTTGGCATGGGGTTCTAACCATATAATTTGTAAATATAAAGAATTATTTATTTGAATACCTATTTGCTTCTCTTGGGGGGGATTGGGAAGGGTGGCAGTTGAAGACAGCGCTGTAATCCCAAGAGAGTTATGTTATTTGAATAGTAATAATAATAATCATGGCTCGCCAAATCCGGTCGCCCAGTCGCCACTGGCCACAAGTTTTCAACATTTGGCAAGTAGGCCATCTTATTTTTCTAATTGGATCTAAGGTTTTCGTTTTGAGGTGTGTAAGTATTGCTCTAATCGGACAAGTACGGTTTCCTGCTTAATTTTAAGTTCTGCAAATAATAATAATTTAATAATTATAATAAACGAAAATACAATATAAATAAATTAATAATTATGAAAGATATAATTCAATAATAATAATAGCCATTATTTATTTTACGTCTGCCAGTATATATCCAATGCAACCATACATACAGCACAATTATATATTAGTAATCAATAGCATTCTAATCATTAAATATTTAAAAGCATGTCAGTCACCATCTAAAACATTTTCAGAACTGCGCTAAAACAAATATTGGTGCACAAACTTCAGAAGGTTCGAAGGATCACTATAAAACCTATTCCAGACTTAACAGAAATGTAAAACAAGATACTTGTATACAACGCGTAATCCTGGACACAACCTTACATATATCAGAATTTGGAGCAAACATTGAATATTAGATCCCATTTCAGATAATTCGTGAATAATAATTTCGTAAATTAAAGAAATTTAAAATATTAAAGAAATTAAATTATGACATGGGTATTGGTGTGAGAAAAGACATTTTTTAAATTCCCTTCGAAAGCCCGCAATTATAAGAATAAGTTCAAATTGACAATTCTAAGTATCCCCTAACTTTTTAATGGAAGAATTCGCTTTTTGTTGAAGGCGTTTCCTTCAAACTTATTTGTTGTTAATTTTTAAGCTGTCCTAATTTTTTAACGGATAAAAATAAATAATATATTTTTTACATATAATCCTTTTAATAAATTTATAATTGATATAATTACAAAGCGAGTTCAAGGATTTTTTGCTTGCCTAGTTCATTGGTAACTGCGTGATAAATAGTTCTCTCATCCTTTGCAGTGAAATAAAATTAATTAAAATGCTACTTCTCTGACACTCGAAAATCCTCACAATCATCCAGATAATTAATTTGAAAATAATTATCGCTTCAAACGCAATTTCCGGAAAATGTAAAAAAAAATCTTTTTCTTTAATAATTATGGATGTTTAAGTGACGTTAAAGAATAGTTCCGTGTGCTACTAAAAAAATACTTTTTTTAGCCAATTTATTTAAATTAATGATGACAAAAGCATACCGGTACGATATTGAAGATGGAAAACAAAAAGCAAAATAATTCACTTCGATCTCCAGCATTTGAAGGAATAAATATCTATGTTCATTCAATTTAAATGAAATGGATTATGGTTTCCCCTTTTAGATTAAGAGCTCTTAAAATTTATTTTAATTTCTTTGAACTGGACAGTATGTTTAAAAATATTTTAAAACGGTCTTTCGGAGAAAGAATTTATTTTGATTGTAGGCATTTAATTATTAAACACTTTTCTACTATCTTTTTTTGTATCTTCCTCTTTGGCAGCCAAAATAAAATTATCGGCTATGTTGAAAATAAGTGGTAAAAAATGATGATTCGATGAGAGTAATATACGGATAATTTTGATAACAACGTTAGTAACATATCAACAATATTTATAAATAAAAATCAACGCGAACAAATCGGCCGCCCTTCTTCGGGATTGCACGAAGCTAAAGTGTCAACAATCAGAGGTGAATCCATTCACTTGGTCGCATAATTGTCATTGCTATGGTTTTCTAGAAAAATCGATTATTTCTGGAATACTGTGTTTGTTGACATGCGGCCAAATTTCCAAGGAGCGAATACAATTAGAAAACGTTTGGAAAAGACGGAAAAAATAGGTTTATTGTAAAGCGAGAGGCGCCAGGGAAGTGGAAGCAGTCTGTGAGGTGGATTTAAGAGGATTTTTCAATTCAGAGTTGAAGGAGGGTGTAGATCTGTGATCGCTCGCTATGATGTCTTGAAATTTGTTGATGAAAAAGGCTTAAACACAGTCGAGTTCGATAGGTGATCTGGGTTGGTGAATTATGCGAGGATCAGAGAAGTTGAATTTATAGTTACGTTCAAGACAGTGGACCGCTATCGAGGATTTATGGACTTCGGACTTAGCGATGCATCGTTAGTGTTCTTTTAGTCTATGGGCCAATGCAGGTTATGTTTCACCAATGTGTGAGAGTCTGCACTGACAGAAAACTTGGTGGAAACCCCCCCCCCACACAGCACTGGTAAACGCTGATGCTGCCCATGAATTGTGAAGGACGGATTTTGTTTACTGGAGAAGAAACAACTTTGAACTTTGAGTGTCGGAAAAATTTAGAAATAACCCCACTTAGTTTGGGGAAATATGGAAGTATGAAAATACCAACATATTCATCTATGGAGGGTGGGGCGAAGGAAAAAGAAATTGTGCATCTGGAAAATTTTGTGATGGCGGCGTTGATAATATCGACCCCGATTCACAGCATTTGCTTTAAGGAGCTTGCTTTCTTGGTTAAAGGCTGAGTTGGTGGAACAGAGCCGTAACGCACGGTGGACGATAGCGTAGAAGGCTGCCATTTTTTCCTGATGGTTCGGTTAGAGCTGTGGCATGGCGGTAGAGCGAGGCTAAATGGTTTGCAGTAAACCGACGCCTCAAAATTGAGGCCACCTTTCTTGATCAGAACGTCTATAAAGTGGATAGAGTTGTTTTCCTCGATTTCAAGAGAGGAATCAAGGTTGTTGTCAAACTAGTTTATGGTGGTAAGAGTGATCTTAACTTGGTAAGGTGGACCATCCCACAAGATGCAAATGTCATCAACATAACGTACCCAAAGTTTATACGCCATATTCTAGAACAAACGGCTCTAAAAGAATGCATGTAAATATCGCATAGCAACGGAGAAAGCGGATTTTGAATTGTCATACCACGTGTCTGTTGGTAGTGTTGTCCGTGGAAAACGAAGGAGGTGAACCGTACGTAGATAGAAGTAAGGGTGACTATTTCGTCAATTTCCGATTGGGCGAAGTAGAACTCCGAGAGCCCATTTTTATTCATAAATATTGCAGATACGTTCTTAACGTTCTTATAGAACTTACCTTTATATGTTCATAATATGTACATTTTCCGAAGTATGAAATTACTGCAACCAAAACTCCTTATTGAGAGAAAGCGTAATGTGTATTTCTGTTAACACGAATTGTTCTCTGAATCCCCTTCAATAAATAATAACTGCACTATAATTTTTGCCACCCGTATTAATTACAGCTCAGAACTAGGCTTATAATTTTGGAGAAAAAGAGACGCTTTCCCCATCCTGGATTCGAACCAGGGTCCCTCCGTTTAGCCCGGAGTGTCTTGGACCGCTAGACGAATGAGGACAGGAAACAACGCTCTCTTTCTCCGTATGTAAAGGTGTTAAGGTATTATTACCCTCCGCAGGGATAACACAATTGCCAAATATGGTCAACACAAGAAAGCCTCCGGGCAGTTGTTTCCTGTCCTCATTCGTCTAGCGGTCCAAGACACTCCGGGCTAAACGGAGGGACCCTGGTTCGAATCCAGGATGGGGAAAGCGTCTCTTTTTCTCCAAAATTACACAAGCTCTAGTTTGAGCTGTAATTAATATATTTGTTTCGTTCTTATTGGTTTTGTTTCGTTCTTATTGGTTTGTTTCGTTCTTATTGGTTTGTTTCGTTCTTATTGGTTTGTTTCGTGTCCAGTTACGGCATATAATCACGGTGGCTTTATTTCGGTGGGACACACCTTATAATGCCTAAGAAGGGCTATTCAAACGGCGGAATATTAGATGACGATATTCAGAGGACACGGATGGTATGTATGAGAACATATCTATCCTCCTGGTTTCAGCTAATCGGCCATGTAGTGATAATTCTCAATACCAAACTAGTATATTACAGATCTTCATAATGGTAACACAATTATCTCCAAGCGCCAACTACATCGTAATTGATGATTTGCAATAAACCGCAATTACGAACATCAGTCACAGGGGTGAAAAAGAAGTAAAATGGCCAGATTATCTAAGGTATACATCTGAATTTGGCTTCAGAAAGAAGAATTAGATAGAGTCCAGTCGACAAAGGTTAATATCCCCCAAATAATCTGTTTAGAAGCGTACTTTGATAACAAGGATGCGATTTTTCGAGTTTTGAACTGCAATAAAAATACTTCTGTTACTTATTAATAATGTCTCAACGCAGATATAATTAGCGCTTATTCATATTAATATTTTATTTGTAAGACTTTTTTATAATTTACATTATATTTCACTTTTATGTAATTGCTTTACAAAGAATTTCATTCTATATTAAAATGCATACATGTTCTTTATATCAAGCTCTTTCCATCTCCTGATGAGTGATGGCAGCTGAATTGAAATTACCGATATTAGATCACATCACTGGTTTCTAATCAAATAACTGCTGTTGTTTAAAAAGTACTGACAAGGAATATCATCATAATTTACTGATAATCCAAAGCTTCGCAAATTAAAATTATTTTGGGGAGTTCATTAATGAAGTATGATATTACTATAACGTGGGTGGCAAAAATTATTGTATAATAAATTCCCCCACGAAAAACTCACAAAAATCTCGCCCCGGAGGCTTTTCTGTGTTGACCATTATTTGGCAATTGTGTTATCCCTGTGAAGGGTAATAATATCTTACATCTTCATATACGGAGAAAAATGCGTTTGTTCTTGTCCTCATTCGTCTAGTAGGTCAAGACACCGCGTGCTCAATGCGGGGACCCTGGTTCGAGCCCAGGATGAGGACGGCGCCTCTTTTTCTCCAAATATAAAAAAAGCTCTAGTTTGAGCTATATGAACGTGGGTGGCAAAAATTATTGTATAAGGTATGGTATGATCATGGGCGCACACATGGGGGGTAGGGGGCCCGAACCTTCCCCTAGTCGTTCAAAAATTTTATTTGCCTTTTTCTGCTAGGCATTTAATTTCAAAAGTTCTATAAACACATTTTAAATTAAGGCATTTTTTTAGCTCATTACTAATTGTCAAGCAGTATCAATTATTTTTGTAGCATTTTAGTATCTTGTACATTCACTAAAATGTTTGACAGCCTTGAGAAGAAGGTAATAATTTTTCTCACTCCCCTTAGAATTATTCGTATGGGCGCTCATAAGTATGATAGTCGCATTTGAGCATCAGTTTAACTTCACACACCAAATTAATTAATCTTGGAAAACACAATATATTTTCACGAATACACCTATGTTCATTCGTAGTGGTGGTGCATCATTTTCTAAAGTAGAAAACATATAACGCGTACTTGTAAATATTTCTTTTACGTTTCATACGGCCGAAGTCAAAGAAGTTTTACCAGTTAAAAGTCAAGTTTTACGAACTATTGATCTAGAGTGAGTTCGTTATTATCATTGGTAATTGACTATAGGTAATGGATCTAAGTATTAGAAAAGTTTCACTGGATTTTGTTCGTTTACTGTCCAAAACAGAAACTTCGTTTATGGCTTCTTCGGCTCATAGAGCTCTTTCGATTACTTTTTCTGGGGTGTGTCGTGGTTTATATACTTCTAAGCCCAACCAATAAGAAACTGAAAGTGGAAAAAGACCATTGATCGAATCGTTTGCAAACGTCTGGGAGATATATTTCACTGGCTAATGACTTTCTTCGGTAAGAAAATTTGAGTTTAAAAATACGTTTTTTTAGGTTCTTGGGTTT
>QLNU02003225.1:119213248-119242568 GCA_006491805.2 Dysdera silvatica | reverse complement strand
TTATATCATCATATTCAACCATTATCTATCCACTGCTGGATGAAGGTCTCTCCAAATGCTTTCCACACAAGTCTATCCTGAGCAATTCGCTTCCACGTCACCCCAACCTGTTTTCTTATTTCATCCACCCATCTAGTTTGAGGACGTTTTCTAGGTCTTCGGTGGTCTCTTGGAATCCAGTTCAGAATTTCTGTTGTCCATCGTTGATCAGTTCTTCTTGCAATATGCCCAGCCCATCGCCATTTCAGCCCTTTTACTTTAACAATGATGTCCTCTACTCTAGTTTGCTCTCTCACCCAAGTGTTTCTTTTTCGATCTCTCCTAGTTATTCCAAGCATGCACCTCTCCATGCTCCTTTGCGTTGTCTGTAACTTTCGTATTGCTCCAACTGTTAGACTCCATGTCTCTGATCCATAAGAGAGGACTGGCAATACACACTGGTTGAAGACCTTTCTTTTTAGACACAAAGGCAATTTCCCCTTCAGGATAAAACTGTTTCTTCCAAATGCACTCCAGCCAAGTTTAATACGTCTGTTGAGTTCTTTCATAATGTTGCCATCCATTGAAATCAGCTGGCCAAGGTAAATATATGAATCAGCAATTTCTAGCTCAATGTTGTCAACTTGTATTTTTGTTTCCTCTACGAAATTATTGAACATGATCTTAGTTTTTTGTAGGTTCATCTTGAGTCCAACTTCTTTACTTCTAGTTGAGAGCTCCTGTACCATGTCTTGGAGTTCTAATGGGTTCGTTGAAAAAATAACAATGTCATCAGCAAACCGCAAATGATTTAAATATTCACCATTTATTTTTATTCCCTTGTTATTCCAATTTATCTGCTGAAAAATCATCTGTAAAGCTGAAGTAAAAAGTTTTGGAGAAATGGTATCTCCCTGCCTCACACCTTTACCAATTTTGATAGTTTTGGTATCTTTATGTAACCGAAATTTTGCACTTGCATTTTTATACACACGTTTCACCATGTCAATGTACACATCCTCAATGTCTGTTGATCTTAAAGAGTTGATGACTGCTGATGTTTTAATAGAGTCAAAGGCCTTCTCATAGTCAATAAATGCAACACACAATGGAAGTTCATATTCATGTGTTCTTTCAATTAATTCTCTTAATACTTGAATATGGTCCACTGTACTGAATCCACTTCGAAATCCAGCTTGTTCTCTTGGTTGAGCTGCATCTAATTTTTTCTGCAGGCGATGTGTTAGCACTTTTGTGAAGATTTTATAAATAGCAGGTAACAAGCTAATTGGTCGGTAATTTTTCAAATCCTCTTTATCACCTTTTTTATGCAAAAGAATTACTGTTGCAGAATCCCATTGGTTTGGTATGTTACCGCTGTTAAGACATTTGGTAAAGAATTTTGCAAGTATGTCTTCTACATATTCTCCAGCTTCTTTTAGGATATCTAATGTAATACCATCATCACCAGGGGCTCTTCCTTTCTTCATATTTTTTATTGCAAATGAAACTTCTTCTTTTAAGATTTTAGGAGCTGTTCCTTCGACTATTTCAATGTCTTCGTTTAATCCACTGTTACTTTCGTATAGATTTTTGTAGAATTCTTCAACTCTTCTAAGTATTTCTTCCCTATTTCTTGTTACGGTGCCATCCTCTCCTTTTAATGCAATGATGTGTTTCTTCCCAATAGACAAACTCCCTTTAACAACCCTAAGGCTCTTGTTGCTTTCAATGGCCTTCCTTACTAACTCACAATTGAATTTTCTTATATCTTCTTTCATGTTTTTGCGCAAAGTTTTGCAAAGTTCTACATACTCGATCTTGCGACTGGTATTTTGATTGTCCACCTTCATAAGTCTTCGCCTTTTCATGAGTTGTTTCGTCTTCTCAGATAATTTGCTATTCTGCTTTTTACAGGTTACACCACCAATTTCCCCAGCAGTTTCAATTATTGTCTTAACAATGTTTTCATTTGCTTCTGAGATGTCAACTTCTTCAATAAGTCCTTCCAGTGCAGAAAAGCGATTTTTTAATTCCAACTTGAATGCCTCGGTATTTTCTTTTAATTTCTTTAAATCCACCCTCTTACTTACTTGTTTCCTAATGAGCTTCTGTCGTTCTAATTTAGTATTTAAGTGCACTTTACATCTCACCATTCGATGATCACTTCCAGTATTAAATCTGTTCAGTACACTGCAATCTTCAATAATTGATTTCTTGTTTGCCAGGATATAGTCAATTTCACTAGTTCCCCCATTTGGGTGTTTCCATGTCCATTTTCTTTGCGGTTTCTTCTTAAAAAATGAATTCATGATGCTAAGATTTTCAGCTTCTGCAAATTCGATGAGTTGATCGCCACGTTCATTCCTTTCCCCATATCCGTATTTACCAACCGATGTCTCTCCTTGTTCCTGTTGTCCAATTCTTGCATTGAAATCCCCCATGATGAGCTTGATATGTTGTTTCCCTTTGGTGTGTAACTCTTTGATTTCTTCATAAAATTCTTCAACCTCTTCGTCGGTATGGCTTGATGTTGGTGCATATACCTGTACTATCTGAAGTTGGTATCGCTGGGTTAGTTGAACAACGAGCCTCGCTGCTCGATCTGACGTGCTTTCGACTTCAAGAAGGTAGTCTTTAATTCTTTTGTTGATTAAGAAGCCAACACCACTTGTTCTTCCAGTTTCCGTTCCTCTATAATAAAACAAATGTCCACTTTTAAGTTCCACCAACTCTTCACCTTTTCTTCTAACTTCACTGAGTCCTACAATGTCCCATTTGATCTTGTCTAGTTCCTCTTCCAATTCCTGAAGTTTTGCTTCAGAAGCAAGGGATCGTCCATTAAACGTAGCCAAGGTCAATAACAAACGGCAGCCTGGGCCATTCCAGTGATTCTTAGCACCCCCTGCTTTCATGCCACACTGACCGCTGCCTTGATCAGGAGCACTCCAGCACCTGGAGACTAGGGGCCATGGTTTCTGGTGTGTCAACATAATGGAGGAATTAGCCATAATTTCACCACGCTGGCTAGACGGGTTGGTGAATTAGCCCTCCCCTTCCGCCTTTCTATCCGTGTAGCAAATATTAATTTGCCACATAAATAGAAAGCTCAGCCTGCACCACTTGAAGGCGGGGTAGGACACTAGGTTACTGGCCTGGCCGGTTCCACACATCGTCACATACGTTCAGCGTGTGGGTCTCCTTCCAGTTAGATACCAGCAACCCTTTTGCAGGCCATATATATATGTATTATTATTATTATTAAATTACTTGTTACAGATTGAACGTTAAATTATAAATAAAATGATAGAAAGTCAATAAAATGCTTTGGTGAATTTGAAGAAAAAATATACAGGGTAAGCGTTTAAAGTTTCAAAAGTGTAATAATAATTAATAAAACGTAAAACTATCGTTGAGGATTTTAAGAAGCACAATTAAATCATGGACTATTATTGATTGACAAATTAAGCTATAAATATTTTTTACTAAAATATTTGATAGCCTATTCCAAGACACAAATAAAGGATGGACATAAAATCGTCATGCTGGGAATGAGACGGTGAATAAGAATTTTGTGGATTAGTCGCTGTTCTTGTAACTAAACATATCCGGATTCTTGAATATTATGCACGGTTGTATTGAGGTAAGTAACTCATCTTCCTGGAGAGTCCAAAATACACTACAGCTGGATGAAGTTGATATTCTGTGTGATCATTGCAAAGGGGTTAGCTTTGTAAGCATTAATCCACAAAAAAGTTTATACGTGAATCGTTACCATCGTCATAGACTCAGGAAACAAGCCTGCGAGAAACACATTGCCATCTCCGTTTAGGCTCTTGCTACAAGTTATGATGGCTATTGAAGTAGCTACTGAGAAAACGTGAAGGAATTTGTGCAAAGCTTCATTGTTAGCTCCACCGAAAACAAAATAAAAAACTTTTTTCCATAACCTTTCACGATTTTATTTCAATAGCATCGACTTCCAGGATTATTCTGTATCATTGCGTGTTGGAAATCACTTTAGTGACTGAATCAAGATTTTCAGTGTAAATCGTAATTAAATATATATTTTGAGTTCAGTTCAAATGACCTCAGTTTAGTTAATCCAGCAGTTTAGTTAATCTGGTAGATATGAGGAATCCAATAAGACAACATCACAACTACTTTGTCGTACACGTAATGGACTTCAAGTGAAATTGTAGCCGTGCGATTTGCCTGAAACGGCCTGTTTCTATGAAGAACAGCCCACGTCTAGCTGCCTTATGTTTGCTCTATATGACTTTAAAGGTATACGAGTGGGTTTTCTGTAAGATGAATTATCTGTTTTGTGAATATAAAGAAGACTTTAGAAGATACAAACCTCATTCGAACTTCTTGTTTTCTCTGATGCACTGAGTCCTGACTCAAGACAACCCTTATGTTCCCCATTTGATTTCTTCGTCTGATTTGTGGTAATGAACGTGTTGTCCGCGGCACCCTGAGGTCATCAATACGCTCATGAAGGTTCCGTAAAGGTTTGAAGAAATCTCAACTGGATTTCGTTTACCTTAAAATAAATATAGAATATAGATCAGTGTTATAGAAAAGGTTTATTTTTAGAGCTTGCCAAAACATTAACCGTCTAGTCTTCCGTTCTCCTTATGAACAGATAAAAAGCAGCCTACTCTGGGTGTATAATAATACAATAACAAATAATCATCAATTTATATTCTACAGAGATATATCAGAATATTTTCCTGTAAGTAGAAGTTTTCCTACATAATTATGATATATGCATATTTATAAATCATATCATATGAACATTTGCTTATTGCAATTTGAAGATTGCTAGAAGTATTTTTACATTATATATATATATATATATATATCATCATATTCAACCATTATCTATCCACTGCTGGATGAAGGTCTCTCCAAATGCTTTCCACACAAGTCTATCCTGGGCCATTCGTTTCCACGTCACCCCAACCTCTTTTCTTATTTCATCCACCCATCTAGTTTGAGGACGTTTTCTAGGTCTTCGGTGGTCTCTTGGAATCCAGTTCAGAATTTCTGTTGTCCATCGTTGATCAGTTCTTCTTGCAATATGCCCAGCCCATCGCCATTTCAGTCCTTTTACTTTAACAATGATGTCCTCTACTCTAGTTTGCTCTCTCATCCAAGTGTTTCTTTTTTCGATCTCTCCTAGTTATTCCAAGTATAAACCTCCCATGCTCCTTTGAGTTGTCTGTACCTTCCGTATTGCGCTACCTCATAGACCCTATGTCTCTTATCCATAAGAGAAGACTGGCAATACACACTGGTTGAAGACCTTGCTTTTTAGACACAAAGGTAATTTTCCCTTCAGGATAAAATTGTTTCTTCCGAATGTACTCCAGCCAAGTTTAGTACGTCTGCTGAGTCATTTCATAAAGTTGCCTTCCATTGAAATCAGTTAGCCAAGCTAAATATATGAATCAGCAATTTCTAGCTCAATGTTGTCAACTTGTATTTTTGTTTCCTCTACAAAATTATTGAACATGATCTTAGTTTTTTGTAGGTTCATCTTGAGTCCAACTTCTTCACTTCTAGTTGAGAGCTCTTGTACCATGTCTTGGAGTTCTAATGGGTCCGTTGAAAAAATAACAATGTCATCAGAAGACCGCAAACGATTTAAATATTCACCATTTATTTGTATTCCTTTGTTATTCCAGTTTAGCAGCTGAAAAATCATTTGTAAAGCTGAAGTAAAAGGTTTTGGAGAAATGGTATCTCCCTACTTTATACCTTTACCAATGTTGATAGTTTTGGCATCTTTATGTAACCGAAATTTTACACTTGCATTTTTATACGTACATCCTCGATGTCTGTTGATCTTAAAGAGTTGATGACTGCTGATGTTTTAATAGAGTCAAAGGCCTTCTCATAGTCAATAAATGCCACACACAATGGAAGTTCATATTCATGTGTTCTTTCAATTAATTCTCTTAATACTTGAATATGGTCCACTGTACTGAATCCACTTCGAAATCCAGCTTGTTCTCTTGGTTGAGCTGCATCTAATTTTTTCTGCAGGCGATGTGTTAGCACTTTTGTGAAGATTTTATAAATAGCAGGTAACAAGCTAATTGGTCGGTAATTTTTTAAATCCTCTTTATCACCTTTTTTATGCAAAAGAATTACTGTTGCAGAATCCCATTGGTTTGGTATGTTACCACTGTTAAGATATTTGGTAAAAAATTTTTCAAGTATATCTTCTACATGTTCTCCAGCTTCTTTTGAAATATCTAATGTGGTGACATCATCGCCAGGGGATCTTCCTTTCTTCATACTTTTTATTGCAAATGCTACTTCTTCTTTTAAGATTTTAGGAGCTGTTCCTTCGACTATCTCAGAGTCTTCGTTTAATCCACTGTTTCCCTCATACAGCTTTCTGTAGAATTCTTCAACTCTTCTAAGTATTTCTTCCCTATTTCTTGTTACAGTGCCATCCTCTCCTTTTAATGCAATGATGTGTTTCTTCCCAACAGATAAACTTCCTTTAACAACCCTAAGGCTCTTGTTATTTTCAATGGCTTTCCTTACTAGCTCACAGTTGAATTTTCTTATGTCTTCTTTCATGCTTTTGCGCAGAGTTTTACAAAGTTCTATGTACTCAATCCTGGAACTGGTATTTCGATTGTCCACCTTCATATCTCTTCGCCTTTTCATGAGCTGTTTCGTCTTCTCAGATAATTTGCTATTGTGCTTTTTACAGGTTACACCACCAATTTCCCCAGCAGTTTCAACTATTGTCTTAACAATGTTTTCATTTGCTTCTGAGATATCACTTTCATCAATAAGTCCTTCCAGTGCAGAAAAGCGATTTTTTAATTCCAACTTGAATGCCTCGGTATTTACTTTCAGTTTCATTAAATCCACCCTCTTACTTACTTGTTTCCTAATGAGCTTCTGTCTTTCTAATTTAGTATTTAAGTGCACTTTACATCTCACCATTCGATGATCACTTCCTGTATTAAGTCTGTTCCGTACTCTTCAGTCTTTAATAAATGATTTCTTGTTTGCCATTATATAATCGATTTCGCTGGTTCCTTCATTGGGGTATTCCATATCCATTATCTTTGTAGATTTTGCTTAAAAAATGAATTCTTGATGTTAAGATTTTCAGCTTCGGCAAATTCGATGAGTTGATCGCCACGTTCATTCCTTTCCCCGTATCCGTATTTACCAACCGATGTCTCTCCTTGTTCCTGTTGTCCAATTCTTGCATTAAAATCTCCCATGATGAGTTTGATGTGTTGTTTCCCCTTGGTATGTAGCTGTTTGATTTCTTCATAGAATTCCTCAACCTCCTCGTCGGTATGGCTTGATGTTGGTGCATATGCCTGTACTATCTGAAGTTGGTATCGCTGGGTTAGTTGAACAACGAGCCTCGCTGGTCCATATGACATTCGTTCAACTTCATGAAGGTAGTCTTTAATTCTTTTGTTGATTAAAAAGCCAACATCACTAGTTTTTCCAGTTTCCGTTCGTCTAAAATAGAACAATTGTTCGCTTACTTCACTGAGTCCTACAATGTCCCATTTGATCTTGTCTAGTTCTTCTTCCAATTCTTGAAGTTTTGCTTCAGAATCAAGGGATCGTCCATTATACGTTGCCGAGGTCAATAACAAACGGCAGCCTGGGCCATTTCAGTGATTCGTAGTACACCCGTGCTTTCATGCCACGCTGACCGCTGCCTTGATCAGGAGTACTCCAGTACCTGGAGATTAGGGGCCATGGTTTTCGGTGTGCAAGCATAGGGGACGAATTAGCCATAATTTCATCATGCTGGCTAGACGGGTTGGTGAATTAGCCCTCCCCTTTCGCCTTTATATCCGTGTAGCACATATTAATTTGCTTCATAGATAGAAAGCCCTCTCCGCATCACTTGATGATGTGGTAGGACACTAGATTACTGGCCTGGCTGGTTCCACACATCCCCACATACGTTCAGGGTGTGGGTCTCTTTCCAGTTAGATAGCAGCAACCATTTTGTAGGCCATATATCATCATCATATTCAACCATTATCTATCCACTGCTGGATGAAGGTCTCTCCAAATGCTTTCCACACAAGTCTATATATATATACATACACTCAAGTAAGTATATATATACATATACTCAGTAGGTATATATATATATACACTCAAGGGACAAAACATTATAACCACGTTCCTATTAACGTGTAAGTCCACTTTTGGAGCGCAAAAGAGTGCTTCCTTCAGCAGTGCAGCCATGAAGAATACTTCCCCCCCGTTAAACTTCGCACACAAACGTGTCCATCCACATAATGTAAACAAAAATGGCCATGTTGCCCTCCTCCACACTTCAGGTGTTAAATGAGCACGGCTACGTTCCGATAGCGTGGGTTTATGTCAACCAGTTGCAGTGAGCACAGACGCACAAATGGAACGATGACTTTTTAGTCCCCTACACAACAATGTAGAGTAAACAGTGTGTTTCGACACATTATGGGCATCATGATTATTAAATTCCTTGCTAATTTCCGCTACGGTAGCACCTTTATCCGCGCAAATAACCAATGAAGTCTCCGCTCCCCTCTGTGATCAGTGGCCCTTGACCGGCCAACACCTTGTTTTTGCTAGATGTTTCACCTGTTTGCAACTATCTCTGACACGTACTAACTACTGTATATCGTGGACAGCAGACTAGACGTTCAGGGTGTGAAATGCTGTCACTTAGCCGTCTTGCCATCACAATCTGTCTTTTGTCAAATTCCGATAAATCTTTACCTTTTCTCACCTTGCAGCGATACAAACTACTGATTGACAGAGCACATTCCCCTGCTTTAATATACAATCTCAAAACCCAACCTTCTATTTGATTGGGGCTGCAGATAACTTCATCTGCATAACGCACCGTTTGTTTTAATGTTTTGGCTCCTCGGTGTATTCATATATATTATATACCTGCTTTATTAATGCTCCATTTTTATTTAATGCCTTTATTTAACTTAAATTTTAATTTTCGGTATTAATGATGGATGGAGCACAGATAGGAAATACTATTCTAATACTCTTAGAAAAAGTATAAAAAATTTACAAGATAAAATTTTTTATCCACAAATGCAAATCGCTCTGAAAGTAACATTTCTTCATGCCATGTAAATTCCCTCATCGAAAGAAATAAAAATAACTAATTGCATAATTAATATTTGGCTCCAAATTACCAACCAATCCGCTAGCTAGTTTTGACAGACGCTTGCAAATATTTCCGTAAGAAAAGATTCATTTTCAGGTTTTTTCTTCTTTAGTCATAAAGATCAAAATCATTCTTTGGCTCAAGGAATACAGTTTGTTTCATTCCAAAGAAAGTACTATATGGCTACTTAAACAGCTGCTAACGATGGTAAACATTTTAATCTGACTGTATCTTATTATTGTTTATTTTTCATGCGATCTTTGAAATTACATATACATAAGTACGCATATAATATATGTACCAATTTGCTTGTGCTTATATTATAAACTAGAAAAAATTAATGGAGCACACACACATAATAGCGTTTATTCTTTTACACTTGCAAGCACTTTATTTTATTGAGATACGATGCAATAAAATCGTAGAATCGTTCTGCGAGAGAAAAGGTCTTAAACAATATATCACTAAAAGTGCAACCTTAAAATATTGCTACAATCAGTCTTCAAAAATAAATTGTCTTGCCTCTCGGAGATTAGAAGAAATATCAAATAAATATCATCTGAATAATGGTTGGTTTAACATTAATCCTCGAGACTTGCGGGTTCCCCACGTTAATAGGGAAAGGATAAGACCGTAATAGATGGTAAAGTGGGAGAAATAAATTTCGCGGAAAATATGTATTGAATTTAAAAATTAATCGTAGGTAGTGCACGATAAATATTTAGCGGAGAATTTCAACCTAAAACAGCAGGTCGAGGGTGAAGATGGAGTTGGCGTTTAAAGAATTTATTTTATTCCTTTTAATATATTGAATATACCGTTCTTATCTCATTGCAATAGTTAAGATGGATTATCTGTTTTCTACTGCGAATGGATTTTATAGAATGGTAAAAAAAATTCCATATAATTTTCGGAGCCTTGTCTTTAGAGAAACATCCATTTCCTTTACTTCGTCCTATTTTCATCCCGGCTCAGGGAAAATCTTGCTCCTATTTATTTTTCTCGACTTGTCTTCAGGGTGATTAATTTATTGAGAGTTTTGCGTTGTTCACTATAATTGCTTTTTATAAAACGGTTGAAACTTTTATGGCAAATTTAAAAAACTTTGCAATAAATTAACAATTATGAAAATAAACGCTCGTTAAAAAATGGAAAGTCGAGAATAGAATAAGAATAAGTAACAAATTTACTAAACTTGCATCTGGTTATTAGTGACAAATTTGTTGATATTATTCTAATGTTACAATTGCGCTTTAGAGGATAATGACATGGTAAGGCTAGAAATGAAGCAGGAAGCAACAGCTTGTGAAATTTTATTTTCGTTGTCAACAATAGACTAAAAAATTTCAGATATTGTGTATAACATTAGGCTGCCGTATAGAAATGTTGATAAATAAGTTATATAATAATTATTGACCTCAACGAAACATTATGTATTGTAGGTGCAATTCCCGTTGTAGAATATTTGTAAAATTTTCAAATAAATTTACTAATTTATTTTATATAAATCGAACACTACGCAGATTAAATCAAACAACAATGTCAATCAATCAACGTTTATTGGCGTAGTGATACCAACGCCGATGGTATGGCGTGATTAGATGGTGAAACGTTCGAAAGAAAATAAATATTTCTGCCTTCGGTGGGACCTGAACCCACGACCTTCCACTTGCCGGGCGGAGGCTCTACCCACTGAGCTACGAAGGACAATATATAATCTCTTTACGAACGTATATATATTGTTGCCAGTTATTTCGCAGAATGGTGTAGTACATGGACTACTATTTAAACCAAATTGCAAAGAAACTGGTATTAAATTGATCGAAATGCCCGTTGCAGCATATGTATTTATTTTATAATGGGTTCAGGCCCCACCAAAGGCAGAAATATTTATTTTCTTTCGAACGTTTCACCATCTAATCACGCCATAACATCGGCGCTGGTATCACTACGCCAATAAACGTTGATTGATTGACATTGTTGTTTGATTTAATCTGCGTAGTGTTCGATTTATATAAAATAAATACATATGCTGCAACGTGCATTTCGATCAATTTAATACCAGTCTCTTTGCAATTTGGTTTAAATAGTAGTCTATGTACTACACCATTCTGCGAAATAACTGGCAACAGTATATATACGTACTCAAAGAGAGTATATATTGTCCTTCGTATCTCAGTGGGTAAAGCATCCGCCCGGCAAGTGGAAGGTCGTGGAGGTCCCACCGAAGGCAGAAATATTTATTTTCTTTCAAATGTTTCATCATCTAATCACGCCATAACATCGGCGCTAGTATCACTATGCCAACAAATCGTCTTTTAAAATATAAGAATAAATGCAATAATAATTATGTTCACTGAACACGAAACACACAAGTTAAAAAAAAAATGGAAACTTCTGAAAATATTAGAAATAAGGTTTTTAAGACATGGATTTCATTTTAAATAAAAATGCAGTGAAAATTAGGTGAACATTCATATGCAAAAAAGTGCATTTAAGAATTATGCATTGAAATAAAACAGACAGATTTAGTAAGAACATATGACAAACAAATTTCAAAACTAAACTTCGCATAATTTGAGAAATAAATGTGAGAGAGCACGTCTAAGGAAAAGATGGGCAGAGACTATTTTTTTCACCCGCGTAATATAATATTTATATTTACACAATAAAAATATTGTGACAAATATATATTTTAGAGGGTTTTTTAACCTCAAGAATGCTTTAGGAATTATTCATTTAGTAACTAAATGATCCTATTTGATTTAGATTAACAAAATAAGATTCTAAAAAACAATAATAGTAATAATAACAAACTTCAATCACAAAATTAAGAACTCAGAAGATGTATTATGGTAAAACGAAACATTATTAATAGCCATGCTATTGTATTATTATGTATCTGAAAATACACATGGATATTAAAAGAACTCCATTCGATTTTTATAGTCAAAATTTAAAATAATTTATTAATTCATAATTCACTTGTATATGGAATCAGTTATGCGTTGATACTTCAACTTAAAATATAAGCTCTAAAATAAATTTCTTTCTGAAAATAGTTGAAATATTTAACTATAAACTTAAATTAAATTTAACTATTGAATTTTAAAGAGGAGGAAGATTATCTTAATTTTTCTCAAAGTAATGGATAGTTTGAAAAAGACGAAATTTGAAGAAAATAAAAACGAACGCTTTAAGAGATATTAGATTCATTAAAATTAGATCATACCAAAACGGAAAGAAAGAACGATATCTTAAAAATATTTAGGAAGAAAATGGTCTCATAAAAGTAATTTAAATTCTTAGATATTGCTCAGAAATATTCCTGTGTTGAGATTATATTGCGTAAAATTAAACGAAAACTGGATTATAAAATTACAAAAAAGTAAAATATTTTATTTATAATTTCTACTCTAATTTATTCCATTTTTATTAAATAAATTTTCAATATTTTACAATATCTCTTATCGAATTAAATCTGAAATCTTTGTCTGAAGATTAATTTAAATTTTAAAATATTTCCTGAAGTAGATATTTTTTGTGCACTTACAAATATTAATAAATATCGAAAATTATATTTTCCTTTATTTATATTAACCTTTATTAATATTATTTATACATATTATTATGTTAAGAGTATTGGAGTAGGAAGGGCTGGATATTTATTTAAGATAATTAAAATTTTCAGTTTGTATAGTTTATTCGTGTATGATTTTCAAACAAAAATACTGTCTTATATTTTTTGATCGTTTCCGTGCTTTTCTTTCGTTGACGGTTTGCTTGCGGACTAGGTTCTATGGACTGTCTTTTAATGCAGTAAAATGTGTTTATAACAATACTGTTTATAACGAAAATATGTGTATAGGGATATTTTCTGACGATCCCAAAAATATATGTATAAGGATCCAACTTGCCCTTAAAAATAAGCTTTTTATTATCTTTTCCTGGATATATATATATACAGGGTGAGTTCAATCCACCGCACCCACGAAACATTTTTGAAATAGCCATCTGTTCACTGATTGGACTAGTTTCACCAATAGGCGCTAACGAGTAAATGCTGGGTTGTTTATTTTTCCGAGATAACCTTTTCATTGGTTCTATACTATCAGAAAAAGGGTAAGCCCAATTTGGCGACTTTGCAAGTTATCTTCACCGTGTTACGAACAACGAAAGTAAAATTTACAATATTCTTACGCGCGAGGATTCCCAGTTTATTAGAATTGGCGGCATATCGCTATTTCTTAAATCTCTCCCTAATTAATAAATATAAAAAAACCTCAGTTTTTAAATATTATGCACTAGAGAACGTTTAGACATCGTCCCATTTGCCTATCCTAACGGTGAGAGGGTGGGGGGTCGCGAGGATTTGACCTCCATCGCCTAGATTTTAACGTGCATTTTTTTTAACATGGTTAATTTTCTGGATTGTGGGTTGAAATAAACCTCACCCCCTTCCACTTTCTGGGAATGCTTATGCACCGTCCTGTAAATTTTTAATTTAGTGACCTTTTACCCTAATACAGCGTTAATAATTGTTATTATCTGATTGATGACATTACAACTAATCAAGGGTTCTGATCTATTTCGATTTTTTTTTGTGTGTGCGTGTATAGAAGGTAGGCCAGCTATGCTCCAATCAGCGTCTTTCATAAAATTATTACAAAGTTGTAAAACAAGTTCGTGAGCACTTTTTATACAACCTAGCATGAGTAGTATATCTTTTTGTGTTTAAAAACTGCTCGGTTTTGGGGGAGAGAGGAATGGCTTCAGCTAATGTCCGGCCCTGAACATTTGGTAGTTGTAACATAAAAACTATTTGTAATAGCACCGGGAGCAGGGGTTGGTGGGGTCATAACCCCACTGACCTTTTGTTTTCCTGTATACAATTAAATTTTGATTGTCGAAACTCTCCCCGCTTCTTAGTACACCCATAACCCCTTATAAAATGTTTGCGTACGTTACTGAAACATTGTATTTTCTTTCACTTTATCCAATAGATACACTGAACATAAGACACGTTACGAGTTCCACTGGCACAAAGTCAAGATTCCTCTTTTTATTGTACAAAAATAAGTAGCCTATTAATTATTTGTGGTGGGGGCCTGGACTTCACCATATGTTGCCCCCTCCTATACTTCGGTCTTTATAAGAAGGCTAAATTTGAATATGATATTCAACTTTTCTTGAATTTCTCAAGTTATTACAGGACTTGGGAAGTAGGGGGAAGCGTGTAGGCACCGGCCGGCCTCCCTTGGAGAGATAGAGAGGATTGCCTCATTGGAGGAATTTTTAGGAGATTGGCTCGTATTTACATTACAGACTGAGAAAGTCAGGAAAACTCACAAGTAAACCCCCACCCTCGGAGCTCACATGCCGAATCTAACGAATTTAATTGAGCTTAATGTAGACACATTAAAATCCTTAATGTATGAAAATTAGCAGCTATATTCCCATGGAAATCGATAAATTAAATATTAAAAGGTAGTTAAAATAGCGCCAATTGCAACCCTTTTGGCAATACGATAGGTAGTTGGTATGTATTCTAAAATTTTAAAATACGTTCAGTAATACAGAGCTGGCTTTAACTTGTTAAATTTAAACATATTTGATTTTGAAGTAGCTGTAAAGTTATTTTTTTCTCTATTTGTTAAATTGAAGTTCTATATTATTTTTGTTTTATTTCTGAAAGTCATAGCAGAAAACAATTTACTTTAATTTTTATAATCACATTGCAAGTTGCAATTCAGTTTGTGCATAAGAGAAGCATTCATTTTATTTTGAATCCCGCGCGTGGATGTTTCCGCGAAATAATGTCAGCCAAACTGACTTGTTTTCTTTAGAAAACTGCATTTAAGAGTTTAGCGCGCTTTCTTAGCGAATGCTGCAGATTACACCTTTATTACAATTAGCCCTGTCTAATTTATTATTGAGTAATCAGTTTCTAGCAAAAATATGAAATCATTCCGTTCAGTCTATTCCGCGTTGAATAGTCATAAAACCAATAATTAAACCTTTTTTTCCGTCATAAAATGAAATACTGCCGTAATAAATCTTATACTAATTTGGCTCTACAAGTCAAAATATCTCGCCAAGTGGGCGTGTAATCTTGAAAAGAAGGTTGGCCTCCCCTAACCCATGATTGGCTGAATCAACAAATATAGTCCGCTCTTGTTAAAAAGAAACAGAAAATTCCATTTTTCGACCCAACAATGATTTGCAAATAGGCTGATAATAACATAAGGATTTCAAAAATGTATCGGAGGTGCGGTGGATTAAACTCACCCTGTATAAATGGAAAATTCCTGGATATATAAATGTACAAATATATAACGTATGCTGAGAAATTTGTCCTCGTATCATTCCAATTTGTTTTCTTATTTTATCCATCCATTCAATCTGTGGAAGAAATTTTATAGATCCTTTGTGATATTTAAGTAATAATAATAATGTTTATTTGTCACAAGGGTTACATATTGCATACAGTCTTGAATTTCAATTTAAGTATAATAAATTTCACACAGTTTAGAACAGACAATACAATTTGCATTTCCCCGTGATGGGTCCCCAGTTTAAATTATAAAATTTAACCGGTTGAGGACCCTATTAATCCGCTGGCGCACAAACTCCGTTTAATAAGTATACAATTAATCTCTTTTTAAACAATTTTATATTATTAATATTTTTAAGATTATTTGGTAATTCATTCCAAAGCTTTATTCCCATATATTCAATTCCTTTCTGTACATTTCCGTTCTAATCTCTCGTAGCTTAATTTGGTTGCTTCTTCTTAAATTTCTGTTGTTTTCGTGATACTGGATATCAATATTATCCAAAATGTTTTCCTTCTATTATCCTTTCCTACATTAGTTCTAGCGTACAATATTCATTGATTTTATCAATTGGTAATATACCATATTTTACAAATAATGTAATGTAACTTAAGCTGGTGTTTCGTTCGATGGTTTTTAAAAATTTATTCTCTACTGATTTAATTTAGTTCGTGTTGTTCTTATTCAAATTTTCCTATATACAATTGCAATAAATCAGGTGACTATATAGAAAAGGATAGTACAGACTCAGTAACACATTCTTAGGAACTGCACGTGACAATTTCTTTATAATTCCGTTTTTTTTTAATTTTTTAAGTAAAAAATTTTTAAGTAAGAAAGTAAGCTTGGCTTTGAGTCATTCTTGAACTTTTTTCTGAGACTTGTGTTTTGTATACGTATATCCTTCATTTGTGTTTTTTACTTTGCCTCCTTTAAAAAACTTAATGGTTGTGTGTATTTTCCCAACCATATTATCTTCTACATCAAAATTATTAGCTTTGTTGATGGAAAATGCTAGGATATGTGTTTCGCAAAATCGTTTTTTGGCATTTATCCTTTCCGTGATATTCTGCATTTCGTCACATATGTCATCTTTGTGACAGGTTCTTGGAGTTCTTTTTCCTAATATATACGAGATATTTCTTACTACGCTCCTCTTTATATTAAAGATACACTTGTTCAAGTGTATCTTTATATTAAAGATACACTTGAACAAGTTTAGTGTCTTGTTACATTCTAACCGTATGACAGAATAAAAAACGAATTATTTTAGAGGAAACAATGGAAAAGAATTTAAAAAAAAATATTTTTAATCACGATGCTGGTGACAATATTATCATCATTTCAAGATATAGTTGCAGAACTGCCTTCATGCTTCGAAATATTAAAAGAAAACTTGTTAGGCACGCAAAAAAGAATGGTGAATGACCGATGAAGCTTAGGTACACGCAGTATATATTTTAACGTAATTATTGTTTTTCCATTAGCTTAGCTTCTGAAAGAAAATCAATGGATGTCAATGAACTAATTTACGTCTATGGCTTGTCTTGTTCATTTAGGTAGGGTGCTTTATAGCTTTGTTAGTCAATATTGTAGTTTTTCCATCCCGGGTAAAAAATACCAACGTGTACTTTGCCTAATAGGAAAAAAATACCTCGTGATTTAGGAATTATCAGGAAACCATAAAAGATGTGTTTTCGATATAACTATATAAAAAGTTAAGGGAACATATTTTAAATTCCAGAACATATTAAACTTTTTTCGTTCCTTTAAGTATTAAAGGCAAAATAACACCCATCTGTTATTTGTTAGAGTTTGTCATCACTCGTGAAGCAAAAGAATTACACTTGTATTCGAGTACAGCAGCATTTCAAAATGAATTTCGATGTCAGCAGTTAAATCGCATTGAAATTTTCTATGGAAAATTAATATTCTGTAAAATGAGCTACATACTTCTTTTCTTTACTTCTTTTATGGGTCTATTTCCACACACCAAGCAAGATCGCTGGTTCCATTCTATCCTGTGGCATCGTTCTTTTAGCTGAACCCTGATGAGTCATAGGAGTTGCAGTTCGAGCCAAATCGAAAGTCTGAAAGATATCTAAGTTGTGATGGGTGTGCGGTGGACACCCGATGATAACAGAAAAATCACCGATAATATACACTGAGAAGAAAAATTAGCATACATACCTGTCTAGTACCATGTTGTTACGTGTTCAGCTGAAATAACAGCATTTACACGTCGTGGTACTTATTTTACTAGATGTTAGAAATGAGATGAGTGTATTTCCGCCGAAATTTCTGGAAGTTTTTTTATCTCTGTCGGAAAAAATCTGGAAAGCTTGGTGATAGGTCAAAAGTTCTAAATGGCCATTCAAATTGATCGCATAAGGTTTATATATTATATTATTTGGAACTTTTTCTATCTTCAGGTATATTCTGTATTTCACATAAAATAAAATTAACCGAAATCAGTTGTTTGTTATAACCATTTTTGCTATAACCGAATTGCCCTCTATATAATTTTTCTTACTCAAAATATTCACAGGAAAGAGAATTTGCTGAGTCAAAACTAGATACTAATCGAGATGTAAAATAATAGATCTTTGCACTTAATCCTAATGAAAAATCTTATTTATTATAAATTATTTTAAAAGAACAAATTAATATTAATAATTAATTATAAGTAAACATATAACGAAGAAGTTATTACTCCAATTAGTTCCTGACGTATATTTTATGATCATCGTTAAGTATTGAATTTTTAGCCTGAAATATATTATCTTTTCGCGGGAATTGAATAATTTGTCTTACGCCGAATAACTTCGCTAGAACACCTCCCCCAATACTTATTAATGAAGATGTATTAGAATATATTGTGTCTAAAATAGTGTTGTAGAATTAGTATTTATTTTATAATTATAGAGTAGATTAATAAGAAATTAGATGGTATTTAGTACTTTTATTAAATGGGAACTAACTGTCAAAATTGCAAAAGTGCACATCGACGCTGAAACGAAATTTTTTAGTGCCTCGGAAATTTCTTGTTGCATTTATTAGGTTGAAATTCTATAACAAAATAGGAGTTTGACTTCAAAAGTATATGCACAATGCAGGGTTTCTTCAGGTATTAGTATGCCGTCAAGTAGGTGTAGAGAGCATGTTAAAGATGGGAATAATCCTTAGGCTTACTATTTTATGAACATATGCGTGTTTCGCGGTTACATATTGTGTACATATATAGGTCTAATCGTTTACGAAAACATTGGAAGCATATACACGATTTTATGTCTAATTCATATAAATATTGTTTGTCATGACCTCGGCAAGCTTGAGCGTTCGTAACTGTGCAGTGATTAAGTTAAGAGGTTATTCTAACGCATCCAATATTCTTTCACAAAAATAAAACATTAATGTAACGTAAGCTTTAAAATAAATAATTTTGGAACTGTTCTAATAAATAAACATTCTCTATAAATGGTATATGGAAAGTGCAAGATACGTACACAGATTATTTATATGTACACATTCTAATACCATTCATTTATTGGTTAAAATGTAAGATATATATTTAACAAAAAATGACAATTTTTGAACAGATGCTTTCACGCAAAATGTACATTTCACATAAAATTGTCACACATACCATAAAGAACTCCCTTTTACTTTGAGTCCTCAATCTGTCAATTACGAATGTTTTTTTTTTCTTTTCCAAAACCGCGTCAACGAAAACTGTCGTGAATTGCCCACTGGAATATTGATTTTTATATCAAAATGACAAAGTGATAAAGTCTAAGTTCTGAGACGATGTCAGGTTATGTCTTCTCTATACTTTATTATAAAATAAAACAGTTCGCTAGCCAAGTACGACAGTTACGAAATAAAACTAAAAACAGTTTTCTTTTGAAAATTTTAGAAACATTGCAACTGATTGTAACGCGTAATATAACAAGTATAAATATAACAAGTATAAATATAACAAGTATAAATATAACAAGTACAAATATAACGAGTAATATAACCGATTGTAATAAGTAATAAACAGATTTCACAAATTATACTTCTCGATAGTAGTGTGCAAGTCAAGATTATTGGGGTTTTATTTTCTAACATCACATATATTGTCAAATCCGCATATAACGACCATGAAAGGGCCAGAAATTTGCTCGTTATAACCAGATTCTCACTAAAATCGGTTTGTTATTCAGATAACAGAAATATAGAAAAAAAGCCTGACAGAACAGTGAATACGAGAAACATAATTTACGTATGTTATATATTTAAATATCAGAATTTTACATATTTTCGCATCATAATTTGGAGAATATCTTATTCTTTTAACCTTAGAATGCATAATCAGGGTCTTTAGTTTTATAGTGCACAGGGTCAGCTTTACGTTGTTTTGTACATATATCGTTTTACGTATCGCAAAAAAAAAAGCCACCTTTCATCCCTGCCGGGATTCGAACCCGGGACCTTTGGATTAGAAGTCCAACGCGCTATCCACTGCGCTACAGGGACACGTATTTCCGGCTCTAAATTATAAATCGGTTTTATAACTCTTTCAACCCCAACATTGTTTTTTTTTTCAAGTTTATAAAATCTTTAGAAATATAACTTACATACATGTTAACCAACTTTATTGGTTGGTTGCATGAGTTGCTTCCATCCGGAAATACTGATTCATTACCAAGAGTTTTAATTTCTCTTAATTTTAAAATTATTTTGAAGGGGAGGAGGAAATTACATGGTCCCTGACCCTGTGTGGTCAACTGACAGATACTGACCCTGTGGATAGACACTGTGGACAGACACTGAGCCTGTGGGATAAACTGATTTACAGGGTCAACTGACCCTGTGCACTGTATTTTCTGTTATATTTCAGAGTTCTCCCGAAATAAACAATTGCTTCTCCCTGATATTTAAGGTTGTACACTTTATGAACCATGTAAGCCACTTTTACTAACCACCTCCACATTATTTTGATCAATTGTGGTTGCTATAGCACTACCTCTTAAATGAATATTCATGGTCAGATTGGCCCTGCCAACAGTATTGGATAAAATGCAATTATTTAAACTGTAAATAATACTTTATTTATAATAACTTCGGAACAAGTATATAAACAACTTTGCTAATGTACACTAGATCAACTTTTAGTCAATTCCGTCAAGTCAAGCTTTCAAAAACATAAACGTAAGTCCTGGTTGACAGCGTTTATTTTTCTTGTTTTCTTCCGTTTTGGTGTCAAATTAGCAGATCTGAGGGCTTCCACAATTGAAATGTTGCTTGCAGGCTTCCTTTGTTGTTTCAGTTTAGAATACCAAGAAACGCACAATTAATAATTAGAATTTCTAAAATTGGTAACGTGTCAAATTGTTTCCTTTAATATAATATTTTCTAAAGGTAATATCTAACTTTCTGTATCTGGCGACATATATTGTACACTTAGGATTTCACTTTTTACATTTGGCAACAGTACGTGCAATTGTTTTCCGAATTCTAAAATCAAATCAGTCTTCCGTTTACCATCGGCGTGTCCACACGCACCAAGAAAGCTCCGCTGAAATGGATCACTAAATTTCTTTAACTATGTATTCGAAGAAATTTATTTATTGGCGAATAAACGGATTATCCTAAACATTTAAAGCTTTAATAAATATCATTTTTAACTGAATGGAACCATTGCATTTCTTCAATAATTATATTTTCAGATCTGCCACTGCTTTTATTTATAACTGAGATATGTATGTAACATATTTAGTATAATTTCAGTTTTTCTGTACTTTATATTAATTATAATGCCCATGAAATTCACATTTAAAATTGTTACTTTGAAACCCAAACGAAGTATGGAAACTTTACTAGGATTGAAAATTTTCATATATAGGACTGTGATTTTTGAATTTCCTTGTTTGATTTTATTCCACATTTTATGAATTATATCTTTTTTTATAAGTCAGTTTTGAGAAAAAAAAGCGCTGCCTCCTGAAACTCATACACACTTTTGGAATGAAACCGATCTTTTTCTGACTTCGAGCGAAAAGGAAGAAGATAAAAATCTGGAAGTCACACTTGAAAATCAACACAATGATATGATGAGTCCTCTCCTGACGATGACATGAGTGAAAATGATAAATTTCCTGCCCATTCCATTGACGAAACATCTCGAGTTGCAAAATCAAGAATGCAATGGGCGACACATCCTCCAACGCAAACGGATAGTCACAATGCAATTTACTTTCAAGTGACTCTTCGATAGATGTTATTACATCGATGGTGAGAACTGCATTTCACTCATATTTGCTCAAATATTCTACAAAAAATCTAAGAATCGAGAAGGAAGGCGGATTGCAAGCGAAAAAAGTGTGTCGTGGAGAGCGATCGATACTGAAGAACTTCTTGCTTACATATCTAGTTGGTGTAGAGAAAAGCTGGGACGTCTCAGTGAGGGAATTATTTACATCGACAGACTACAGTCGCCAATATAGAACTGCCATTATGCTGGATGTAGCTGCAGTAAATGCTCTTAAGGTTTTTAAGATTCAAAACCCCAATTACATTTCGCGAATTTGCTATAAAAGGTCTGTTTTTGAAAGATATGGCAAAAACGTTGGGTTATACTTTTAACTTAAATGGCTGAATCTGTCTGGGAAGGAGGTTGATTTTAAACTCGACTTATTCAAATTAAGTGGAGTATTTGTGAACAATTACTCGTTATAATAAGTGTATTATCGCAATAAAGGGGTCTCACCATGTATGTTTTAATGCAACGGTAAAAATTCTTTTTTCTTTTCTTTATAGCATAGTATAACAGGTTCTATTATGATATCCGTGTGTAATCTAATATTAGACAATTTTTCTGGACGGAGTATTCTCAACTTCTCGCGTGTTTCTCTATTATAAGTAATTTGCTTTTAAATACGGTACCACAAAAATTTTTTTCATGACAGGTATCCGCATGGTCCACGAATATTTTCGACTTTGATAGCCTTTTGTCCGTCCTTTGACATCCAATTAGCCCTTTTAAACGTGCAGGTTGCACAATACTGCAGCGGATTAGGCGTTTTGTTAAATGACAGGTGTAATACATATCAGTATTCACAAATACATAGCGTAAGCAGGGGGATATGGGTCATAATCCATATTGCGATGAACGTTCTAATACATACATGTGGATTCATCTGTAACGCCCTTTTATTAATACCCCTTATGAAATATTTGTATACACTAATAGATAAACTTGCTACAATGGTAAGGCGTTTGTAAAATATCTAAGCTTTTCACGAAAAGCGGGTGTTGACTTTCTAATAAAATCAGAAGAAACATGTAAACCACTTGCATTTCACTTTTTAAGACGTGTAGACTACATCCGATACTATGAATTTGAAAAGAACACTGACGTTTTAACCGCACTGTATATCATTATCTATTAACTAGTGACACATTAAATGTCATAAATTGACAACCATATGGCTGAAGCAACATTAAAAGGTTGTTTAATAACTCATGGACTCAGAATTTTTTTCCGCATGGCGATCGATAATCTTTATTTTAAAAATTTTCTAATATCCAGTCAATTTAGACGAAGAAACGCCTGAACCTCAACACTCTCTACTAAGCTTTCTCCGAGTCAAAATTTCAAAAGGCTTTCATGCCGAGATCCGGAAGTTTTATAGCCATTATAGCCCAATCAAATAAGGATTAAACCCAACAAAACTTTCTACCAAACTAAATATTTGTTTACGTTTGTCTTGACGTTATAATCAAGGAATGAAAAGTCCGTTTTGAAATTGTTGTTGCATGTCAGAAATATTAAAGGTCAAAGTCACCAAAATTAGTTTTCCGCGAATAACGCCTCGTATACATTACGTTGATGAAGCCGATAGAAAGTTATAGGAAACAAAATTATCGCTTGGATATACTGTTTTCTTCAGATTAACCCTTTCGATATAGCGTGGAAAATGGGAAAAGTGCATTTGTTTAGGATAACGCTGTATAAATCGTGCAGGATGTATTGCATTTTACATTGATTAAAAGATAAAATGGTAAAACTGAATTGTAAATAAAAATAAAAACCCCAAAATATTTATTAGTTGTAGAATTACATTTACTTATGGATAATATTATTATTTATGTAAAAACAATATGTAACATTATTATCATTCTCTTTTAAATGATGCAAAGTAAACGGAATAAATCAAATTAGTTATAAAAATGTGCATTATTAATAAAATAATTATACAAATTACTAACCATTATACAATTAAAATAAAAAAATTAGGGAATGGCGTCTTCGTTATCGTCATTTTCCGGTCGTCCAAGACCAACCTTTGAGTCATTATAGTCATTGTCAATATCAGTTTCGTTTGATGTTAAAATGCCAATATCACCAAATTCACCTTCGCAATCAAAATCATTTTATTCTACTAATGTCTCAGGAATACTGAGACATGATTGTCCACGGCAATAATTTAGAAACTATGGAGCACTGCAAACCCACAGTTTGCGCTGCAAACTTTTCGGCAATTGCAGAATATTGCATTTAAGAGTTCTTCCGGCGTTGGTGGCAATAACGTTGTATTAGGTTCCAAACTATTGTCCTTTAAAACCCACTTCATTCTTCAGGTTATAGATTCTTCCCTAACCAAGTTTGAACGAGGTAATAAACACGGTAGAGATGATGTTGAGCTGCTGCACTTGTAGGTGGAAGATACGACAATTTCACTGGTCTGTGAAGCCTTATTGATTTATCAAAGCTTAAGTACCTATCATTATTAATATATATTTCTGATTGTGGAGCATGTGTGTATACATGGCCAGAAGAAAACGCATCCCGTTGTCAATCACTGCATTGGGAAAGCAATGCCCCTGTGCAAAGACTTTGGCTAATTGGTGCAAATCGTAGCATTTATCGAACATTTTCAAAACTTGGAGATTTTCTTTATGAAAGAGGGCGGAATTTGTGTCACAGCCTGTCACAGAATGTAAAAATAAAATGTGCTTTCTGCAATTGGGATACTTCTAAAAACTGTAAGATGAATACATTCGCGTTTCAACATTCTCCGTGCCAACTTTTTTTTAAAAAATTTCGGCTCGATTCAGTTAGCCCTATTAGGAGTACCAAGAAATCGACATCTTCTCCAACTATGAAGGTCATCTTTCGTATAAATTCTTCCACGGTTGTCCCGATGATAACAACATCAGTATCATTCCGGGCTTGTTTTGTTGCGCTGTTTGTATTATGTAGTTGTATAGTCAGCATTTCAATAAGTTTGCTCTCATTGCATCGGTTGGATAAAAACTTCTGTTGGCTGACCGCAGAGCCGACGAGAGGGGGGGGGGCAGCAGGGGCTGAAGCCCGGGGGCTCGGATGAAGTCTAGAGGTCCATGCTGGCAAGGACCTATGATGTGGCGGCCCGGCGCTGAAAAAAATCTACGTCAATGCCCAGGGAAAGGATCACGAGGGCCGGTCGAAGTGGGCCTGGAGCCCGCATTTGCTCTCAGCGCCCCTGGTTGATCATTACTTTTATACTTTCATTGAAACGAATCTCATAAGAAGCAGAAATAGCAACGGTTCGCCTCTGCTGTTCCATTGCCTTAATATAATATTTTGCCATTATCGGAATAGCCGTCTAACACAAGAGCAACATTTGAGACGAAATGTTTCTGTAAATATTAAAGATATTTTTTGCAAATGTTAGAGAAAGTATCATCCTCTTCCCACACGACACGATGTAAAAGAAATCCACCATGCACGATGTATGTAAGGTTATCACCCATTTCAGTATTGATGGGTTCCAATTGGTTGTAAAGTTTCGATTTTACAGTTTTTCGAACGCCGGCATTATCGAACAATGCCGTAGGGAAGAAGCTAAGTTCGTACTGTAAATATTCAGAGAGATGTTTGTCGAAGTTTTTATTTAAACACATTCTTTGAAAGAGTAATAAAAGGATCTATAGCCACCTTGGAATCGTGGACCTTGATGGAACTACTAACTGAAGAAAGTGGAAGAATTTTGTCTGAAGGCTTCAGTTTAATACTATCAAACTTTAGTCCAACGATTTTTTTCCATTGACTTGCGTCCGATTTCATTTGCTTAGTGACAGTTTTCTTTGGTTATCTCCGATAATTCTTGTACTTGGAGACACCGTAATATTATTTATATCCAGTTTTATTAATTGTTTACTTTGAATTATTTAGAAGAGAATGATAAAAATATTATGTGTTATTTTTGCATAAATAATATCTGTAAGTAAATTTTTACAAATAATACATATTTTTGGGATTTTTTTTATTTAAAATTCAATATTATTTATTACATTTTGTAAGCGGTGTCATAAAGTGCAATAGGCATCTTGCTCCGCGGTTTATACAGCTTTATCCCATAAACTGGCGCAGTAAATCCCAAATGCTCTTTCGCCATAAAACATTCAAATAAACAAACAATTTATCCCATAAACAAATGCATTTCCCCCACATTCTCCGCGCTATATCTCGAAAACGGTTAACCTGACGAAAAAAATACATATAACCAATCTTGTAGATCACTATGTTTTCTATAACTTTCATATTGGCTTCATAGATGTACGATGCATAGGAGGTGAGTTATTCGCGGAAAACCGATTTGGGTGACCTTTCACCTTCAATATTTCGACACGCAACCATAATTTGAAAACATGCCTTAATTATCACGCCTTAATTTTCATGCCTTAATTATAACGTCGAGACAAATGTGTAAACAAATATTTAGCTTGCTCCACATTTTTCTTGGGGTTAAATCCTTATTTGACTAGGCTATAATGGATTTAAAAGCTTCCGGCTCTCTGTATGAAAGCCTTTTTGAAATTTTTGACTTCCAGAAAAAGCTTAATAAAGTATGTTATATTAATTTTTAAAGCAATATTTTGCTTTGCGAAATGACAATATTTTTATATTTGTTCAAAAATAGTAAATTCTAATGACTGGAAGATATATCAACAAAACCTAGACTAAAACAGCTATTGCTTTTTAATTCTTTTATTCAATATGTAGGGATTATTTCATCAAGATGGAGTATTAAAACATTCGTTAACATAACGAGGCATTTAGGAATTAACAAACTATTTTTCTACAGAAATGTGCGCATTTCTTTTAGTTTTTAGTCTCGGAAAATTTGAAAAGTCTATTGTTACAAAATGCATTAAGAATATCATTTCTTAAAAAAAATTGTTTAAATTGTTTCTCTTTTTTTATTATGAAGTTGATGACGTAGAGGGTGATTAGTTCCTCAGCAATGAAACGGAGCATCTGATTTTTCATGCAGTATATTAATTTTGAGGGACAAATTACTGTTGTGTCGCAAAAATTTATGAAAATTATACTTTTTAATTATTTAAATATATGGGTGGCTTCATTACATCATCTTACATAATAACATATTTCTTCATCTCATAAAATTTCTACATAGTATACCGTGAGACACAAAAATTCACACATTGTAAATATTATTCGATTCTGCCGCGCTCTTTTGATTGTTTTTAGGAAAGGAAGCCAATTGGAGCAACTGCCTGATGAACGACAACCTAATAATTACCATCCCTTAACGTTACAAAGTGGAACAGTTAATAATGGAAGATGATAAGCATGACTATAGTCCTTAACCTACCTGGGCCTTACTGAGGTGATGAACAGTTCACAAGCATAAGTGTTTTTTTTCAACAACCGGGGCCTCTTTGAAGATTATATAAATCCAGTGGGACAACAAGTAGGTGACCTGATTTACGATTCTTGAAAGTTTAAATGAAGGACTTCGGCCAATAACCGCTCTTCAATAAACCCAAAATTCATGAGGATTCTATGAAGCGGCCAGCTGTCTGAATAGACTTTTTAAATAAACTTTTAGACATCATCAATATTTTCTTTTTCAGCCAAGGAAATATTGTGCAGCTAAGTGTTTATGAATGAATATGTAAAATCCAAGCTCAGGCAAGATTTTGTAATTCGGTTGATTCCATTTGCATTGTGAATTTTTTAATTGTATATATTGTATGCTAAGTTAATTTATGTGAATGCTTGTGACAATTACTAGCTAGCAGGAAGGTATTGTCATTTAATGTTTACATTTGGGGCAACCATTAGCGTATTTTTAATTAGTGGCTAATTTCAATTATTATTTCCTTTAATTAAATTCTTTACTTTTATTTATCTAATAATCTTTATTTTACTTTTTTTAATCTAATCAATTATTCTAGTATTTTATTTATCTATCCTTTCGTCTATGGTTCGAGTTTATACACCCTTTTCCTCCCTCCTTTCATTTATTCTACTTTTGGGTGGTCAAGGCGAAATCACCATCCATCATCATCAGGTCTCGCCAGCAAAGTTCACAATAACAAATCTCCTAGAAGAAGACCATCCTAGAATGCATACCTCAAGCATCTGTGTAGTCTTTGTCTATATCAGAAATACCGACGTACTGCCTGACTATTGAAACCGATTCAAAAATATACTTCGGCGCCAGGTGTCTGGAAATGACACTGTGGCGAGAGGCAGTCTCAATTGTCCAAGTATACTCCAAGCCGTCCTAAGATGTTGCCGGTGATCTATCCCAAGGAATCTTGTAACTAGCCGCTGAAAATTCTAGAATAACTACTAAAACCTTGGCGACTTGGCGCTACTGTACGTCCTGCAGCGACCCTGGTGTCAAATATGTAAGTTGTGCTATTACATGAGGCAGTGGGTCCATCGCATCGGCTTGGCGGGACCCGGGAGCTATTTGGTGACTGAAAAGTCTTTTTACTAGATAGCCTTGTCACCAAACTCTGAGGTCTTTTTTTTTTGCTCCCCTTCTGACCAGGTCAACCTTTTCTAGCGGTGCATTATTACTCAGTTAATATGTGAGGACCATGAAAACCCAGAGGCCTGGGACCCCCACTTTGTCATGGGCCACTCTATATGATAATTATGCCCTTTGCCTTCCTTTCTGTTTAATTTAATTTCAAAAAACTCCCTGTGTCTTAGTTTAATTTTGTTGGGATAATTATTTATTTTACTTTAATTAATAGGTAATAACTGCTCGTAGTTAGACTCGAAATGGGATAATTAATCATGTTTCTTTCATGGAAGCAAAACAATGTTTAGTATGAGTGTAATAGCATGGATAGTTGGTCAAATTCTTATTATTGTCTGCGGAAAGAATTCTAATATGTAAATGATTGGTTGGGGAATCTGGTCGCCCTCCCACTGTAACTTACGTATTTAGGGTATTATACTTAGATCTATCACCTGTAACTATTGTCCAAGAAAAACTTGGGGCATGTTTCCCCAGAAAATGGATTGTAATTGATCATTATGTGTTTTATTTTATTAAATGTTAAAATCTCAAATGATATCTTAGAGTGATTCCTTTGCGTAGTTTTCTTTTGCCTATCAATGTGCATGCTTGATATACATGTACAATTAAGTTCCAGCTTAAGGGCATAATTAAGTAGTTAATTAAGGCATTTACATCATTTTTGATCAGTGAGCATGGGTCAAAAGGAAGACGCCTGTTCAGTAATTAGGGGAGGGTTCCCTTGGCTTCTCTTTCCCGAAATCCTGGATTTTGAGGAGAGTTTTCCTTTCATTATTACTTTTAAACTAATTATGGAGAGACAACTGTATTTGAACTCACAACGAGGTTATCCTCAATAATGCTAATTAATTAAAACTTTAACTATTTAATATTTACCTCCCCCATAACAGTACTGCTTAAATTAGCTTACAGAGCCATACACTAAAAGCGTTTATAGTTATACATCAGAGACAATATTATAATAATTTCGCAAAATAGACAAATTA
>QLNU02003225.1:119188525-119204977 GCA_006491805.2 Dysdera silvatica | reverse complement strand
CTTCCAACTCCACATAGCTTAATGCCTGCAATAGTATATAACGCAAGCTTTCACGTTGTCCCGAGCCGCCTATTTTCGTCTTTACAGCATCAGCATCACTTATTCGACTGGAGGCCATCTCAGGTCTGGAACCATCATAAGCATCGGAAGCGTAAGTCCTTTTGCATTATTCAGTCACCATCTGCCATGGCATGTAAATTACAAATTGTTGAAATGCCGGACCGATTTTAAGGTGTGTGGGTGATTGTGTCGTATGGGGATAGATAAGATTGATTTATAGGTTTTGTTGTATGTGCCAATAACTATCATTTGCATGACCTTAATAAACGTATTGTGTACCGTCATTCTTAGTCACTATCCTTCTTTCTATTTAGTTGGTTACGTCTCATTAGCCTTAAGTTTTAATTGGACCCATTAGGTCAATCTCGGTATTCTAAATGCTGTGGCTGTCGCTTATCAGAGGATCACGGCAATAATAATTTACGCCACCCACGCTTAAGTTCAAACCAGAGCTTTATTTATAGGAGAAAAAGAGATACCGCCTCGAAACCGAGTCTACCCCGTCACCTTACATGTCTTTACCTGTTCAGCACCAGTTTAACACCTTTTCCCCGTACACAAGTTATTATTACTCTCTAACAAACAATCTCTAAACAATTGCCAAATATTCAACACACAAAGTCACTGGAGCATATAGTTTTTGTAATTTTCGTAGGGTGACAAAAATTGTTATCTATAAAATTCCGGTAGCTTTGTGTGTTGACCATTATTTGGCAATTGTGTTATCCCTGAGAAGGGTAATAATATCTTACATATTGTGAGAAAGAGAGCATTGTTATTGTCAGTGTTCGTCTAGCAGTCAAGACATTCCAAGCTCAACGGAAGAACCCTGGTTCGTATCCAGGATGGAGACAGCGCCACTTTTTCTCTTAAAACAAAAATGTTCAAAGCTTGAAGAACTTATACGTGGGTATCGAAATTTTTTGTTTAGTAAATTCCGACATGAAAACTCACAAAATCCTCTCTCCGGTAGCTTTGCGTTATCCTTAATAAAGGTAATAATGGCTTACATCCTTATATACGGAGAAAGAAAGCGTTGTTTCTGTCCTCGTTCGTCTAGAGGTCCCCTAGTTCAAATCCAGGTTTGGGATGGTGTCTTTTTTGCTTAAAATAAAAAAGCTCTGGCTTGAGCTACTTGTACGTGGGTGCCCAAAATTATTGTATATGAAATTCCCTACGAAAATTTTAAAAAATGTCCCTTTAGCTTCATGTGTTGACTTTTTGGCAATTATGTTACCCATGTGATGGGTAATAATACCTTATATAAAAATGATGTCATAGTACACATACTTTTATATAAATTACGTCTGGTTCAGTGTTTATTAATATAATAGTCTTAAATATCTAATTGACGAGTAAGGACAAGCCGCATAATATTTGACTACTCGTATCCAACAGGAAAAAGTAATTATACATTGCATCTTATATTAACTAATAAATTGAAGTATCTTTAGTATGTTGCTGTCAATTAGATACTAATCAATCAGATCGTCATAGCATTTACTGATGGTCCGAATCTATTCCGGTATTTAGAACCGTTTCAAAAACTTTCTCAAATCCATCAAACTTTCTAAAGAAATGTATCAATTTTATAGCCCGTTTCTCGTTTCTGCAAAATTCAAAATATTACACAGAAAGCAATAAACGCATGCGGGAAAATAACATCTGTTTCGCATTCTTTTTTAAACTCACATCCATTGAAACGTGTATCGCATATTAATGTTCCGTAAGATTTCTTCAACAACTTTTAGAATGAATCCAGCATTCGTTGGTAAACATTTATTCCCGTCACATATGAAACGAGAAGATTTTTCTCCTACATTATTTTTCATATTCTAGAGAACAGTACGGATTCTAGATAACCTTAGACAAATTTACCCGCTCGTCTATTTTCCTCTATTTCTGGAAAATCAGATGTCGATTTCGACTACAAATGTCATTTTTCGTACAAATAGACATGACACATCGCCTAGAGAGAAGCATTCTTAAAACTAAACCCATGTTAGTTTTTTATTTGTGGAAAATATTTATGGAGATGCGCAATATCCCCCCATAGTCCTTTTTATACACTAAATTAAAATCTTCATAAAAAATATTCAATGTTTGTTTCTGAATTTACGCTAATAATCTGTTAGATTCATGAAGCCTCATAGTAACAGGTAAACTCAAGGCTCGATTTAGAATACTAGGCGCCCTGGGCACAACGATTTTTGTCGCCCCCCCTCCATTGGCGTAACTAGGGGGCTAACCCCCAAGAAAATTTCTTCTAAGCATTGAATTATACGGTTCAGCCCCACTACAAAAAGTTAGCTCTCTAGACTTCGAAGCTAATTATGCCCATGCTCCCTTCCGCCGTACTAGCTTAAACGAATAAAATTTTGTCGTTCCGCCCCCTCAAATGTGATGAAAAACCGTGTAAGATAGGGAAGAGACGACATTTATGATTAGCCCATATGTGCATTATTATAAGATAAAATAACGATATTTTTATAAATAAATTTAGTTTATTTCACGACGATTTTTTGGATATTGGGAGAAGAGGAGGAAGGGCAGGTGCAGAGCAAAATTTCAGAGTGGGCACAAAGCTTGAAAATTTCACTTGTAAGTTTAGTTTTATTTTTTACTTGAAAATAATTTTTAATGTAAATTTATTATTCTCAGGGGAGACTTACGCCCCCTTCCTTGATCCTGCCTTGAGGGTGAAGGTGTTGTTTGACAAAAAATTTTCAGATTTAGAAAAAAATAGTGGGCGGCGCCTTCTCGGGGAGAGCTGATCGACAGAATTCTACGGTAAATAAATTGCAATTAAAAAAAAAAAATCCGCAGCTTCTTGCGCCCTGGGCAAGTGCCCAGCGTGCCCATTTATAAATACGGCACTGGGTAAACTAGACATGCGAAGCCACAGCAATGATTTCGGATATAAATCAGCAGAAAAATTAAACTGCAGTAAAGCTTATTCCAGTTAAATTATATTGACATGAACTGAATTTAGTTTAAAGAAAACAAAACGAATGAAATAGCAGGGGACATAGCCGCGAATAAAATAATTTGATTTATTATGAATATATGTATATGAAAATTTGTATAAAGATCAAAAATATGCATTCTTGCTTGCACAATGTAACCCAAAGTCTTCGAAAGTAAATAAAAAACTATTATCTTTAATTTAAAACGTTAACTCCACAATAAAAAATTGCAAATAGCATGCCTAATTTCTCTACAGTTACAAGAACTTCAAGCATGTCAGCCAACGCTTAAAGGGAGCTTATATATAATATCAAGACGTTAGGTCACCTTCTAGTTTTACCATTGACAAGTACCACATTTATCAATTAAAATATACAAGTGTGTCATAAGTTTTACTATAAATTTCTTTCGACAAATTAAAATGTATATTGAGGGTGTATATGGTAGAATGATGATATGCTTATGATAAAATGACGATGTTTATGATAGAGTGATAATGTTAATGATAAAGGAATTATTACATATATGATGACTTTATAAAATTTTATTTTACGTTATCTAATAAGTTATTGCAGTTGGTGCGCAAACTAAACTATCAAATCACTATTATTGAAGCGTATCACTGCTGACAAAACGTATCGATACTAATGAAATGTGCCACTGCTAATAAAACGTATTACTACAATAATGAAACGTATTACTACACTCACGAAACGTATTACTCTTAACGAAACGTACCATAAATAAATGTAATTAATTGCTAATGAAACTTGTTGTAACTAAGCGCAATTTATTGCTAATGAAACGTATCACAAGATTTTAAATGTAAATGATAATTAATAAAACGTAATACTATTAAATCTAAAGCATTATTAATAAAATATATCACTAATAAACGTTATCACCACTAATGAAACATAAGCACATTATTATAGATACGAATCTACTTCATAAAAAAGGCAGTGGGTATTCTAGATTGCTCAATTTGTTAATATCACACTAAAATACTGCGAGGGAAGAGAAATTTTAAACGAAATGACGGCCAACACTTAAGGGGGGAAATATGACAGGATGACGTATTGCTCCCTTAAATAACCGAGGACTTCCATTTCGAAATTCCCATTAAATTAAGTGGAAGAAAAACAAGAAAATAATTCATAAGCACGTCCGCTTCTGAAACTAGCGTCATAATTTTTCCTTTTTATTTTTCTCGTGGTCAAATTAATTGGTAGAGTGTGAGCACGTATTGATTCAGCTTAAATTTTTGAGCTACTAGTAAATGGAGAAAAGCTGCGATCTTTAAAGGAAAAAGCAATCGTAGTAGAAGAAAAGGTTCAAAATTTCGCTTATGAATAATTGATGAGCATTATCTGCGAAGATAAAATTTCAAAACTATGCATATATGAATAAGAGAAAAACTGTTATAAATAATGAGCTATTATCGGCTCACGATTTTATTTTCCTATCTGCAGTTAAGTTCTTTATGTAAACATGCATCATCTAATTTGATGTAGCGATCGTGAAATTGATCATAAAAATTGCACTCACGTGCTCCATTAAGACCCATTGTGGGGTCTTCTCAAGAACTGAAATTATTTTCTAATTGGGTGTAATGGGAATTTCGTTTTTATTTTTTCCCAACTTTGATATAATATTAGATTTTACTGAAATTTCTTTTATCTGTAAGTATTTTTATATATACCCATAGCTTTTTTCGAAGCCATATTTTCATTACGTAATCTGTAAAAAAATCGTTATCTGAATGTTGCTGTAATTAGTGAGGAGATCAAGGGAGATTATTGCCTCCTGCCCTAAAACTTGATGTTTTCCTCATTGCTTATACAATTTATTGGATTAAAAATTCTTAGGCTCTTATTTTCATGGTACTCAGACCGTAATCTCCGTTATTGCCCTTATAAAATTGAAGTTTATCATATTTTAGGGATGTGCACTTTGCCACGTCATTAAATTCGCAGTAGTAAAATCAATGATACAACCCATCTGTAATTCATAATGGCATCTTATTTGTTCATACATGTTGAGTATTTCCATTCTCAAATTCTCTAACTTTGCTTTTCCAACATTCAGCCCATTTAAGATGGAAATATTGCTCACAGTTTCGGGCCATCAATTGCGTAAGTGAGCTAATTTAGGGAACAAATTTTACGTTCTAACATTTTTTCAGCTCAACTGCTAAGTCACGAACGATAGGATTTTAACCTCCTGCTTATATTTTGATCAACGTCCACGCTCAACTAAATTTCTATTGACTCACAAGTATTGAACAGAAATAAAAAATCATCAGGACATGCCTAATTCTGACTCCTCTTTTGTCCAGATTAGCCTCACTCCCGTGATATTTTCCTTTAGCTAAATATTTGTCATATACATAGAAAACTAGTAATGATTGTTTCTTCCTTTCGAAATGATATTCAAATCAGATCTTTCTCGTTGGATAGTAGGTCGCATCTTTACAACGAGGGACTGATCATCATGCTGCATCTAAATACTTAAACATCTTTCTTGCAATATATGTTAGTTAAATCTTCATAGCAATATCTATTGCTAATTTACTGAAAAGACTCGGTTTTACTGGAAAGACTGTAATTTACTAGAAAGACTCGGAATGCTTTTATTACCCATAAATATTTTATGATCCAAACTCAGCAAACCACAAAATCTGAACAATCAGCGATTTGTGGTTGAGCTACTTTTGTGAGGATATAACGTGACCAGGAAACCAATCGAAATGTTATTACAACGACAGCGTTTATTGTCAGTCCAGAAAATATACTTTACGTTTTGAAAAGCAAAAAAAAAGCATATTGTGTAATTTTCGTACTATATTTTATTACACTGTTCAATTTTTATGATATTATCATTGCAAAAGCTGAAGGAGGGAGAATAAAAGTTTGGTGATGTAGGAAAACCGGTAATGGTGGACTTCAAAAGTTATTAATATTTTACACATTAAATTAAATAATGTTAGTAATTTGGATATGCCTGTATTATTATTTATGATCGTGAAATTTATTAATTACACATGTGTGAAACGCATACTAAGCCGAAACTGAACGTAGTGTATAAATTGCACAATATTTGTGTAAAATAGAGATTTTTACTTGGAAAACTAACATTCCAGTAAACACTCTACATAATAATCATAAAATAAATGTCTTTTGTTCAAAATTCCAATAACAGTTAACTAACTATGAAATTTTGTGATCGCTGATAGTATTCTGTACTATTTTAAAACTTCCATGTTTCACGGACATATTCTGTATAACACGGGTATTTGAGAAAAGGTGTTGCTTTTAATGCAAAGACAAAATTTATTATTTGACTAGTCACTAATTTTATTTTCACGTTAGGTTCGGAAACCAAGCTGATTAATTTAACATTTAAATCAACAGGCTCTTCGATTAATGTTTATATTTTGAAAAAAAGCTATTAACAATAAATTAATGAAATAAGCTGAATGCAGAGAAATAATGAGATATATTAAAAAGTAAGCTTAACTTTAACCCTGAAAATGCAGTCATATAGCGAGATGATAAGTCCACCATTTAATGAAAAGATTTCATTAAATATTTAAATTTGTAATTCATTAAATAATTAGTATTGTAGTCAATTAAATATTTAATATTGTAGTTAATTAAATACTTAATATTGTCGTTCCTTAAATATTTGTTGTTGTAGTTTATTAAATAATTAATATTGTAGTTCTTTAAATAGATCATTAAATACTAGTTATTGTTACTTATATTTGTTACACCGCTATCCTTATTTATTCCGCATTCCTAAGTGACGAATCCGAATTTCGAACTGACATTCTCAAAGTTTCTCAAAGATGCTACACATCGTTTATATGAAGGGTGTCCCAGAAGGTCGTTGATAAACTTCTATTGGTTGTAGGGGACACCAAATGAACCATATCGGCCAATGGAACCTATGTCCGAAACGGAACCGGTTTCGAAACAGAATGAATTTAGTATATGCGTCCAAATTTCTGCTGCATAACCAATTACATCAATGAAAATATTTTTTCAACACATAATTTAAGTGATTCACCTAATAACACAGCAGAGACAAAAAATCCGGAATTCCCTTTTCTGATCCGGATCTGTGTACCACATAGTCAGCAATAAGCATAAAAGTGCCTTTTTTAGCACACTGGAAATGAATTGTGAACTGCCAAGTATATTCAGTAGGTAGAGAACATGAAAATAAACAATTTTTGCTTAGTTATTTTTTCCCCTAAAATTAGCCGTTTGGCCGCTACAGTGATTTTAGTTTTCGCATCCAACGCGTTCAAGGGACAACGGCCCGTCCCTGTTTGACGACATTGTATCGCCCCTAATTGCTACTTCCCCTGTACACACAAATGAACGTAGGAGAAGTATTACCCCTAGATGATACTTGACCTACATGCATATCTATATAGAGGGAAAGTAGCACGTAGGGGCTCGAAAAATCTGTTGCTGGCCCGATGGAACACTACATAAGTAATATTCCATTGCAGTAAACCATGCCCCCCTCACCTAACGCTGGCCCTGACTAAAATATGCATTATGAATTATACATAGATTGTAATTAATTTATGTCAGCTTACATGTATTTCAATAATATTAAATAACTTCAAAATTTTTATCGACACAGATGAGATTTCTTTGACATTCTCAATGTTCAAACAACAATAAAAATCAACGTTTATTGGCGTAGTGATAACTATCAGCTGATAACAGAAGGTCGTGGGTTCAGGTCCCACTGAATGCAGAAACATTTCTTTTCTTTCGAACGTTTCACCATCTAATCACGCCATAACATCGGCGCTGGTATCACTACGCCAATAAACGTTGATTAATATTGTTGTTTGATTTAATCTGCGTAGTGTTCGATTTATATAAATTCTCAATGTTGTTTTACCCCAGTTCGGATCAATACAGTATTAGATGTTCACTTGTCAATAATTACAACGTTTCAACTCTTACAAGCTTTACGTTCTGATACGTCAACACCATGACAAACAAGTTTTACATAGGAAGTTGTGTCCGGAAAGGCGACCGTTAGAGGGCGATGTTCGCAGGCGTACTGGAGACGGGGAAGCGGGATCATTTCAGGTGAGGGCGTTGCAGGAGAAGGATGCATCGGTTCAGTAACAGTGAATTGGCAGATATGCATTACGTTTATGGCGCCGTGGATGGAAATGGACGTGCCGCCGTACGCATGTACCAAAAGCGCTTCCCAAACAGACGTCTGCCAAGTCGTTCATTGTTTGGACAATTGCACCGCAGATTATATGAGGCAGATGCTTTCCATGTATCCTCTCTCGTCAGCCATCAACGTACTACACGCTCACCTTTCATAGAAGAAGCTGTGTTACGGGAAATTGAGAGGAACCCGCAAATAAGTATAAGAGCAATCGAACACGACCTTGGTGTGCCTTGCTCCAGCCTTATGCGTACATTGCACGAGGATAACCTACACCCGTACCACATTCAACAGTACAGGCACTCAAGAGTACAGGCACTGTCGATTATCCTCAACCTGTTGCATTCGCACGTTGGTATTTGGATACAAGTCTCTCACAACGGGCATTTCCATCGTCGATTCTATTTACTGATGAAGCGACTTTTTCACGAGACGGTATCCTCAACCTGCGCGACACTCATATGTGGGTGCACGACAACTCAAGAAGTGAATGTGCCCATGCAAGCCAACAGCGCTTTAGCACAAATGTGTGGGCTGGTATTATCGGTGACTTTTTAATTGGTCCTTACGTACAACCTAAAAACGTGAACGGGGATACTTATAAGATTTTTTTAGAAGAGGTGTTGCCGAATTTGTTGGCTGAAGTTCCAGCAGCTTCACGTCGACACATCTGGTTTCGGCATGATGGGGCGTCGCACTCATTTCAGCACGAACGTGCCGGCCTACCTTGATTGGATCTATCCTCATCACTAGATTAGCAGTGGCGGACCAGTGGCATGACCACCACGATCCCCCGACCTCACACCCCTGCATTTCTTCCCGTGGGGATACATGAAGTCTCTGGTACACAACACACCTGTAACATCCGACTTCAACCTTGTCGCCAGGATCGTGGAAGCAGCGGCACGTGTCCGTGAAAAACTTGGCCAATTTCAATGCGTACGAGACTTCATGCGTCGACGTTGTCAAGCCTGCATTGTGAAAAAAAATGGAAGGAATTTTGAACATCTTCTATGATGTAACTATGACTTTTTCCTTCATAATGCATTCTTAAGTTTGTTAATAAAGTCATGTTAACACCGCTTTCGACTTGATTTCTTTGCGTGTTGATCACGTTGCTGTAGCACCGCACGGTTTCATTTCCAAACACAACTTCCTATGTAAAACTTGTTTGTCATGGTCTGACAGATCAGAAAGTAAAGTTTGTAAATGTTGAAGTGTTGTAATTACTGATAAGTGAATATCTCATACTGTATTAGACCGAACTGGGGTCAAACAATATTGACAATGTCAAAGAAATCTCAGCTGTGTCGATAAAAATGTCGAAGTTATTTAATATTATTGAAATACATATAAACTGACATAAATTAATTACAATCTATGTATAATTCATAATACATATTTCAGTCAGGATCGGCGTTAGGTGAGGGGGGTATGGTTTACTGCAATGGAATATTATTTATGTAGTCTTTCATCCGGCTAGCAATAGATTTGTCGAGCACCTATGTGCTACTTTCCCTCTACAGAAGTATGCATGTAGGACAAGTATCATCTAGGTGCGATACTTCTCCTACGAGCGTATGTGTGTACAGGAGAAGTAGCACTTAGGGGGGCAATACCAAGTCGCCAAACAGAGACAGGCCGCCGTCCGTTAGCGTTAAATAATTTTGGAAATTCTTTAAATGGCGCATTTTGCCATATGTGGTAACCTTGAATGCGCTGGATGCGAACACTAAATTCACTGTAGCAGCCAAACGACTAATTTTAGGAAAAAGTGACTGAACAAAAATTGTTTATTTTCATGTCCTCTACCTGCTGCATATACTTAATTCACAATTCGTTTCCAGTGTGCTAGAAAAAGGCAGTTTTATGATTATTTCTCACTATGTGGTACGCAGATCCGGATCAGAAAAGGGAATTCCGGATGTTTTTGTCTCTGCTGTGTTATTAGGTGAATCACTTAAATTCTGTATGAAAAAAATATTTTAATTGATGTAATTGGTTACGCAGCCGCGAGGTGGACGTATACACTAAATTCACTTTCTTGCGAAACCGGTTCCGTTTCGGACATAGGTTCCATTGGCCGATACGTTTCATTTGTCCTCTACAACCCCTAGAAATTTGTCAACGACCTTCTGGGACACCTTGTATATCCTGCGGACAAATGATTTACTCTATCGTGCTAAGATTTAGAGAATGTCCTTCTAACCATGCGTACTTGTCACCCACGCTCTGTTCGGGCGCTCATTCCCCCACAGTTAATAGTTCGCCTATGAGAGCATGATAATCATGAAGGTTTCACATTATCTACAAGAAACGGTATTTAATAAGAATAGTTCAGATATAGATCCATGTGTGCTAAAGTTCAATTACTCAATTATAGATTCAAGCAGAGGTTCAAAAAGAGATAATTAATAGCCAAATAAGGTATGTTATTTGAACATGCTCTTTTTAAGCATTCACCTTATTTAAAAGTTTTGTGCTGATATAACTGTCCCGTAAGTCGTTAGGTATGTGAATTGGATACGCACGCCTCTTGCACACAAAATAACTAGAAATGGGTCTTATACTTAACTAGATGGTTCATATATCACAATTAATTATCGAATGCGACATGGTGTTAATCATAAGATCATATAGTGTGTCACTTTCTCCCATAAACTATTATAACTACTGATCGCCTGATGGAAAGCTTGTCGAATCTCATTTGTTAAGATACACGATGACTCGTACAAATGTTAATTGTTAATTTCCTAGTTGACAAAACAATGAGAGTAAAATATTCTCTATTACATTCATCTGCTTTCATCATCTGTAGTTGTATACATAATGAGTTAATATTCTGGAAATTGTGTATATATATATATATATATATATATATATATATCATCATCATCATCATCATATTCAACCATTATCTATCCACTGCTGGATGAAGGTCTCTCCAAATGCTTTCCACACAAGTCTATCCTGAGCAATTCGCTTCCACGTCACCCCAACCTGTTTTCTTATTTCATCCACCCATCTAGTTTGAGGACGTTTTCTAGGTCTTCGGTGGTCTCTTGGAATCCAGTTCAGAATTTCTGTTGTCCATCGTTGATCAGTTCTTCTTGCAATATGCCCAGCCCATCGCCATTTCAGCCCTTTTACTTTAACAATGATGTCCTCTACTCTAGTTTGCTCTCTCACCCAAGTGTTTCTTTTTCGATCTCTCCTAGTTATTCCAAGCATGCACCTCTCCATGCTCCTTTGCGTTGTCTGTAACTTTCGTATTGCTCCAACTGTTAGACTCCATGTCTCTGATCCATAAGAGAGGACTGGCAATACACACTGGTTGAAGACCTTTCTTTTTAGACACAAAGGCAATTTCCCCTTCAGGATAAAACTGTTTCTTCCAAATGCACTCCAGCCAAGTTTAATACGTCTGTTGAGTTCTTTCATAATGTTGCCATCCATTGAAATCAGCTGGCCAAGGTAAATATATGAATCAGCAATTTCTAGCTCAATGTTGTCAACTTGTATTTTTGTTTCCTCTACGAAATTATTGAACATGATCTTAGTTTTTTGTAGGTTCATCTTGAGTCCAACTTCTTTACTTCTAGTTGAGAGCTCCTGTACCATGTCTTGGAGTTCTGATGGGTTCGTTGAAAAAATAACAATGTCATCAGCAAACCGCAAATGATTTAAATATTCACCATTTATTTTTATTCCCCTGTTATTCCAATTTATCTGCTGAAAAATCATCTGTAAAGCTGAAGTAAAAAGTTTTGGAGAAATGGTATCTCCCTGCCTCACACCTTTACCAATTTTGATAGCTTCGGTATCTTTATGTAACCGAAATTTTGCACTTGCATTTTTATACACACATTTCACCATGTCAATGTACACATCCTCGATGTCTGCTGATCTTAAAGAGTTGATGACTGCTGATGTTTTAATAGAGTCAAAGGCCTTCTCATAGTCAATAAATGCCACACACAATGGAAGTTCATATTCATGTGTTCTTTCAATTAATTCTCTTAATACTTGAATATGGTCCACTGTACTGAATCCACTTCGAAATCCAGCTTGTTCTCTTGGTTGAGCTGCATCTAATTTTTTCTGCAGGCGATGTGTTAGCACTTTTGTGAAGATTTTATAAATAGCAGGTAACAAGCTAATTGGTCGGTAATTTTTTAAATCCTCTTTATCACCTTTTTTATGCAAAAGAATTACTGTTGCAGAATCCCATTGGTTTGGTATGTTACCACTGTTGAGGCATTTGGTAAAGAATTTTGCGAGTATGTCTTCTACATGTTCTCCAGCTTCTTTTAAGATATCTAATGTAATGCCATCATCGCCAGGGGATCTTCCTTTCTTCATACTTTTTATTGCAAATGCTACTTCTTCTTTTAAGATTTTAGGAGCTGTTCCTTCGACTATCTCAGAGTCTTCGTTTAATCCACTGTTTCCCTCATACAGCTTTCTGTAGAATTCTTCAACTCTTCTAAGTATTTCTTCCCTATTTCTTGTTACAGTGCCATCCTCTCCTTTTAATGCAATGATGTGTTTCTTCCCAATAGACAAACTCCCTTTAACAACCCTAAGGCTCTTGTTGCTTTCAATGGCCTTCCTTACTAACTCACAATTGAATTTTCTTATATCTTCTTTCATGTTTTTGCGCAAAGTTTTGCAAAGTTCTACATACTCGATCTTGCGACTGGTATTTTGATTGTCCACCTTCATAAGTCTTCGCCTTTTCATGAGTTGTTTCGTCTTCTCAGATAATTTGCTATTCTGCTTTTTACATATTACACCACCAATTTCCCCAGCAGTTTCAATTATTGTCTTAACAATGTTTTCATTTGCTTCTGAGATGTCAACTTCTTCAATAAGTCCTTCCAGTGCAGAAAAGCGATTTTTTAATTCCAACTTGAATGCCTCGGTATTTTCTTTTAATTTCTTTAAATCCACCCTCTTACATACTTGTTTCCTAATGAGCTTCTGCCTTTCTAGTTTAGTATTTAAGTGCATTTTACATCTCACCATTCGATGATCACTTCCAGTATTAAATCTGTTCAGTACGCTGCAATCTTCAATAATTGATTTCTTGTTTGCCAGTATATAGTCAATTTCGCTGGTTCCTCCATTGGGGTGTTTCCATGTCCATTTTCTTTGTAGTTTCTTCTTAAAAAATGAATTCATGATGCTAAGATTTTCAGCTTCGGCAAATTCTATGAGTTGATCGCCACGTTCATTCCTTTCCCCGTATCCGTATTTACCAACCGATGTCTCTCCTTGTTCCTGTTGTCCAATTCTTGCATTAAAATCTCCCATGATGAGCTTGATGTGTTGTTTCCCCTTGGTATGTAGCTGTTTGATTTCTTCATAGAATTCCTCAACCTCCTCGTCGGTATGGCTTGATGTTGGTGCATATGCCTGTACTATCTGAAGTTGGTATCGCTGGGTTAGTTGAACAACGAGCCTCGCTGCTCGATCTGACGTGCTTTCGACTTCAAGAAGGTAGTCTTTAATTCTTTTGTTGATTAAGAAGCCAACACCACTTGTTCTTCCAGTTTCCGTTCCTCTATAATAAAACAAATGTCCACTTTTAAGTTCCACCAACTCTTCACCTTTTCTTCTAACTTCACTGAGTCCTACAATGTCCCATTTGATCTTGTCAAGTTCTTCTTCCAATTCCTGAAGTTTTGCTTCAGAAGCAAGGGATCGTCCATTATACGTTGCCAAGGTCAATAACAAACGGCAGCCTGGGCCATTCCAGTGATTCTTAGCACCCCCTGCTTTCATGCCACGCTGACCGCTGCCTTGATCAGGAGCACTCCAGCACCTGGAGACTAGGGGCCATGGTTTTTGGTGTATTAGCATATTGGAGGAATTAGCCATCATTTCACCACGCTGGCTAGACGGGTTGGTGAATTAGCCCTCCCCTTCCGCCTTTCTATCCGTGCAGCAAATATTAATTTGCCACATAAATAGAAAGCTCAGCCTGCACCACTTGAAGGCGGGGTAGGACACTAGGTTACTGGCCTGGCCGGTTCCACACATCGTCACATACGTTCAGCGTGTGGGTCTCCTTCCAGTTAGATACCAGCAACCCTTTTGCAGGCCATATATATATATATATATAAGTAACTTAACCAATTCTATAGTCGCGAGGGGCTCACATTGCTTTATAGAAGATTATGTGATGCAGCCTTAGAGAAAATAATGTGTTTTGATATCCTGTGGGGGTTCTGGATCCCCTGAGTCCTTCAATTTCCTACATCATTGTATATACGGTAAATTTGTTTTATTCTAACACCTTTCGCCCCATGCCGCTTTTATTTAGAAGGGGAACCTTTTCCTCGTTTGAATATAATTTGAAATAGCCATTGGGAACGAATAAGCATGACATGATTGCTGAGAGAGAAAAGAGGCTACAGTAATTAGGGCTATAAATAGACTAAACCATTACTATCAGTAAATTTATTTTTGTGCCAAGTGTTTTCGATAACGCGATTGCTGAGTTCGTCGTTTTATCATATTTCGTAAGAAAACTCGCTTTAAAGATTATTCTTAAAAATTGAAAAAATTTCTTTTGAAAATATAAATAAAAGATATGAAAGAATAATATAAAATAAGACGTTTCGACACCACGATGTATAGCTCAGATTATACTTCTCTTATGGACTCATCGTCTTCGTAAGATTTGGTAGGTTGTAAAGTAGAAAAGGAGAAAAAAAAGCCGTGTTCGGTGTTGAAGTTCAATCTGTGTGTATGTATCAAGTTGCAGTTGGGATACACAAGTGTAACTATATATAAATTGGAAAACCCAATATAAGCATGAAAGAAAAGAAAAAAACAAGAAACCACCAAGATCATAATGAGAGTGAAGTTGATCGTAGACCGTAGCTCAGTTGCCAGAGCATATTATCTTCTCATTGTATGTAATATGCCAGAGCATATTACATACAATGAGAAGGTTCCGAGTTCAGGACTCGACGGTCTTGTGCTCTTTTCTTTTCCCTCGTATTTGTGTATGCGTTTTTCCAATTTATATATATTTACTTGGGAATTCCAGTTTCAATTAGCATGGGCTACAAGATATAACAAAATATATGTATTTGTTTGCCTTCCTCTTCCTCGACAAATAGATTACTTTGTATATATATAAAATATAGGCTTATATGCAAAATTGGTGGAGAACCATATAAAATTTACTTATACTTAATGGGACGACGACCTTTATCAATCCCACTGCGCACAGCCCATTATTAATATGCATGTCAATATCATCTCAATTGAATATAAGTTGGTATATCTATAACACATCAGGCCTCTGGAAGGGAATTATGTTTTTCCTCTTTCGTAAACTCTATTAGGAACAAAAACCAATAGTACTAAATAGACAAAATCGATTTGAAATGAATAGTTGATCTTGAATTTGAAAAATAGCCTTTTCCCTTAACATATTTTTTCTATGGTCTTTCGTTTTATTAAGTAGTGAAAATTTATTAAATTTTTTTTCACTTGAGCTTTTCAAACCATAATAAAATTTTATTTAGAAGTAAGCCTTCCCACGCGTTTGAAAAATATAGAATGTTGCTCAAAACTTGAGTCAAACGTTGAAGTGTCTTGACATTATGATGAAAACAAGTACCTGTGAAGTTTATGTAGAGCGCGAAAACATTTTTCTTACGGAATGAAACACGTTTAAAGAGCGCAAAAATTAAAGAGAGGAGGAGAAGAAAAAGTAGTTTTAAGAAAAATATATTTTTTCCTCTCTTCGCGGGTTCTGGTACAAACTATATAAAAGTAGATTGTTAAAAATTTAATCACATTTGAATAATCCCTTCACGCCCTTTTCATTTCTTTAAGGACTCCCCATTTTAATCAACATGAAAGTAACAGCAAATTCTTCCTAAAACACTCGTCACAAAATAAAGACTTATGGATTTCGTCTTTTCTAGAGCCAATAACCTGCAATCTTGTTATAAGGATTAAATAATGCAAATTTACTCATTTTTAAAGCAACCGCAGCATTTTAAATGAACAGATGTTTTCTTCCTACTAATCGTAATTAGTAATAAATTTAAAGAATTAAATTAAAAGAGGAATTATTATTCACACACGCACACTTTGAAGATTCGGCTAATTATTAGCATTAGTTATTATTAGTCAAAACAAAGCGGCTAGACCGCAGAATGGTCTTTCTAGCGTACAGAATTAAATTTT
>QLNU02003225.1:119143336-119188425 GCA_006491805.2 Dysdera silvatica | reverse complement strand
TGGGATATAGAGCTTAAGCCCATGGGCTGGGGATCGGGCTGAGCCCATCTCATCTCTACACCACACGACCTCAGTAGTCGAACGTTATAAGTAGATTGAGCAAATATTGCATCAGCTCGGCAAAGTATCAGTTATAAGATGGCTACACGAACGGAAACGTGATCGAACGTTGAAGGGCGAAGTGTGAGAAAATTTCTTCGGCTAAAAAGAGCTTTACCAGCACAAATTCATCGTCAACATCTTGAAGTTTACAGCGGTAATGTGAGGCTACGTGAACAAGTTTAGTTTTGGTGTACCGAGTTCGATAAAAGCAGGACAGATGTGCAAGATGAGCAATGATCTGTTCGAATAAGCACGACCACCACAAATGACAATATTTGCTTTATCGTAATTATAATGACAGACAATCATCGCATTTCTCTTAGCAATATTTCTGAGGAATCCACCATTGCAGTGTGCACAATATCGTTCATGAGCTACTGGACTACTAGAAGCCGTGTTCATGCTGGATGTCTAGGAAACTCATTGAAAATCACAAAGCCACCAGGATAGAATTGTCTCTTATGCGATTGATGCAGTTTAATGAGGAAGGCGTCCCATTCTTACATCGTTACAGTAGATGAAGCTTGAGTGCCTCATGAGACGCTCGAGACGATTCGAGCATCCATGTCATGAAAACACCCATCGGGAATTTCAAAACTGTCAAGAAAGACCTTACGAAAAGTTCAAAACCACCATCCATTGAGATCCTTTGGGGAAGCAATTGCGTGGTAGGTGATTCACGAATGATACGGAAGTTTAGCAAGTCTTCATAACGAGGATTCAGGAACTCGACGCTGATTTCTAATATTATGAAATCGATGCTTTGGTGTGCTACTGGATCATATGTTTGGACAAATGTTTTGGCTATGTTGAAGACTAATGTTTACCAGTGCTTACCACCGTGTATCTGCCTGTAGAATAAATTTGTCGCTGAAGCCTTATTAACTAACTTTTTTAATTACTCTCACATATATTTAATAGTTATAGTGATTTTAAGGATTTTAATATTCTACTGTCGAAAATAATTTCATACAATGCTAAATTTAAGTTTCTTTTTACCCCAATTTAAGCAAAAAAGGGAAGAAAAGGGGTCTAGTTAATTTACAGGTTATATTCCGAGTCGTGAAAAAAAAGCAGTCGCATTAATATATTTGAATTACTCTCCACATCAAAGAGACAGACAGATTCCGCTCTATTATACTTGGTAAACTCAATATTACTTTTCACTGTCGTCGGTGGGTTTGTTCTTGATGTTTTCAAATGTTTGGACTTTTCGGAAAAACGTAATTCCACTGTTCTAAGGTGGTTTAAATAACGCATTCGTCTTTCCCGCTATTAACCAAGGATAATCTCCCAATGACATTGTGCAACGAGTGCCCTTTGTCAGCCTAACGTCATCCGAGGTTGACAACCTTATCAGAAGAGGTTTAAATTGAATAGGAAATCACCTGCTCCCAGACAGCATGACCTTTTCTGAACTTACGCCATAAAAACACAAAAAAAATTGACTAATACTTGCCCTGTATATAAAAGAATAATTCATATATGGCTTTAAATTAATAATTTAACTGAAGTAATTGAATTTGTAAGAAACAGAATAAATATTACAGTGAAAATATAGCAACTAGCTTTTGTATAAAAGCGTCAGAGCACAAAAATTTAAAGGAGCTTGAAATGGCTTGAAGATACATAAAAATTAATAAAAATACGTTGCAGTGAATTTTAAATCAAACAAGCCGGAAACTACAACGCGATGAAATTGGTTACATTCCAAACTCACAATTACCATAAATACAGTATCGACACTCCTTTAAAAGAATGTCAAGGTATAAAGCAAAGCATTATGAGTCAGATTTCAAAATATATGAGTTAATTGGAAAAATACAATTAAAGTACATGAAAAACTCACAAAAATCTCGCCCCGGTGGCTTTGTGTGTTGACCATTATTTGGCAATTGTGTTATCCCTGTGAAGGGTAATAATATCTTACATCCTTATATACGGAGAGAGAGAGAGAGAGAGTTTTTCCATATTCTCTTTCATGTAGCGGTGAAGACACTCTGGGCTAAACGGAGGGACCCTGGTTCGAATCCAGGACAAGGATGGCATCTCTTTTTCTCCTAAACAAAAAACAGCTCTAGATTGAGCTGATTAATATGTGCCTGTCAAATTTATTATTAATATATGAATATATTTGGCGGAAAACTACACGCCTTAATCCAACTCATAGCTAATAGAGATTCATTAATACTTAAGAATAGATAACGGTACGCCTAGCGAAACTAATACTTTAGTAAAGCGCAGACTCTATGATCTTCACCATTCCTTTAGTTTTAATCGTCTTTTTTTTTAAATGTAGGTTTTCTAGAAAATATAAGCAATAACCATACCCAGAAAAATTATTAGTATTATTTTACTAAAATAAGAAAAGCGTGAAACGAAAGGCAGAACAGGAATAACAGAAGAAAGAAAACTAAAGAAGTTAAGTAACTATCGTAGAAATTATGTTCATGAGAATAGGTAGGTAGTAAAAAGTGTCCCATAAATATAAAAGCAATTACATAAAATGACAACAAAATCGTTTATGGTTCTAAAAGAAATTTAGTTGCGTGGAAAAATAAACGGAAAACTGTTTAAAAAAAGGCTTTCGAAAGGAAAGATGTGTCCACTTTTAACTGAGAAATAAGCTATTGACAATTGATTTAGGGTTAAGGCTTTCGGAATTAAAAACTAAATTTGAATTTGGCAATTCCAGATTCTTGGTATTTGAAATGAGCAATAAACAAGGACAGTTAACTGGAACCAATCATGTTATATATCTGGAGTTTGTATGCTTATAAATAGTTTAGTTTGTACTCATAACTATTTCTAAGTTTTCTGACCAAGTTTGATAGTATAATTTAATTTGTTGTGTATAGATATTTTGTTATAAAAAGCAAGAAAAACTTCGCTTTTCGGTAACTTTTTAATAATTTTTCATCCTTGTTTCTCCTCATTAAGTTTTAGCATTACTTTAGCTTCTAGGGCCTTAGTAATTAGTTTATCTTAATTGTTTCAGTAAATGACTTTAGATTTAACAAGTTTTTCACAAAGGAAATCGATCTATGAAACAAATTTTGCAGCAATAAATTATATACGAAGATATAGAAATATAACACACACAAATACTCCATGCAGGAAATTAGATGATTGTTTCAAGCTTTCGTGATAGTGAATCTTAATTTTTCTAGAGCGGAAATAAGTTTCACACCCAGAGGACCTAAAGTTTAACAAATGATCCTGCCTTCGGCAAACTTATTCCGCTACTGAAATCGAATGCCAGTTATAGGAATGTAGATATAACTTAAATCAAATCAGCAATTAAACTCAAATTTTTTGCAAAGCAGAAGAATAAAATTCCTCTACACTATAGTAGTGAGATTTAGCAACATCAGAAGAGGTTAAAAGAACATCGCATTCCCAGTCCTTGTTCGCACCCAGTACTGCTTATGCTTTAACCTTCTGTCTGGATTGCGGCAGTTTCAATCTGGTACGAATCGTTGGAATATATACATATAAATGGAGAATCAATAAATTTAGGCAGATCATATTTGGTCTGAATAAGAAAGAAGAATTGGATCTGCAATGTACAAATCTTGATAGGCGTTATGAGCCAATAATCATGGGTTAAACGATATTTTAAGGATCCAAAATTACCCATGCAATGCAGACATTATACAGGGAGACCAGTTTGTTTATAACCATCCATGTGTCAGATATTAAAACAAATTTTTTGTTTGAAAGAGACAAAAAATAGAAAGAAATAGAAAGTCGTCGATACATCTCACATCAAAGTAACACTGTATAATCATTTACAAGTAGTAATTCAACAAACTCAGTATGGCCAAGTAATACCACAAATGTAAAAACTATAGATAAATTTGTCCAGTGCCAGAATTTTTTTTTATTTTTAAACATTTTTAGCTAAGTTTTTACAAGCAAATTTTATTAGTAATAAAATAGGAAGTGGTTAAATTACCTTGTAATAGCAGTAATGTAGAAATTAAATTCAAACGCATAACTAAAAAGATAGCACAATATCAGTCAAAAACAGTTTTAAAAGTGTTTCCACATCTTATATATTAAGCAATACCATCTATCCAAAAGAAACGATGAACAGGTGCTTCCATCTACATTTGAGCGATTAGATGTATTTAATTGCGGTAAGTATTCCTTATAAGGAACATTTAAAATTTCTTTCTAAGGAAGAAATTTTCATATGTTTTATTTTCATACTTCGTTGAAAACCATTTAAAACCAAACATTGTTTAAAAGATCTTAAGCCTTCAGAAATGGCTTCAACTCTATTTGAAAGTACTTTCTGTCTGGAGAGATTTTATGTCTAATAGCCATATTGTAAACAAAATCATTAATCAGAAAAATTAATGATTTTATTTGCAATGTGGCTGCTAGACATACAATACCAATCAAATCATTTGACATTTGAAGCAATAAATGCATTTGTGAAATTTTCTTACACGCTGTCTGGTATAAAAAATGGGATAGAACACATAAAAATTTCAAGAGCATTGCAGTATACAAAAGAGATTTGAAGGATTTTTATAAACGCTTTATGTTATTGAACATAGATAAATATTTTTCGACATTTACCATCATATGCAAGAGGTTCTATGCATCAAACATACAAAAATTTCTTGATAATACAGAGCAATACAGAAATCTGGGTACAAACTCTACTCCTGTCTTCAAACACATACAGGGTGCTTTTGAGAATCTCAAAGCCATCCAATCTCCAATCAACTTCCCATACATGACGCTTACTGTTAAATTTCATAAAGATCCAATTGGTTTTCGCACTGTTAGATGTGCTACTAGCTCTTATAGTGTTAGAGCTGTTAAACTGCTTCTTCGAATACTTAAAGAGGTTCTGTTAAAATTGTTTTAAATGCTTTTATTTTAAAAAATAGTTTTCACCTTTTAAAGATTTTGAACTCCAGCGATAGGAATCCCACTTTCATTAAGTGCTTTGATTTTGAGGATCTATTTAACCAAATCAATTTAAGAGACTTATATCGTGTGTTATTAGAATTATTTACAGAGTATGATATAAAATCAATTGACAAAATCTCGTTTGTAAAACTACTAAACTTCTGTCTTAAATCATCATCATCATATTCAACCATTATCTATCCACTGCTGGATGAAGGTCTCTCCAAATGCTTTCCACACAAGTCTATCCTGGGCCATTCGTTTCCACGTCACCCCAACCTCTTTTCTTATTTCATCCACCCATCTAGTTTGAGGACGTTTTCTAGGTCTTCGGTGGTCTCTTGGAATCCAGTTGAGAATTTGCGTTGTCCATCGTTGATCAGTTCTTCTTGCGATATGCCCAGCCCATCGCCATTTCAGTCCTTTTACTTTAACAATGATGTCCTCTACTCTAGTTTGCTCTCTCACCCAAGTGTTTCTTTTTCGATCTCTCCTAGTTATTCCAAGCATGCACCTCTCCATGCTCCTTTGCGTTGTCTGTAACTTTCGTATTGCTCCAACTGTTAGACTCCATGTCTCTGATCCATAAGAGAGGACTGGCAATACACACTGGTTGAAGACTTTTCTTTTTAGACATAAAGGCAATTTCCCCTTCAGGATAAAACTGTTTCTTCCAAATGCACTCCAGCCAAGTTTAATACGTCTGTTGAGTTCTTTCATAATGTTGCCATCCATTGAAATCAGCTGGCCAAGGTAAATATATGAATCAGCAATTTCTAGCTCAATGTTGTCAACTTGTACTTTTGTTTCCTCTACGAAATTATTGAACATGATTTTAGTTTTTTGTAGGTTCATCTTGAGTCCAACTTCTTCACTTCTAGTTGAGAGCTCTTGTACCATGTCTTGGAGTTCTAATGGGTCCGTTGAAAAAATAACAATGTCATCAGCAAACCGCAGATGATTTAAATATTCACCATTTATTTTTATTCCCTTGTTATTCCAATTTATCAGCTGAAAAATCATCTGTAAAGCAGAAGTAAAAAGTTTTGGAGAAATGGTATCTCCCTGCCTCACACCTTTGCCAAGTTTGATAGTTTTGGTATCTTTATGTAACCGAAATTTTGCACTTGCATTTTTATACACACGTTTCACCATGTCAATGTACACATCCTCAATGTCTGTTGATCTTAAAGAGTTGATGACTGCTGATGTTTTAATAGAGTCAAAGGCCTTCTCATAGTCAATAAATGCAACACACAATGGAAGTTCATATTCATGTGTTCTTTCAATTAATTCTCTTAATACTTGAATATGGTCCACTGTACTGAATCCACTTCGAAATCCAGCTTGTTCTCTTGGTTGAGCTGCATCTAATTTTTTCTGCAGGCGATGTGTTAGCACTTTTGTGAAGATTTTATAAATAGCAGGTAACAAGCTAATTGGTCGGTAATTTTTCAAATCCTCTTTATCACCTTTTTTATGCAAAAGAATTACTGTTGCAGAATCCCATTGGTTTGGTATGTTACCGCTGTTAAGACATTTGGTAAAGAATTTTGCAAGTATGTCTTCTACATATTCTCCAGCTTCTTTTAGGATATCTAATGTAATACCATCATCACCAGGGGCTCTTCCTTTCTTCATATTTTTTATTGCAAATGAAACTTCTTCTTTTAAGATTTTAGGAGCTGTTCCTTCGACTATTTCAATGTCTTCGTTTAATTCACTGTTACTTTCGTATAGATTTTTGTAGAATTCTTCAACTCTTCTAAGTATTTCTTCCCTATTTCTTGTTACGGTGCCATCCTCTCCTTTTAATGCAATGATGTGTTTCTTCCCAACAGATAAACTTCCTTTAACAACCCTAAGGCTCTTGTTATTTTCAATGGCTTTCCTTACTAGCTCACAGTTGAATTTTCTTATGTCTTCTTTCATGCTTTTGCGCAGAGTTTTACAAAGTTCTATGTACTCAATCCTGGAACTGGTATTTCGATTGTCCACCTTCATATCTCTTCGCCTTTTCATGAGCTGTTTCGTCTTCTCAGATAATTTGCTATTGTGCTTTTTACAGGTTACACCACCAATTTCCCCAGCAGTTTCAACTATTGTCTTAACAATGTTTTCATTTGCTTCTGAGATATCACTTTCATCAATAAGTCCTTCCAGTGCAGAAAAGCGATTTTTTAATTCCAACTTGAATGCCTCGGTATTTACTTTCAGTTTCATTAGATCCACCCTCTTACTTACTTGTTTCCTAATGAGCTTCTGTCGTTCTAATTTAGTATTTAAGTGCACTTTACATCTCACCATTCGATGATCACTTCCAGTATTAAATCTGTTCAGTACACTGCAATCTTCAATAATTGATTTCTTGTTTGCCAGGATATAGTCAATTTCACTAGTTCCCCCATTTGGGTGTTTCCATGTCCATTTTCTTTGCGGTTTCTTCTTAAAAAATGAATTCATGATGCTAAGGTTTTCAGCTTCTGCAAATTCGATGAGTTGATCGCCACGTTCATTCCTTTCCCCATATCCGTATTTACCAACCGATGTCTCTCCTTGTTCCTGTTGTCCAATTCTTGCATTGAAATCCCCCATGATGAGCTTGATATGTTGTTTCCCTTTGGTGTGTAACTCTTTGATTTCTTCATAAAATTCTTCAACCTCTTCGTCGGTATGGCTTGATGTTGGTGCATATACCTGTACTATTTGAAGTTGGTATCGCTGGGTTAGTTGAACAACAAGCCTCGCTGCTCGATCTGATGTACTTTCAACTTCCAGAAGACAGTCTTTAATTCTTTTGTTGATTAAGAAGCCAACACCACTTGTTCTTCCAGTTTCCGTTCCTCTATAGTAAAACAAATGTCCGCTTTTCAGTTCCACCAACTCTTCACCTTTTCTTCTAATTTCACTGAGTCCTACAATGTCCCATTTGATCTTGTCTAGTTCCTCTTCCAATTCCTGAAGTTTTGCTTCAGAAGCAAGGTCTTAAATATAACGTGGTATATAATGGCACTGGTTATTATAAACAGGTAAGAGGGCTTTCTTAAGGGGGAGTGTATTCTTCTTTAGCTGCAGATTTATACTTACATAAATATGAAAGTTTGTCTTCACCAAGAACGGATTTATTTTTTGGCAGATATATAGATGATATAATCTGTATAGGCTATGGTATGGAGCATCAATTGGACCTTGATTTTTATCCCTCTGGATTAACACTGAAAGATACCTCTGAAAACATGTTATAAAAAATTTGATTTTAGGTGAACTCTCCAGACAGAAAGTGCTTTCAAATAGAGTTGAAGCCATTTCTGAAAGCATAAGTTATTTTAAAAAATGTTTGGTTTTAAATGGTTTTCCAATGAACTATATAAATAGAACATTTGCAAATTTCATCCCTAGAAAGAAATCTTAAATGTTTCTTATAATGAATAATTACTGCAATTAAATATATCTAATCGCAGTTCTCAAATATAGATGGAAGCACCTGTTCATTACTCCTTTTGGATATCTGGTATTGCTTAATTTATAAGATGTGGAAACACTTTCAAAACTGCCTTTGACTGATCATGTGCTATCTTTTTAGTTATGCGTTGTAATATAATTTCTTAACTTATTACCATATTACACAAGGCATCGACGGCTTTCGATTTCGTTCTACTTTTTGTCTCTTTCAAACACAAAAAATTGTTTTAATCTCTGCCACATGGATGGTTATAAACAAACAGGTCTTCCTGTATAATGTCTGTATTGAATGGGGAATGTTGGATCCTTAAAATATTTTTAAACCCATGATTATTGGCTCATAACGCCAATGAATATTTGTACATTGCAGGTTTATTTCTTCTTTCAATAATCTGTCTAAATTTATCAACTCTTCATTTATATATTAAATGGAGTGTTATAAATGCTGTGCTTTATAACTATTCCGTTTACATCATTTAAAATGGGTACATATTGGGCTTTGGTTAATGGTATTGAGATGGGATTTAAATACGTGGTGCTATAGATTTATTATATTGATGTGATATTAGTATATATATAACGAAAATATTATTAAAGTAAATTTATTGCTATTGCATAATTTGTTTTGAGTATATATTGTAAAATATTTCTTAATGGTTTTCAAACCTATATATATATCGAGAAATTATTTGAATTTAATATGCATCAGTATTAAAATTTCTGTAAAGAACTTACCTTAAAGAATAGGCGTATTCAGTACGTTCATAAAGGGGGCGTTCATATAGCTACAGCACATATTCCTATGTTAAATATACAAAATTGCATTGCAATGGGGGTTAGAACCACTATCAACCTCCCCGTGCGTACGCTAGTACCTTAATGTTTGAAAGTTTCGTCTCCATATGGCATATTTGTTCATTTACTTTTATTGGTGGCGTCTGTCACGATTTCGCAACACTTCATGAAGGATAAGAAAACTTTCCCATTGTACAACGCAAAATCTCCATACTCTAAAATAAATCACTATTAACCCTTAACGCTGCAAAGCTCCGCTGCAGAGACACATTAACACATGGTAACTTCAATTTTCATGTATGTTTTTTTTTTTTAAATTTCATTCCTTTAATCCAGTTTCCCACGTATTTTTTTTTGTTTTATTTTTATGAACGTACTGTACTAATTTAACCACACACCCTCAATGTGTTGGTATATATTATAATAATAAAGAGTGTTAAGAGTTAATAATATTTTTTACATTTTTCATTAATTAGAAAATTCAGGTTACAATTTTCTAACAAAAAGAAAATATATAACAAATGAATATAATAAACTTAGAACTGTAAATCAAAGTAGAAATTGTAGCTTTACTTTGTCTATAAAAATAAGAGGGGCGATGTGTGATGAGATGAAGAGGACATTAGGGTTATGGTAAAATATGTGATATATGACTCCATGAAGCCTTTAATAAATTTCAGCTGTCAATTTTTGTTTCCGAATATCAAAAACAAACTACTTTGATTTCACTCTAAATCAATAGAAATGCAATAAAATACTTTTGGAAAGCGTTTTCACAGAGTTGAATAAACCTCAAACGAATGCGCTTTCATAAAACTCAGGAATTGGGAGAGAATAAATCTAATACCAGCTTACTTCTTATATTGACTTGAGGCATTTGTATTTACTCGTGCTTGTAGGCTTTTTTGCGGGGGCATAAAAATATACGAAAGAAAATACATATCATCTACGAAGGAAAATGCCTCCGGCCATATGACTGTCACAACAATTCTACAAAACCTCTTAGAAATGCGGAAGATATATTTGCGTTTCGAAGCTTTTCTTTGGCCGCCTTTTTCCCGTTGAGTAGAAACAAAAGGCCCTCTTTCAGTTGGACTATGCGAAGAGTTGGAATGTAAGCAACGTATCTGAAAATAAAATAGCAAAAGGTATATCGCTGGGCAGTAGAATTTCTTTTCAATGCTCACGAGTTATGAAGCTTTTAGAATAAAATCTAAATATTGGGACTTCGATTACCCTAAATATTAATACCGTATATTACTTTTTTTAATGACTATACAAATTGTATTAAATTAACATACACATACATTCACTAGACGATGAAAATACTTTCATTAAATATTAAATTATATATATATATATATCTAGTTTAATGGTTTATCCGTCCTGTTCATATTTAATTCTTTAGTTAGATAAATGTTTTGTATTTAATGAAAGTATTTTTATCATCTAGCGAATGTACGTATATGCTAATTTAATACAATTATATATGACATGCAAAAAGGTTGCTGGTAACTAACTGGAAGGAGACCCACACGCTGAACGTATGTGACGATGTGTGGAACCGGCCAGGCCAGTAACCTAGTGTCCTACCCCGCCTTCAAGTGGTGCAGGCTGAGCTTTCTATTTATGTGGCAAATTAATATTTGCTACACGGATAGAAAGGCGGAAGGGGAGGGCTAATTCACCAACCCGTCTAGCCAGCGTGGTGAAATTATGGCTAATTCCTCCATTATGTTGACACACCAGAAACCATGGCCCCTAGTCTCCAGGTGCTGGAGTGCTCCTGATCAAGGCAGCGGTCAGTGTGGCATGAAAGCAGGGGGTGCTAAGAATCACTGGAATGGCCCAGGCTGCCGTTTGTTATTGACCTTGGCTACGTTTAATGGACGATCCCTTGCTTCTGAAGCAAAACTTCAGGAATTTAAAGAACTTGAAAAGATCAAATGGGACATTATGGGACTCACAGTGAAGCCAGAAGAAAAGGTGAAGAGTTGGGGAAACTTAAAATCGGGCATTCATTTAATTATAGAAGAACAAAACCGGAAGAACCAGTTGTGTTGGCTTCTTAATCCACAAAGGGATAAAAGACTACTTTCTTGAAGTTGAAAACACTTCAGATTGAGCAGCGAGGCTCGTTGTTCAACTAACCCAGAGAAACCAATTTCAGATAGTGCGGGCGCATGCAACAACATCAAGCCATACCGACGAGGAAGTTGAGGAATTCTATGAAGAAATCAAACAGCTACACACCAAGGAGAAACAACACATCAAGCTTGTCATGGGGGATGTTAATGCAAGAACTGAACAGGAAAAAGGAGAAATATCGGTTGGTAAATACGGATATGGGGAAAAGAATGAACGTGGCGTTCAACTCATAGAATATGCCGAAGCTGAAAATGTTAGCATGGTGAATTCATTATTTAAGAAAAATCTACGAAGAGAATGTATATGGAAACACCCCAATGGAAAAACCAGCGAAATTGACTATATCATGGCAAACAAGAAATCAATTATTGAAGATTGCGTCGTACTGAACAGATTTAATACTGGAAGTGATCATCGAATGGTGATATGCAAAATACACTTAAATACTAAATTAGAAAGACAGAAATTCATTAGGAAACAAGTATATAAGATGCTGGATTTAAAGGAATTAAAAGAAAATACCGAGGCATTCAAGTTGGAATTAAAAAATTGCTTTTCTGCATTAGAAGGACTTATTGAAGAAGTTGACATATCAGAAGAAAATGTAAACATTATTAAGACAATAATTGAAACTGCTGGGGAAATCGGTGGTGCAACAGGTAAAAAGCGGAATAGCAAATTATCTGCGAAGACGAAACAGCTCATGGAAAGGCAAAGACATAGGAAGGCAGTCAATCAAAATACCAATTGCAGGATGGAGTATGTAGAACTTTGCAAAACCTTGCACAAAAACGTGAAAGAATATATAAGAAAATTCAATTGTGAGCTAGTAAGGAAGGCCATTAAAAACAGCAAGAGCCTTAGTGTTGTTAAAGGAAGTTTCTCTGATGGGAAGAAGCATATCATTGCATTAAAGTATGCAGAAAGGAAGAGCCCTGAATGATGGCATTACATTAGATATCTTAAAAGAAGCTGGAGAACATGTAGAAGACATACTTGCAAAATTCTTTACCAAACGTCATAACAGTGGTAACATACCAAACCAATGGTATTCTGCAACGGTAATTCTTTTGCACAAAAATGGTGATAAAGAAGATTTGAAAAATTACCAGCCAATTAGCTTATTACCTACTATTTATAAAATCGTCACAAAAGTACTAACACATCGCCTGCGGAAAAAAATTAGATGCAGATCAACTGAGAGAACAAGCTGGATTTCGAAGTGGATTCAGTACTGTAGACCATATTCAAGTATTAAGAGAATTAACTGAAAGAACACATAAATATGAATTTCCATTGTGTGTGGCATTTATTGGCTACGAGAAGGCCGTTGACTCTATTAAAACGTCAGCAGTTATCAACTCTTCAAGATTAGCAGACATCGAGTATGTGCACATTGACATGGTGAAATGTTTGTATAAAATGCAAAATTTTGGTTACGTAAATGTAACAAATCTATCAAAATTGGTAAAGATGTGAGCCAGGGAGATACCGTTTCTCCAAAACTTTTTACTTCAGCTTTACAGATGATTTTCAGTAGATAAATTGGAACAACACGGAAATAAAAATAAATGGTGAATATCTAAATCATTTGCGGTTTGCTGATGATATTGTTATTTTTTCAACGAACCCATCAGAACTCCATGGCATGGTATAGGAGCTTTGAGCTGAAAATAAGGAAGTTGGACTCAAGATGAACATACAAGAACTAAGATCATGTTCAATAATTTCGTAGAGGAAACAAAATTTCAAGTTGACAAAATTGAGCTAGAATTTTCAGATTCATATATTTACCTTGACCAGCTGATTTCAATGGATGGTGACATTATGAAAGAGCTCAACAGATGTATTAAACTTGGCTGGAGTGCATGTGGAAGAAACAGTTTTATCCTGAAGGGGAAATTGCCTTTTTTGTCTAAAAAGAAAGGTCTTCAACCAGTGTATTTTGCCAGTCCTCTCTTATTATATGCTCATGTCTCCAGAGACATGGAGTCAGTTGGAGAAATACGAAAGTTACGCACAACGTAAAGGAGCATTCGAGAGGTGCATGCTTGGAATAACTAGGGGAGATCGAAAAAGGAACACTTGGGTGAGAGAGCAAACTAGAGTAGAGGATATCATTGTTAAAGTAAAAGGGCTGAGATGGGGATGGGCTGAGCATATTGCAAAAAGAACTGATCAACGATGGACAACAGAAATTTTAAACTGGATTCCAAACGACCACCGAAGTCCTAGAAAAAGTCCTCATACTAGATGAGTGGATGAAATAAGAAAACGGATTGGTTTGCGTGGAAGCGAATTGCTCAGGATAGACTTGTGTGGAAAGCGTTTGGAGAGACCTTCATCCAGCAGTGGATAGATAATGGTTGAATATGATGATGATGATATATATATATATATTTGTATGAATTTTCAAATCAGCGTCCACACGTTTTATAAAATAGTAGCGTAAATCTCACCTCGGCTATGGTTGAATATATATCAGAGCTTGGGAAATTAGGAAACTGAATTTTATTATAGATATTAATATAAGTGATTTCGATCGCGAACAAATTGCAAGTGGAAGCAATGATGAATGTTTAGTACCAGTAATTGTGAAACTTTTTTGAATTTCATGTAATATAGTGGCATGTGTGCCCATTGCTTCATGAAATTTGAAAAATTTCATTTCAAAATGAGGAAAACGATGGACGTAAATTAGTCAGTGATTCTCGAAGTGAGCATGGACTATCTGGCAGCTATTCCAGAAATTGAAAGGCTTCTTTGCAATGCATGACTTCAGAAAATAATACAGATGTATCAACAAATATATGCTTTAAGATTATTCGCCGTACCTTGAATACGGCACATAGCAGCATACGTCCGGCAGCATATGTGAGATTATTTGACGTAGCATTACGCATATTATTTTTATAAGTACAGACAACGTTATAAGCGTAAATAAGGTTTAACATTACTTACGCTTATAAAGTTGTCTTTACTTATGATTTCATTGAGTAGTTTAGAGACCGAGTCTGCAAATTTGTACAACACTCGGAATTTTATTTATCAAATAACTGTAATAACCATTATATCTAATTCTTCTTGTGTCTGCGTACATTTGACTCAGTCGTCGTTAGTTATTAAATTATCGTTTTGTCTCCGAAACACCTTAAGTTAAAAGCATACTTTTAAAGAAAAAAAAAACAGTTCCTCTATTAAAACTTAGTTCACCTATACTTATATGTACTCCTAACCTATACTTGAGTATTTTTAGTTTATTAAGGAATGTTTAGGTATTCGATTTTATAAAGTGTTAAAGGCTAAAACAACTAGTCGCAATAATGGCATATTTGTCAGTATCCAGATTAGTTCAGAGTAGAAGGAACTCAGCACCCAAATAAATCTTAACAGTTAAGAAGCAGCACAAAGTGCTTGTTCGGAGTTTTTAAACGCGAAGAAATTAGCCTGTCTTCATTACGTAGCAAAACATTGTTCCCGTTTATGAAGGTCTAGCGAACAGTGCTGGATTTATGTGTGAGCCTAATAGGCCAGGGCTTATGGCCCATCGATTTTGGGGCCTTAGTAAGTGTCTTGAAAAGACCTGGCTCAATTTAAATTTGTGTCGATTTAACCTTGTTTATTCTCTAATAACTGAGAAATAATATTCGTACCTGGATATAAAAGATACCGAAGTTCGACGAAAAAATCATGATTTAATGAATAATATCGTGAGGGGAACATTTTTTCAAGGGCCCGTTCCTTCCTCCCGGCATAGGGTCCATACGAACCTTTATCCGACAGTGCACAGGAGGGGGAAAAGCAACTCTTATTTGATTACTGTTAAGGACAGTAAAATAACAAGAGGAAAATTAGTGCATAAAATATAATTTTGCGTGACTTTAAGAAATGCCTTATCCGTCTTAAAATTGTGTAAAAATATATATTAGATACAGAAAAATGTGTTCAGTTTCATGCAATTTATAGCTTCGCAAGTGGATGAAATTTGAAAAATGCTGATATTGGCTTCTGAGCGAAGAGGATTCGAACCCAGCATCTCTTGCCTGAAAAGCAAATGACGTTGCTGAGTCGTAACACAGGGTCGCAAGTGCAATATGTCTGTCGCATTAAAATGGTTAAGGTAAATATCTTTCATAAACACTTGGTATTGAATTCATTTGTATTACAATCTTTTCAAAATTTTGAAACCGTTTCAATTTTTTGAACTCGGTTGAATCTTTTGAATTCAGTTCAAAGTTTTGAATTGAATTTCATAAAATTTAGCCCCTGGCGGCCAAATTGGGAACTAATGGCTTTGGTTAATGGCGGGTGAAAAGTTTCAAATTTGAACAGGGTGATCAAACAGCCATTCTCGTCGTGGGTTACTAATTTAAAGTCGATCTGCGCATGCGCGGCAGAGTTTCGCTCCTATGGGAGATAGAGCTTCGATTTTAATTTTATTCGATTCATCTCGATGCGTTACATAAAGAAAAAAAATTAAACTGTTCCGACTATGCTATATATTCACTATATAAATCGGGGATAGAAGACAGATAAGCACTAACGGCAAAATCTGAAACTTTGTATTGAAATCATTTCAAAATTTTGAAACCGTTTCAATATTTATTGAATTACAGTGTTGGAAATTGGCTATATGGGATTGGGAAATAAACTGCAACTCGTCAAATTTAAACTCGCCAAAATTTTGGTAAGTTGAAATTTAGAACATTTAAAACTTAGAAATCGGCAATTTAGAATTTGGAAGTAAACCAGAACTCGCCAAGTTTTACTTCAGCAATTTTGAGCTCATCAACCTTGGGTTTTTAACTCAATAAAATCTTGGCGAATTGGAATTTGGAGCATTTGCCAGCTGAAAAATTGCGATTTGGAGTTGGGAATTAAACTACAACTTGCCAACTTCAAACCTGTCAAATTTTAACTCGCCAAATATTTGACGAGTTGAAATTTGGAAGTTTCACGGGATAGAAGTTGGCGATTTGGAAGTTGCAAGTTCAACAACGCTCCAATTTCCAACTCGTCAAATTCAAATCGGCCAACTTTGAATTTTCAACTCGCCAAAATTTACTGAAAAAGCAAATCAATAACACAGTCGATGTTAATTGGAACCCGCTAAATTTAATTATCGACCTTAATCGATTTTCCTTTACTTGCTTGTTAATTTTTCCAACTGTGTGTGGTATAATTGATTGATTGTAGGCGTGTCTCTGACAGCATTATTGTTCTTCATTATCGTTGTGCCGCAATTGGTTTCAAACCGATCATGAAAAGTGTAGGATAATTGGCTAAATTCTAATTGTAGTTAGCAGAAAAATAATTGATTTTTCCCTATCAATGTTCCCAATTTTTTTCCCAACAACATCATGTGTTTATGTATAAAAATATTCTAGGAATACGGACATATATACGTTTCTTTGGGGGGTTTTAAAACACCAAGTTGATTGAAAAAATATTGCTTTTGCTTTTCCCAAAGGTCGTGCCTATTACGTTTTATCTAGAATTCCATTTATAGATCTCCGTATAAAACGTTAGGGGAAAATAATTTAGGCAATCGAACCTAATATACAAATGCACATTACTAACTGAAGTAGAAACTAAAATTTATAAAGTGGAAATTATGAAGCTTATATATAAAACGAAAGATGTATAATAATAGTATTATTCAAGAGTATCTAAATATTATTAAAGTAGTATACTGAAGTTGTATTATGATTAACCCTGTAATAATTAAAGATAAACTCATAATAACCACATTTTGCATTGTTATTTTTAGTTATAAAATGAAGATAATAAAAAAAGATCGATCTAAAATCCCAAAAGAAAAATATAAAAGCCACGCTGTTTACGATTTGTTTAGCAGGTTGAAGAATTTACAGGCTTTTGATGGAAATGGCTTTTACTTTGATATTTATCAAGCTTTTATTATTCAAATAATGGATGTTATTAAACTGAATATTCAATTACTTTAATGAAGGAAATAAATGATGTATAACAAAAAAAATATCACAATAAAAATTCACCGAATTTTCTTCCACGAAACTCGACCAATTGGAAAGCCTATGCATTTACCCTATCACCGTGTATCTTTGAACTATGTAAATTGTGAAGTAAATTTGCTTAAACCCTGCTATGATGCTTCCTGCAAACTCATCCCACCATTACCGAGTCATTATTTCCAATTAGGTCTCAAACGCAAACGCATTTATATCAAAATTTGAATCATAATATATAATTAAAGGGGAGAGGAAGAGATAATTTCCAAAGGCACTTGCTGTTCGCCAGAGTTTAGAGCCAATTTTGTGGAAGCAAATAGTTCTGAGTCTATTTTTTCAGGCCATCTATAGTTTTTTGCTAAAAATTGTACTCTACTCTCTCTTAATTTGGAAAAAAAAGTTTATGGATCCTTTTGAGACGATTTCTTTGTAAAGTTCCCAAATGATTCGCTACCTGTACAAACATTAATCCATCTTGCTAAATATGAAGTTTCTCCAAGCCCTGTCGCTCAATGTTGGACTGCATTATTTATCTTATTAACCATCCACCCAACATTTAAGAGGGTCTGGAGTAAAATAATTTTCAGAAATTGCATTTTATCTGAAAAACATTCAAATCTTTAGTAGCGTTTTAGTGAAAACATTTTCGTCCTATCTCAATTAAAACTTTAAAAATGACGTCATGAGAAAACATCAACAAAAAGGGGCGTGTCCGTTTAAAAGGGCTTCATGAAAAATCATTTAATAAACGAAAACATTAATTTCTGCAACATTTTTACGGTTTTGTTGAGTTTTTTATAAGTTTTTAATGCAGTGAAGCGAAGAAAAGTAACGTGATATCAAATAGAAGTAAATAACTTTACTCACGTATTATTTTGTTTTACAGTGTAATCACTTGTTTTGTTTTTTCAGGCGTCAGTCTGAGCTATTTCTTTCTTTTTGAAACCTTTCAAAAATATTCTTTCACATTTGTATATATATATTATATTATTTTATTGTTGTATATATATATTACTCCTTATTTTATTGTTGTATATATATATTATATTATTTTATTGTTGGCATATATATTATATTATTTACTGTTGTTATGTATATATTATATTATTTTATTTTTGTATATATATATTATATTATTGTTGTATATATATATTTATATTATTTTATTATTTATATATATATTATATTATTTTATTGTTGTATATATATTTATATTATTTTGTATTTGTATATATTGTTATATTATTTATTATTTGTATATATTATTTTTATGTAAATGTTCATAGGGGGTCTTTGTAAAATAAATAAATGATTTTGTAATGGGTAGAAAAAGAAATCAGTTTCAAATAAATCAGTATTCAAATCAGAAGAAAAAAAAACTTTCTTCCAAAAAATACCCCAAAACGAAGTGAATATTTCCAAGATAATTTTTCGCCTGCTGTGGAACCAGTAAGAGATGTAAACAATAATTATATCATTATTCAAGTAAAACAATTTTTGAACTTATTCAGCAAAACAATTTGCTCAACCTGCAAGGCAGGTCATTTCTTTTTGGCAAAAACTATGGTTATGCCCAAGATATCACATTGAAATGTACAGCCTGCGATTTTTATTTTACAGAAAATTCATCCCCACGGATTACTTCAATGAATTAAATTGGTGAGTTTAATATCAACCGGCGCATAGTACAAGCATTCAAGAAGCGATTCGGGTTAAAAAGTAATTCGCGTTAACGAGGTTAACAACATCATGAAAAGTTACTTCAAATAAAAAAAAATACAGTAAACAGTAAAGTATACTAAAGATAGTTATAACAATTAAAAGTAAAAATAACTGACTTTTTTTAATCAAATCTTTAAATGGTTTTTCTCATGGTTGAAAATTGCAACGATACATCATTTTTGAAACGATATATCTAAAAAAGGAAACAACACATCCACACACAAAATTGTGAATGTCATGTGTTATACATATATTTTTATTTTGTCTTCAGGAAATGTTGTTATACATATATTTTTATTTTGTCTTCAGGAAATGTTGTTATATATACATTAGAAAATTTTATATATTTATATTCATTGTACGAAATATTAAAAAATTGATTTTTTAGGAAAAAATGTTTTTTTATGTTTTGTAATAACTTTACCTTAAAGTGCTGAAGACAAATTTCTTATTATATATTATTATGTATAAAAATGTAAAATAATAATATCTACTATGATAATTGTTTAGTTATATCAAAAAATAGAAACGTTGTTTGAGCTCAAATTTTTTAAGTTTTGGATTTTTATTAAAAAAGATTAAAAAGATAAGACAATTTTAACTGCACAATAATGGACACACACAAACTATGTTACTATGAAAAAAAATATTGAAAAAGGTTCGAAATATAAAAGTTGACTTTTTCAGTAACGGGTCCACTTAACGTCGAGCTTTAAAAGCAAAGGCAAAATCAAAGAAAAATTATTTCTTACCAAAAAAAGAAAGAAAAGAAAAAGACGACCACCGCATACGAGGTTCGAATTTGGAGCCCTATATATTGATGCTAATATGCTTTTCTTAATATTGAAGCTTGAGATGACATCGATTCAACGAATTTGTCTCTTATTTTGTAATGCGTTCTCGACATTAAGCGAGAGGTTTTATTTAAATCAGAGGAAAATAAAGACAATTTTTTTTACGGATGATTTTGAAATCATGTCAAATAAATCAATACAACTTAATTCCCGACCGCACTTTTCTATAAAGTTCTATGTTATAACACTTCTGCACTTTTTATATGGCGCATGATGGAATTTATCATAATAAAGTATTTTTAATAATAACACTATATTTTTTAATGATAATAATAATTATAATATATTTTCTAAAGAAAGTAATAATATATTTTATAAAAGTAATAATATGTTTATAAAAGAAAGTAATAATATATTTGCAAAAGTAATAATATATTTTATAGAAATAATAATATCATGCCATACGAAAGTAATAATATATTTTATAAAAGAAAGTATGGCATAATATTTTAAAGTAATAATATATTTTATAAAAAGAAAGTAATAATATATTTTCTAATGATAATGAGAACTATAATATACATTCTCAAATGATAATATACAGGGTGATCCAAATTAAACAGGGGGTGTTTAGACCTCTTTCTGAAGAAAAACTACTTGGCCAATTTCACCTAAATATCGTACACATGCTCTCCAGAGTATGCGGTTTTGATTTCTGAAAGAAAAAAAATGAGTTCATATTTCGGCCGCTAGGGAAGGAAATGGTGCTGCGGAGCAGGCAATTTATTAATATTAACAACGAAAAAGTGTTTTAACATGCAATAACCTTTATTGCAATCACATGAAATTAACTACAAATTACAGTATACCGTAGGACAGTAGGTATGACTAAAAAAAAGATTTGTGCAATAACTTTATTGCTATCACATGTGGAACCACACTATCATCACAGATACGGCTCGGTATGTCCGCCGTCTCTTTGCTCTAGAAATTGCATTCGATGCACAACACATTCCACGGCAGAACGTAACTCATTCGCTTGGAGGTGGGATACATGTTGCGAAATTCTGTCTTTTAAGACTGCTAAGTTCGGAACATTGCCTTTATAAACGCAGCTCTTTAAATATCCCCACAGCCAAAAGTCACAAGGGTTAAGATCGGGTGACCGAGGCGGCCAAGATGTTGAAAATGACCTGCTAATCACTCTGTCATCCGAAAAGTTTTGCCGTAATAATGTTTGAACAGGCAACGCGATGTGCGGGGGTGCACCATCTTGCATGAAGATTGTAGTGTCAAGACAATTTCTCTGTTGAAGCGAAGGAATGACAAAGTTCCAGAGCATAAATGCATACCTAGAGCCAGTAACAGAACATGTCATTGGCCCCGAGGCCGTATTTTCTTCAAAGAAGTAAGGACCAATGACGAAAGATGAGGTGAAGCCACACCACACTGTCACTTTTGGAGCATGCAACGGAATTTGTTGATGAACGTGGGGATTTGTGTCAGACCAAATATGGCAGTTATGTGTGTTTACAGCGCCATTCAAGTGGAAATGGGCCTCATCACTCCACAGTATCTGCCAAGGCCATTCATCATCCACTGTCATCCGAGCAATGAACATCAAAGCAAATGTTTTCCGCACGTCATTATCACCAGAAAGCAATTGCTGAGTGTGGGCTATCTTATATGGATAAAACTTCAGGACATTTCTCATAACTCTCCACACTGTCGTATATGGCATGTCCAATTCCCGTGATATCGCACGTGCACTACTGCTACCATGTGCACTTGCTGCTTCCTGCTCAACTACTGCAGTTGCAACTTCTTCAAATTGCTGCACTCGAGTTGGTTTGCGGCCTCGTCCTGGTTTAACGGTGAATGTTCCGCTCTTTTCAAAATACAAGACCATTTTTCGAAGATTTGTAATTGTTAGAGGGCCTCTGCGTAAACCTTTTACCTGCCGAAATGCTTTAAGTGCCGCAGAAGCATTGCTATTTCGTTGATAAAAGAGCTTAACAAGTAACGCGCGATCTGGTAAAGTAAGTTTCATGACGGAGTCCTCGTATGGTGGAAAAATGCTTCACGACTCCTTATATAGGCAGAGGATGTTGCGCATGTTAAGTAATATGTAAATTGCCTGCTCTGCAGCGCCATTTCCTCCCCTAGCGGCCGAAATATGAACTCAATTTTTTCTTTCAGAAATCGAAACCGCATACTCAGGGGAGCATGTGTATGAAATTTGGGTGAAATTGACAGAGTAGTTTTCTCTACAGAGAGGTCTAAACACCTCCTGTTTAATTTGGATCACCCGGTATATAATAACTATAATGCATTTCTAAGGATAATGTTAATAATTATTATAATATATTTTTAATGATGATAATAATAATAGTTAAAAGGACGAAGTGTACTTACATTGGAATTCAGGATCCTTTTCTATGAAATAGGCTACTTTCAATTGCCATTTTGCAAAATATATTTGGCCCTGCGGTGGCGCAGTGTGGTAACGCGTTCTCCTATTGCGCGGCTAATCCGGGTTCGACTCCCAGCAGTGCAAAAAGAACGCTTACTCAGAGATCTCAGAGAGAGAGGCCTTAAGAGGTTCGGATTCCTCGGAAAACAGTAGGTCCCGGCGCAGCATGACCACTGTAGTCTTTGAGCCGTAAAACCAAAAAACAAACAAACAAAATATACTTTACGGTTTTAAATCAAACATTTTAAATATATTCCAAAGAATTGTTTTCCAGACAGTGACAAAGGTAACATTTATTATTATGGATCACAATATGTGGAATTCGCTGTCTTTACTTTGAAATGAAAACCTTTTGAGTAGCCCGACTTTTACTGAGGATGTGCGACGTGTCGTTTTGTTTAGTTTACCTTTACCTTATATGTCGATATTCACTAATTCATAACAAAACACTTACAATGTACTCATAAAACAGTATTAATACAGTAATAGCGTTAATTATATGAGGTGTAAACTATAAGTTTCATCCTTAACCATCATAATCTAGCTCATGAGTACTTTACATTTTGTTTCTTTTTTAATTAAACACTGTTAAATATTTATATGTCGGAGTCAAAGCGCGTACCTTGTGTCCAATTAACGGCCATTGTCGACTGCAGACTGCGATAATTAGTCGAGACAGAACGGGCTTAGCGCTCATTGGTCAAGCGACACTAGAGTTAATTAGAGAATTCATTGCACGTCAAGCGCAAGCCCATCTGCATTCAATTAACACTTTCGTGGACTAACGTCAACTGTCAGCTTCGAAGTATTTAGCAGCTTACTAGTACAATGCGTTTGCTGTCCTTTAAATGCATCAAGTCAAGAACAAATTTTACCGAGTACGTCTTCTGATTACCTCAAAATCTGAGAAGAGTTTAATTGGCATCATTTTTGCTTAAATGGAAAAAAAATACAACGTTTATAAATGCGGCAAAAAATGCTGGTAGGAAGCCTTTTCAAACCCAGAGTGAAGTTCTACATATTGCGAAACTAATTTCGTAAACAGTTTACCGTATGTATCGTATTAATTACTGGCTAATTAATTAAACTGTTATTAGCGTCAAAAGAACATACTGTGATTTTTTGGGGTTGGAAGAAGGGTTTTAGATTTTCGGAAGTTTAATTAAACAGGATATCTCTTGGGAAATTAGGCGACGCAGAAAAAAAGGATTTAATTCAAAGATAAGGTATGGATCCCATTATGGAAAACGAAAAAAAAGGACAATTGTATTTGAATTTCTTCTTGCCGCGAAACAATTATAAAAATAGCAATGAACATAACTACATTGACATTGTGGGCTCTCACATTAGAAATTATGCGTGTTCACTTTGCAGGCTTATTTTGTTGCTGCCACTTAGAATAGGAAGAAATGCAAACTTACTAATTAGAGTTTTTGAAATTGGCAAACTGTCGAATTGTTTCCTTTTTTTTGGTGTTTTCGAAATGTACATAATTTCACTTTTCGTATTTGGCAAAAAATATTGTATAATTATAATTTCAATTTTTATATTTGGCAACACATGTACAATTTTTTTCCGAATTCTAAAATTAACTCAGTCTTTAATTTGTCATCGACGTATGCACATGTGCCATGTAAGCTCCGCCCTAAATATCGTACAACATTTTATCAACGTTATGTAATAGTTATTTATCTTTTGGAATATTACTGAACTATATTCAACATTTAACATTTTCAATAAAATATTATTTACACTGGACGGAACGCATTTTTACAAAACTTATATCTTCAATGGTAATTCAGTTAGAATGATCACATGGTAATTATTGAACAGGTAAAAATACAGTTAAAATGTACAAGTTTACAATAAACTTTAGGGTAAACTGTACAGTAAAGTTAAAAGTTTAGAACTTAAAAAAACACTATAAATATATGTGCTACGTGCGCATATTACGATGGATTAATTATGAATTTTTAAAAGTTTAGGACATGTTTAATAAGAACTTTGACTCAATCTGATAATAATAAATAAAGCGAAATAGTTTTCCTATCAGCAATAGTGAACTTGGAATCAGAAAGTAAAGCATAATCATGATGATGATGATGCTAATAATAATAACTCATCTACAAAGTAATTCACTGCCGTGACCTACATACATATGAAGTAGATATAGGCATACAGAAAACTCTCAGGTCTCTGGATGAACCTTGAGTGTAACCTATATGCATTGGCGTATGCAATGGGTGTTGATGGGGATTGTACCCCCCCATGCGATGAAGTTTTGTATGTTTAACATAGGATTATGTGAGTTGCAGCTCTATAACCCCCCCCCCTACGATTGGGCCTATAACCCCCTCCTTACGAACTGTTGCATTTGCACGAAATAATGTAGAGTTTTAAATCCATTTCGAGGATGATAGATTCACGTAAATTTGTAAATGTAAGCATTTATAAGAATTATAATAATCAGGAAAAAATTCAGTATGAACATAGACACACACACACACATATATATATATATATATATAAAATTCCAACATAACTGAGATCTGAAAAATGGCATTAAAAACATATGAAAAAGAAAAATTAAACGTACATCAACATTTCAACCTCTTATTATTCCATTAGCCCTTTTCAAGAAATGAGGATATACTGGAATCTAAATTTCACAAACTCTTATGACTCTGACAGAAATTCCCAAATAGGGATTTCGTAAATGGGAACAGGCATTAGTTCTACCGGGTATTTTCGGGACAAAAGAAATAGTTCGCCAAAGCATGCCGTCCGTAAATTAGAGGTTCTTAAATTTGCGAGGTCACTGTACATAATTTTCTTACGAAATCTATAAGTCTTATCATATCGCATAGTAGACTAAACTCATTAGAGTCATCAAGAAATAATTTATCTTTGAAATTTCCTCAGAATAGAATGGAATGTACATTCCAAATTTTGATTAAAATTTCTTAAAACCATTATTTCGACTTGCTTTTTTTTCATTGTACAAACATTTAGAACCGGACGAAAAATGTTATAATATAAAATAACAGTACTGAGTTCATTGAAGGAAAAAAAAGAAAAATATGAGTCATAGTAACTGAAAACGAAAACGCCTATTTAATCAGCTAACAAATATATGAACCAAGCAAAAACTTAAGAAAAACTAATTTTTTGTTATAATGTAAATTCAGTTCTGCTTCGTGCATGCCAGTGGTGAAAAATATCCACAACATTACCAACTTAAAGTTTTTATGGATGACTGAGATTTTAAAATAATAATAAAACACTGGCTGAAAAATACAACTTGTGCAAAAGTACCATGGACGTACGCAGAAAGTGCATAAGTGGGGTTATAGACTCAATAGGGAGGGGTTACAGAGCTACAACTAATATATACTATGTTAAATATACAAAATTTCATTGCAATGGGGGGTTACAACCCCCATCGACACCCCTGCTTACGCCAATGAGAAGTACAGAATATTTAAGGCCAAAAATTTAGTCAAAAACGATTAAACAAAAATAAAAAGTATAGTATACTTTTTTTTATCAAAAATACCTGTTTTATTTAACGTTTTAATCTTTTTATCAACTGCTAAACAATTACGATACACACAACATGAAAATGCACTTAGGGCGAACGAAGATGTCAAAGTATTGCCAGTTATAGGTTTTATCAAGAAAAGCCTTTCGTGCAAAGATACTTCCTGTCTCAATAGGTTTGTTATTTGTTTTGTCAAACCTATCAGATGACCTCCTTAGCGTTTTTTGCAGTATACTTAAATATCGTGTTTAAGATAGGAATCACGTGGATTGCTTCCACGCAAATTCAGAATTCTTTATAAAAAAAAAGGCAAATTTATTTCCCTTTAGTAAATTTCGTAAGTTGTACGCAGTAAGCATTGGTATTAATTTATATACAGAGTGTTTTGTAACTATCGCATAAATTCTGCACAGCGCGACTTTTTGCAAAATTCTAATGAAAAAATGTTAATGCGAAAATGCTGAGCGATCCATATTTAGTGTGTTATTAATGTTGGAAGAATAGCCAATGAGAACAAATTTTGACCACCTTTTTCTTGGCGAGAACCACTTACAAAGTAAATCATGAAGCCCTGTCTGTTATACAAGAAAGCGGGAACCTCACTGGGCTTCTTAATAATTTCCCCTTTTTCCCGAACAATCTACTTTTTCTGAGAAAACTGGAATCGTGACGTAAGGCCTATTACGTAGATTTACGTAAAGCTACCACAATTGGCAATTTTTTCGACTGCTAGAATTAGCTTATTTTGAAAAACGTTTTATTTATTTATTACACATAAATACTTCATACACCTTTGCATTATATATCATTCAAAATAAACATCACATACAACATCATAGAATGATTCATGCACATCGTTCTGTATTTTATACAATATAATAATTAAGAATGACAAATGTTGGTATCACAATGTTGTGATTTAACAAATAACTTAATGATTCACATTATATTATTTGAATAGATATGCCTTAACATTACCATATGATTAGATGCTGGGGTACAAAAACATACTGAAAAAGAATTTGAATGATTTTAAAGTGTTTGAATAATATATACATGTTTTACTTATTCAAACTATGCTAAGGGCTTTCTGTGATGGAACAGACAGCTTAACGTGATTTTGGAAATACAATGAATTTTCATTCATTCAAACAGTTTATAAGTCGAACCCAGTTCAGCTGACTCAAAGACATGGGTGGTCACTACACGATTACTGAATTAAGCTGGGCTGGCACTATATATTTTACCTTCCGGGGCGTACAAGTGTTTTGCTGCCTCAAAAAGACTTTATTTTTTTATAACCCCATTTTGCTGCCCTTATAAATCTGCCTGCAGGGAAATTGCTTTATTGAGATAACTTCTTTGCTGAAACTGTAGGATTACACAATTCTTCAATGTTTTCAGACAGCGTTTTGCTTTCACTGTGGAAGTCACAAGCCCTGTAGAAGAATTTTCGTCAAAGAAAAGCTGACGGATTGGTAAACTTAGCCACAAAATCTATCCACATCATAATTTTTCGAGAACGTAAGGGATATTCTCAAAAAGCAAAAATTGTAAGATTTTGTTATTTTTAAAATTCGCATTTGCATTTTCAAGTAATAATGCCATAAGGTTCTTTTCAAACTTCACAGAATACACTGTTTGTTGCCTTTCATTTTTAATTAGGGCTAAAATAATTAGTTTAAGAATAATTTTTCCACGGCTTAACATACCCAAATAGGCTTTATTTCTTTATCCTTTAAGCAGATAGATTAATATATATTCCAGTGTTGGGTACTCAGCAAACAAATTGGCAAGTCTCCTAACAAATTAATTTAAGCATTGCAGCAGTTGAAATATCTGAGAAATATATTAAGCCTCAAGAGATATACGTCGAAAGATTCAGACCGAGACATTCTCGGATTTGCAAAAATAATTAAAGTTTCCAACCGTAAGAGAAATTGTCATTTGCATTTTGCACTTTATTAGCTGACAAGCGAAACACTAAAGCATTCGAGTGGGAATTTTTTATGAGCTTTCTTAAAAACTCTGATTTGCATAAATCTACTCAAGACAATCCTCTAATTTCTGAGCTCTGTTTCTCCATCGAGTTAGTAAATGTTTTTCTAGTAGCATAACGCTTATTTATGTAATATAAACATATAATTTGTGCATCCATTTTGCATATGGAAACTGCATATCATATCCATATTTATTTATTTCGCATAACCACAATTCCACGCGGGAGTCTTTCTTTCTTTTCAGGAGGGGAGCACTAAAAATATAAATTAAATAATGTCGAATGGATTTAATAGTATAAGAATCGCTGATAACTGTATAAAAACAACTAACGGATTGTATATTTGATTGAGCAATTTAAAAGTTATACAACGAAGTAAAAATACGCTTTTATCTTCTAGTTAACAGATGACCTTGTCGACGAAATTCAAATTAGGACATTAGTGATATTAGTAAATTTTAACATCTGAGCTTAAACTTTGCTTTGTAAGTAAATATTTTGAAAAAATATACTTTACACTTTTCATTTGTTCCATGTGTTAAATTAAAGCAAGCTTCCTGACAGGTTATTTTCTTATCAATGAAGTAAAATTTGTATACATCTACAATTTTGATATAAATATAAATAATACAATGAGTCCACGCTTACAAAACGTGGAATTCGTTAGTATAAGTTTTCAATCCAAACTGAAATGGGATATTCACATTAACAATATCTGTACTTTAATTATAAAAAATATCGGATTGATTCGAAATGTCAGATATATTTACCCTCTTCAGTTGTTCTTCAACTTTACTTCTCTATGATATTTTCCTTTATTTATTGTTACCTTCTAATTTGGGGAAACACCTCTGCGTCTAATCTCATTAGATTTTCCACACTTCAAGAAAGATAATTCCACCGCCTAAATTATGAGACTTACCTTTTCGAGAACTACTGAAATAGATCACTATTATCAGATATTATTAGGCGAAAAATTATTCATCTACACTACTCCCATCTTCGCGTTTGAGATCATATGAAAATATACTAACTTTGACCTCATTTGATTACACTTCATATACGCTTTACAATAAATCTTAACGATCTAATAGAAGAAAACTCACAGACGAATCTTGGGCTTTCACGCTGTTGCTTTGTTCACAGTGTGTGGAATATTCTTCCTAACTCACTTAGATTTATTTATTATGTTACCTAATATAATAAACCACTCCGTGGCATCCATTGGAGAGAGAGAATCATGGTATCACTACTTTTCTTTTTTAAATTATATCTTCTATATATATATATCTATAATTAAAAACCAGTTTTTTTTATATTATTTATCTATTCCTTCCATTTCTAATAATTCAGCAGCAGGGAATTTGTCAGCCCCTTACAGTCTTTATTATTTGCTACTTATATGGTTCAACTGAACTAATAATTTCTAAATCATTATCACTTCACCCGAATAATTTTACCCTTCGGAATAAAATTCAATTTCATTTGGTTTGAAAGTAAAATGTGCTCTCGCATATATTTATTAATATAATTGGGATATAACGTTTGAAAGCCCTGCGATCGGGCATTAGTAACATGTTTGTATAGAACACCGTCATTCAGGGTTCGATGCGCAACTTTGCCGAAAAATAAAGAACTTTTACCAACTAATTTTTCACTGAAGACCGAGAGTTTGCTCCCTGTGTTAAAAGTGGTTTAAATTTTTAAGAAAAAATATAGGCCCACTACTTTACGATGACATAGTTTTAATGCATTTGCTCTGTTGCTCGATTAACCAGGGTTCAGCTTCCAATAAAATCGTAGAACGCGCGTCGTGGATACGCATCACAGTACGTGGTTTCGTTCCCTTGACAGCAGAAGTTTTGATTCTTCGGAAAACAGATGGTTGCAATAAAGATGGTATCATAAAAAATTGTATAATTTTTGCTTGTACTGATTAGTGAAGTATGTCGCCATTAAACAGTTTATTTTCGCAACTGTTAATGATTTTAAGAAATATATATGTTTATCGGATTTTATTTGATTTCGCTTTACCTAAGGGTTTAAGAATTTACTAAGCAAAACCCCTTTTTAGCGGACACCCACTATACAAAAACATGTGTCCCTAAAATACACTGGGCCCATATAGGGGGCAGATGGGGCTCAAGCTCACCCCTAGCCGTTCAAAAATTTGATTTTCCCCATAACCCCATGCATTTACTTTCAAAAGTTTTACAAGCACATTTTAAAATAAGGTACTTTTTAGCTCATTACTAATTGTCAAGCAGTATCAATTATTTTTGTAGCATTTTAGTATCTTGTACATTCACTAAAATTTTTGACAGCCTTGAGAAGAAAGTAATAATTTTTCTCAGACCCCCTCCCCTTTCTAGATGTGCTCATAGGGGCGCCCATGCTAAAAAGTGAGGAATATTACAGCAAGTGGGATTTTTCCGATGAATTTTCATCTGGCCATAAAAATGGGTGTACGGTATCCGAGAGGTGTCCATTAAAATAGGTTTTACTCTATTTCTGAGTTTCTTATTCTACTTTTTCTTCGCCCTCATTCTTGCAATATGAAATTGCTATAAGTTTTTATATCGCCTACAGATTCTATTTAATGCGAAGTAAGACACGAAGGAGAGTTTTCCGAAAGGCGAGTATGGGTCGATATATAGATTATTGGTCGATACTAGGTTATGGCCTTGTACTCCAGAGCCTACTTTATTGCTCATCACAAGATATCGATGTTTGAATTGATCGATAAAGATGCCGATTCATCGTTTATCCTCCGGAAAATATGTTTATTGAAGGTTACGTGAATATTACTTTCAAATACGTTTGGTAAGGAATTTTTAAGGCGGTAATTCGAATCATTTTTTTTTATGATAATAATAATAATAATAAGTTCGTTTATTTTCTACATACATTAAACAATAAAGGTTCTTTTGCATGCAGTAGAATATCCCAGGAACATACTGCAGTATAACATGCCCTGGATCTAAAAATATTACCGCCAATATGTTATGTATTATCTTTTCTCTCACATATTATTAATGACAGAAAATATAAATTGAACTCACATATTAAAACCATATAATTTAGCGTAACGTTATAAATATAAACAAATATGAGTTAAACATTCTCTATATTTTTATATTAAATATTATAACATATACAAAATATTAATATTTCACAATTTTATCAATATGTCCATATTATTATTTGTTACTTTTTCCTTCAATTTTTTTAATAACTTCAGATTATTCGTGTTTTATTTTAATTCTGTTGGCAATTCTTCCTATAAATTTGGATCGTTGTAATCAATATCCTCTAGATCAGTATTTATTTTTATTTTAGTTAGTATTAATTCACTAAAAACTCTTAGTCTATTTCTATCCCTTTGGTTTTACTTTATTTTAATAATTTCCTGATGTTTTCCGTCTTTATTCTTTCGTTCACTTTAAATAGGATGCAGTATTCATGTATTTCATAAATTGGCATTAATTTATACTTCTTAGTAATTGTTGTCCAATCAATTTGTTTGTTATTATTAATTAAATTCATTATTTTTTATATATTTTTAAATAAGTCAGTTTTGATTATCCATCATTCACCCCAAATGAAATTACGGTAGAAAATATAACTATATATAAATAAATAGTACAATTTTATCTCAATTTTACTATGAATATTATTTAAAAACATCATATTAATCCAATTTTTTTTATCATTTTTCAATAATTTTCTGTATTTGGAGGTTCAATTAAGTTTTTATTAATTAATATCAAATCCAAGAGGTGAATTTTTTCAACGATTTCTATTGTTTTTCCTCTATTTTTGTTTGAAAATTTTGAGAAATTGCATGTATATATATTTTTTTTAAATATTACTATGTTCGTTTTCTCTACATATACTCTTATTTCGTTTATCGTAAAAAATTTGTTATATTTCTCATTTTCAGTAATACCCTTTTCCAGTGCTATTTCTAAATTTTTATCACTAGCCAATCCACTAGTGTCATCTGCAAATAAAGTTAAATGAGCAGTGTTCGAAAGGTTAAATATATCATTAACATAAAATGAATACATAAAAAGTCCAAAATTAATACCTTGAGGAACACCACATTTGTTAATAACCTCCTTGATTATCCCATCAATTTGTACAATTTGGTTTAAATAGTAGTCCATGTACTACATCATTCTGCGAAATAACTGGCATCAGTAAAGTCTTTATATACGTTCGTAAAGAGATTATATATTGTCCTTCGTAGCTCAGTGGGTAGAGCCTCCGCCCGGCAAGTGGAAGGTCGTGGGTTCAGGTCCCACCGAAGGCAGAAATATTTATTTTCTTTCGAACGTTTCACCATCTAATCACGCCATACCATCGGCGTTGGTATCACTACGCCAATAAACGTTGATTGATATTGTTGTTTAATTGGCTTTTTTTTGTTAAGTAATTTTTTAATGTATTATTTTCGCCCGTAAACCATAATTATTCAACTTTTCTGGTAATACGTTTCTGTTAATCACGTCAAAAGTTTTGCTTAAATCGTGGAATATGCCTGTTGCATATTATATATTCTTCATTATCTCTCTTAATTTACCTACTGTTCTCAATAGAGCTTCCTCAGTTGATTTACCCTCCCTGAAACTATATTGATAATCATTGGTTGTACGACATTTGTCTATAAATTTTGTAATTCTTTTATAAATTAATTTTTCAAATATTTTTGTAAATGAAGATATTGTAACAATATACCTCTAATTTTCTAATCTCATTTTTGAATCAATTTCATTCCCAAAGTAAGTTTAAGCGATTAATATTGCATTAATCTGACGAAAAAAATAAGGAAAAATAAGTGAATGAATTAGTAATGCTAGAATACTGACCAAAATCATCACTTATCAAATATTTGTATTATGGTAGTATTTTTAATGAAGTGAATGAACGACAAAAATTGAATGGTTTCTAGAGAATCGCATGGCTTTATAAGGAAATGCATTTTTTAAACCCATTCCATTCTCTAGAGGCCATTCAATGTATGTCGTTCATTCACTTCAAAAGAGTTCGGTCAGTTTGAGTCATTTACAGTGAATGACAAATTGACAGAACTTATTCCCTGAATGAGATTGATCATTGTTTTAAAAAAATGAGTTATGTTTTTTTTCATTCACTACACGACGTGTGATTTTGAGTCATTTTATACCCGCTGCCAATCTCTGAAATAGGTGTCCTCAGCTTACCTCGTGGAAAGAATAACCTGTGTATACACACACCTATCAACAAAAATAAAAATATTCAATAAAATCCCCCTAAGTAGTAAATTAAAGCAATTTCACATAAAATTCCTTTAAACACCTTGGTATTAACGGAATTATTATATTGACGCCTTTATTTTAACGGAATGTGGAATAAAACTGTTTTGTGTATGTCGCAATCTTACAGATCTAATACTGTTTTATAGGAAAAAGGCAAAGGGTGAGAAAATGGCGCAATTAGATCTGCCTTCGTTTGCCTGGAGTCAACAAAGAGTGAGGAAATTCTTCGCAATTAATTTGTGTGGGGCAAGTTGCTTCACGGGAATCACTCTTTCGTAGAAAAGCAGCGAATTGTTTGCCTGGATGACCACTAGAAGGATTTTGTGATGAACCAGAGTTAGAGGAGATGTGGGTGTTTGCATGTTAAATTTAGCGTATAGTTTCAGTACAGTACCTCAAGAACTGTAAAGTAGTGACCTAACTTCGTTTCGTTTCCAAGTAGAAGTTAGATGGGTAATTTAATTACAGATAGGAGTATAGTGATTGTACTGATAGTTTGTAGATGGACGTGTAATTTCTGGGAATCTAATTATATGATAGTGCTTTTAATAAAGGTTTATGTTTTATGCAATAAAAAACACCCACAATAAAAAAATACCTCGGATATTATTTGAACAGCACCAGTTTCTTATTATGAAATTCGGGTGAATAGAGATAAAGGAGAGAGCAATTCCACTTTAAGCATCAAATAAAGAAGAAACGGTTCAGTGCAAATACATATTGCACGAATTATTATAGAAGTAAAGAAATCACGATATTGCAAGGCATATTACGACATTATACGAATCGAAAAATTGGCAACTCTGACTGGAATTAAACGTAAAAATCATATTTATTGCTTAAAAGGAAAACTAGAGTTTTCCTCCTCCTCCTCCTTCTCCTCCTCCTTCTTCTTCTTTTTCTTCATCATCATCATTATCATCATCTTCGTCGTCGTCATCTGCTGCGGCGTGAACAGTGATTGGAAAAGTTGGCTGCGCCTGCAGCCTGTATTTCCAGAAAAGACATGGCAAAGCCATAATGATGAGATTTCATTCCTGCCGAACGAAAGGCAATGTATGAGAAAAGTTTAAATCATGGCAGAGTTCCACGATTTAGAAAAGGTAGGACACACATAGTTATATTCTATCTCTTTAAATTCCTTCTCCGCTTCGATGATTGGTAGACAATATGGGCTACAGTCTCTTACCTCTACTGCCATGAATATTTATTTCTGTGCTTGAACATGCGAAGGGCTTTAGATCAATCTGTCCATCCTCCTTCACCTCCCCCTATTTCTGCCTTTGTGTTTGTCTCTAGTACTAATCGAGGTAGTTTATATTTTTCAGATAGATAATTATATTTGAAAGTAAAATTGGTTTTAAACGATAAAATGATTTTCTCTATGGAACATAATTTATTATCCAGAAAAACGTTGAGGGACAATTCATTGAAACATTTTCAGCTTAAGGTTCTTAATGGAATATTCGGAAACAAAATTTTTAACTTATGACAAGGTATTATATTATTCAATAATACAATTTTTCGTACATATATATATACCCACAGTTCTTGAATATCGAATGTAAATCTAGATAGCAACAAGCAAAAGATATGCCCTTTTTAAGAAAATATTACTATTAAATCAATCTAATTTTAACTTAACTTTTGCTGTAAATTAATGGGCAAACTTTTAAGTTCTACGCCATAAATTTGCATTTCTGAAACAGGACAGAGACGGCTAAATATAAAATAAAAATACACACGTGGTCAACAATAATTTGAGCTTCGCTTTATGAGTTCAAAAAATGCCACTTCATCAAGCTATTGATTCAGCTATTGATTCATTGAGCAAAGCCATAAAACTGCTGGGGTTTCTTTTATCTCACTTCAGTGATAGTACGAAAATTGCACTTTAAAACTAAACTGAATTTGCTTAATAAAAATGCTTGGAGCTCAAAGTATAAAATATATATTTTACCATTCAAAGTTTGGAATATTTGGAATTTGTTAAAAACGTGCGAAAGTGCGAATTATGTATCGTTACAGAATAAGAAAAATATTTTTGTGCAGATCGAGCTTATTAATAAGATTATATACTAAGTTGGTACTTTTATATTCATTTGTTCAATAAACTACCAAAATTATATTTATTTTTCTTATCGTGAGACTGAAAAATAGTTTAGACTGAAAATTTACTCTTGAATATAAACGCTGCTTCCTCAGTTTTAGTTTTCAGAAATTCCTTCTGAACTTCGTGCTGTATCTTTCACTAAAAATATAGGGCAGTGTCGATTTCAAAGCAGTTTCATGCGATGAAAAAGGCAGTGGCAGGACGTGAATCGATCGCAATTCTTTCCCCCCCTTTCTTAATTTATTTACTCGGTAAAGGTTTTCGCGCGTATTATAGTAAATTATAAAACATGAATAAAAAATCACTACACATTTTTTCACATTTTGAGTCACTTAGTGATCATTTTTTCGCCATTTTCTAGTTAGCACAGCAGCGTTATAACTACTTTTGTTATAATGATAGCTTAACTATTTCACTATTCCGGAATCCCAGTAATGTTAAGCTATTTTGCCATGGCTTTAGCTTCATAAAATTTCCAGATCCTTGGATATTATGTAAAAAACATTCGTTATATCATTGGGATTCCAAATAAAAGGTAATTTTATACACTTCCTGGATATATTTCTCGAAAATATGTCTTTTCTATGCTTACTATAGATATATATATCTAGCGGTGGCGTTAGTATATACGAGGCGTTAGCGAGTAATAAAGCCAGGCATCTGCTCATTTAATAAAAGCGTCAATGAGTCATTAGTAATGACGTCATACGTACCCAAATAGAACGCGACATAATATGAATCACTATGTGTTTGAATTTTGTGTTAGAGTAGAGATGTGCTTTCGTTCATGTCGAATTTTAGCTTTTTAATCAATATTCTGTACGTATATTGATAAAGAAATGTCTTTAATAGTAGACCTCTCAGAAAATCAGTAAAATTTCATATTTTTCATAATAAAGAACGGGCCTGGCAATTTATTATCATCTGATTTTCTGCCAGGCTCTTTTTCCAAGTACAAGCACGAGGACTAAGCGGTCGCTTATGTGTTTCGGCGCTACTGCATATGTTAAAATTATTGATTTTCTCACACATAATTTGAAACGCATGAAATGCTTTATTATTTTATAGTTCGTTCCATACTGTTGTATTTAAATGTTTGATTTCTTGTTGTATTAGCAAGAATTGTATTATAAAATAGAGAGGATGTTAAAATGTTAAAAAGTTCATATATATGCACTCACATTTCCAGTTAAAAACTTTAATACGATTTACCTACATTTTAAAGTTATTTACTGACTTTACTGTTTATAGATTATAGCTTTGAAAATCTGCTGTTCCTTTAATATCGTTTTAACCAAGATTGAGCGTTGTTTTAATTATCTATCCAAGCGTATGGTTAAGATAATTAAGACTAATTCACCAACTTTTAAAACTTCGGTTAGAGCGTTTCTGAGCTATTAGGGAGAGGAAGAAGAAAAAACCATGACTCAGACGTCTCTTAATCCAGCGAACTTTATGGCTTTCTTCGGCAGACAGATCCAATGAGACCTTGCCATATCAATCCTACTTTCATACTCGTATTTTCAACCTCACATCTTACACAATTAATTGGAGATGCGGGGTGGGAATGAATTATAATTAGTAGGATATGTCCATGTTCCAATGCTCGGAAAAGAACGCTTTCAACATAATCAAAAGGAAAACTGGCCCTGCGATAGTGCAATGGTACCGGATTCACTTCGCGTGGCGTGATGATGGGTTTGACGCCCAAGGGAGCCAAAAAGAACGCTTATGGGCTAATTAATCACTGTAGTTCAGGGGTTCATTCCAGAGCCTTTAAGAAGTTCGGATTCCTCGAAAAACAGTTGGCCACGCCGAAGATTGACCTTTGGTGTCCTTGGGCCGTAAGACTCACAAAAAAAAAAAAGTGCAACAGAATCAAAGACAAGCTACTTTGTTTTTCATGACACACATTTATGTATATACACTGAAGTGCCAGAAAAACAGATATACCTACCTCCCCCCCACACGCAGAAGTGCCGCAACACGACGTGGCATGGACTCGACTAATGTCTGAAGGTATCCTGGAGACAATTCACACCAGGAATCCTGCAGGGCAGTCCACAAATCCATAGGAGTGCAAGGAGGTAGAGATCTCTTCTGAACAGCACGTTGCAAGGCATCCCAGATATGCTCGATAATGTTCATGTCTGGCGATTTAGGTTGCCAATGGAAGTGTCTAAAGTCAGAAGAGTGTTCCTGGAGCCACTCGGTAGCAACTCTCGATGTGTGGGGTGTCGCATTATCATGCTGAAATTGTCCAAGTCCGTCGGAATGCACAATGGACATGAATGGGTGTAGGTGATCGGACATGATGCTTACGTACCTGTCACCTGTCAGAGTTGTCTCTAGACGTATCAGGGGTCCCATATCACGCCAACTGCACACGCCCCATACCATCACAGAAGCTCCACCAGCTTGAACAGTCCCCTGTTGACATGTAGGGTCCATGGATTCATGAGGTTGTCTCCATACCCGTACACGTCCATCCGCCTGATGCAATTGGAAACGAGACTCGTCAGACCAGGCAACGTGTTTCCAGTCATCAACAGTCCAATGGCGGTGTTGGCGGACCCAGACGAGGCGTAAAGCTTTGTGCCGTGCAGTCAACAATGGTACACGAGTGGGCCTTCGGCTCCGAAAGCCCATATCAATGATGGTTCGTTGAACAGTTCGCACGCTGACACTTGTTGATGCCCCAGCATTGAAATCCGCGGCAATTTGAGGAAGTGTTGCACGTCTATCTCGTTTAACGATTCTCGTCAGTCGTCGAATGTCCCGTTCTTTCAAGGTCTTTTTCCGGCCGCACCGCTGTCGGAGATTTGATGTTTTACCGGATTCCTGATATTCACGGTATATCCGTGAAATGGTCGTACGCGAAAATCCAAATTTTGTCGCTATCTCGGAGATGCTATGTCCCATCTCTCTTGTGCCGACTATAACGCCACGTTCAAAATCACTTAAATCTTGATAACCTGCCATTGTAGCGGCAAGAACCGATCTAACAGCTTTGCCAGACATCTCTTGTCTTATATAGGCGCTGCCGACCGCATCGCGTTACGCTGATTGGTTGCAAAGCTCCGTTATTTGCATACGCACACCTGTACCCGGCCACCCTTCCCAATGAAACCCTTGCACAATCCTCCTCCGCACGCCTGTACCAGTTTTTCTGGCACTTCAGTGTATTTACTTCTACTTCCCGTCTCTAATGGGGACTCCGCTCCATTTTCAGAAGAAACATGTAGCCTTATTAAACTTAAATATGTTAATCATTTTCTTCCGTGGATAATTGCTTTATAAGGACTGAGTTAGAAAATTTATAACCTACACGTGAAGAACATTTTGTCTGTAATTCATTAGATTATTTGTAAGAACAAAAAAAAAACAGATTATTTATTCTCCTAATTCATATATGCCGAAGGAGTTTCGTTTGAGCTGTAAATTGTAGATGACATATAATTGACTAATTTAATAAATTCCTTCACAAACCTAAAACTTAATGCATGATCTGAAAAAATTAAATCAGATATTGCGTTAATAGTGAAAAATATTTTACATTATTTGAGAAAAGTAATGAAATGTTTGGTAAAAGTGGTGAAATATCAATCAGTCAATCAATCAATCTTTATTTTGCCAAGACTCAAAATTATACACAATCAAATACGGTGTAGTAAACCAACACCATGATTTGTGGCTTGGCAGGAAACCCGAGGAAAAAGATTATATAAAAACGGCTGGACGAGTATCGGCCCCCCCCTCTGCCTTCCTTCACGAGTCTAGGCCCCTATACTCTGCCTCATGAACTAATTTTTTCCAAATAGCGATGTTTTGATTCCAAATGAAGTCAAATCCCGATAATCGACTCTTCTGAGCGCATTTACTGATGTAAGGTTTTTCGTTGGAGATCTTGATATAAATCTGAATTCGAAACACTATTATTAGAAAGCACGAGGAATAAGCTTCTTCCAATAAAATATATATATAGAACTAGGAAAATAGAGTTACGTCGAAAGGATAAATGTAAAAATGTCTTACTATTAGCCGTTTTAAGACTGATAATACTATGGGGGGGGTGTTCGAAAAAAATGAAAAGCGAAATTTGAAGACCTACCGACGTCGTAAAACCACAAATTTGGAAGCAGGGAAATCCGTTTGTGAAGATACAATGAGTTATTACGATTTTGAGATGGAAATGAGATTGAAAATGAAGCAGTTGAGAGAAAATGACTGAAAATGAAACTGAAAGTAAAGCAGTTGAATACAAATTTGCAGGAGTGAATTAAAAAGCCGGCATTCATATGAAAAGTTCTATTGCTCATATTTATAAAACTGAGTATATATTTGACAAAAGTGATGAAATATTTGATAAAAGTGGTGAAATATTTGATAAAAGTGCTGATGAAATTGATATAAATGGTGAAAGGTGTCAAAACACTTTTTTCCTTCTTCAACGACAAATATATACTTGCTGTGGATTAAAGATTAAACTTGCATGTCTTAATAATGCTTTAATTGATTGCCCTATCCAATATCCTTGAATAAAACACAATTGTGAAAATAATAAAATAAAGAAAATAAGCCCCGTATATTAGCGAAAGAGTACATTTAAGAGGAAGGGACGAGGAAATCGGATTATCTTCGGAACGTGATTTTTCAATCCGAAGTTTCAACTTTCCAGATGAAGAAATTTTTGGGCTTCTGCCTTCCAAACAATTTTGGCAGCGGCTTCTACGTTTTCACGAAGCCCTAAACTGTTTATAAAGTATTTTATTTAATCCTTTTATAGATAATATATATAATTCTTATGTAGATATTATATATATTTAATTTGTAGGTATTGCGTATAATTCTCATGTAGGCATTGTATATAATTCTTTTACATTTATTGCATATAACTTTTTAGGTCTTATATATAAAACTTAAGATACTATATATAATCCTTTTAACCATTTGACGACCATGGGATATATGCGCCTCATAACTTCAGAAATTATTTTATAAATTATCGAATACGAATAATTTATAAATTATATTTTTCCATGTTATTGAGACATCAGAACCTTAATATTGGCAAAAAAAATTAAATTATTATTTAAAAATATATCGTAAACTTTTTTTTAAACATCGCAAATGACCAACCAACTCTGGCGATTTTAAATAAATAACTAAATAAATAAATAAATAAAATATTTATCGCAAATTTTTCAATTTGAAATTTATATTTTAGTACGTACTGACTTTTATTAAGTTAATAAAATCATACTTAATGATATACAAAATTTGTTTTTTCCATAATATAGAAATTAAACGCAGGGACCCATTTGTCCCTGTGGTCCGTAACAGAATGAATGAAACCAACCTAATATACAAGGGGCGTTGGCATGGAAATTAGTATCTCGCCAGAGGGCGCTTTTGAAAAATTACTAACCAAGACGCCAACGAACAGACGTTTTTTGTGCGAGAACGTTGATACTGCGCATGCGCACTTTCACCCTATACTTTCGAAACAGCAGGTGGCGTTTTTATTCCACAGTGTGTCACCGAAAGCTGAGAAAGACAGATATCCATTTTTTTGTAGCTGTGTGAGTATTTCGAAATATTTCTTCTGTGCTAATTAAAGTTCAGTTTGAATGTTTATTGATTGCTATTGCTGTTTTATTTTCGTCAATATTATTATTTTGATCGTAAACTGTGTGCATTATGTCAAAAAGGAAAAAAAATGTATAGATTTTTTATATGTCGGATCAGGAAATTAGAGAACTGTTGTTTGCGGTGGATAGCGATGATGAAGATGGCTTGATATTGGACGAAGAGGACTGAATGTTTTTAGAAGATGTTGATACTATTAGAGGTGACGTAATAATCGAGGATGATAGTTGTACTTCGAATTTGGTGCAACAAATCAGTCCGAGTAAATCTTCTTTCTTCTTTCAACAAAGCATACATCGACCAATGCAGCGGTGCTGGCCCTTCATCGGCAAATAAGAGACAAATAGAAAATACCAAACAAGATACTGTTCTCAACACTTTCTGCAGGAAACAAAAGATACCAAAAAGAAATTTGACGCTAGTTGAAAAGCAAATAACAAAAAAACTGAAATGTTTGAGTGAACACAACATGATCAAAATTGTGACCCGAAAGAGATGCGCACAAAGTGCTACACAGAAAAAAGAAAATCGAACAAATAATATCTGTGAAAAATGTAATGTACATTTGTGTTTCACGACAGGGCGAAATTGTTTCGCTGAATTGCATTCAAAGTGAATCTGGTAAATTTTATTCAGGATAACTTCTATTTTCATTCAAAATTACTTTTACTTTCGTTCAAGTTTTTTTTTCATCTTTATTCAAAATTACTTATATTTTTATTCAAGGTTACTATTATTGAGGGCCTTACGCAGGATCTTTCTTTGAAGGCTGACTTTGATGTCTAACTCTAAGCTATATGGATAACAAGTGGAGCTAATTTTTTGTTATCCTTCGAAGCTTGATCAATTATTTCTGTGAGAGTGGGGGGTGAAACCACCCCTGCGTACATACTGTCATGCTCCTATTTTTATTCAAGATTGCTTTTTCAATTGAAGATTAAGTGTACGTAATGTCATTTATTATACAATTATTTCTGAGTTGAATAATAAATTAATCAAAGATTGGAAAAAGTTGCAACTTTGCATCTCTTATGGACCACAGGAACACATATATCCCATCAATTTATACAAAATCTACTCAACTAATTTTCACAAAATTTCACACACATGTCACTTGCATCGCCCTTAGTTTTATGTACTAAAACTTCCCATACTCTACCGAAAAGCTTATGATTCTCAAAGTGTTAATGCAACTCTATATAATTTTACAGGTGTCACATATAATTCTCTTATAGACATAATATTCACAATTTATTATCTAAATTTAATATGAATAGATATTTTATAACTATTATACCGAATTATTCTACAGATATACGTATATTATATATGACTCCTTTACAGATATGGTGCATAATTTTTATAGCTGATGTGTGTAATTCTTTTATAGATATACCATCCTCCATGTATAAGCTAATATAATTTGATTATAAATACAAGTGTTTATTAATTGAAACACTGAACAGAAAATTGATTTTTCATCCATTTTAAGTTGTTTCCAATGATTAGCAACGCCGTTTTTGGACCAATTGGCCTGGATTCGACTACCAGCAATTGTAGCTGCGTGCAAATGCATTGTGGAGGTCAAATTAAAACGTCTATCCCGTTCCTGATAAACCATAAAGAAGTTTTTAAATACAAAATATAAGAATACTTTCGTCCTTTGGAAGCTATATGCATAGTGCATGCTTAAATAAATGAATTTTTAATATTGAAAAAGTATTTCTTATGTGATATAGTAAATGAAACGGAACTGAAGTTTCCATATCTGATTTTCAGTCTCAAAATTTCGTAACTCAAGAATATTGAAAAGAAAATTCTGTTGCACCGGGCTTTACTATTTAATAGTTTATATATATATATATATATATATATACTAATAACTACCCCGGGAAGGAGGACGCGGACAAGCGGACCTCAAAGACTTACATGACAAGCAGATCCAGAGCATGAGGCAATACTTCCAGTTGAAGAGTCCCCGATCGCCACTCATCCAAGCCATAATACAAGCAGATGCAAATTACACGCCACTAAACCTGTGTAGTACCGAAGAGCGTGTCCTGGAGGCAGCCAATGAACAGAAACTAAGATCTTGGGCGGGAAAACCGGCCCAAGATGCAGACATAGCTTTTCGGAAGGATTTCTTTAAATTTTTTTGAAAATATTCGGCTCTGTTTCCACTATTTGAGCATAAACCATTTTCGAAAAGCGTTTGTATATTTATATTCTTTTTTATACCTCTGCATATTTCTATTTTGCATGTATCAAATGTATCTACGTATGATTTTCTATTTTATTAATTTTACGTTTAATTTGCCTATATTGAATACTTTATTTTTTATAGTTACTGTCATAATATTTGGATTTGTACATTCTGGTTTTTTTTGGCGCCTTTGAGTCTTGGGTATCTCGCTAAATACATCTGGCTTATCTGATTTACTTGTATTTTGCAACATACCTCCAGAAAAGGCGCCAAGCATGTAGTCCTAGAAAAGGTCCCAGACGACAGTTCTGGGGCTGTATGCTTATATTACGTCGTATTTTAAATGCGTGTGTGTATATATATTTGTATGTATATATATGTCTATGTTTGAATATTGTATTTTCTATTAATCTTTTCTCTTACCTTAATCCTATCCAAATTTATTCATCTAATTCGCTCTGATTTTTTTTATATGCATTATTCGTCTTATATATGCATTTGCTATTTTGCACTCTATCATCATCATCATATTCAACCATTATCTATCCACTGCTGGATGAAGGTCTCTCCAAATGCTTTCCACGCAAGTCTATCCTGGGCCATTCGTTTCCACGTCACCCCAACCTCTTTTCTTATTTCATCCACCCATCTAGTTTGAGGACGTTTTCTAGGTCTTCGGTGGTCTCTTGGAATCCAGTTCAGAATTTCTGTTGTCCATCGTTGATCAGTTCTTCTTGCAATATGCCCAGCCCATCGCCATTTCAGCCCTTTTACTTTAACAATGATGTCCTCTACTCTAGTTTGCTCTCTCACCCAAGTGTTCCTTTTTCGATCTCTCCTAGTTATTCCAAGCATGCACCTCTCCATGCTCCTTTGCGTTGTCTGTAACTTTCGTATTGCTCCAACTGTTAGACTCCATGTCTCTGATCCATAAGAGAGGACTGGCAATACACACTGGTTGAAGACTTTTCTTTTTAGACATAAAGGCAATTTCCCCTTCAGGATAAAACTGTTTCTTCCAAATGCACTCCAGCCAAGTTTAATACGTCTGTTGAGTTCTTTCATAATGTTGCCATCCATTGAAATCAGCTGGCCAAGGTAAATATATGAATCAGCAATTTCTAGCTCAGTGTTGTCAACTTGTATTTTTGTTTCCTCTACAAAATTATTGAACATGATCTTAGTTTTTTGTAGGTTCATCTTGAGTCCAACTTCTTCACTTCTAGTTGAGAGCTCTTGTACCATGTCTTGGAGTTCCAATGGGTCCGTTGAAAAAATAACAATGTCATCAGCAAACCGCAGATGATTTAAATATTCACCATTTATTTTTATTCCCTTGTTATTCCAATTTATCAGCTGAAAAATCATCTGTAAAGCAGAAGTAAAAAGTTTTGGAGAAATGGTATCTCCCTGCCTCACCCCTTTGCCAAGTTTGATAGTTTTGGTATCTTTATGTAACCGAAATTTTGCACTTGCATTTTTATACACACGTTTCACCATGTCAATGTACACATCCTCAATGTCTGTTGATCTTAAAGAGTTGATGACTGCTGATGTTTTTATAGAGTCAAAGGCCTTCTCATAGTCAATAAATGCAACACACAATGGAAGTTCATATTCATGTGTTCTTTCAATTAATTCTCTTAATACTTGAATATGGTCCACTGTACTGAATCCACTTCGAAATCCAGCTTGTTCTCTTGGTTGAGCTGCATCTAATTTTTTCTGCAGGCGATGTGTTAGAACTTTTGTGAAGATTTTATAAATAGCAGGTAACAAGCTAATTGGTCGGTAATTTTTCAAATCCTCTTTATCACCTTTTTTATGCAAAAGAATTACTGTTGCAGAATCCCATTGGTTTGGTATGTT
>QLNU02003225.1:119112980-119143236 GCA_006491805.2 Dysdera silvatica | reverse complement strand
GGACGAAAAATTCGTTAAATTGATTTTAATAAAGGCCTCGTTTTCTTCTATTATTTTGCTGCAACCAATATCACGATCAATACAACAGGTATAGCCCTTCCTGTTTCTAACGATATGATAAATACGGCATTCTCTTTTTTCAATTACAATGGTAAGCCCTTTTTCCCATGTCTTTGCAAAATTACATGTTCGATTCTATTTTAGGAATAAGTACACCAAGTTTCAGATTCTTCACTAAACCATAAACTCTCGGTATAGGGATACTAATTTTACGCGAGTAAAAATCCATGTCCATTACTTCTGAAACTTGGAGAATTCAGGTAATACTCAGATAGCAAAGCTCGTTCTTGAAACATCATGAGGTTATTCTAGAAATCCTCAGAACATTCCTAGGACAATCTTTGCTTTCTGGGTACCCTGAATGGACTGTGCATGTGCAAGTAGAGTTTTATATTGTCATATATAATTTATTTCTTTTACCTTTGTTCATAAGTACATATCCTCATCAACAGCAATTTTCAATCATTCGGTCACCACAGCCAAATTTCTGTTCTAAGATGGGGCTCGTTGTGTCACTTCCCTTATGGAGTGACCGTCACCGATTCTACTTCACAGCTGTGCTCGGACGAGTGCCGGTATTCTTGGCAGAGGACAGTAAAATTTAAAGTCATTTACTGAGTTAGCTAGGCTTAAGTAATGGTTAAATCCCTGAAATTAAGCAAAAAATAGATAAATTAAAACGGAAAACGTATTAAAAAAATCATGAACGATTTATGATCTGAAGCAAGGTTTGACATATTTTATGTTACAAAATATTTACAGTCGATAAATTATGTAATAATATTAAAATTCTTAAAAAAAGGTAGAAATATTTATGAGTAAACAATTAACTATTTATGAATATGGAGCTTCCATAAATACACGTATATCATGAATTTTTCCAACTTATTTTTTGTGTATTGTCCATTTGCAATGTCGCAAATCTTATATTCCTAAATTTAAATTTAACTTTATAAAAATGTCGGTTCTAAACCATTTGTTTCTGATGTTTTCTTGGTCAGAAATGTCGAAATCCTCGTTTAAAGCATTTATAATTTTCAAACCGCTTACTTACTAAACCGCTTACTTACTAACACTTACCTAAATTTTTTTGAAAGCGTAGAGTTTTTCTACTATTTTGTGTAATTTCTTTTATGTTTATAAAATCTTTTATTACAACCTTCCCTTTTTAAGGAATAATATTTCTGTTATGACTCATTCTTGATTTTTGCTGTATTATTTCTTTATTCTCTCTATTTGGTTACATATGTTATTTTTACTTTAGTAGAATAATACTAACATATTTGTTGGGTGAGGTTATTGCTTTAAATTTTCAAATTTACATTAAATATATTTCATGGGTGCCAATCCTTCCGATTTACCTTGAAGGCTTCCGATTTTTTATCGATCTTCCAGTCGAAAACTGACTTTCGGAGATTTCGTCTAAAATCCCCAGTGTTTTTTAAAATACTGATTTTTTTTAAAAAAATTAAATACCTATTTTTCTTGATGCATGTTTATTTAAATTTTTGCGCATATGTGCATATTTAATAATAAATATGCATAAATAAACTCAAATATCGGTAAAAAAGTCGAAAAAATTCGTCTTCTGTTGACGGCGCATGCGTGGCGTGACGTGGAATTTTAGCTCCAGCTATGACGTAGAGTGATGCCCCTGCACAACGAAATCGCGCATCTGTATTTGTAGTTGTTGGGGAAGGCAAGAAAGAATGCGCTACACCGTTAAGGTTTTGGTCAAGCATGTGACTTTGTGTAGGGAAGCCATGTGTTAGACGTATCTGGTATTTCTTTGCTCCGGAAAGAAAGTTTTGTTTTTAGGTGTTTTTGAAAACAACGTTAATGAAGCTGACCGTTAATAAAAGGTACTACCAAACGTTTAAAGCCGAATATATGAAGATGTTTAATTTTATTCAAAAATCAAGACTGGGGCCAAAATATGCTTTCTGCACGTGTTGCGGTAAAGACATAAGCATTACTCACGGTGGTAAACGCGATATTACTTTGCATTCTGAGACTGTTAAACATAAGGAGACGTTCAAGGCTGTAGAGTCTAATCATAGTATCAAGCCTTCATTTTTTGCATTTAACGATACCTCCATGATTAACGCTGAATGTTTATTTACATCGTTTTTGATCGAACATAATTTGCCAATGAATTGCAGCGATCATGCGTGGATGCTCTTTCGGAAAATGTTTCCTGACAGCAGTATTGCAAAACAATATGGATCTGCAAGGACCAAAACTTCTGCAATTATGAAAGAAATGTCCGCAAAGGAATCCTCATCACTTGTTGAAAATTTAAGGTGCTATCCATTTTCAATTGCAACTGATGGAAGCAACGATGTTGATTCAAAGCTGTATCCAATAGTGGTAACTTTCTTCGATCCTTTATGTGAAAAAATTGTGAATTGTCTTTTATCTATGCCATCTTTGAAAGAAGATGCTACTGGGTTAAATATTGGAAATCTTCTGGTAAGTGCTTTACAATCTAAAAACCTTGCGATTTCTAATTGTGTTGCCTTTAGCTGTGATAATGCACCTGTTATGATAGGAAAAAAAGCAGGTGTAGCAGCGGTGTTAAAGAATCATCACCAAAATATTGAAATTATGGGCTGTTCCTGCCACCTTATTAACTTAGCAGCTGAAAAGAGTGCTGCATGTTTGCCATTTAAAATCGATGAAATTTTGGTAGACATTTACTATTACTTACAAAAGAGTTCGAAAAGAAAAGATAGGTTGAAAATTCTTCAAGAATTTCATGAGACTGATATAAAAAAGGTATTAAAACACGTTAGCACTCGTTGGTTGTCTGTTGGAAAGTGCTTAGAGCGTATAATCCAGCAGTGGCAACCTTTGATCAGTTTTTTTAAGGAAGAGGCCATGAAAAGGAATCAAATCACCCCACTTTCTTTCTTTACTATTCCCTCTATCAAAGTTTCGGTTGAAAATGCAGATAAAGTGAAAGAACGTAACAGCAAAAAAGCATCGCAGAAATTAAAAAGGAAAGCTCAAAATTATGTGGATATTTCTAAGAAACAAAAAACTGAAAACTCCATGTCTCGTGAAGAAAGGTTGTTTTATTTTCTGTCGGAAGATATCAATAAGGCTTTCTGTTTATTTTTATCTTATACTGTGCCTGTATTTGAAAAAGCAAATGCTCAACTTCAGTCTGCGGAACCGCATATTCATATGCTAAAATCTGTTCTCTTAAAATTGTACAGAGAAATGCTAGTGAAATTTGTAAAACCAAGCGTCACAAAATTATGTAGTGATATTTTGAAAGTCCACTATCATGAGAGGAGTAATCAAAAAGATGATGTTGATATCTTAATTGGAAATGGAACACTGAAAGTAATCCAAGATTTTAACATCCATGATAAAAATGAATTTTATGAAAACGTCAGAAGCTATTTCATAGCAGCATGTGACTACATGCACAATAAATTTCCTTTTGAGTTAGAAGTGTTACATCATGCAGAGGTTACACAAATATCGAATTTTGAAAATGCATCATTTTCCAGCTTAAAATATTTTACAGAAAAATTTCCTGTTCTTTTGTTCAATAATACAGAAGATGAAGCTGTTGATGCTTTACAAACAGAATTCAGTGAGTTCCAGGCTTTCGAAGTTCCACAAACTGTGAGTAATGAAGGTAGCATTGATGCACTATGGACAGTCATAGGTAGAATAAAAAATTATATTGTAAATTAAAATTTAAACGACTTTCTCAGGTTATGCTGTCAATACTTACGATCCCTCACAGTAATGCAGCATGCGAGAGAGTCTTCAGTCAAGTGAAGAAAATTAGAACTGACTTCAGGTCAACCATGTCTGATGACACATTAGAAAATTTACTAATAGTTAAATGCAGACAACATGTGAAATGTTACGAGAATGTATTTGACAAAAAATTTCTCAAATGCAAAATCTTGCACTACAGCATTTGTAAATTCTAAGAATTAATATTGCGTTTAATACAGTTTAATCCTCTATTATTATTAATTTAATAAATACTTAATTTCCTCATTGTGCCTGTTTTTCATAAATTATGTATGATTTTGTTTAATTAAAACATGGTGGCCTGCCCGCGCTCGAGTGATTGTATACAGATGTTTCACTTCTAGTGGTTGACACGTATGACATTGTAGTTAAATCTAGGAGAGTGGTATTATTAATCGCGTAATTTGCGTTTGGTGGAATTTGGAGCTTAACTAGGTGTGTTGTAATAAGTTAATTCTTGTAAATGAATCCTTATTATAGATGCAACTATAAATTGAGTTCGTATTTATACCCTACTGTTTCACCACGTATATAGCTTGAAGTCAAATCATGGATTTTAATTGTCTTACGCCCCGTTAGTTAATTACCTTATTTTAAAGGCTTACCATAATTTAAGGGTAGCATCTGTGGTTTTGCAATATGAATAATTTAACCTCGCCTGCTAATACCACTCCCTGCTTTTCCAATTTCATATCTTTGCGGTTTATTTTCGTTCATTTATGATTCTCTAAGGCATTTCGAGCTTCTTGATAATCACGAGCCCTAGCACTTCCCTTTTCTTAGCTGATCTGTTTGCGTTTCTTTCAAAAATATTTATATTATACTTCACATCAAAGCAACTATTTCAGAGAAATTAGTATCTTATAAGCTTATATGAAACGATCTTATGCGATATATTGTAAGCAGGTTATCGCTATAGCCCACCATTATTTATGTTGTTAGATGAAAGAGTTTTGCATCATATGCAATTTGATAATATTTTTAACACTGAATAAAGGAACATTGTATTGTGAGCCTTCTATCACAAGAACTTGGATTAAATGCAATATTTTTAGTAATTAATTTAAGAAATAAATTGTAAACTTTTTATCAAATTTTAAAATAATAATATTTAATTTTTTAAACTTTGGTTTATATTTCGAAATTTGGTGTTTTTCCCAATTTGATAGATATTTAGAAAAAAATGAAACATAATTTTTTTAAAAATCTTAAAGGAACAACGTTCATTTTAAAAATATATTGTCGTTATATGGAAGGCTAAAGAAACCACTCTGAGTTTTATATTAATTTACTAATTTCAGGAAAGTTTTTTGATACGTCTAGAAAACTAAAAAATCACCTTTTCAACATAAATATACTGAATATTATGATCTAATTTTTATTAAATTCAAGATGAGAGAATGTTTTTCACAATATCGGTTGGTTTGTTCCTTTTAAAATAAACCCTTGAATGTACAATCAGCTGAAAGTGATTTCAGCTCTCTGAGTTCTTTGGTAAAGATTGGGGAAATATATATGTCATTCACTCCTATGTTTGTTACCGAAGTCCATAAAATTGAACATCATTACAAACACAAAACAACGCAATGTTTATATCGCAGATTGGAATTGAATGCGAATTGTAAACATTTTTCTCTCGTCATGTATCTAGAAAATGCAACCTATTTTTTATCCATTGTATGTCATAGGTCACGACATTCCATTTTCAAAATGACTTTACGTCAGTAAATAAATCTAGAACCGGGTTACACATGTTCTGCACTTTGCCAGAGGTAAAAGTAATCATTATTTATATGGCGCCACATGTGGTTCTTATTGTGAATGTTTTTAGAACTTAATCAATGTGCTCTGGATGTAGATTAGTATAGTCTATACATTTAAATATATATTTAGGAAAGAAATCATTGTGTTTGTGGCTTTTTTCTCTCTCGAAACCTGATGCCCACACCCATCACCATCTATTTATTTTCTTAGGGGTACACTATAATGCAGAAATTGATTAAATGTGCCGGCAATCTATTTTATTGCCTTATGCATCGTAATATCATCTGTCTTTTCCATCTTGGTGTCCATATCATCATTGTATCGTACGCTTGACCATAAAACCAGTTTTTTTTTGTATAGAAGATGAGATTCGTATTACCGTCAATAACAAGTATTGATGTGTTATTGGATGCAAAAATAAAATGACATATGCCAATTTTGCAGAGGGTGGGCGGAAATTAAAGAAAATTGCAGAAATGACAAGAGAAAATTACCCAATGTCCTAATGATCACTGACAATAATTATAGTCTATTAACACATTTTCATCCATGAAACATTTTGTGTTTAAAATATAAAGTATCTTCCATAAAATATATATGCATGATTTGAAAAATTAAAAAGTTTCTACTTCTAACATTTAGTTTCACGTTTGAAACTTTATCTAGTCCGGAGGTGGGAAATCCGCGGCTTTATGGCCACATGCAGCCTCCGGGGCTCTGAGGTACGGGCTTTTGACCCAGTTTAAATTTTTCCGAAAAATCCCGTTATTTTTATTAATAGGATTCTATTCGCCTTCTTTATTTACATTTTAATCCTAAAATGATTAAAATGAACCTAAGTAAAGTATAAAATAGTATTCTTGAAAAAAAGATTTAATGAAATAATATTCCTTAAATGACTGACAAAATCAAAATACATGGAGCCTTCTAACATAAACAGTTAATTTAATGCCGCCTTTTAACATTAACAGCTAGTTAATGCGGCCTTCTAATATTAACAGCTAATTTAATGCAGCCTTCCAACATGAAGAAGTTCCCCATCCCTACTCTATTTCTTCATTAGATGTTATATATACTCGGATATGCAGGGTTATAATCGAATAAGTCCTTCCTCATATGAAAAGAGAATCGAAAGAAGAGAATCCCGTAACAAGCTACGGCTTTACATCCCTTCCATTTTAATACAAAGCCTAAAATAATTTAATATAAAACTACTCTTACATTACTATAACTTCTATACTTCTCAAGTTATATATCAAAAAATGTTATAAATCGGGTTAAATAAAATTATTATTATAAAATTAACTCTCAGTGCTTATTTTTGTCCTTTGTAAAAGGGAGAGATTTGTCTAATATATCCCATCATCCTTATGGATATTTAAAAGGACCTTGGTATATTAGATTTTAATAATATGGGAAATGGAACAAATTATAGGGCTTTATTTTTGCATACCATGAACTTCCTTGATTCGAGCTCAGCCTGTGAGCCACAGGGACCCCAGTGTATGCTAAAAGCCTGAACGGTATTCAGAGTGTTGTGGGTGAATGGTGTATATGAAGGAAAAAGCAATACCACATGCGCATTTTTCATTTACTTTTGTGAAATACTCCTCTACATATTTGCTTACTTCGAGAGCTTCCTGAAGTCAAGAATAATATGCCAATGTTTAATAAATTTGCAGACACTCTGAAGCTCAAAGATCATCAAAGAAAACATCACATTCACGTTACTAACCCGCGCGTTCTTTGTAAAGGCCAACATGCTCGAAGCCATTTTAAGCTGAAGTGGATGGAAATAGACAGATGGCGTAGTATCTGGAATTCTACGCGTTCCATTGGTTTAAAATCGCCTAGTAAAAGGTGGACGAAATCGTATGATCAGGCGATAGCATTTTGAGCTTTGTTTTCCATATTTAAATTATGTTCATTTACAAATGAAAGAATTAAAAAAAAAAGTCACTTTTACGTTAATTGCATCGGAGTAATTAAGATAAACACTAATGTTCCGAACATGTTAATAAAAATGCAACCATTCTGCCAAATCGATCAACCTTTGTAGCCCGGGTTGCATAATCCATGGACATCCTAATGAGTCAAAATACTCATGTGATGCAATTATATACTACCGTAGTATATGAAAAGGTAAATATAGAATCCTTCGCAGACACTGCTGGCTAGAACTTAATATTCTAAATGGCCCTGTGGTGGTGCAATAATAACGCGTTCGCCTAGCATGTCGCTATCCCGGGTCCGACTCCCAAAGGTGCCACAAAAAAAACAAAAAACAAAAAACAGACCAAAGACTGGTTCCCTAGCCCATAAGAGGTGCGGATTTTTTGGAAAATTGTAGATTCTGGCTCAGCATGATCTGTTTTTCTTAAAAATCCGAAAAAAAAAACCATTTTCAACTTTTAAAAATCCCCTTTTCATGCCAAGCATATGTACATTACATTTCTAAAATTTTAAATTAAAGCCCTGTATCTCATTTAAAGAACATTATCATTTTGACAAATATCGTATGGTATGCAAAAGAAGTAAGTAAAAATAAGTTAAAGTGGAAAAATGTTAGCTAAGCTGGAACTTCCGTAAATATTTCCATTTGCTTCGAATCATTTTGTACCCAAAGATCGACGTGTCTTAACCTAAAGTAATATTCCAAATTAATAACGATTTTTATCGTGACTGTTTTTAGACATGAACTGAATATAATCATCATGGTGTTGATATCAGAGGAGTAGAAAGGGGCAGTTTTGGGGGTTGTAACCCCCATCGCAATGAAATTTTGTATATTTAACATAGGAATATATGAGTTGTAGCTCTGTAACCCCTCCCATTAAGCCTATAACTCCCCTTATGAACTTTCTGCCTAGGCCAATGGTTGATATAACGACAAGTATATGATATGTTGCAAAAAATGGTAACAGATGTAACAAAGCCTTTAATTGTATAATCGCAGGCTTGTTAAAATAAGGAGCTAGGATAAAGCAGCAAACGTAACATTTTTCAAATGTTTTAAACTCTCGATTTATTTTCGTTTTTTCCCAAGTTAGGAAACAACATTCGGATTGTAAGCCATTGATTCCGCGATGCTTTAAAAACAGAATTACCCAGACTTTCATCAGTAATAATGTAATTCATTGTAGAAGTCAGTTTTTTAGACATTTCTAGTTCAGCGAAAAACTCACCGACGCTCGTTGCAAGGACGGAAATTTTGATATATATAAATTAATACCAGCGCTTTTCGCATGTCCCTACGCAGATGGGAAATAAATTTGGTTTTTTATGTGAAAGTTTCTGAATTTGCGTGACTCCAATTTACGTGATTCCCATCTTAAACACGATATTCAAGCGGGCAGCAAAAAATTTTGAAGAAGGTCATCTGATAAGTTTAGCAAAAAAGAACAAACCTATAGAAACAGGAAATACCCTTTGCACGAAAAGCATTTCTTGGCAAAAACCTATACTTGGCAATACTCTAACAACTTTGTCCGTCTAAAGTGGTTTTCAAGTTGTATTTATTGTAACTGGTTTTGCAGTTGGTAAAGATTAGATATTGGCAATAAGGATTTAAATGACGTTTTCAGCCCTCAGGCAGAAATATTATTTTGGCGCCTATGGACATAGCCTAGATCAGGGGTTCTTTAACTTTCCTAGACAGCGGACCCCCTTCAGAGTTCACTCACCCTCGCGGACCCCCAAGAATTAACTCAAAGTTTAAAGCCCGGAATTTGCATCATACATATTTATTTCTAGTGTTTCATCACTAATTTTCACCATTTAAGGAAGGAATTTTTCGTCCCCTCATAATATATTCTTAGCATTAAAGAGCAAATGCTCTTTTCTTAGTATTTTTCCGAACCTTTGTGGAACACTGGGAAAATCTCGCGGACCCCTAGGGGTCTGTGGACCACAGTTTAAGAACCGCTGGCCTAGATTATGTACAAGTATAATGATAGCCCGCTGGGCAGACTTTGGTGCCCTTCTAAAATTGACGCCTGGAAGAATAATTCAATTTCTTTGATATAAATTGGCATTGTTGGAACCTAACTAGAATATACATGTAGTAGTACAAATAACGTTCATCTTTTTGAAAATGCTTATATAAGAAATTGCATTGTCTAGGGTAGAGGATCCCAAATATTTTATATCACAGAATAGTTTTCTTACAATATTCTTAACCACAAAAGACTATAAATATTTTAGAAACACCCAAAGACATATTATTTATTACCACTAGGGAATAAATATAAAAGTGAATAATAATAATAATAATTATCTATATTTTTATGCTCACATAATCAATCTCAATAGAATCCATTGAATATTTATGAAGGGTTGTCTTATTGGAGACATGCATGGCATGGTGGAAAAGACATAAAAACATGTCAACTCCTTTATTCTCAATCTTACACCTGTGGTTTATTTGTTCTTGTTAATATGTGTTTTTGCTAGAGATTTAAATCGAAAAATATTTTTACAATCGTGTAATGACTCCGGCAGCCGGTTCCAATATTTAATACAATAAAAATTTATGTTTTTCTCTCCCATTCCAGTCCTAATTTTAATGGGTTCATATTACTCCATTAGCCTTGTATTTTTAACATTTACCTTTTCTTTGAAAATTATTGTATTTGTATGTTTACCCATTTGCTTTTGTTCACATATTACTTTCAAAATATTTAATGTTTGTTTCAGCAGCATCAAGTATTCAATATTCCTGTTCTATTTCTTCTCTTTGCTGATTTAATTTAATATAATAAATAATATATATACTAATTTAATTTAATAAATATATCAGTACAGAAGGCAATTAATAATATGAATGCATGTTATGATTAGTTGACTCTATCTAATTGGTTTTCTTGAGAGAGGGATAATTAAGAATTTATATATACAGGATTTTTTTAGAATTGTCGGCGATGTTTTGCAAATTGCTTGATGGGTCATCGGATGGTAGTCGCAGGAACCTGAGTTCCGTGGTAAGCAATTTGAGGAACACTAATATAAAAGAACCAAACTTGAACTTTGAACTTTCTTAAAGTTCACCTCCATTTGTTGCTTGGTCTGTTTTTGCTTCTTCCTTGAGAATTACCGTCAACTGCTGGCCTAATTACATTGTTCGGTTTCCTTTGGAGGGTGAACCCTAACTTTGCTTTTTTTAACTGCTTTTTTTAATTCCCTTTAAAGCAAGATTTTGTCCGAAAATACTCTTATTTCTAAAACAAATTTTATAGCTTGTAGACACTGTATATTCCATGGAGATAGTTATTTATAAAATCTTAAATTTTGTTATTTCTTTACGTGATGTTTGTGTTCATAATTCATGAAATAACACACAATTTATGTTAATTTCAATAGTAAAGATTTTCTTTACAGCAGTTGTATATTAAATGTTTTATCTGTGTACAAGGATTTAAGCCTTATTATGCATTATGGGTTTATGAGCTATCCGCATTCAGTTAATTCCTTCTATTGTTGTTATACATCATAGCTTTTCTCTCTTTCCTTATTTCATTACATGACCAGGAAAATAATTAAAAATATGTAATCGCTATTTAGCATTCATAGCGCATTCCATTCTGAAGAAATATGAGATACGAATAATTTCTTTTAAAGTTATATGCTTTACACTGCATCGGGGTAGGGAATTTTTTACGATGGAAAGCCTCATCAACATGGCCATAATCGAAGCTGCATATTTTACTTGCATCTACCCAGATAGAAAAGCTCGTCCTTGGGGCGTCCTGAAGACGTTCTGGACATCCCCTAGAGGCAGCTGGTTTCTAACACCTGCTTCCTATCATGTGATGGAATAATCTTTTAAAATTTAATATAATTACTTATATCTGATCTCCAATATAATAACATTTCGTATTTATATTTATTCACAATATATACATTTTCCGTTTGTTACGATTCTTTTTAAACGCTTATATTCAAAATTTTACTTAAACTATACAAGCCCGAAATTACCACCTATTTAGACACTAGATAACTAATTAATGGTGCTAGAGATGACTTATCTGCAATCATGAAAGCTAAATTTAAAAGTGAATATTACGTTTAAAACATTTCAATGGGTGCTATAACCCTTTCCCTAAACTTCTAATCTATATATATAGAGAGAGAGAGAGAGAAGTGAGAGGGAGATTCATTACAAATCCGTTTAAATATTAAGTAACGTATTTTAATTTTATTGCTTCTTTTGTATATTTGTGTAATTGGTAGCACAAAATTTCGAAACACTTAGCTTTTGCAAGATGCAGGATAATTTAACGTAGCACTGGGCAGATTAGATTTATAAATATATGCTAATGTCATAAGCAAAACGTTAGCCTTTGTTTGGTTATTAGTTTAGTTTAAGTTTTGTACAGAGAAATTGAGATTATAGTATGTTTTCACTCTTCGCAGGCATAACGCAATTAAAGAGTGGGTAGCAAAGAAAGTCACTATGTGCGTGTTTTATAAATTCATTTGCGATCAAATGATATGAAAGGTTTTTCGAAGATCAATGTTTTCTTACCGAAGAACGGAACTCTAGTTTGAGTTAAAAAAACGCGGACTCATAGAAGAGGCATAAGGGATATACATGTATATTCTTAAAATATACAGTGAATTACAGTATTGTTTATATCAGTGAATTACAGTATTGTTTATATCAGTCACCGATTTGTTTACACCAGGCCTCAAGTTGAAGAATTTTAATGCAAAAATATTAATTTTACATATTACATTTTCACTAATCCATGGGGAATCATAATACATAAATAAAAAAAAATCAATAGAAAAATAATATATTAATCTTAATACGAAGGAAAGGGATTTTTTGAAGAAATTTGTGCTCTCAGTGAAAAAAATATTTAGCACTTTGCATGCCCTCTTTTTGCATTGATAATTACTTCAATTCTTTAAGAAATGCTCTGAACTAAGTTTAGTTATTGCTCTGATGTAATACAGTTCCACTTTTCCTGGGCTCTGGTCCAGAACTGGCCTAAAACTATCCTCTCAGTGATAAAGTTAGTCATTGACCATTTTAATATTCCCAATATATCCCCATTGATAGGGTTTAAATCTGGCGATCGAGGTAGCCACCCCATTACTTCAAACCCCTAAGTAGATAGCCACAATTTCGTCAACCATGCTATATATTTGGGATCATTGTCTTATACTTAATATTCGACACCCGCGTATAAATAAGCTTAAACCAGAAATTTTTGTTGTTCCTGTCCTCGTTCGTCGAGCAGTCAAGACACACCGTGCTCAATGGAGGCTCCCTGGTTCGAATTCAGGATGGGAACCGTGTCTCTTCTTTTCCTAAATATAAAACTCTAGTTTGTGCTTATGGATACGTGGGTATCGATTATTAAGTATACAAAATTCTCCCACGAAACCTTACAAAAACTTGCCCCGGTGCCTTAGTGCGTTGACCATTAGTTGGCATTCGTGTTATCTCCAAGAAAGGTTATAATAGCTTACATCTTTATATGCGGAGAAAGATAGGGTTGCTCTTGTCCTGCTTTTGTTCGTCTAGCGGTCAAGGCACTCCGGGCTCAACAGAGAGAACCTGGTTCACATCCAGAATGAGGACGGCATCTCTTTTTCTCCTAAAACAAAAATAGCTCTAGTTTGAGCTAATTTGAACAAAGCATGGGTGTCAAAAATTACGGAGCAATTAATTATCCTACGAAATTCTCATACAAAAACTCGCTCCAGTGGCTTTGTGAGTTGACTATTATTTGGCAAATGTGTCATTCTGCTGAGAAGGGTAATAATACCTTACATTAGTGTCTTGTTGAAAAACAACGTCTTCAGTTGTTTTTCCTTACTCTTCCAAATTGGCTGCGGATCAAAATTCTTGCATAATCTCTTGCTGTCATGTTCCCTCCCTCCATCCATCCTCTCCAACAAACCAACACCATTTTCTACATTACTACCCCCGCCAAATTTTTTTTCTGGGGCAGGGGTCTGCAACCTGCAGGCTCATGAAAAAATACAAATTGTTTCACACAAAAATATACTTCTCTTTCCCATGAGTCTTAAGGCTATGTATTTTATTTTATTCTGTTCACACTTTTCCCATTTAGTAACAAATATCTTAAAACGCAAGAGAATTAAGCACATGCTCTTCCCTTGATCGTATTTTACTTTAATTTCCTGGCGTATATGGACATTACATGTAGTTCTATTGATTTGAAACGTAGCGGGTATTTTAAATTTCAACATAACACTAATTGAATTCTATTCTAAATATATCGATAAGAACATCTTCCCAACCATCCGACTGCATGCTCTGAAAACGGTATCACTATTCGTGAGAACTTACGTCTGCAAAAAGCTCTTTTCAAAAATGATGTTGCTAAAATCAAAACTTAGACCCGACGTCCACCTTAAAAACACTATTGGAGTTGCAATTTCAAAAACAAAATCTGACAGGCTTGTTAACCCTCTGACTGCTCAATTTTTTTTATCAAAATCTCTTCAAAAACTTCATATTTCTTTTTATTACATATTTCAAATCTACATGCAGAGTTAAAATATGTAGCACATTTTTGTAACCGAAGATAATGAGAGATGAAAGATGGAAAAATTGCATACCCGCGAAAGTCGAGGGATTGAGCAAATTTTGTTACTTTCATGTTGCCCGTGGAAATCGCGGGATAAGCAGTCAGAGGGTTAAAAATAAACAGTGTTATAAATCTCACTAAAATGTTTAATTTTGCTTTATATATTAATAACTAAAAGTACTATAAATGTTTGCTTCAATGTGTATTTTACGTTGTAATATATGCATATTCAGTTACAGCGGTGGATCTAGAAAATATTTTCGGGGGGAACAAATATAGAGTTCTAAATAAAAAGGGCAAGAAAAGCGAATCCACAGGGATCACACACTGCTCCCCCTCCCCCCCCAGATCCTCCTTCGTTCACTCCTAGTATTGCCGGTACAGTAGTGGGACCCGCGAGCCAACAAGAATAAGCAAAATTGGCCTCTGGACTGAAAAAGGTTGAAGACCCTGTTCTTGGGGGTATGGCTCTTAAAGTTAAAGCTTTATTTTATAGTCGCCATGCCAAAACCTTACCATCGGAGGCAAATTTGTCGCATTGGTTTCGTCCGACCAAATTACTCGGTGATGATATTTCTTCTGTATAATCTAATCTAATCTTCTGTATATAATAATAATGACAAATTTTAGGCTTAAAGACATATGGCGGGCTGTCAGATAATTCTTTTTTCACTTTCGCTCTTCCATGTATTCCTTCATGTCGTGACGTTCTCCGTATAATCGCAATGCCAACTGTCAAACTATTATTATCTAAAGCTTATGGTCGTGTTGTATAGTATATATTATAGTTATAGTATTGTTGTATAGTATATATTAGAGTTATAGTATTGCTGTATAGTATATATTAGAGTTATAGTATTGCTGTAAAGTATATATTAGAGTTATAGTATTGCTGTATAGTATATATTAGATTTATAGTATTGCTGTATAGTATATATTAGAGTTATAGTATTGTTGTATAGTATATATTAGAGTTATAGTATTGTTGTATAATATATATTAGAGTTATAGTATTGTTGTATAGTATATATTAGAGTTATATATTGTATAGTATATATTAGGTTATGGTATTGTTGTATGAGTATATATTAGAGTTATAGTATTGTTGTATATATATATTAGAGTTTTAGTTATTGTTATAGTAGTTGTTGTATAGTATAGAGTTATAGTATTGCTGTATAGTATATATTAGATTTATAGTATTGCTGTATAGTATATATTAGAGTTATAGTATTGTTGTATAGTATATATTAGAGTTATAGTATTGTTGTATAGTATATATTAGAGTTATAGTATTGTTGTATAGTATATATTAGAGTTATAGTATTGTTGAATTCACCAGAGTGAATGGATCTCAGTATTCTGTGTTTTATGACTTCAGAGATTTTTTAGGCGGTTCTGGGTAATTTTTCCTTACTTCTTGTCCGGTTATTTCAATTGATTTTTTTTAATTTTCCATTTCACTCCTACAGAAGAATTAAAATTTTCTGCTATTTTCCGACATGTGTCACCATTTTTTAAGGCGCTATAAGAAATAATCGGAGCTCCGATTATTTCTTTCCATATTTTGTAAGGTATTATTACCCTTCACAGGGATAACACAATTGCCAAATATTGGTCAACACACAAAGCCACCGGGGCGAGATTTTTGTGAGTTTTTCATAGGGGATTTTTTATTACAAATAAATTTGACACCCACGTATTAGTAGCTCAAACTAGAGCTATTTTTTTGTCTAGACAAAAAATAGCTCTAGTTTGAGCTACTAATACGTGGGTGTCAAATAGTAATTTCCCTATTTTATTCGACAAAGTTCGTATTTTACAATAAATTGGAAATAACGGAAAAAAAATCTTTAAATTTTTACTTACCACCTTTTTGCATTTTTTAAGGAAGCTGTTAAATAATTTCTTAAGTATATCGTTAACGTCTGATAGTGATAAATCTAGCTCAAATATGAGAGACTTCAAGTTAACTTCTTCGCTATACTTGTCATGAAAGAATTCGCAATTTTTTCGCAAGAGCACTTTTTCCTTTCGCATGAAGATAAATGCGGTATTTTCCTGAGGATTTTGTCTGAAACTATGTGTTATGATTTCTTCATGGATTACTGAAAATATAATATGTAGAGGTGATTTGTTTGTATTAAAAGTCTTCAATTTGAGGCTTGGTGTAAATAAATCGTTAACTGACGTGAACTATACTCTGATCCCTTATATATAATATCTAAAATATGCACATCAGTAAATTTCTTTGTGAATATGCTGTTATTATTATTAATATAGCTTTATACATTGCTGTATTTTACAGTAAAAAAATGAAGTTTATATAGTTTAGTCTTTGTCTGGAATTATCCGTTTTGTTCAAATGCCACTCAGAGAGCTAAAAATTGTCCATAAATCTTCTTAAGGTCGATTAATTTCTTTTGGAAGTTATTTACAGATATACTATAGTGATGCTGGGAAAGGTCATGTTTTTTCCAAAATTTCTGTAGATTAGTTATAAAGCTTCTAGTACGCCGACCACAATTGAGATAATTATAGTATGCTTTTGACACAATATATTGTGTTAATTGCTAAGTTACGATATGTAGTGATTTTTTTTTCAAATTCTTTATTTATATTCTATGCACGCCAGAAATTCTCATGACAATTGAGTAAATATCTTGTTCTTTAATTTATATTATTCATTATTTTTCCTATGCGACCATCAATTTGCAAAGGACAGTCTAAAAAATGTCAAATTTGAATACTATTATTATGTAATTACACACACTCCATCCTGAATTTGACGACTGTAATATCTTTTAATTGCAAACCCTTTACAAGTTAGATTCTTTCGCTCAGTTTTACAGTTTCTGGGAATCAATTTATTGACACAGAAAAGACCTTTGGCTTCTTGAGAAATTTTGCAGTTTTCATTTTGTCCTTCTGGTTGGAATGAATAGCTCGAAAGGCCACTGTATATCTCTTAGGTAAGTATTCAGGAGAGTAATTTGAAAGTGGTGAGAAGGTATATAATAGGGTGTAAATTACTTGCTTTTGCACCCCTTCCTCGTCTTTTATTAACAAAAGAATGTTCTTTCTCAATTCATTCAATCCTCAGTACAGGCTATTTTTGTAGCATGGTGGAAAATTAGGAAATTGCTCTCGTATGAAAGCTATTCCGATGTTTGATCTGAGGCCATGTAATACATTGCACCATGGAGCGCTCAAGCTTTTAATTTGTTTGCCCTTGTTCCTTAATCATCTCTGATAGAATGATCAGCTCCTTCATCTGTTCTCCTTTCATCCCTTTCTTGCTCTTTCAATCCATTTTGCCTTTTTTGTTAAGTACTTTTGTGTTACCCTGTAAATTTTCCCCAGAAAGTAAGTGTCCTATCTTTGTCTGAGTAGGCACCAAATTTATGTGATGTTTCTTTGAAGCAGCGTTATCATTGTTATTATTTTATATGTGTTCTTACATTTAGCAGTATAGACTTAATACCAGCAGAGCCAATCACTTAAGAATCCTTCTTGATACTTAATTATTGGGTTTAAAAACTCCCCGGTTATTCGGTAATGTGTTGAAAAATTGTGCCCTTTTGGAGATTAGTGTAGGTATTACTCATCAAGTGTTGTCAAGAATTGTCGATGTCGAGTACTTCCAGACTTCTGCGCAATATGGTTGGTGTTGGGTCTGTGGCTGGCAGAATTACGGACGCAATGTCGGCTCTTGCCACATGTGTTTGTTTTCGTGTTTGAGGCCTTGGTATTTGGTGATTTCTTTTTTTTTTTGTTATGCATGAGGTATATAAGTTTTTCTTGTTGGGGATTGCTGAGTAGCGGTACTTACAATTGCTGAGTACCATATCAGCACTTTCGACGTAACACATATATTTGATTTTGTATTTATCTTGGTATTTGGTGATTTTTATTGTGTATGTCATCCTTATGTTGTTGTTATTATCAATGATATTATTATTGTAATAATCAATCTTACTAAATTCAGAATCACAGCATCCTTATAATGTAATATATGTTTTATACCTATAATTAAAAAAAACATATTTTACTTACACGATATATAAATAAAAATTCTGACATTTTTTGACATTCCGAAAAATCAATAAAATACTATAAAATTTTCTTTATCATATGAGTCATTATATATTATATAATATATCATATAAATTATATATCATATAACTTCATAAATAAATCATATAAATTATATATCATATAATTTCCGTAATCATATAAATTTATTTATAAATTAATTGCCAATAAATATACTGTCATAAATATGTATCTATTCATATACAGGGGAACCTGGTAAAGTGATCACTTTTGTAGATTGACAACCTGATTTAGTCATGCCTATGATATAATGATAACTTGTCTATAGTGTCCATTGTAGTCTAGTTCCAAAGGTGGTCACTTTTGGCAAGTTCTGCTGTATTGTCACATTATCATTCTGCCTATTTCATAGTCACTACTACTATACCCAATATAATTTGATAATTATTGTACTGTGAGAAGAAACCTACCTGCAACTTTTTCGCATCATGGCATTCATCTTTTAATTAAAATATTTTTTCAGCTTTAATTATTTTCCCAACGGATTTCTCATTTAATTAAACATTCCTATGATTAAAATTCTGATATCAGGCCTCCAAAATATGTATTTGTTCTTTTGCCACCAATTAGAATTTAATTAGTTAATAATTGAATGGTATGATGAATGCAATGAGTTATTTGCTAAATTAACTTCGCGATAAGTAAAATTAAACTTAAATATAAAATAACTAAAAAAAGCATTTATTTGCAGATTACACAAGCTTTTTTCATCTGTCTAAATAACAGCGATACTAAGTAAACTCAAACAACAATATAAATCAATGTTTATTGGCGTTGTGATGCAAACGGTGTAGTAAACTCTCTAGATTTTGTGATAATCAGGTCTTCTAAATTTTGCGACAATCAAGTTTTCTAGATTTTGAGATAATCAAGTCTCCTAAATTTTGTGATAATCAAAGCACTGCGCAATACTTTTTCTAACTATGCTTTTAAGGGCAGCAATTGCATTGGATTAGCAAGCTACTAACTAGTGCGAAGCTGACAGTGGACATTAATCCATGAATGTGTTAATTGAATGCAGATGGACTTGCGCTTGTCCTTCAATGAATTCTGCAATAAACTCCATAGTTGCTTGAACAATGGGAACTAAGCTTATTCTGTCAGGACTAATTATCATCGTCTGCAGTCGACAGTGGACGGTAATTGGACATTAGATACGTGTTCAGACTATGACATGTAAATATTTGTCACTAACTAATTAAAAAAGACGGATATAAATGTATAGAGTTCGTGAAATAGATTAAAATTTTCAAATTTGAAACCCAATTTATGACATATTTTATATAAGAGCGACACGTTATTATTTTATCAATTTCCTTCCATCAGAACATAAGCATGTTATTTATTGCCTGAAACTTCGTTATTTTTTGAAACAAGATTTATGATATATCTTATATCATTATCACGTTATTATTTTATCAATAGCGTACCCCCATCACACATAAATATTCCTTGTTATTAAACACTGTGTACCGTTTTATATGATGAGAATTAGATAAATAACCATATATCTAACAGCATAATCTCATCAAAAGTTACACAAATCGCTATATTTAAATTCTAAAGAAAAGCTGAGAAAAATTAACCATAACGTAGTTGCCAATAATAATATTAATTATTATATGAAAAATTTATGGAGGTATTTTTTAAATGCATTGAAAAAAATTTTGATGGAAATATAATTTATAAAAAATCCCGCAGAAAACTGCATTCTATAACAAACAAATCGACGCACCAAGAAGGAGTTGTCCGATTGCGATAAAAATTGGTGGATGTGAAGAACATACATAGAAAAAGAAACGATTAAAATTTCAGAACAATTGAATGATTTATTGCAGAGTTTGACCGTTACAAAGGGAGGAAGTCAATAAGGCGTTGGTCCACCTCTGGCCTGGATGCAAGCTGTCACCCGGCGTGGCATAGACTGATAAAGATCCCGGATGGTGTCCTGCGGAATTTCTTGCCAAATTGTCTCCAACTGTCGGGCTAAATCGTCAACATTCCGGGATGGTTGCAATCGCCTTCCCATAGCGTCCCAAATGTGCTCTATGGGAGAGAGATCAGGAGACCTAGCTTGCCAAGGAAGTGTTGGGCAAGCTTGAAGACAATTCATAGCAACACGTGCCGTGTGCGGCCGGGCATTGTCTTGTTGAAACGTAAGTCCAGGGTGTCGCAAAAGGAACGGTAACACAACCGGTCGTAGAATGTCGTCTACGTACCGCTGTGCTGTAAGTGTGCCAGAAATGACCACCAAAGGGGTCCGGCTATCAAAGGAGATGGCACCCCCTGACCATAACGCCCTGTTGTGGGCATGTGTGGCGTGCGATAGTAAGGGCAGGATCCCCACGCTGCCCTGGACGTCTCCAGACACGTCTGCGGTTGTCGTCAGGACACAGTTGGAAACGGGACTCGTCACTAAAGACTATACGTCCCCAGTCAGCGCAGTTCCAAGTTGATCGAGCCCGGCACCACTGTAATCGGACTTGACGGTGTAAAGGCGTGAGAGGTAAGCGGCGTAACGGTCGGCGCGAGCGTAAATTCCGCTCTCTCAGTCGTCTGCAGAGGGTCATGTTGGACACATGTGTGCGGACCACACAGTGGATAGTTGATAACGACGAATCCGGTGCTGTGACAGCTGCTCTGACAATCGCTCTGTCTTCCCGTTCTGTTGTGGCCCTAGGTCGACCGCTGCCGTCCCGACGCTGACATCTGCCCCACTCTTGCCAGCACCGTCCAATCGCCGCATCGCTTCGACCCACATGTCCAGCGATTCTTCGATTCGTCCAACCAGCCTCTTTCAATCCGATAGCACGACCTCTTTCAAACTCTGACATATGCTCGTAATGAGCACGAATCTTTCGGCGAGGCATTGTTACAGTCGACGTAAGATATCCGCAGTCAAAATGCAACAGAAATTTTGACCACATATTGAGAATCGCTCCTTATATACACCTGCTGAATGCGCAGTTCCGATGCGCTGGAGTTCCCGCTATTCATTCATTGGACACCAAATTTTAATCATTTGCATGTTCGGTCAAAATGTCTTTGCATACGAAATTTCATTACAATCGGACAACTCTTTCTTGGTGCATCGATTTTTTTGTTATAGAGTGTATAAAGAAACTAATGCATTAAATGGAGATCTGCTCATAACTGGTCTGCTGCAGACTTTTATTTCAACCTTTTCATTTTTAATTCGTCTTAATACATTTTTAGTTGACCTTAAACCATTTACTGGTTTCAGCATTCGCCTTATACAGTAAGTCTTTTGCATGTAAAAGTATTCGTGTAAATTATCCACTATTTTAATCTATTCACTCAGTTAAATTGTATGTTGACACTTTATGTTTTTATTAATGTTATATTTTTACACACACATTTCTTGTTGCTTTTCTCTTAATTTTTCTCTCCTGCCCCTTATATTTAATTTATGTGTATAATTATATATATATAGTCATCTCAGCAACAGGGATAGTACCAAAAACGCTTGCGACGAATTTGGAGATACTCAACATTGACCCAAACACCTACATTGAAATACAAAAAGCCACAATCCTAAACACGTGTCACATTGTCAGGAAGTTTCTAGACATGGCACATTAAGAAGTGATGTAAAAAGAGGCTTGGGAACATGGCGCTCTGCCCGTCCCAAAGCCTGTTTCCGCCAAGAATGGGCGAGGAAAACTTTATATATATATATATATATATATCATCATCCCCCATATTTAAATTATTATCTATCCACTGCTGCATAAAGGAATCTCTAAATGCTTTCCACACGAGTCAATCCTAAACAATTCGCTTCCATACCACCCTCACCTGATTTTTTATTTCATCCAATCATCTACTTTGAGGATGTTTCCTATGTCTTCGGTGATCTTTTGTAATCCAGTTGAGATTTTTACTTGTCCATCGTTGATTAATTCTTTTTACGATATGCCCGGCCAATTGCCATTTCAACCTTTCTATTTTAACAGTGATCTTCTCCAACAGCGGGTAGCATTTTTAAATTCAACGGGGGGCGAAATTGATTATGAGGTACTTCAAATACCTTTAAAGAAATTTTGTGATGCCGCCTATAGGAAAATAATATGTTTTGATTTCCCATGAGGGGCTCGAATCCCTCCATTTCCTATGCCGCTGATGCGCTTTCGCTATTCCTTTTTGCTCCCTCACTCCATTTTTTTGTCTTTTTTTTCAGTCCCTCCTAGTTATTAGTTATTCCAAGCATGCACCTCTCCATGCTCCTCTGGGTTGTCTGTGATTTCCGTACTACTGCACTCGTTAAGCTCTATATCTCTGAACCACAAGGATGGACTGGCAATACACAGTGGTTGAAGATCTTTCTTTTAGCCACAAAGGCACTTTTTCCTTCAGGGTAAAACTGTTTCTTTCGAATGCGGTCCAGCTAAGTTTAATAATACGTCTGTAGAGTTTCTTCCTCCATTTTAATTTGCATTCGGTTGCAATATTTAAAGAAGGCTTAAGCAGTATATATAATTAGTTCATAAAGTATCAATGTGGTGGTGCTAAAACGTTGTTTAATTTAACATCAAAACATTTTCGTTTTATTCTTCAATGTAATAAAAATGCAGAGCTGAATCAAAACTTCAGAAGGATAAAAAGTAAACAAAATGTTGGTAAATAGATTTCAAATAGATTGTAAGAAAGACGGTTTGACGTTAAATAGATTCACGGAAATGAAAATATAAAAAGACGATAACAAAAATAAGAGTTTCGAAGATATTAAAAATTGGTTTAAATGGAAAACATTTATCAACTATAATTTTGCTTAAAGTTTGTAAAAAAATATTTGTGCCATTGAAGGAGATAAGAAGTGCTTTTTCGGAAAAAGATTCAACGGATATTAAAAGATATATTCAACATCTTTCCTTCCTCTCTTTCTCATTCCATCTCTCAAGATCTCTATTCACTTCAATATATACATATTATTTGCGCAGTCGTTTAGAGAACTTGGACTTTTTATTAATAAAATAAATGATACATTCTAAAATTTTACGCCTAGAAGTTAATGAGCTATATAAATTATATATACCTTAATGCCAGTTCATTATTTACTTAAATGGCTTATACATTATTTTTCAATTTGTGTATCTACTTAAGGATATTATTCATATTTCACTGGAAATTAGGTTTTCGTATTTTTTGCAGACACTAAAAAATTTATCGTTTTCGCAAACTGTTTTTACGAACGGCGTCATTAAATCGGTTTAATAAATCAAGCTTCACCTCTCAGGTTTTAAAGAATCTGAAAAATATTTTATGCTGTATCTTATAATTAAATTTTACATTTTTAACGTAAGGCGTTCATCATATAAATTGTCTCTATTCACAGAGACTGTCCATTAACAAGCATTTCACAGAGCCGACGTGTAGTCGTTTTAAATGTGAAAGTATCTTTTTAAGTTTTAAGAATTTAAAAAAAAAAATGCGATTTTCGTTCTCCGTAGTATTTATGTATGATAGACTATGATTATAGTCAGACTTATCGTGTTTTATTGATACGTATGTACAACTTTTCAAATAAAAAAAATATTTTTAAAATTATACTTCCCTATTTTTTATAAAAATTGCACATCAATAGTAAGCATAATATATAATCGAAACTACTTTTTGTTAATTTGTTTGTTTCTTTTAATTCAACATGTGTGAAAAAACTGCAAAAAATAATGTCTAGCTTTTTATATATAAATCAAGATTTTTTATGTTATCAAGAGTCAAATAATATTTTTTATAAACAAAAATATGAAGGAGAGATTGTCTTCAAGAAATTTTGATAAACTGTTTAGAATAGATATTAAAAATACGAAAATTTCAAAATTGACATTTTTCAAACTTCAGCGCTTGCAACTATTGTTATTAAAACTTACATTTCAGGTTATAAGGTATATATGAAACTTCTGTGAAGATCAATTAATTTTTTCCCCACTGGCAAGACATTTGACATAAATATGAAAAGAATGCAATGTATTTATTTTTATTTTATATAAATCGAACACTACATATAGTACAATTCATATTGTCATTATACAATACGGAATCTTACTTCCCAGTAACGCTCCATCTCAGTAACCCCGCAAAGGGCTTTGCATCGCTGAATATATATAGCTAAAGATAAATTAAAGAAAACTATATACTCGATACATTTTGAAAGTTCCTAACATTTATCTTGAAAGGTTTTGAAAATATAAAAAATTGAAATCGTAACATTTCAAAAAACTCCAATTTGAGAAAAATGCATTCAAAATTTATCCGGTAGAACATCGGCTCTCGTTACAACTTTGAAATAATTGCCATTTTGGGGAGATCTAAGTGCCTCAGGAAAAAAAAGCAAAAAACACCATTCAAAAGAACACACATATATTTTTTTCATGCAAAAATAAAAAATCGATTTTTTGCACCAAAAGAGGTATCTTGTCAACGTAATGTGTCTTTTTATCAAGTAAACTGCTATCCCTTTTATAGAAACTGATTCTGCATCTTGATCGGAATTTATTCGAATTTTCCCCAAGTTACCTTCGTGAATAGTGAATACTCGTTTTAAACGCTTTTAAAAATAAGCAGCTCAATTAGCATTCCGATATATTGTCATATATATTTCCACATTGCTTATAAGAAAAAGTATCTGTTAAAAGCTTTAAAAATAACGATACATGATGTACATATGCACACCGAAACGATAAATTATTACGCACACCTCTGCAACACTATGCAAAAACAGCACTATCTCAGGAAAACCATAACCCTCCAGTCCCAAAAATGGATATGATATTTTATACAGAAGGTAAAATAGGCCTTTAAGCAACGAAAGACGATCATTAAAGTGATGAGACAACAGATATGTAAACAGGCCTGTAGCCAAGTCGGGGCCAGCAGGGGTGCGTAACCAGTTGCCCCATGCGTGTGCCACATCAAGCTGTTTATAATACAATGTTCATATAACAATCCCGGGGTGATTTGTGCCACATATTTCGTTTGCCTTGCCCCAGCTTCCCCTCCATCCTGGCTACGGATCTGCATGTAAACTCATTCGGTATAAAGTGATTTGTAGGTGCCGAAAAGTTGGTAAACCATAATCTGCAATAGCCAAATTGGCCAGTTTGGGATTTCTGCAACAATTGCACTGTACATGAGTGTTACGCAGTTCTGGTAGATACTAGTTATATGATCGCGATTATGTACTAGAACTACGTGCAGCCCAGAAAACCCACTAACTATGGAACTACTACAGGTGTGTGCTCTTAATTTGGTTAAAAGTGGTATCGATAGAAGGCTTTTAACATGAGGAACAGAAAATCAAATGGAAGTATCCTTCCGAACCCAACCAGTTAGGAGATATAGGCCGATTCGTTTTATGTGCCGAAAGAATTCACCCAGCACAACAAATAAATGAATTTTTTGTAAATTGCAAAAAGACAAAGCAACCATTTAATATTTCACTTAGGATGTTTCGTGTACTAGCTTCCTAATATCGTTGGAAACATGTTTCAACTATTGTGGTGCGATTTTGATTAGAAGTGTTCGAAGCGAAGTGTTTTCAGCACCAAGTACATACAAATATGAAAGGGTAGTGTTGTGCAGTCAACGTATGTGTACTTGGTCAGGTTAAAACATAGCCGGTTGACTAACAAGAAGATAGGTTTTGTCTTTTGAATCAAAGCCTTCTGAAAGGTATAGAGGCGTATGTCGTCAAAGGTGGGGGAAGATAATTGGTTGTAAGCCAACTAATGCAGCTTTATTACATCCTACCTGTTGTTAATATCCACATCTGTAGGATGAGTCTTCGAGTATATAACAATTTGTTGACTGGGTGCTTATATTTCTGAAAAAATTATACATCTAATATCTGGAGGAAATTTGCCGTACCCAGAGGAATAATCATGACCTCAACATTATTTCCCATTTTCTGCCAAATCAATTTTGTGTCTGTTTAGTCAAGCAACGAGTCCAGTACTAGGAGAGTTTTATCACCGCCAAAAGACTACTTAATCTTTTTAAAGTACTATACAGTCAATTTTTTGTTCTTTTTCTAGATTTGGAATAACTGATCAGCGCAGTTGAATACAGAGGGTGTTTACACATTTTTAGAACGATTTCAATAGAGGATTAAAAAATGAAAATATTTTGTTAAAAAAAGGATCTGGCAACACGTTATTATTTCAAATTAAGATTATCGTCTGCTACTTTCAAATTCATTTTTCATTCAAAATGGCACCTGTAAACAAGCTGTGGGTCGAAGGATACGTTTTTGCGCTTTCCGAAGAGAAATATTCTTATTCCACTATTAAAAAACGTTGTGAAACGCATGATATAAAGATTTCTAAGTGCAAAATAAGCAACATTATTAATAGAAAAGGGAAAGACCGTCAATCAGAACTTCTACATAAAAAGAGGACTCCAAATGAATACCCGAACAAGATACATACTGTTGCAAATATTTCTAAAGTGAGATCACTGATAACAAGAGAAAATCCACCGACGCAGAAATCAATTGCAAACTCTTTAAACACTTCTTTTACAACAGTAAATAAAATAATAAACCAAGATTTATAACTTAAAAAAGCTAAAAAACATAATCTTCACCGTCTTTTGTCGAGGCATGTGGTTCAACGCAAGACATGTTGCAGAATCCTGTATGAAAATTATTTAGTAGGAGATAAATGGAAATACGTTGTTACCCTTGATGGCGCATGGGTTTACCTAAATAACTGTAACAAAAAAGGTTCATTTACTATCGCAAGCGTGGAGAAAAAAATATCCAAACTTGGTTCCGAGAATGCAAAGAAAGCTTCAGTAAAGGCTTTATGATTGTCGCAGGTTTCTCTTACAATGGGAAATTAAAAATAAAAAAGTGGAAAACAACGTTAAAATCAACTCATGATATTATCAGGAGAATTTTTTGCATCCAATATTTACAGAAGAAATTCCATTTTTTTTATTCCAACAATTTTCAGAGTATAAAACTGCAATGAGGTAAAGCCAGCAGTCATACCTCGAAAACTACCACTGCATTCCTTGAAAAAATGAAAACTGATACATGTATTACATATATTCCTTTTCAACATATTCCTGAGAAGTCCCCTGTTGTTTCTCCTATGAACTATTGTGCCTTTGGTCCGCTGAAAAGAGCTCTCTCTAAGCGCAAACCCACTACCATTGATGGACTTTGGAAAGTTGTGGAACAACAATGACAAGCAGTACCTCTGGAAATGTTGCAAAAAACCCTTCTATCGTTGAAAGTACGATGCACACTTACAGCTCAGAAACAAGGTTATCAGATGGAATATTTAAAAAAATAATCTTTACATTTTAAACATTAAAAAATTGGCTCAGTAAAAATCTGTAAACACTCTCTGTAGTGCCATTTTTGCAACATCTGCACCACTTGTGGGAGCGTACTATAGTTGATACCCTTGGATGATGATTGGAAAAGAAACAGCAAGCTTACTGGCAGCGCTGATCATCATGTGGACGATATAAAAGTAAGTGGTTTTATTCCTACTGATGACCACTGTGCCAACATTTTTAGAACCCTTGATATCTAGGGTTTTATTGGATACGATATCCTATTGAAAGCCGCTTTGATCAGTGTTGAGGATGGAGATTAGGTTGTACTTGTGCTGTTCAATAATTTTATTTACGTTTTACCGGAAGTTGTCGATCACAGGCTAGAGAGATAATTCGGGAAATAAGTCTCTTTTTTTGTCACAATGTATGTCACCTTGTGGCTTGTAAGTTTATTTTTGTGTTTGAGCTTCAAGAAAAAGTTCAAACTTGCTTTAAACTGGAGAATTGAAAGTTCCATTGTCTTGTCCATGGCCCACATTTTCTGGCATCGGTCGTAAACACTTCCAATTGTATGCGGTGACGGAAAAATTGTGACCACATATGTTCCTTAACTTTCTTTAACTTGTCTTGCATTTTTTCGCCTTTTTCCACACATATATCTTTCAACATTCAGTCACCATGAGTTGTCCTGCCTTTTCGAAATCATGCCGTGCAGCCTTTATTTTTTGTCGCCTTGTTATAGTTCTCTACTGCCTTCTTCGTTATTTCTATAGATACCTCTTGCTTTGACGGACTTATCGAATTCAAAATTTTGATCATATTGCAATTTGTATTTGTCGGCAGTACTTTCAAAGACAATATCCTGAGATTCAAAAACTCTCTCTCGATGAATCCGAAGACTATGTTGAACAGGCGTTTACTGATGATTTGCTCTTGGGGCGTTGGATCTCTTACCTCGGGTTCGCCGAATTGTACTAGAAGCTGCCTAGAAACGAGTTTGGAGAGCATGGTTTTGTCAGCAATAGCATTAGAGTATGAAGGCTCAATTAAGGAAACCCCCAGAATTGCGGCCGACTTCGTATGCCGCAAGGGTGCCTGTCACTTCTCTTGAATCATTGTGCTTGGTGTTACTATAATTCGCAAGCCATGGGTATTAGTATAATTTTCCATGTTTGAGCGCCTGAACGGACTATCCCTTCGGGTGGTTCTTTCGAGCACTCAATGCCCATGACCTCTTTTCGTCCCGTACAACCAGGAGGAGGTAAGTTGATGATTGGCTGTAAGAAACACCCCAAGTCAGTAAAAATATTAAATGTATGTAAACGTTCTACACTAAAATAATATTAAATAAACATTTGTTTCTTGGCGGAACGATATAGTTCTAGATGGATTCTTTCTGCACGTAAAACAAATTGGCCTGTATCTTCTCACTGGTTGTATTCGGGGGGATACTTCCATTAGATTGTTTGTTCCTCATGATAAGAGCTGTCGATCGACACCATTCTCGACCAAATCGAGAAGTCACACCTCGAATGGTTTCCTGGTATGTGCCATGAGAAGAAACGTGGACATAATTGAACAGTAGACGTTTGAGGTCATTATAGATTGACCGGTATGAGGTTGCGAACTTCGTTTGTTCGTTTACATTACCAATGGTTATACTTTCAGAGTAAATGTAAAAATATAGACATTGGTAAACAATTAAATATATATATATCACTCTCGAACATATCTTTTAAACAAACAATTCCAACCGGAATAACATTAAAAAGTACATCTAGAGATATAATAAATTTAGGTAAATCATATACGGTAGGTAGGTAGTTTTTTAGCGAAGAAGAAATGGTTTTGATCAATGCACTTACCGCTCTTCTTCCACAGACGCAGTACATGAGGTCAAATATTAGGTACATGAAGGTAATGACTTAGAGGGGTACGGAGAGTCACAACATAGGACAAATAAAAAAAAACGAGTGGAGCTTTGGATCAGATAGCAAATTGCAAACTTATTGCAAGCAACAAGTAAGTATAATGAGGAATAATGGTATAAGGATAATTTAATTATGCATCAATTGTAAACCATATAAAATATTTAAATACCTGTTTAAAAAATATATATAAAGTGTGTTTCAAACAGATGATTTCAAAATTCGTGTCATTATGCAATAGAAGTATTTTGGACATAAAGAAATTACACCCCATAAAAAATAGCAAACAAGAAGAGAGATATATACAAATAAATGGCCAATATCTATGAGTAGTGGCTAGGTACTAAGTGTTCTACATACGCAAGCACAAACTGTATGTCATTGGTAAAATTGTAATAGAAATCGAATACGTAAAATAAAGCGTTTCTGGAAATTACAAAGTAGTTTTGTATAGCGTAACGGAAAATAATGTCGGGTAAATATAATATTTTCAGAACTAATTTGAAATAGTTTTTGTTGAACAATAGAAACTGCTAGCTATTCAAGGGATTTCGGCTTTAGATTGCACCATTATGTGATACTATGTTGTAAGACGTTCCTGATGGAATCCTTTGAAGGTTTTAAAAGACATTCGGAAAGGAAATTTATATAAAGCAAACACACGAGTCTGAGGAAGAAAAATAACCGCATTCGAAAACGCAGAGACTAGAGAAATAAAATAAGTTACTATTCACC
>QLNU02003225.1:119060220-119112880 GCA_006491805.2 Dysdera silvatica | reverse complement strand
TTTGATTTATATAAAAAGTTAACCTCAAATTACGATGAAACCACGTGCTCGCTGTGAATGATGCATAATGTTTCTTGCATCATGAAATAATGTTGTTACACAGTTATACAGAGTTGTTACACAGATGGCCACAACAAAAGCTCTGTATTACCAAACAACAAGCTGGAATATTGGTGGTGGAACAATCGTATCTTGACCGTACAAACTCGTAGGAATCAAAAAAAGAGAAAAAAAGTTCCTAAATTTTATTTTACATTATTTCTATGGTACGAATTTCTGGACTGACGTAACAGTTTTCGAAACGGGTGCAGTGTGCAAATTGAAAATACATAAAAAGGTGAATCATCTGTTTCATAAAAATGGTTCGTGCCCAGATGCGCAAAAAATACGTTCTATTAACTATATTTTTGCATGCTTAACTACGATACTGATTCATTGTATTTTTTTTTCCTTCTTTATTAGACCATCTTTCGACATCAGCAGCTTCTTTTGAAGAATTAACGTATCTTAAAATATGACGATCTCGTTTCTTCTAGTATAAAAAATAAACATATAAGAAGTTCAAATAGGAGCCACAAGTTTAATTTCAGCTTCACTTTTTTCAAAAGAAAGCAAAATTTCACTGCGTTTATTTTATGTATCCTCACACACATACAGATTATAAACTATATATTTAATTTGAAAAACATATAAATAATACCGTTACCGTCTCTACTGAATATTTTTATGTTGCCAATTTTGCTAAGTTTTATCAAAATTTAGCTAATTTTATACAACATGCATTGACAAATATCAAGAGAATTAGTAGTAAATTTACTTAATTATAAAGGAATTAATGTATACTTTATTGATAATAAAAGCCAACAATTAAATACCGTCAAGAATAATATTTTTTTTTCGTTGCTATTATAAAAACATACTTGGCCACAAATTTCCAATTCCTATAGAAGTAATGAATCTTCTGTGTAGCGTCATTTAAGTGCTACCACGAGGGAACGATATTGTATTGTAGTTACGTCAAGTGAATAATGTTAATACTGTTGTATAGTCCCAAGTGAGCAACATCATATAGCTATCACAAGTGAATGATACTGTATACTTGCCATAAGTGAATAATATTGCCTAGTGACCTAACAACGCATGGCGGGGAATTCAAAAATTGATTTAAATAAGAACCTTAAAGAATATCTATCTAGAAATGGAAATTCTGGGAAGAGTAGTTTGTTGAAATCTGTAAGTATAGACACTTGGTTTTCAAAAGCGAGCAATGATTCTGCTAAAGAGGAATCTCCGAATGAAAATTCATGGTTCATCGAAGCGCAAAAAGACTCCTTCTTGCCTACTTTGGTAAGTTCTTAATCCATGTTTATATTCAATGGACACAAAATTTGTATTTGATATCAGATCTTAAAATTGAATATGTTTTTAAAACTTTTATATCAGATTTGTGGCATTGCAAAACGTCTTAACTTATAAAGCTTCATGGGGATCATATTTTAAGTGCAATAACAATCTATAGATGTAGGCTGTGCTCCTTACATGTATATCTATGCATACATATGGGAAAAAAATAATAAAGAAAGTGGAAGGATCTTTTTTTTGTCTGCCATTTTCCATAATGTGATCATTAAAAGTATTAAATTTTCTGTATAGTGACATCTATCTATAATGATAATCCAGAGATCCCACTCGTTCTATATTTCTTACATTTTTGGAACATGTCCTATATTTCCAGGTACTGTCCTATATTTTATTTTTTTATTTTTTTTAGTTATCAGTATAAAAGTTAATTGTATCATAAGTTATCTTTATTTCAAGTTTTGATTCTCAATATGGAGTATACAGTTTCCGTTTTCAGCTCACTTTGCTCGCAAACATTTGTTTAAGTGGCCATTTTGTTGGCTACTTGAAGACGTAATTGTAAAACTTTTTTCAACTTCCTAGGATACTAAATAATACATTCACTTCTCCTCCTCTGTCATTGTTGCGAGGAACGTAACATTGCTCGTTAGTGCAATGGCTGATTTCTCTTCTATCAATGACCAATTTTCTTTCAGATTGGACTGTTGACTTTTAAGATTATCAACTGTGGTACTTTTTTAACGTTTTCAGATCAAGGTGTGAATTTGATGTATGAAGTAAAATTGATGTATAAGTATAAACATGCCTCGTTATACACGGTTTCCAGAGAACTGGCTGAGTGAAAAGAATGGAAATAAACATTTAATTTAATTGTGGTGTGAAAAGCATACTGACTTTATGGCATGTTGTTTCATATGTAAAAATACTTTCATGGGTAGAAATTCAGGAATATAACAAGTACTACAACATGCAAATACGTCAAAACACAAGATTTTGGTGACAACTGCTTTGTCCAAAGATCAAACAAAATTCACAGTGTCGGTTTCATCATCTGGACAGAAGTCTGCAAATCTTGTATCTAGTGCTGGAAAATGGAAAAAACGAAACACTGGAATGTGAATGATGCTGATAGAGTATCTAATGCAGAATGTTTATGGACAATGAAAATTGTTGAAGCTGGTTACCCATTCAATTCTTGTAAAAATTAGAAAAATGTGTTTTGTAAAATGTTTCTAGACAGCAAAATTTCTAAGCCATTTACGCTAGGACAAACTGAGGTTTCATATGAAATTGCACACGGACTTGGACCATATTTTCATAATCAGTTGATTAGCTCTGTTAAGAAAAGTAACTCTTATTTTACCATATCATTTGATGAGGCAACAACTGAAGCTGGAAAGAAACAGACATTCACATTCGATACTAGGACAGTGATCAAGAGAAGGTTCTATGTCACTTCTTGTGTTGCTTTGAGCTTGGTCATGCAACTGCTGATATACTTAAGGAAAAGATACTGTTATCCCTATCAAAAGATCACTTGCCTCTTAATAGATGATTACTTGCGATTGGTTCAGATGGGCCTCCAGTGAATGTGAAACGTCTGAAGGATATTCATTCTATTTTCAAAAGCGAGGGTTTGCCAGGTTTAATTAATATTGGTATATGCAATTTGCAAATCTTGCATAATTCTTTTAGGAATGGCATAACTCAGTGCTTAAGTCATTGGGAGATCGAAGACTTTTTGGATGCCGTACATAAGTATCCAGCCAGAAGTGAGGATTTTCACAATATTCAGAATAACCTTGAAATGGAGCAGAAACACATGTTGAGGTTTGTTAACAATAGCTGGTTTTCTATGGTCCCTGTTATTTCAGTAATAACAAAGCAATGGTTTGCCTTAGGGGAGTATTTCCTTGAGTACATCCTCAAAAACAGCAAGAATTAGGGCAAGTCTAAACTTTATCTAAGTATTAGATCTCACCTGAAGGATCCAACAACTTTAGCCCACGTGCTTTTCCGGAAGTCAGTGGATGAGACTTTTGATAAATTTCTTCTTTTAATGCAACGAGAAGAACCCTTGATATTCTATGTCTGCTGTGTTATTCAAAGTCTTGGTTCAAGAATTATTAAACCAAAACTGTTGGGAAATATGTTTGGAAGGAACTTAAAGAACTTTGATTTCAATAACCTGGAAAATATTCTTCCAACAACTGAAATTGATGTTGGAATTCTTGCCAGGAATGAAGCTTTAAGACTGAAGGAAAAAGAATTAAAACCTGTTTCCCATGAGATGAAATATTTTATTATGACAATCATTGTATATATTCAATGATTATCATAATAATATTCAATTATTGTGACAATCATTGAATATATACTCGATAAAGTTCCTCTGAGAAGCAAGTTGCTGGAAAATATCTGGTACCTTCATCTATTATTTAAGATGGAACCAATTGTCTTTGAAGTACGTAGCAACAGTGTCTAAACGAATGCCACTTGTTTTCCATGAGAATAATATAGATAAGCTTCCTGACGAGTGGAAATTATACATGATTGAACAAGTGATTGAATATGCCCTGATAACTGAAACGAAGGAAAATAGAATTTGTAATGTAGATGATCTGTTTGAAGAATCAGAGATTCAAGATGATGAGGAACCTGCAAACAAAAGTTTCACCCCTGCAACAAGAATAGATGTTTATTGGTCTGATGTCCTGAAGAAGAAGAATCTTGGGGAGAAATACCTTCTACTTTCTCGTTTAGTCAAAGCGGCACTGACATTTTCACATGGGCAGGCTGACGTTGAGAAAGAGTTTTCACTTAACAGATACTTTCTTAACTCACATTGTCCACTGTTAAATGAATATCAGTGAATGGTCTTCGAACTGTGCAGGCTGCAGTAAAAGTAAAGAATGACATTTATGACATACCTGTTACCCCGCTGTGCCTGAAATATTTCCGAGAAGCACATAGTAAGTACAGAAACTATTTGGAAGAGCGTAAGAAGAAACTTTCAGCTAAAAAAAATCAAAAGAAATCATCCTTCGGATGTTAAAATACTTGAGAAAAAAATTAAAAGGCTACAGGAATTAATCAAAACAAGTCATTCACTGATTCGGGAAGCTAATGAAAGACTTTCAAAAGGTACTAAAAGAACGGATATGAAAAAAATGTCAGCTGCACAGGCCTTGCTAGAGTCGGGGCGTAAACAACTCATAACAAATACAGACGAATTGAAGCATGCAGAAACTACATTGTTCTCACAGATAAAGAGGGCTAAGAAGTAGCCAGTATAGAACAATAAATCCTTTTAGGGAACTTTATCTAACATTATGGTTTTGAAATGATCACATGAATGACTGTTTCTAAAACATCTAAAGTTTGGTTAACGTTATGGTACCGACTTCTAGTTGGATGGACGAATTATGATTGCAAAAATTGTACCACATGTGATATAAATTGTTAACATAACTATCTGAAGGTTTCATTCAGTCCTTTTGCTACTTGGGTGACCATGTCTTATTTTTCATCTACACCTTATTTAGTAGTATAATTCTCATTTTTCTTTCTTCTTACTTTTTTTTTTGCATTTACTGTATATTATTAACAGTTGAATATGTTTGTTGCCCTTTAATTCACTGGCACAGGTTCACATTTGAACTTACGCCTATCATTTGGTATAATAACGTGTGTATTGTGTAGTGAGAATTGAATATTTGCCATACTACATGTGTCAAACTGATATAGATGGCAGATGGAGGGTCGTTGGTTTTAAAACCGTCTCAGAAAAGATTTTTTTCGCAAGAAAAATCACAAGATTTAGAAATTTACCCCCTCTTGGTTTTCATTTTTGGCACTATTGATACGTCCTATATTTTTTTCATAAATGTCCTATATTTTTTTAAGTTGTGACTATGACCCCTGATAATCTGTCAATAATGTTTTCTCTCGTTCCCAACAGATATAGAGTGTGTGTTATGTTCAGCCTTATCTATAATGATATCTTTTTCCATTCACTTGGGTATCATTGCAGACTGATTTCACTTCATTAGTTAATCCCCATTAAGAAATAAAATCACCAAATTGTAAATTACAATAGGATAAGGGGCTCTAATGCACAAAACGTTATCTACTCCAGATCTAATGCAGTGTTTCCAAAAACTTCAAATTTGGCAGTTGGCACAGAGTGACTAGCTGCCATTGTTGTTGATGGAGTTTTTTGTGATTTTCTTTAATCCTTCCCTTCCTCCTCTTCTTTTCCCGCCCTACCTCTCTTTCTGCTGGCCATAAAAAAGCATTCTCTTTCCCTTTGTCTTCCTCCCCCCTTGGTCATTTTTTGTGATTTTCCTTAATTCTTCTCTTTCCCCCCCCTCCCATCTTTCTTGTTCCTCCTAACCCTAAAAAAGGACCACCCTTCTCTTCCTCCTCTTCTCTCCCCCATTTCTAAAAAAGTAAAAAATGAGTACTTGCCTTTTATTCATAATATATATTATATATATATTATTTATCTTATACACTTATACAAATACTTAGAAGAGTTGAAGAATTCTACAAAAAACTATATGAAAGTAACAGTGGATTAAACGAAGACACTGAAATAGTCGAAGGAACAGCTCCTAAAATCTTAAAAGAAGAAGTTTCATTTGCAATAAAAAGTATGAAGAAAGGAAGAGCCCCTGGCGATGATGGTATTACATTAGATATCCTAAAAGAAGCTGGAGAATATGTAGAAGACATACTTGCAAAATTCTTTACCAAATGTCTTAACAGCGGTAACATACCAAACCAATGGGATTCTGCAACAGTAATTCTTTTGCATAAAAAAGGTGATAAAGAGGATTTGAAAAATTACCGACCAATTAGCTTGTTACCTGCTATTTATAAAATCTTCACAAAAGTGCTAACACATCGCCTGCAGAAAAAATTAGATGCAGCTCAACCAAGAGAACAAGCTGGATTTCGAAGTGGATTCAGTACAGTGGACCATATTCAAGTATTAAGAGAATTAATTGAAAGAACACATGAATATGAACTTCCATTGTGTGTTGCATTTATTGACTATGAGAAGGCCTTTGACTCTATTAAAACATCAGCAGTCATCAACTCTTTAAGATCAACAGACATTGAGGATGTGTACATTGACATGGTGAAACGTGTGTATAAAAATGCAAGTGCAAAATTTCGGTTACATAAAGATACCAAAACTATCAAAATTGGTAAAGGTGTGAGGCAGGGAGATACCATTTCTCCAAAACTTTTTACTTCAGCTTTACAGATGATTTTTCAGCTGATAAATTGGAATAACAAGGGAATAAAAATAAATGGTGAATATTTAAATCATTTGCGGTTTGCTGATGACATTGTTATTTTTTCAACGAACCCATCAGAACTCCAAGACATGGTACAGGAGCTCTCAACTAGAAGTAAAGAAGTTGGACTCAAGATGAACCTACAAAAAACTAAGATCATGTTCAATAATTTTGTAGAGGAAACAAAAATACAAGTTGACAACATTGAGCTAGAAATTGCTGATTCATATATTTACCTTGGCCAGCTGATTTCAATGGATGGCAACATTATGAAAGAACTCAACAGACGTATTAAACTTGGCTGGAGTGCATTTGGAAGAAACAGTTTTATCCTGAAGGGGAAATTGCCTTTGTGTCTAAAAAGAAAGGTCTTCAACCAGTGTGTATTGCCAGTCCTCTCTTATGGATCAGAGACATGGAGTCTAACAGTTGGAGCAATACGAAAGTTACAGACAACGCAAAGGAGCATGGAGAGGTGCATGCTTGGAATAACTAGGAGAGATCGAAAAAGAAACACTTGGGTGAGAGAGCAAACTAGAGTAGAGGACATCATTGTTAAAGTAAAAGGGCTGAAATGGCGATGGGCTGGGCATATTGCAAGAAGAACTGATCAACGATGGACAACAGAAATTCTGAACTGGATTCCAAGAGACCACCGAAGACCTAGAAAACGTCCTCAAACTAGATGGGTGGATGAAATAAGAAAACAGGTTGGGGTGACGTGGAAACGAATGGCCCAGGATAGACTTGTGTGGAAAGCATTTGGAGAGACCTTCATCCAGCAGTGGATAGATAATGGTTGAATATGATGATGATGATGATGATATATATATATATATATATATATCTTCTTCTATAGGTTTTTATTATTTAGTATGAAATTGATGCAAATATTACTGTTTTAAAAGGTTTAAAAATCAGTTTGTTTGTTTGTTTGGCTTTTTATGGCGCAAGAGCATCTGGGCTATACTGCGCCAAACATGGTAAAATCAAAGACTGTAGTAAAAGCCAATACTTTTTAAAAATTTAAAAACGTGCGTATGGTCAGCATGGTCATTTAAAATGTCAGACAGTGATGAAGAGTTAAAAGTAAGAGTGCGAGCAAAGCTCGCACTCTTACTTTTAACTTTTTTACTTCATAATTAGGGCATTGACTTAAAATATGTAAAATACTGATGGGTTCATTGCACACTTGGCAAATTGGTGCTGGTTTTCCTTCCAACAGATGTCTATGGGTGAGATGGGAATGCCCAATGCGAAGTCTAGCAAGGAGAACCTCCTCTTTCCGATTTTTACGGTATGAGGAGGGCCAGTTACCAATTGTATGTTTAATATTATTCAATTTGTTATTGGTTTGATGATCCCATTCTTCTTGCCACCTTTGATTCACACAGGTCTTGATAATTGGTTTCAGGTCAGAGAAAGGAAGAAGTTGGCTAGAAGCAAGTGGTGAGTTCGTTGCCTTCGCAGCTGCATCAGCAGCCTCATTCCCTTTGATACCAATGTGAGCAGGGATCCAGCAGAATTTAATATTGGAGTAATCGTGCAGGTGCTGCAGTTGTGAATGGATTTTGGATAAAATAGGATGAGGTGAATATTTAAAGGATTCTAATGCTTGTACATAGCTCTTGGAGTAGGAGGTACAAATGATGAGTTAAGCTATGAGTTGAAATATACGCAAGTGCCATGGAAATGGCATAAAGTTCTGTTATGAAAAATCGAGCATGATAGGGGATTTTTTCTGCAATGGCACTGTTATTAATGACAAATGCAGAACCTACATTTGTTTCTGTTTTGGACCCATCTGTAAAAATGAAATTGGAGTCTTGAAAATGATCCCGAAATTCAGAAAATAACTGCTGGTAATAAGCATTAGGTGTAGTGCTTTTGCTGTGGTTAACCAGATCGCAATGGATGTCCAGGGCCGGTATGATCCATGGTTGTGATAAAGGTATGTGTAGGAGCAATACTCCAACAATCTATACCTAATTTTATGGTTAGTTTATCCGTCCGATGCATGAAGGGCGAGCATTAAAAAGTAAGATGGTACCAGGTTTAAACACGACAATGGGCAGTGATTTAAATTTCGTATAATAATTAAGAGACAGCTGCATACGCCTTGATGTTATAGATGGTTCGTTGGCTTCCACATAAAGACTTCAACTGGTGAGGTATGGAATGCAACAGTACACAGTCTGATACAATGCTGGTGTATGAGCCAAGAGCTTTTAATATGGAGTATCGAGTAGAGCCGTAAATGAGAGAGGCATAATCCAGTTTGGAATGGATGAGAGCATGATACAGACAGAGCACTGAGTAACAGTCTTCTCTCCAGGATGTATGAGAGAGAACTCTGAAGATATTGAAGGCTTCATGGCATTTGTTTTTAAGAGATTGTATGTGTGGCCTGAAGGTAAGTTTATGGTCAAATAACACACCAAGAAATTTTGCCTTTTGAACAACTGGAATACGATGATTTCCCAGATATTCTGACTCTGTATAAGGCTCTCTTTCGACAAAAATGATCACAAACACTCTTCTGTATAGAGAAATTAAAGCCATTTTCATAATTTTCAAAATGCTGATCATATTGAGAAACTGAAAAAGGGTGTTGCTTTTCGAAATTTTTAAAATTTGGTAACTATAATAGTAATCCTAATAGGTTATATTTTACTCATGTAGTTCTCCATCTCAAACCTTGAAATAGCTACATTTCAAGTTTCGTTTCGATACCTTGAAAATTCCGAGCCTTAGGGTCTCTTACATAGGAAAAGTACTTTTAGACCACCCTGTATACATATTAATACAACACCTAAAACTATAGGCTTTAAAACCTTCTTTTAACGTTATTTTTAAAATATTCCTTGGCTAATGCATTATTTTACGCAAATACATTTGAAATTATTAAAATAATTGCAAATCACCAACTTTCATTTTATACATTCATGTTTCTGAAACATTTTCTTGAATTATGAATTGGCCTCTCAAATTCCAGAAATCATCATTTTTCACTTACTTTTCCAAAACCAAACTGTTAAGATTCTCAGAAAACATAGAAACTTCAGAAAGTAATGTCCTTTTTTGCAAGAAAATGATTACAAAGCATCGTTTATTCCCTATCCATATTTGAGTTTAACACTTGATAAAGTGAGCTTGGACATTTTGTCCCTCTGGAGTTGGTTCCCGTATATTTTCCATTACATTAGATGAAAGTACTTTAAGTGAAAAAACCTGGCGCATAAAAGCAAACAAAAAGGAAGAAACGCTGAAAGACTGAAGGCGAACAGTAACAGCTAAGACAGAAAACAGAACTAAATGAGGACAGATGACTGAAACTTTAAAGCGTTCGCTAATGCTTGATCCTAGAATGGAGGTCCTGATGGAATTGAGGACAAATAGGACCCATCTGGCTCTGATGAAACAGTCGAACGCGCAGCAGAGGATTATCAACGTATAATTCAAGGCAGCATGATCTTGGGTGGAAAGTGGAGACTTGTTCTATTCACCATCACCGTCCTTAATTTTATCCGAGTCAAACCGAACGAGCGCTGTGTAGAGAATTTTATTTCTTCTGGAAGTGCTCAAAACAAATCTTTGCCAAAAGTTTCCGCGGATAAAATTTTATTTCGCTTTTGTTTGAATGAAGAACAGGCGTCTGAAAAATTTCAGGAAAAGTACGTATCGACAGAAAAGAATTTTAAAGAAGTTCGTTGGTGTTTTTTGGATGTGGACAGAGTTTTTCTGGAAACTTTTTACTGAAGAAAGAACGCAGTCAGGGTCTGATAACAAAGAAAATGAATTTTCTCGTCCTTTTAAATATTCATTTTTTTCTTTTCACTGTGTGGTTAAATTCGAAACACTCTCGTATAACAGCTTGTGATTTATATAATTAGCGTAAATAAAAATATATATTCGAGAGAGAAAGAGGGAAAATTTTGGAGACAATATTGTTTCGTTGATTCCATATTTTGGAAGGGGATAACGAGATATTATCTGGTTCATATTAATAATTAGAAAAAAGTTGATATTTTTCAGGATATATATTTTAGTCTGGAAGGCGTGTTCCAAATCGTTTTACTGAACGAAATAATATGTGATTTCGCCCACTTACCAAAAACGAGCAGAATTGTACAGTGATTAAAAAATTGAACGAGTTGATACATCGCTAGTGCGGAAATTGGCTGCACATTTTTTTTTTATTTATTATTAAGATATATTTCCTACTACTTTGTGCGAAACGAAGAAGTAGCGAGATAATTAACTCAAATATTGACGTCACATAATCTTTTTGGTAATTGTTTTGTACTAAATGACGAATAAACTAAATAACGTTCCTTAATGAAAATGTGGGCGGCCAAAATAGAAACACTGTGCTTACTTCGCATGCTTTCTTAACTCTTGCCACTTAGAAACGCAAGAAAAACTTAGAAAGTTAATTTCTAACATTGGCACCATTCTAAATTGTTTCATTTTGTACGGTGTTTTCCAACTGTATATCATTTCACTTTCTGCATTCGGAAACGTATATTATGCGTAATTATAATTTCGCTTTTATATTCGGCAACAGTACGTGTAATTGTCTTCTGAATTCTAAAATCAAACCAATCTTCCGTTTACCATCGAAGTGTGCACACGTAATTTTCGGAGGCTCCGCTAAAAAGGCGTACTAAATTCTTTTGTCGATGCATTCGAATTAATTTATTTTCTGACATGTATTATTGAAATATTCTAAAGATTTAAACTATTAAAATATTATTTCAACGGGATGAAAATAATGCATTTCTTCAATACTCATTTCTGCAAAGGTATTGTTAACATCTCTAATAATCATTTGGCCAATTGCATTAAAATTAATTTTCGTCAATAAATAATGCATTGAAAATTATTCAGTAAGTCATTAAATGTGAAATTAATGTGTGAAATCTACTTTGTTTCTTTCAGCTCAGTACTTTTTGTAGGTAATTTTTTTAGTTGGGATTTCACATAGAAAAAAATATATATGTACACACATGTAGAATATATACAACCCAACAAACATATTCCAGAAATGACAAAATTGATTGGATTAGTCATCAGCTTTATTTAATTTCATTCACGCAATGTATTCTATATCGCTTGAAATCGTCTATCAATAACTTTTGTTTTAATTTCTTCGAGCTTAGTTAATTTTATTATTTGGAAGTGCAATTTTTTTTTAATTTAACTGCTCAATCTAAACATTTTAAAGTAACGTTTTTCAACACATGAAAAAAAAATAATACAGCATTCTATTAAATAACACAGCGAAACCCCTCCTCTTAAAAGACACCCCATATACGGTCACCCTGGTTTTACGGTCAGATAAAAATTTCCGGGCAGAAACTGATTTACAATAATGTATTTCAAACCTCTGCTTAGTGGTCATTCTATGATACAGACGCGAAGATTGTTATCATGGTTCATTCCACTGAACTTGAATTCCTGTATGGACAAATTACTTTGGAACTCCGGCCTGTATTAGAGACGTTTCTCATAGTAGGAAACTGAAGATAAACAGGATAAGAGCTAAGAGGTATTTCCCATCCTGTTAACAAAGAGCGGTAATTGGCCCGGATTCGTTGATTCAAGTGATTTATGCTTCATAAAGACTTCGATAATAAATAATTCATATAATGATAAACTGGGTGAAACTAATAAACAATTATCAACACAAAATTATCGCAGTTCAAATTTATTATTATGGTTTATTATTACTATACATGGCGTGTAAGCTTGTGTAGAAACTAAAGCGTTTTCTGTAAGGGGAGCGATAGAAAACTGATAGATTTAAATTTACAATAAAAAAATTAAAATTGAATTTCGAAGAAGGACTGGTGAGTAAAGCTCACCAAACAGCTACTGATAATTTTTCAAGGTCAATAAATTTTAGTATTAAACGTTTTGTTGTATATTTACTTCCATATTCAACAAATGATTATATACGTTATCTAAAGCTTGTCTTATGTGTAAACAGTACATAAATTTCAAAATGAAGTATTTAAGTTATTTAAAGCTTAGATTTCAACTATTTTAGAATGAATCCCCCTCTTTTATGGTCTCTCGTCTTTTACGGACACATTTTTCAGTCCGGATAGTATCGACTAATAAGTAGTTTCACTGTACAAGTTTCAATATTTGTTTTTGTTAAGCTGAGCATTTTCTTATCTAGGAAAAGAATATCAAAACCAATATTAAACAAATATTAAAACAAATATTACAACAAATATACAACAAGAAGATAATACATTCTTTTAACTCAATGTAATTTAATGAAATTTGTAACCTTACGAGTTTAAATTTTAGTTCCTTTTTCAAAAATTTTTTATTCACAAAATGCAAGCTGAAACTGAATTCCTTGACTTCTACTTTGAGTTACTGAAATATTCATGTTAAACGGAATTTAAAATCCTAGGTAGTTTAGTTCAAAGCTGAACTATTCGTGCAATTTAAAGATGAGTTATTAAAGTTCGCAATGTAGAGAAGTTCAATATAAATTTAAAACAATCTAATTTATACAATTTAGAACTTCAAAAATTTTCGCAAGGCATTAACTACTTTCATAATACATTAAAGAATGCTGAATTCACAATGCCTTACTTTTCTCGAGCTTTAACTATTACTGGTGAATTAGGGATGCCAAGCACGTTCCATTCTACTTCATTATATTTTCAGGATAAGTAAGGAAAAGGAAAACGTTCGTGATATATGAACATTATAGTGGCTTGCTAGTAACCGTTTTGGCTATCATGGGAATAATCTGAACTGGAATTCAGCATGTATTCAGAATTTGCTACTTTTTTTACAGATATGTTATCCGAGAGTTTTATTCCCCAAGCGAAGGAGATTCGAATTGCTAATACAAGAGAATTCCTATTTAAAGCAAAACTACTAATTACAAAAATTACTACTTATAAGAATTAATATTTATAACATAATTAATAATTATAAGACTCACTGTTTTTAAGAATTTCTGTTTTTAAGAATTACCAATCACATGAATTACTATTTTTAAGAATGACTAATTACAAGAATTATTAATCACAAAAATTACTATTTTCAAAAATTACTAATTACAGGAATTGTTATTTTCAAAAATTATTAATTATTAGAATTAATAATTACGATGATTACCAATTACAGGAATTATACGGTCAATTTGAATAGTATTACTAAATTAATATTCTAGCATAATTACTAATAGGAATAAATGCAAAACAATTTTTATGGTGCAGTTAGATAAAATCATTAACACGATAATACTGCTGATAGCTATTTCGATAGCGTTAACCAGCTACCGTCGTCAGAGCGAATGGCGGCTTCTGTTTATGTCCGTGCTGTTGGTCGGTGTTGCCATCACGTCGGTTGGAAACTTGATTGGGCGGAGGAGTAAAGCGTATTTGTGGAGACGTCTTCAGCCGTGAGACCCAAAAGGTTTTTCCAGCACGGACATAAACAGAAGCCGCCATTCGCTCTGACGACGGTAGCTGGTTAACGCTATCGAAATAGCTATCAGCAGTGTTATCGTGTTAATGATTTTATCGAACTGCACCATAAAAATTGTTTTGCATTTATTCCTATTGATTAGTGCAGTGTGTCGCTATTAAACTATAATTACTAATACTTGTAGAATTGTCAGTCCAAGCGCAGCATGAGTTTAGCTGCTTTTGAGCCTTAAGTTACAAGTAAACCATTGTTATACAAGAGTGAAACAGATTGTGTTTTGTAATTGTTTCTATTAGTTTACTTCGTTTCACTTTTATTTTTTTATTAGCTTGTTTTCGTGCTAAGTTTCTACCCATACATGCAGTTTAAAAAATGTAGATTTCCAATTAAAATCCTAATTAAAGTCCTAGTAAAATACATATATATATATATATGGAATTCCGATTTCATATTTCTTATTACACAATTAAAAGAAAACCTCTTTAAAACAAAACTTATGAAGGGACTTCAAGTATATTTTACCTTAATGGAAATCGTCCAGTTAGTTAATTTTAAGAAGATAAAAAATGCATCAAAACAAGAAGGCTATATCGAGTAAGCTATCCGTAGCCCATCATTATCGCATATTTTGAATTCTGGCCGCATTTGAAACTATTATTGGAAGGGAATGTGAATGAAATAGAAAGTAGAATTTTCGTAGCAAAATGGCCGAAATATTACGGATTCTTTGCAAAACGTGCCGAGAATATATATTGCACGTTTATTTCCACAATAGGTATAATATTGTAATTTGGTTTTATGTTCTTCAGCTATATTTCTTTTCGTTCAAGAAAGATGCGTTGTTTTTTAATTTAATGAAAATTTAGATATCAGCAATTTGTGCTCTTCGATCAATATCTCATTCGAAAATTGAAGGTGAGTTGAAATAACGAAATATCTAATTTTATAGAAGAAGTTAAATCTGTAATTGATCAAATGCTGTATATTAAATGTATAGGATATTTATGAGATCAGTGTGCAATTTTCAACCTAAACAAGGCTATAAATGAGATATAAAATTGCAAGCAACATATCATTTCACCTTGCTTGGCGCAGAATGCCGTGGTTGTCCTTGCGGCATAAACATTCAACCAAACAACCAATATGTCCTTTGGCAACTGAGATATCGTTGAGATATCGTATTTTTACTTAGTATGAATTATAAATTAAAATTATTCTACATGATCTCCGTATTCGCCCACGTCATCTATAATGCATTTTTCATACTAAGTCATTACACTTTCGTATACCACAGATAAAATTTCTTGTAATATTTAAGACATTGTTTAACATGAGTAGCCCAAATTTCTTTGGATGGAAGTTTTGCAAAAAGTTTCGACTGAAATATTGGGCAGTGCTCACTATGGAAAACATACCTTAAAAGGTAATGACACAATTGAAGTAGAAGAATTTTTTCATCATAGCCGATGATGTGGTAATATTAGATGATAAATTGCTCGTGAAGGAAAGAATGATTTCAGAGTGAATGTTGGGAACTGAACCCACGACTTCTTGGTATTAAAATTGGTATCTAAATTCAGGTAAGTAAATGCAACTTTAATTAGTTCTTGCAATAAGAGAGTGCAGTGCTGAATATTGAATTCGCCAAAAATTGTGTGCAACTGCTATTGAATATTAAATTTGGACACTGAACGAAAATGTTTTTTGTTCTTATTCCAGTTTTCTTTTGATATGCGAAGCATGTGAAAGAACGAGAATCGAGAAAAGCATACTATCTGAAATATAAAACTTCAAGTCATTGGACACATGTCTACTCATGTTAGGTTGTCTATACACTTACTTGCAGTTTTCTAACGGCAGTTAGTTAATGAAATTTCGTGTGTAGTTAGGACCAGTTGTTTGTACGACCGTGTAAATTACCCTGGGTACGAGTTATCTTCCTGTCTGCTCTTAATGCCCAAAAGGTATTTTCGCCAAATTCTTGCACGGTAAACAGAATAATGCCTCCTTTCTACATCAAGCTGATGAATAATTTTTTAATCCGGGCAGCACAAAATTCTTGCGAGCTATAAGTGATTGACTATGCTGCACATTAACACTACACTCAACAAAATACATATTTATCTCACTAAATCTGGAGTCTCGCTATATCTAAGCTCATTATAAATCTGTTTTACTGCGCGTCCCATATCTACTATTGGTATTGGTTTATTTCTTAAAGCTTTAGTAGAGTTGAATACGAATATGACCATTTTTACTGAAAGCATTTAACGAGTGTCTACTTACAAAAGTAATGCAGTAGGCATTTCCGTTTAAGCCGAAGTTTGAGTAAGCAAATTCGGATAATTCCGTTTATACTGTAGGTGGTATTTGAAACGAAATACAGTGAAAACCCCGTTAATACGAATCGTTGTGGTCCACCGATTTTTATCCGTACGAACGAAGTCCGCACTAAGCGAATGGCAAATTTCAATAGCCAAAACTTCAGGCTATTCAGCAATAAGTTACATAGTAATACAATGAACAACGTAAACGAATAAATTAGCAAAACAGAATAGTGTATTATGAAAGAATACGCTGGGAGAATCTATAACGAAATATAAAATTAGTACTTACATACAGTGGAAACGCATTTACTTTTAGAGACTGCCGTATGAAAAAAAAAAGTTTTTCCACTTCGCACTAGTTATTTTTGATTAAAAAATATCTGTCATATTTATTTGCATCAGTAGTGAAAGCGAGTGTTTTCTTTTAACAACGTTCTCCGAAATTGGTAGGTTGCTTTTGAAAAACAGGTGACCGTACCTGGAGAAAAAATTGTGCTGCATTCGATACCTCTTGAATTTTTTCCTATAAAAAACGCATTTTTTATTTGTACAAATTGCTTTTTTTTTGCATTGTCGGATGAGCCGTACACATTAAGCAGCGTCTGACATTGAACGTACATATGCATGCCTCAGAAGGTTAAAAGAATCTTTCCGCATTAACGAGAGGTCCTTCTTAGGTTGAAGCCTCATCAATGAAATTTCACTGCACTTGGAAGACCATTTATTATTTATTTGCCCTCTTGTTTTTCTATATTACCAAAATGTAGCATTTATTATTTAAAATCAACGGCAATTAAGAATGCAATAATTTAAAAGAAAGGGCAAATTTATTAAAAACAAATTTATGTTTTGGTAAAAATAATTTTTCAAATTTCTCACACAACACTTACAAAAAAAAATGTTTTCAGCGAAGTAGTCAGATGAAGGAGCTTTTTTTGACTACAGCAATTTATCAACCTATCAAATTGTCCTTATTTCCCGAAAGTGATATTTATGAGGAAAATATTTTTTCCAAACTAGCTGTAATGGCTAGCTTGCAATGAATAAATAACAAAATGACCTCATTTCTTTTCATAGTTGCCAGCGATTTCTTCAATTTCTAGGCCATGTTTCGTAATAACCAAAGTTAATAAGAATGCCAGATATAAGGGACATGACATTTTATTAGCCGAATGATTTTTTGGATGAGGAATTTTACCAATAAATTATCCAAGTTTTTTCTTCAAAAGCGGCCAAATATTCTGAACGTTCTTGCTTTTATAATCTTAGGTAAATTAAATTCGTTTAGACAGCATTAAAATACATATTAACAATTTTAAAATCTAATAGAGCCCGAAAATCCTTAATAATATTCTTACGTTATTTTAATCTCAAATTTATATAAACCAGAAGAAATAAACGAACGAACGCTGGAGTATCTTAAGTGGCTTGCGAAATATAACAAAGAAAATAGTAGACCAAGTCTTATGATGGGTTAATATTAAAAAGCTTAAAAAATCATGTATTAATAAAATAGTTATTTACGAGAGATGTCCTATCAGTTTATATATTAAAACATATATTTGAGGATTTATATACACTATTTTTCAAAAATGACGAAGCACCATGAAGAAATTATACGTTTTTGTTTAAATTAAATGCACATCCAGCACATACGCAGGTAAGGAAATGATAAAAATATTCAAGGCTCGAGAGCCTATCAATATTTAGGAATTGCACATTGAATTTTCAAATCAAAATAGTTGGCGAAAAACCTCTCTGGTGGGGATGTAGGCTTTTATACGTCTAGGATAGGAGTAATGAAGGTTCCTATTGTCATCTTGCGACACATTCTGCCAAGCATTCCTCAGTTATTGATCCAGATCTACGATATTTTATGGTGCTCAAATCTGGCGGCCTACCATGTCCCATACATGTTCGATTGGCAAAAGGTGTGTTGCTGGCCAAGGAAGAGTATCAACAGCACTGGGGTAGCTCACAGATATGCGAGCCGTATGGGGTCTGGCATTATCTTGTTGGAAAATGGCCCCAGGCTGTCGTGTCATGAAGGTTACGGCAAACGGCTGCAAACTGTCAACAACATATTGTCGAGCTGTTAAAGTTGGACGTAGGATGACTAGGAGCGTCCTGCTGTTGTATGAGATAGCACCCCACACCATCACACTAGGGGTAATGGCCACACGGCCGTTAACCCTAGTGTGATGGTGTGGGGTGCTGTACGTCATAAGGTAAGGCCTCTGTGAAACAAAGGGTGGTTGAGACCGCTGGTTCTGGCACCTTCAAACATGGATCCAATGGTCATCCACATCTGGATTTATCGCTGAACACCATGCAATGACAATGCGTTGGCAGCCATGATGATCGGCTCTCCAGGTGACTCTGTCAATGGTGTGGGGTTAAAGGCAGACGTCTTAAAGGCTGCTGTGAGCGTAACCCCAATTCACCCAAGTGTCGTGAGATGATGGAAGGGACTGTAGTACGTTGAATGTAGGACAATGATGTCGTTGAGGCAGCTCGGTCCTGTCGCACAACCAACCGACCTTGCCTCGAATTCGTGCACCTTGGCCTTCCAGAGCTTTCATTCTGCCGATAAGTTCCTCGCAGCAACAGTTTCTGCCAACGCTTTTGAACATGTTCGTATCGTGCCAGTGGCCACTCATTACTCGGTAGGACCAACCAGCTTCACATATCCTGATTACGCGACAACGTTCAAGTCATCCAATTGGCTATAAGGTCTTTGACAACGTCGTAATGGCATTACTGATCGTAGCTTCAGAACAACAACGAGAAAAGATAAACCGTCTGTAATTTTTACTTCTTTTACAGTTGCGCAGTAGAAATGCGCGCTATGATCGAAGTTAACACTCATTGGCTTTGAAAATTTAATTATTTGCATACTTTCTCTAAAAAATTTGCATGTGAAATTTCGAATTGATCGGGTTATATTTTAGGGGTGCTTCGTTCTTTTAATTAATTTTCTAGGCAAAGGTCTGTTATGTTGAACCAGGGTTAAAATGGCCTTTCTTGATTAATTAAGTTTTAAAAATGAGTTAATATTATGATGGGGACGATAGATTTTACGTCTATCGTCATTTCATGTGAAGTTTAGTAGGTTCCGAATTTTCCGCATCCGAAACGGCATTTAAAATATTTTAAATATAAGGATCAGTCGTTAGATTCACAAAAATTATCTCTTTTTCTATATATCACAAAGAGCGATTTGACTCTAAACAAATGTGCTATAAAATTTTTTCTGTTTCATTAATCAATTTTCAAATGTTTGTGAGTTACAGAAACCTGTTGTTACAATTTTCACAGGACACCATTTCCTGCAATCAGTTTGTAAAAGCTGGAAATGCGAAGGAACAGGCATATGTGTTATATTTACAAATTTCTTTATTCAGAAGATGTCACTGAATTCATAAATATATTCTTTCAATATCTCTATTTCTTTCGAAGGTAATAATTCTTTAATTGATGAGTAAAATTCAAAAATAGTATAAAATATTAAAATATAAAACCAAGGATACTGCAAGCAAATAATAAACGTTTGGATGTATCATTTCGGTCACGAAACAGATGAGATAAGTGTTTCTATAAAAAAAACGTGTTTAAAAAATGCAAGAAACAGAAAATAGGTTCGAATGCAATGAGAGATTTAAAATGGTGTTGAGACCATATGTTTATTAAAATTGAAATGTTTCATATAAAATTCAAATGGTTACAGAAAACACTGGCAATTATTAATATTTCACATTTTCAGTTACTTTTGGATTCCAAAATTTAATATTTCCTTCATTTTAACTACCTTACTCGAGTAAGAAACAAAATAAATTTGATAAGAGCAAATATCACGCATAATTGCAAAGAGATGCAGATATATTAATTCTAATAATACTCTTCTTATTTTTGGAGCAATTAGTCTACAAAGATAAATAAACACCTAAGAAATTTGTTTCTGTACTTTTAAATGAAATTTAATGTTCTTTTCCTTTTAAAAAATTATAAATATCAAAAATCATAGACAAATCATAAAATTTTTCCAATAAATTCCTCTTAGAATTAATTTTGTTGGATAAGTACTTTTATTCAAAATAACAAAAAAACTTTTAATAAACCACAAAAGATGAAAATGGAATTGAGAAACAGAAATAAAACAATTGTTTTTTACGAAGTCAAGTTATGTAAAAATATCGTAGATTAATTTCAAATTTAAAATGTTGATTAAAATGTTTATTGTTTAAATATTTATCACAGCAGCACTCTATCCTTCAAAATATTTTATTATATTTATGTAGTTCGTAATTTACAATACATCATACAAAATTTAATATCATTAGCCATTATTATGTCCTTGGTTATGAACATCAGTACAGTTAATATTTACGAATAACACAATTATAATAGATGTACAAATAGCTGCAGACGTATCGTATATTGTAAACATGCCATTTCATTATTCTATAAAGTATATGTCTTTATTAAATGTTAATATAAAAAATATTTTGGAATATTTTGGATGGAAGAAATATTATAATGTGCTTTCGTCAAAAATATGTTTAAATAAGGCATATATATATATTTCTGCAAGAGCAATTTAGCTACAATGATTTAATGTGTTTTAAAACTACGATAGTTCTCTATATGTTTTATTCGAATGTAGTGAATTTTTTCGTAGTTTTTCTTGACGCGAAAATTGCAAGAGTCGAGTATTTTATTTCGAGGATTTCGTTTCTTTTCTTCACCTTTTATGAAATAAATCATATTTTGTTCATTAATTATTTTTAAATTAATTTTATATTCAAAAGTTTTCATTAAGACTTCACAATTAAAGATAATTTAGGATTTTTTAAATCAGGTATATTTTAGCGCAGTATATGTTGTCTTTAGTTCCTTCTGTTTCTTAATTTCCGGAATGTTTTAACATTGATATGAAATAAAATATCTTTTTTATGGCAAACGCAACGTAAAATATATTTTTCGAGAAAGCAGCTGGGTTTTCTTTTATGATGAATCTCTCCCAGATGACTATGAGGATAAAAGGGTAAGCTTGTTGGCGAATTTGGCTAACTTTAAAAGAGTATTACTTTTCATATATATATCAAACTGCTAAGAAGCAAATTGACAAGGTTTAAACTTGCTTTGGTATAAGGGGGAATCTATCTTTAGAAACAGACAAGTGTTAAAGAGAGGCGTTCCACATCTTGTCAGCAAACTTAAACATCTAATGCTGGAGGCCTCCACTATATATCCATAAGTTCAAAGAGAGAAGCCAATAGGGCTCACAAAATCCCCGAATTTAGCAAGATAGATGGATGTTTGTGTTTGGAGAGCAGCCCTTGGAAGCTTTACAGAGAAGGAACCGTCCCAAAAGAATCCGTAAACGTTTTGTTTCAAGGAAAATCAAAACAGAGTATAATTTAGAAGAAAAACTATAGCGTTCTTCGAAAAGATAGACAAAGAACCATTTGTTTCCACAAGATTGGCTCTAAACACTGGCGAGTTGCAACTGATTTTGGAAAGCATCTCCTGTTTTCTCCACTAATCATATCTTATGATTGGAATTTTGACACAAATGTGTGTACGTTCGAGATCTAGTTGGAAATAATGACCTGGTAAAGATGAAATAACTTTGAAGTACACATCTTGCCAAACCTAAGTAAATTTACTTCCCCATATATTTATACTATAAGGTTTAGACAAACACTGTAAGCTGCTACATATATAATCTTTTCATTCATTGATTTTAACAGAAGAAAGTTATGCAAATTTTTTTCTTGTTCATTGTTTATCATGCTTATCAAAGTGAGTAAGCATTTGTTTAATAAAAACACATCATCACACACATGGTGTTACGAAAACCGAAAAAAAACACCGGATCAAAGCCGTTATCCTTGAGAAAAATGGACCATAATAGACCCTTACATGGGGGGCGGGAATCGGAAATGAATATCCATAGAGTTATGCATACTTTTAATTCTAAAAGGCAAGATTCCTAATGGCCATTGCAGCTTATAAAGGAAGGAGCAGCTAGCCTTAAATCTTAACTCCAGTGCTGAGTTACGAAATAGCAGCTCCGAACTGGTTTCGAGGTGTGTTGGCTGTTTCTTCTGATTATCAAAATTTACTTGATCCTATAATTGGCGCAATTTCATAGATAACGATTCCAGGACTCCTACGTAGGACTGCAACATCAAATTTTACCCGTTGATGCTCTACAAAAATTTACGGTACCCTAGTTCCTTGAGAGCTCTCTTGGTTTAAAAGAAAGAAGTTAAGTTTAAACATAAAGTTCTTGCAACTCGCAACACCGATTAAGGAATTTTGCCATTTTTTTGCCACGAAGGGAAGGGTAGGCGAAAGGAGGATGGATGCGTTGACCAGTGGGCCCCGTGTTGTATAGGGGACCCAGCATTTAGAGGAACAAAAATTTATGAATAAAATAGCATTAATAATGTATGTGGCCATGGGGTGGTGGTTCGCCGATGTTGGGTTGTGAAAATAATTACTAAATTATTGCAAGAGTCCGTAGACGAACGTTTTCATCAACTACGCAACTTGGCCGCACTCTCTCCCCCACCCCATTCAGTTTAAAATTACTTTGCGCACTTTCATACAAGTCGCACCCCACCTCTGGGATTCGTACTGGATCCGCCAATGCCCTCCACCTGCCAATCATAAACTTTTATGCTCCAAAGATTCTTTTATTTTCTCTCATGTTTTACCATTCAAGAATTCAGAAGTCTGTCCTGCAGGTAAATAATAAATAGCTTGAAAATAAAAATAAAAGTTAGTATCGAAAAATTACCCTTGATCCAGTAGCGTACGCAGAAAATTCCTAAAATCGGTTGGTTCGAATGAGAAGGTTTACCCTACATCAGAGCTTGGGTCTCATAAGCCTGTTGTTAATTTTCTCTTCATTGCGGAGGGAGGGGTCATGGCCCACATCAATAGCCTCTATACGCCCATGCTTTGATCGATTCTGAATTATGATTATGGGCCCCATCATGAGGTCAGGGGAGTAGGGTTTGGATTTTCATTTACTATGGAAAAAATTTCACATGGAAAAAGTTAATGGTTCGGTTCGTAAATAGCTTGTTTACTTGTTGTCAGAAATTGGAGGCAGCGAAATTTTGGAAATTCAATTCAATAGGACAGGCCAAACTTTCAAATACAATTTTCATTGGCTCGAAATTGTTAACTCCCATCTTTCATATATATATAGACAGCTAATAAGATACCAATTTCTTGATAATACAGCCCAGATGCAGTGTATTGGACGATTAATTGCATCATGGCCGTAACTTCTCTTTTCCATCCAATCATGCTTTGTTATTTGTTTATAGCCATAACTCTATGGATATTTATTTCCGACCTCCCAATGTAGGAAGGGCTTCGTTATCGTCCATTTTGCACAAGGGTCACGGCCATATGCATTTGAACCAGTGTTTTGGAACTGACTGACTCACTGACTGTCTCTCTGTCTGTATATATGTATGTGTGTGTGTGTTTTAAAGAGTTTTTATTTAACATGCACCATAAAATATTACATGTTTTGATTTCCTCAATTAAGACATATATGTTACGTTGTTAATAAAATTTACGTCATATATATATGTATATACACATACAAAAATATATACAAGGTATGTACAAAAACAACAACAATCAATTGGAGTAAGAATGATCGATGGGAAGTGTACAGAAAAAATTAAATTTGCATGATGTCCAAACTCTTAGCGAAAGCTAAAAAGTCGCCAAAATAACGTTCCGAGACCAGTTCTTTTAATTCTGATGGCCATAGTTCACCGTGGGCAACTGTTTTCTTGAGTAGGCCAATTCTAGCTGCTTCCAGAGTTGGGCAGCGTAGTATGACATGATCCACGGTTTGTTCAACAGTTCCATCACAGGAGCATGCTGACGATTCTCGAATGCCAAAACGTCGAAAGTACTGACCGAATCTTCCATGTCCTGTTAGGAGTTGCGTTAGCTGATATGTGATTTTTAAGTGATTTGCGTTTAACCTATCTTTGACGGAAGGGAAAAATCTTTTTGTGAGGCTTCCGTTCTCAGTTTGTTGCCAATGATCCTCCCATTTGCTGGATAATGAATCTTTGATCATATTTTTTATTTCTATGACAGGGACTTTTTCATATATTAATGGTAAATCTTCTGATTGGGCTGCCAGCTTGGCCAATGCATCCACTTTTTCGTTACCATCAGTTCCGTTGCGACTTTTTACCCATTTCAGTTTTATTTTCGAATTTTGTAGATTCAATTTATATAGACGATGCCGTGTATTCTCCGTAATGGGAAAATGGCAATTGTAATTTTTAATTGAGTCGATTGTTATCCGACTGTCTTTGAAATAATGGAAGTTTTTGTGGAATCACTAAATACAGAGTCTTCCAGTTTTTCCAAGGCTTTTTCAATTGCTATTGCTTCCGCTTGGTTATTGGAACAAAGAGGGTGAAGCCTGAAACTTCGTTTAGTGACTTCGTGACTATTTTTGTAAATTATGTAAGCACATCCAACGCAGTTATTAATTTTACTTCCATCTGTAAATACTTGGAATTCATGATTGATATCATTCGTATCAAATACGTAAATCATTTTACCAGGATGTAACCAGTTTTTGAAGAGAATTGGTAAGTTGTGACTCTGTTTTTCTAGCTTCTTTCATATAGCGATAAGTTTCAGGTGTTCCTTTAATTTTTAAACAGATCGGAGTAATTCCCGCCAACAAGCAGGAAGCGTCATGGGACACAGTGCGAAAACCTCTGATTGTTCGAATGGCGATGCTTCTCTGAACTAACTTGAGTTTCCTTTGGTTGTATAATTTGTCTAAAGCTGTGATCCACGCAGATGCCGCATAGGTCATCGCATAGGTCATAGTACCCTCAAAGATAATTTTTAATGCTGGTGATCCTATTCCCCAGGAGACCTTAGCCATTTTTGATAATGAATTAATTATTTTCAGAGCTTTATTGCAAATATCATTGACGTGGAGGTTAAAATTCATATTGCTGTCAACCAAATGTGCACAGAGATACGTTAGATCTTTAACTATTTCAATTTTTTTGCCATCCATGAAAACCGATCCAGAGTGGTTTACCCTTTCACGTGTGAAGTGAATGGCTTTTGATTTATTTTCATTGAAAATAACTTTGTTGTTTATTGACCATTCAAAAATTTGGTTTAACACACGTTTCCAATCATTTCTAATTCTAACCCAGTCTTCGCTGTCATTAGAAGTAGGAGATCGTCAGCAAATGCAATCACTTCTACATCGGTAGAATAATTCAACTTCAATACAGAATCAAAGAAAATGTTCCAAAATCCTGGTCCGCAACATGATCCCTGCGGACATCCCTTGGTAACCCTTTTGCTGACAGAGATTGTTGTCGTGTCAAGAGTTGCGATTCTATCGCTAAAATAACTTTTGGCCAGCTGAAAAATATTTTTCGGGCATTGGAAGGTACGCAGTTGCTTTAATATTGCGGGCAACTATGCTGCGTCGAAAGCTCCCTTGACGTCCAAAGAAACCGTTAATATATCATCTTTATTCCGTAAGTTTGTTTGAATAAACTCTTTTACCTTATAAACAACATCGATGGTACTTTTTTGAGCTGTGAATCCATATTGGTTCTCACTTAAGCGCTTCTCTCTGTTTAAAAAATACATAATCCTGTTAATCATTAGCTTTTCTAGTAGTTTACCGCTGAGAGGAAGCAAACTTATGGGGCGATATTTTGAGGCATCGTCGGAAGTTTCCTTGCCAGGTTTTTCAAAGTACCTAATAATGGATTGTTTCCAAATGTTCAGGAATTTACCTCTGTTTATGCATTCGTTAAAAGTATTTCATGAAATTTAGGGAAGAATTCGATAGTTTTACCAATGATATCGCTACAAATTCCATCGCTGCCGAGGGATTTTTGGGGTTCATGCCTTTCGTTATCGAAGTAATTTCGCACAAGGTAAATTTTTAATAATTTTCTATGTCTACTTAGTTGTTTATCAATTGCCTACTGTATTTATGGTAATTTGTATCTGCCTCGTCCCCATCATTAGGTACGAAATGGTCCATAATGACGTCAACGGTATCTTTTAGGTTATTTGTATAATCGCCGTTCGAATTCTTAATTGTGTGTAAGTTTGTTTGAGGATTAATTTTGTTGGAGACTATTTTGTATAATATGTTCCATGTTTGTGCTGCTATTGTGGAGGAGCAAAATTCTCTCCAAGATTGTAATTTTGAGATATTAATTTGGTTCGAGTATTGTTTTTTCTAGTCAAAGTAATCGTTTTTTCTCGCATCTCACAAATTAGTAATACTGTAAGTTCGTTGAAATTTTCTTCCTTTTGCATTTAAATTTTAAGTAGGTGACTTAATCCTTTCGACCACCAACTAACGGTTTTCTGGTTTCCTGTGTTATGTCTATTATTATTTTTAACAATTGGCATTGATTTTCTACAAGCGTTTTTAAGTCCAAGATTGTGCGTGTGTGTGTTCCAGAGGAAAAAGTATTTATTCAACATGCACCATTAAATATTACATGTATCTGTGTTCTCATTTTATAGCTTGTATGACACATTTACAAAAATATAAAACTAAATATATAAACAAATATGTACAAGATAGATAACGTAATTGATATAAACCGTTGTTAACACTTACTAAGTTCATTTATAAAGTCCAGTTGATTTGTGTAATTTGCACTAGAATGAAGAGAACTACAAAAAGTCCATCAGAAAAGAAAAATCCATGAAATCACCGAAAAACCGTTTAGAAACCATTTCTTTAAGTGCAAGAGGCCATTGTTCGCCGTAGATTGCCGCTTTCCTAAGCATTCTAATTCTAGAAAGTTCCAGTGTTGGACAGTGTAAAATAACATGTTCCACTGTTTGCCCACCAATTTCGTTACAGAAGCAGGAAGAAGAATCTCGCAGACTGAATCTTTGAAAATGTTGGCAAAACCATAACCAGTTAGCAACTGGGTTAACTTGTAAAAGAGTTCTAGATGGTTTGCATTCAGTGATGTGTGTGTTTGTGTGTGTGGGTGTGCATGCAGGTAGGTAGGTAGGTAGGTAGGTAGGCAGGCAGGGGCATGCATGCCTTTTAAGAAAATTAGAAATAATAAAATAATTTGAAGGAATATTCTTATGCTAGGCGACACTCTGAAAGACTTTGTGATAAATTTAAGTAGTGCGCTGTATTTCGTAGAAGGTGTTTTTGTCATTTTATATAAATGTGAGAGTATTTACCCGCTTTTACAAGAAACATGCCATCTCTCCTTTACCAAATATTGTTTATGTATATTTATGTCTAATGGAAATTTTTCTTTCAGCATCCATTGAGACTATCTCTATGATAAACAAACTACCCTTTTAAATAAGTTTTAGCTAGCTGCCTAATTATTGAACGATAAGGATGAATTAGAATAGAGTTGTGTATTGCTGCAGCATTTTGTAACTTTTATTCGTATTTTTTTTATTTTTGAACGAAACCAGTAAAATTAAAACAATGGGGGGCATAAAGGATGCGAGAAAATAGTATGTATCTATAGAAATTAAGGCTAGATTCAAATTTAAAAAAAGATCTCGTAATTTTACGACCACAATATAATTTTAAATTTCTATTTGAATATTAATTTTCACGAACATACCTAATATTATCGCCTTCTTTCTTTTCACTTCGTTCAATTTATAACAAATTAATAACAATATTTATATATTAATAATTTGACGATGCGTTTACATCACAAGCGCATATACATCGTCTAAAGCAGTATAACGCTCCCTATCCTTTGACTTAAAGTTTCAACTAACTTTCTGTAATAGTTTATTATTGATCTTAAATGCTTTAAACGAGGTATACATTATATAAGGGGGAACTGTTGCAATTCTGAGGGTGTGCAACACCTATCAGGGATATATGGACTATTATGCAACCAAGCTCGTGTATCGTGTGCATTGGAATATGCAAATAGTTGAAATTATGGTTAGGGAAATTATGTAATCGGATCAGATAATTTGCGATGTAAGAGGTGCACTCTGATGAAACATGTTTGATTGCTTTAGAATGCCATTACCTGGCGATGACAGAGATACCATAAAGCTTGCCAATCCGTAGATAATCACAGAGCGAATATCCTCAAGTGAAGTGGATCAGGATCAGAATATTGGCAAATACTTAACTGTAAATAACATTATCCTAATTAAGTAACGTTTAAGTTATGAGCTTAAGCTGAATTCGTGAATATAGGAAAACGCTCATCATTACATTGCAAATCAGTTCAATAGTTTAAAAAGTTTATTCCAAATGAACAGAATTGCAGGATTCTTTTTTCGATATGGATATGTTTGGATGTTCCACGTGAAATGCAATGAAGTAGTGGATGATGTATCCGTTTGATGCATCTCCATCATATATCTGTTTGATGATCTGATGATGTATCTTTAAAATGTATACGTTTGATGATCTGATGATGTATCTTTTAGATGTATTTGTTTGATCATCTGATGATGTATCTTTTAGATGTATCAGTTTGATGACCTGATGATGTATCTTTTAGATGTATCAGTTTGATGATCTGATGTATCTTTTAGATGTATCTGTTTGATGATCTGATGTATCTTTTAGATGTATCTGTTTGATGATCTGATGGTGTATCTTTAAGTAGATCTGTTTGATGATTGGATTATGTATGTTTTAGGTGTGTTTGTTTGATAATACGAGGGTTGGAACTTTAATAGTGGCAACTATTTATTTACAATTGATACAAAATAGATACATGTTACCAAGTTTTACTGTCCCTCAATGTAGTCACCAGCGTTGCCAGCGATGTGGAAATTGTAGGATAACTTTGGCAATGCCTGTAGTGTTGATAGTTCGAATGGACCGGTCTACTGTCTGAAGAATCTCTGGAACAGTTCTGAAGCGAATACCACGAAATGGTTCCTTCATCTTAGGAAGCAAGTCAGAGCCACAAGGACTTAAGGCCGGGGAGTATGGTGGATGGTATAACACTTCCCAGCCCTATCGATGGAACAAATCAGCCACAGCTTGCGCTGCATGCGGGTAAGCATTGTCCTGAAAAATAACGGGTGGGTTCTTCAGAACGTGTCGCCGCTTCTTTCTCAAAGCTAGTCGCAGGTTGTGTTCTAAAAATGAACAGTAATACTGCACATTGACAGTCTGCTGTGGGGGAACGGTATGCGTTAGGATAACACCATCACAGCCGTACACGAGAATCACCATAACTTCCACATTGCTGGGGTTTTGACGAACTTTCAATCTTCGTGGTGACCCGTAATGACACCATTCGTTCGACTGGCGTTTCAATTGTGACTCATATGATTTGGCCCATGTCTCATACAGCGCAATAATACGGCGTAAAAAAGCCTCTCCTTCGTGCTCATAGCGCTCCAAGTGATTACGAGCAGCGTCGTATCGTAGCCATTTCTGCATTTCCGTCAAATCATGCGGAACCTATCGTGATGCAATCTTCTTATTCCCAGGCGTTCCTTCAGAATGTGAAGCACAATCGTATGCGCTAATCCTGTCTCTCGGGCCAGCTCACGAATCGCATGGCGTCGATCACTGTCCAGTAACGCGGCAAGAGCACACACTTTTTCTTCACTGACACTAGGAGAACATGGTCGAAGCATGTCTGCCACATTTTGGCGTCCCTCGTCGAAGGCTTTTACTCACCTTGCCACTGTTCTGTATGGCAATGCAGATTCCCCACAAGCCTCTTGAAGACCTTGATGACACTGTCGTGCTGTACGACCTCTGGCACATTCAATGTTTATCCAACTCCGTTGCTCCTGTTTCAAAAACGTCGTGACAACACTACATTAGACCGCCAGCTAACACGAGGCTCTGTTTTTCTCGTCAGTGCGCATGCGCGTGATGTTGGAAGGGAGAGTCAATTTGCTCTAAGGTAAGGTAGGTATGTAATTAACGTGTGGTATAAGCGACATTATTTAGTTCTGTTGCATCACGTCTCTACAGCAGTGTTGCCACTATTAAAGTTCCAACCCTCGTATAACAGTGTATCTGTTTGATGATAAAATGATGTATCTTCTAGATGTATTTATTTGATGATCTGATGAAATATATTTTAGATGTATCTCTTTGATGATCTGATGTTGTATCTTTTAGATGTATCTCTTTGATGATCTGATGATGTATCTTTTAGATGTGTTTGTTTGATGATGTATCTTTTAGATGTGTTTGTTTGATGATGTATCTTTCAGATGTGTTTGTTTGATGATGTATCTATTAGATGTATCTCTTTGATGATCTGATGGTGTATCTTTTAGATGTATTCGTTTGATGATGTACCTATTAGATGTATCTGTTTGAAAATATCATGATGTATCTTCTAGACATATTTGTTTGGTGATGTACCTATTAGATGTATCTGTTTGAAAATATCATGATGTATCTTCTAGACATATTTGTTTGATGATATGATGATGTAGGTGTTTGATGATATGATAATGATGTATGTGTTTGATGATACGATGATGATGTATTTGATGATATGATGATGATGTGTTTGATGATATGATGATGAACGTTTGCTGAGCTGATGATGTATCGTTTAGATGTATCTTCTTGATGTATCTTTTTAACATAGCTATTTGCTGAAAATGGTCTGACCTCAGATGGTTGAATTAGAGACGACGCGTTTACTTAGCGTACCATGAACACGGGTTGGATTACCAATGGTGAAGGAAAAAAAACGATTTAACTGCTCACTCTTTTCCTGGGATTGCTTACCTAGGACTGAAGCGATTCCGATTTCTAGGAAAAATACAAGCCAACTGATCTATGATGGCTTTGGTGATGTGGCGAGCATTCATCCATTGTGTGTTACACTTCCAACAGTTTCGTACAACGTGTAACGGTTTTCTGTCCGCTTCAGCTTGGTTTATGTTTACTTGACAGCATACATTCAAATTCTTCAAGAAGTTATAAATCCCAGCGCAACGTGTCTTCGCTTTCCTGGTGCTATACCAACACCATCTGCTCTGTAGATTAATTTTAATACTTTACAAGGTTTCAAAACCGCTCTGAAGGACAATGTAAACATTTAAATTACAAAGCTTAGTAATATTGAGACAGTATTTTTTCTATGGTCTAGTGGCTTCATATATATTAAGGCCGAATATTATCACAAAAATTCCAGCATTTTCTGCTAATATCACGGGATATTTCGCAAAAAGTGACTGATATACTGAATTTGCCACATTATTTTGTTTTGTCCTTTGAAGTATTTATACTATTTACTTAGGTTTATGCGTTTCAGAAACCAACTTGAGATGTGTATACGGAGTTAATCTTTAGCTTACAGGTGGGACAGGTTGTATCCCTGCAGATTTACTTCCCAAAAAATGGGGATGTGATAAATCTTATCCCTGCGATTTCCACTTTTCATGTTCTTCCTAAGTTAATGGTTCGTTTAGTAGTACAACTGGCTTGATTGCGGGTTGTAAAGAAACGTCGTTAAATTACGAAAAGAAGTCCAATTGTACCAATAGGACCTTTTCCTTCCCTTCTTCTTCTTCACCGCTTTGTATGAAAGTTAACAATTTGCTATTAAATTATCAGTAGGTTTTATATCTTTCAATAACGTACAACATATGCCCACTAAAGTTATTTGCGTTGTTTATTTGTACTTCAGCGCCGATACATCTCCCTCCTGACCATATAAGGCGACGCTTTCAAGTGTCAGGTTGATTTGTATGGTCGGGGCATAGGCATACGTAAAAAGTTCGTAAGGAGAGTTATAGGCTTAATGGAGGGTTACAGAGCTACAACTCACATATTCCTATGTTAAATATACAAAATTTCATTGCAAGGGGGGTTACAACCTTATCAACACCCTCCTGCATACGCCAATGGGTGGGGGGAGGTAGGTAGGGAGGAAAGAAGTGATACTTCCCCGTACGGCACAAAAAATTTTGTTTTCCAGCCCTGTAAGCTAAAGGTTAAATAAACTCATGTGCGCAGACGATTTAAGTCTCAACTGCTTGCTTTCGTTTAAAGCCAAGATCTTTGCTGCAGGTATTCTTGCAGCAAAGCCTCATTAATGAATAATGTTAATTAACTTTTAAAGGAATGCACACGTCAAAAGGATTATATATAATTGGAGAAATCCTCAATGCTTGAAGTCTACATATGGTTTTATCCTATCGGCTTTCAAATGAAAAATTAGATGCATGAATAATAATTGAATAAACACTTCCTATTCGTTAACAGACACCACACTAAAACGAATGAAGATATTTTTAAATATATTTGGTCCTTATTTATTAGATTCCGTTAATCTAAAAATTTGGATAGCATTAATGAATTCGAAAACAATTTGAAGAAATAACCTTTAAATAGATTTTAGAAGATTCGTAAAGTGAAAACTGTTTTTTTTTTTTTGGAAAAATTGATATTGTTTTAGGTAGAAAAGGAAATTTGGAAGAGTTTCACTGAGGCGAATGATCGAAGATAAAATGGGATGGAAGAATAGTCAGAGGCATTCTAATTATTTTTACACAAACACACACACATACACACACATACATATATATATATATATTAAATAAAAATTGAAATAAATTAAAGTAATTAATAACTTTCAGAATCCAAAAACTTTACCATTCAATGGGTATTTCCTGAAATAAATAAGTATGAGTTATGCTGGAAAATATTAGCCAGGCAATTTCTATAGACACTGTGATTAGGCACAGTGCAGTTTAAATAATTGTCTATTTTTCACTTCAAATCTTGGAAACTGAATGAGTAATGGATGGCATTCAAAATATAAGTTCCTCTAATTATTACGCAAAGGTCCATATGCATCATTGATTGGAGGGGAGTGTCCTTCCTGTAAAGAGATCTTAACCCTCTGAAAAACTATTTCACAATGATAGTTAGTGACTTTAATGATGTATATCCAAAAACAATTCAGAACATTGTGGCTATACCACAATTTTCAAAATAAAATTATATATATATATATATGTCCCTGTGTGTAGGTGCGCGCGTGTGTGTGTGTTTTGTTAGTATGCTTAGTTGTGCTTAATCGAATTTCGGTTCCAGGTTTGTTATTGATATTTTCTTTGGACAAAGAAAGATGATGTATAAAAGAAAGCCTATTTTCTGTATCTCCATTCTCTTCGACGCAACATTTTCCGACGGTCAATATATGTTCAGAAGGTTTTAAGTACGGTGGCTTGGCGAGACTTGGAGAAAGTATTGACTTTACGCTATTTGCTTAATTTTTCATAGCTACGTTTTGAACACAAATTTTTCGTCGTCGTGGTGTTATTTTGTTTGTATTTGTATTATTATTATTTATATAGTATTATAATTATTAAAATAGTTTAATTAATTAGTATTATTAAGAAAATTTTAACATAATATTAATAAAATATAAATAAATAAATAAATAAATATAGGATGGTATGACATAATATATAAAATAATTATCGCAGACTTCCGCTCATTATAATTGTGGTAAACCCTATCCGTTTTAGGCTCCTTCCTCCTCCTTCTCTTCGAAGCAAATGGCGCCAAGTAAACACCAGCTCCAGGCCGTCATACTTTAAAACCTTCTGAAATTACTTCGACCGTTGCTTTCCCAGAACATCTCCATCTTGTCAGCTCCTAGTCAAGAAAATCTTTCTCATAATTATAGTCGAGCGTTTGTTTCATCATGTATCTCCATCTGCAAGACTACTTTGGTTTCAGACCACTCCACTTTTGTCGAAATTTCGCTTCTGAATAAAGTTCTGTTCTCCCAAACTCCATGAAGAAACTTGTATCATTAAATGTGTTTAGAAGAGATGATTATACGGGTTTGGCTTCATTTGAAACGAAAATATCACAGTTTGGCCAAAATTAGCGAAAAATGGTACATGAGGCAGAGCATATGAACCAAAACTCGTGAAGAGAGACAAAGGGGGATTGAGACTTGTCAAGCCGTTTTTATATCACCCCAAATTTTTTCTCTGTCTCCTGCCAATCCAATACCATGATATTTTTCCACTGTCGTCGATTGTGTATAATTGTGAATTTTGGCGAAATAAATATTTATTAATTGATTAATATAATAGAAATTCAAAATTAATTGGAAATATTATTATATAAAACGTAAAATATTAATTTCATCACGATGGTTGAATTTCTATATGAATAAGGCTTTGTATTAACGTTGAAGCTAGATGTCATCATCGGAAAAGCTTGGATGTTTATTATGTGCTCTGAGGATAAATCTTGCTCCAAAAATGTCCAAGTTCTTAAATTTGGACCTAATGTACTTTTTATGGAAAGCTAATGGATTACTGGTAAGCAATTCTAAGCCACGTAACTAATGATGTCATTAATAAAAAAGTTGTTTTCTTGTTAAGTGTTTGACTTGTTTTGACTAATTTGGGGATGTCTTCTAGCGCCGCGTATGTATTGTTCAACTACTTGTTGAGAACAGATTTTTTCTGCCCCATTTAAGATAAATGGCAGTGGTTATAATTTGCCCCTTTGGTGAACTCCATGCTTCATTTAATCAAGAGTTTTAAATTTTAACAATAATTTTTGTTTCTAGATTGCTGTTTATAAACTGCTACGATCTTTCATGTTTTATGTGACACAAAAAACGAACTGTTCTTCAAATTTGTGGAAAGAAAATGTTGTTGATTATAGCTATTAATTTTCTGTTGGAAAAGTGATAAAACAAGTTTTTTTTCCTTCGCGAAGTTTTGAGAAACTTTTATAATTTATAATAATTAAAATTAGTTTTTGACAAAATTGTACAAAAAATGTGGAAATTCAAGTTTAATTTTCTCAGCAATTTTTTCTGATATAAATACATTAATTTTAAAAGTTTCAGACTAAATATTTCATTTATATAAATCGAACACTACGCAGATTAAATTAAACAACAATATTAATCAACGTTTTTTGGCGAAGTGATACCAGCTCTGATATTATGGCGTGATTAGATGATGAAACGTTCGAAAGAAAAGAAATGTTTCTGCGTTCTGTGGGGCCTGAACCCAGTGGATGAAGGTCGTGGGTTCAGGTCCCACCGAACGCAGAGACATTTTTTTTCTTTCAAACGTTTCACCATATAATCACGCCATAACATCCGCGCTGGTATCACTACGACAAAAAACATTGATTAATACTGTTGTTTATTTTAAATATTTCACGTATACGTTGATTTATGTATCTATATAATTATGTATTTATCAAGGATGAAATTAGAAAATATTGGTGGGGGTGAGGGCACAAAGCTTAAAAAAGAAGACAGACATTTTCCGAAAGATCTATAAAAAGTGTAAATTTGTTACTTTTTTGGGCGCGAGCCTCCAGCGTTTCCCTACGTCCGTCCTTCAAATCTATACAGATCTCAGGATTGCGCCAAAGGCACTTTGTTTATTTGGATTTACCCGTTTGTTTCTTAAACTAAATAAATCACATAACAAAATTGACAGTTCCATGAAAAAATTTCGTTATATAGAAAATTCGCTAGGTGGAAACGATGTATTCATGAACCAGGGTATTACAATATAATACCACAGTTAAAATCCCGCTTTCGGTAAACGACATAAATAAAATTCAACCATTTAAAAACAAATTTTTTAAGTGCAAAATATACGTGCCAAAAAAATGAGTTGAAAAATTCTTACCTTAAAATGAAAATGTATTTAATGCTTCTTTCATACACATTCATGCTTTTGTAAAAAAAAACCTCTTAATATCCTACTGCACAACAAATGGTGACGTTGATTCATCATAAAAGTGTTAATACTTATTAGAATATCTTTTTGCCACTTACCTTAAAATCGTATTGTATTCCCACGGTATGAGGGAACCCGATGTCACTGACGTGACCACTCGATTTTCTGTTTTAGTCGTTAAAAAATTCGTTATATAGAAACACTTTCGTGTATAATGACCATGGGGATTTACCAAAACTTCGCTATATAGAAAAATTCGCTATACGGAAGTGCGTTATATGGAGGTTCTATTGTATTTTTTTTCCATATGCAGGTGTTTAAAATAATTAAAATTTCACTTGAAATTAAATACAAAGAGTTTGCTTTCTTTTAAAGCCGTAAGGAAATTACTGACATTTGAGTAAATATCTCACTATTCGAAAATGCTTCACAGAGTTTACGGGTATCTCCCCTTTCCTTTTAGAAAAAAAAAATATATAACAACTTTTCTAAAAAAATGCTTGAACGCATATGAATCGTTCCAATGCTGTCTGCAACAATTATTTTGGCAAGCAGTGTACATACAAAAATCTCCAATCAGTGTAAAGAAAGGTTATAAGCTCTCATAAAAAAATCACAATTTTCCACTATATCTCCACAATATACTGAACTACAGTTCAGGATGATTATCTTCCATCCTTTGATTGAAGTGTTCTACTTTATGTTAAGTACCTTCATATTTCTATGTTGACAATAGCTATATCTAGCATGTATACAATTCTGCCTCCTTACTGACTGGAGTTACATCTTGTTGGTCATCTGGTGTCATTTATTTCTTTTGATCGTTCGTCTTAATAAGCCTCTTGTGTTAATACATAACAAGATCAACACACGATGGGTTTTGATATCATTGACAGGGAAATTAAATCAACATTAAACATGGATATTTATTCTGAATATTGATGTGTTATTTTTACAAAAAAACATGTCAAATATTTGTGGTTGTTGATTATACTGAGTTTAAAACTAGAGAAGTTTATTGAATAATTACCCAAGTTTTGAAGCATTGCACACACATTAGTCACTTTCCAAAATGTATCTTTTGAAAAGGTTTATGGGAAATTTTAGTTTGGACACTTTATAGAAAAGCTGATTATTGGAGTGTTAAAGAGAGAAAAGTTCTTCAATTAATCAGGCATTAACGAGTTCTTGTTATAGCGTTTCGCTTAGAATATTATAGCATGACACTTATTGTTCATTATTAAAGTAGCGTCGCTAATTAGGAATCAGATTTTTATTAATCCCTGTTTAATAATATACATAATGCATCTAGATCAATTATTGCTTGAATAATTAGTTATAACCTGCTTAGTTAGGACGCAAAAGATGCTATGCTTAATCTTCTTATCGTTGTTACGCTACATCATCTCCACGCGTATTTACATTGGTTTAAAGTTTGTGTTTTCATTATCATTGCCGGATTTAATATGATATATCTTGCATTTGTAGCTTTTGAGTTGCTGAACCTTTAATTAAGTTGTTGTGCAGAAATAAGTATTGGAGAAATGCAATAGTTGCATTCGGTTGAAATAATATTTATTACTGCTTGAAAGGTTTAGATTAATTCAATAATATACCTCAAAAGAAAAATTTCAAAGCAACTTTAAGGAAATTTACTACTCCATTTTGGCGGAACCTTTGTGAAACGTGTGCACACGTCGGTGGTAAATTGAAAACTGATTTGATTTTAGAATTCGGAAAACAATTGCACGTACTGTTGCCAAATATAAAGAATGAAATTATAATTATTCAATATTTTTGTTCCCAGATATGGAAAATAAATTTACGTACCTTTAGAAAACATAATGTAAAAAGAAACCATTTGGCATTTTGCCAATTTTAGGAATTAAACTTAAGTTTCCTTTCCTTGCATTTCTAAGTGGCAACAGTTAAGAAAGCCTGCGAAGTGAACATGGTGTTTCTATTGTGGGAGCCACAACATCAACATATCCTGGAACAATTACCTGCGAGATGTTATTTTAATGCGTCGTCGTTTAATTACTTAAATAACAAAACGGGTGCAGGACGACATTGCCATTATGTTGCCAGCTTAGAAAATATTCTATCCGAGTAGTATTTTGTTTCAGAATTTCTTTTTACATCATGGCATTCTTAGATCGCAATTTCTGTGTTCTTATCTGCTAAACGAGTGATTGCAAAAGTATTTTTAGGGTTCTTTTTCCAAATAGCTTTAATATGCTTTTTCGAGTTACTTGTCAGGCAATTTTACAAGTCAAATTGGATATATATTCAGGGCCGTAGTTGTATGACCTTCTGCCCCTAGCAAATCCGTCCAAATTGCCTCGCCTTTTCACTGACATATTTTCCCTGCGATTATTTCAGGCGATTTTAAGCCTTTCTTCGCTAGTGACACGGGCCGAGAATTGCTCGCCATCTCCAAGCTGAATATAAGTACTAATTAGTAATAACTTAAAGAAAAACGATCACATATCTGCTAACATTAAGAAATAGACTTTTCTTTATGTACTATGAGAATATTTTTCTTGAATTTTAAACAGAAGGAAAGGTGTATTAGAACGAATGAAAAATACTTTCCTTAAAAATTTTAAATTAATTATTCCCTCTTAAAAATTTCCACTTAAAATCGTTGTTTTTATGTCGTCTACATAAATTAAAAAACATTTTTCTATAGCCAATACAGCCAGGAAAATGTATCTTATGACAATAGTTCGTCTTTTACAAACATTTTCAAAACATTTGCTAGCATTGCAGTAACTTTTAAAAATATTCGGAATTTCAGCTGCCGGGTATTCAAATACAATTTTTTACTTTTTTCTTAAATTTCGTCCGCTTTTCCAGCCGTTTTCTGCATTAAAAAGATCATATTATTGATACATTGCTATAAGATGCGTACTTTTGCACATTTTTAAGAAGAATATTTCATTTTCAAGTCCATTTCCAAGCATACCTGAAATTGGCGGCATAAATAATAATTCACTAATAATAACTTATTCTCATCTATTTCTCATCTAAACTATTTCTTATCTATGTAAGGTAATTTGGCGCAGAATTACGCAGATTAGATTTATAAGTAAAGACAACGTTACTCTTATATTGTTGTCTTTACTTACAAATTTATCGCTCCTCTGTCAACAACAAAAATAAAGTTATCATAATCAACAACAAAATTTCAGGTAGTCAGCTGTAGCAAAAGCATCAGTAGCAAAAGGATTATTTATTGCTAAAACTTTACGTTTCGATTCGTGCTGTGCAAACCATCATCAGAAGAGGTTTAATTACATGAAAAACTTTTGAGACAATTGTAGAATATGCATAAGTTACAGAAACAGTATAAATACGTTAAAAGAAATTATTGTGAAATTTTAGAGACGAATATAAAAAAATATTGGGCTTTTATATTCATCTCTAAAATTTCATAATAATTTATTTCAACGTATTTATACTGTTTCCGCAACTTATGTATATTCTACAATTTTCTCAAAAGTTTTTCATTTAATTTAACCTCTTCTGATGATGATTCGCACAGCTCGAATCGAAACGTAAAGTTTTAGCAATAAATAATCGTTTTGCTATACAGCTGACTACCTGAAAATTTGTTGTTGATTATTATAATGCGCTGTGAAAGTCTACGTGAAACTGTATATAAAAATAAAGTTGTTTTATGCAGTATGTGTAATTTTACTTAAATTTTTAACGGAAGGTAAGCTATTTAAAACACCTTTCTTAATTAAGTTAAAATTCATTTTGCCTGCCTGGGAAATTACAATTCAGATCTCTGCCTTGTACGACGCTTCCGTAAATCAAAGTACATCTTTTTAACGCATAAACACCCAAAACTCCATTGAGGCACACCAATGGTTCATCCCTTATTCATCCTCTTAAGAAATTTTAGCATACAGTCGACATTTAAGACGATTCCGACCATTAAGTTTCGGTTTCGGTTTCCCGTACACGTACAAGCTACTTTTTGTTCTAAACTTCGTTCGCTTTCCAAACAGTAAATTACATCAAATAAATCGTATTTTTCTGAAAACGATGCCTATGTTTCATATTTTTAAAAGGAATGTTCCCATTTTAAATCCGTTTCTAAGAACACCTGAAATTCACAATATAAGTACCATTTCTTTACCAATAACTGGAAAAAAGGGTTATTTCATAAAGAATTTTTATACAACATATGTTAACATTTAACTTGAATTTAAAATAGAAGAAATGCTTTTCTAAAACTAGGAAAGAGGGCCTTCTTAATAACGTTTTCAATTAATTGTTCTCTCATAAGAAACTCCACTTCAGACCTTTGATTTTATGCCACTTGCATAAATTAAAGCGTAATTTTTTGTAGCCTACACAACCATAATATTTCCAATTAAGCCAATAATTAATTAACGCATTTCGGACCATCAGGTCAAGAGTTCGAGTCCCCGTTTTCTCAGTATCCCCTTTTTTCAAATTTCGTCCGTTTTCCCGGTCGTAAATTGCATTAAGTAGAATGCATTTTGCTGAACCACATGTATATTTTTTCAGAATTTTAAAAAGGGTATTCTGTTTTCAAATCCGCTTTAAAGGATGTTTAAAACTCAAGATATGTGTGTTAATTCGATAATGATAACAAAATTAAAACAAAATTAAGTAACAATAATTTTTGTCATTATTTTATTATACAATAATTTTTGCCACCCACATATACCTGTATATAGCTCAAACCAGAGCTTTTTTTGTTTTTGGAGGAAAAGAGATGCTTTCCCCATCCTGGATTCGAACCAGTCCGTAAGCCGAACCCCCCAGACGAACGAGGACAAGAAAAATATTACCCTTCTCAGGGATATCACAATTTCCAAGTATGGTGAACGCAGAAAAGCCTCCGGGACGAGATTTCTGTGAGTTTTTCGTGTGGAAATGTATTACAATATTTTTTTGGCACCCACGTATATATATAGCCCAAAGTAAAGCTTTTTTATTTTTAAAAAAAAAGAGACGCTTTCCCCGTCCTGGATACGAACCAGAGTCTGTTCATATTATTTTGTTTTCCTCATTTTTCATCATTATTTTGTTTACGATGAAAGATTTAAAAATATTTTATATTAGGAAATGAAGCATAGCTGATATCAATTTCAGAATGCATGTCGTCTACAATCGTATGAAATAATCTACATTACTCATCTTTATCTTCGTCATAGTTAACCATTTTAAGTCTTTTGGGGTTGTGTTCTAAACTTACGTTGTTTCTTTTAAATGTGGCTGAATACCACAATTATTCAAAATCATGCTGCTTGTCATATATCAGCTGTTTTTTACTTTGTTAATTTTTGTGCAGCAGTGAAATAGGTCATGTTTGTAGTTTGCAGTATATAAAAAAAAATGTTTCGTATGCTTAGTTTGCTTTCTTTGTGTGTACAAAGTAAATTTGGCAATGGGTTTGGACAAGGTTTTCCACCTTTAAGAATTTTCAATTTACTATCAAAACTGCAGATAGAAAAAGTAAGTCTAATCTACAAATCGTCAACGCTGTTCACATATTAAAACAAATATAACACAAATATTCAAAACAATATCTACATGTTACCTTAAATTGCTTTTGAAATAGAACGATGAACGCAATATGTGCTTTCTTGTTGCAGCATAACTATCTGGATGTAAGTCATCATGTCACTGGCACGTAATTCGTTAACATGTAAAAGCCTCCTAATTAGTAGACAACATTTTAGTTATCGGCGGCTTGTATCTGACTCCGTGCTCGTCGGTAAACTGGATATTCCACGTATGCGATCATTCTAGCACTTATAGATTCTAATATTTCCTGCTGTAGATTGAAGTAGTGATTAAACTGCACAAGTTCCAAAAACGTTGCGATTTATTGAATGATCGTTATAGTGCAAAATTCCAACATCAGGTAGCGTAACGTAATACTGCTAATGTCGAATAGAATACAGCGTAGGCTTCTCGTTATAAACTTCGAGTTAGTACATCGATATTTCAAACTGTCTGGAACGACTTTACGTCCATAAGCAACGAGTTAGTCTCTCAGGCACGAGCAGATAGAGTTAGAAAAAGAAAAGAGTGCAATGCAGTCTTACGACAATCAATTATATAGCTTAGTCTATAGATAAACGCGCATGCGCTAAACACTGCGCAATCGGGTACGTCACAATTATTCATACCAAAGTGGCGTAGCGTCTGCATGCTACATAAAGAAACATTATGAATTGAAATTATGGAAGCATTATGATATAAGAAAACATTATGATACAACTATCTGGATGTAAGGAGACATAATTTTACCACAAGTGAGCTTTATGGAACAAAATTATGCGAAAATTGGTGGTCACAAATGAGCGGTCAATGAATTTGTTGGAACCATTGTTGTTGCCACATTCAAGATAGACAACGCTTATGGCTCGGTTTAGGCTCCTCTTCCAGAACATTAATAGAAGTATGAAGCATTTGCCTTATTTATTACAGTAAAATAAATGTATTCTGTTGAAATTCAGAAAATTTATGAAACTTTTATTTCGAAAACTTACATATTTTTATTTTATATTTCTTTAATAATAAAGGCGAATTCAAATAATTTTGAATTATTTAGACGTTGTGCTGCGCACAACTAGCACACATACGCGTGTGTATTGACTTTGTATGTCGACCATTGCGTTAACCGTGAGAAGTGTATTAATATCCTACAAAACCTCACCTACAGAGGAAAGGGGTATCGTTCATGTGTCTTGGTGGCCGGGAAGGTTAAGGAAAACATGCTTGTTTGTGGTTTTACGGCTCAAAGACTACAGTGGTCATGCTGCGCCGGGACCTACTGTTTTCCGAAGAATCCGAACCTCTTAAGGCCTAGGGAACCAAACCCCGGACTACAGTGAGCAGTGCGATCTTTATGAGATCTCTGAGTAAGCGTTCTTTTTGCACTGCTGGGAGTCGAACCCGGATTAGCCGCGCACTAGGAGAACGCGTTACCACACTGCGCCACCGCAGGGCCGTTAAGGCAAAACAGGGTCATGTGGTGGAACCCTGGATAGATTCCAGGACAGGGTGTCATCACTTTTTTCCCTATATCTAAAAACCTAAAATTTTAGCGTAAATTCAGATGTCGGAATTTATCACTTATAGAAGTATTGTAATCTCTTTCAATAACATGTTTCCAATCAATGACAATTTTCATTTACTGACGGTATTCTGCGGTCTGGCCAAATGTTTCGTAGAATTACTCGCATTAGCTTCTTTTCCTGATTAATGGCTTTCTTTCTCCGTCCCTTAAAAGACGTTAATTCGTGAGAATACCATAGAACAATTAGTATCAACTCATAAAATAATTTTATTAGTATATTTTGAAGTACATATTTTGATATTTCCTACATATGGCTGAGAAACTATCATTAGCGATTTAATACGAACGATGCTTCGCCTTTTATTCAAGGCAAGAGTTACAAATTAATATTATCTAATAAGAAAGTTACGAAACTTAGTTAACGGCATAGGGCATTCCAGACATACCTTTTTTCAAATCTCTTGACTTCCTGCTCGCACTTTTTTTTTTTTTTCGTTCCTCGAATGTATTTTTTTCTGCAATGGGAAGTTCCGTACTCCAGAATAATAAAAAAAGTAGGTTCCCAGACTGCCAGCAATAAATCAAGTGGTTTCGTGCTTCTCGGGCTGGGAATTCCAGAGACCGCCGACTCCCAGAAAGAAAAACAAGAAATTGCTTCAAAGACAAGCTGAGAAGGTGGTTGATGGAAGGATTAGAAAAATCAAATCATCCTGTCTGACCTTTACCGAATCAAGACCGGGAACCTGGTCGAATTAGTAAAGTAACCGTTATCACTTGATTGAACTTGAGTTTTCTAGACTCTTGATTTATCGCGTTAAGTTTTTACAAAGTTCAAGAAACATTTTTTTTTTCTACGTTCACTAGTTACAAATATGGAACATATACAGTTCTAGGGCTTAATTTCTAACAAAAAAAAAGTGCAGGAGCCCTAATATTATGATAAATCGATTAAAAAATCAAATGGCTGCAAAAGAATCGATAAATCATATCAATTGTTTATGTCCATTTTTCTGGACAACAAAATTCATGACCTTAATCACAAATTCATTACTTTTCATTTAAATAATCACCGAAAATGAAGATGTACCGGAGCCGGGCTTAGGTGGGCTCCCGCCTAATTTAAGCCAAGGCCGGATTTAGGGTACGAGGCGCCCCCTCCATTATAGTAACAAGGGGCGCAAACCTCCTAGAAAATTTTTTTCTAATCATTGCGGTAGACGGTTCAGCCACACTAGAAAATGAGTCAGCTAGGCCCGTAGCTAGATGCTTGTTACAGGGAGGGATTTCTGAAGGTTACAGGGGGGGGGGGCTCAGAATGCTACAAGGGGCTTAAAATTTGTTCATGTTTTGACGTGTTTTGTTAATGTATTTAATAATACTAAATATTTATGTAAACTAATATATTTAACATCAATGAATAAATTTCTTATAAATTTTACACTGGAAATTTATAGAGGTATACTGCATTTTTAATTTCCCCTACCTTATCTTTATTATAGAATACATGAAGACTAAAACCTCTGCAAAATACGTGATGTACACAAGATCTACCTCAAAAATCTATTTTGAATATATTTTTAACGTTAAGAACAATTTCCATTTTCATGTACAATTTTATACAAAAAAAAAATTTAAAATATAATTATAAAATAATTTATTTTGAAAAATTATTTTCCAGGGGGGGGCACGTTTCCACGGGGCCTAGCCCCCTCTATCCCCAGGCTGGCTACGATTCTGGGGTTAGCCCCCTAGAAAAAGTTATCCCCTAGACTTCCAAGCTAATTACGCCCATGCCCCTCCCACCGCATTCGCAGAAAAAAATAAAATTCTGTCGTTCCGCCCCACAAACGCGATGAAAAATCTCGGAGGATATGAAAGGGGTGACATTCATTATTAGTCTACCTATATGCATTATTATAAGATAAAATAACGATATTTTTATAAATAAATTTAGTTTATTTCACGACGATTTTTTGGATATTGGGAGAAGAGGAGGAAGGGCAGGTGCAGAACAAAATTTCAGGGAGGGCACAAAGCTTGAAAATTTCACTTGTAAGTTTAGTTTTATTTTTTACTTGAAAATAATCATTTTTAATGTAAATTTATTATTCTCAGATGGGCGCACGCCCCCTGCCTGGATCCTGCCTAGTATGTGTGTGTGTGGGGGGGGTGTTGTTTCACACAATTTTTCAGAATTTCAGATTTAGAAAAAAAGATTGGTGTATTCCTTTTCGGGGAGTGCTGATTGACAGAATTTTAAAGTAAATAAATTACAATTAAAAACTATCCTCTGCCTCTTACTTCCCTATAAATGTTGCACACTGTGTAAGTGCCCAGCGTGCCCATTTATAAATCCGGCACGGATTTAGGTCCTGTACTTTTCTGTAGTATGTGATATTAATGCTATGCTATAAAACAGAGGTATAATAGAAGGGCAGACTAGGGATATAATGCATGAAAATAAGGTACAACCAAGGTTTTTATGTAAGGATTGTTACCTTCCACAGGGTTAACACAATTATCAAATGGTCAACACGCAAAACCAACAGGGCATGTTTTTATAATTTACTTGGGGAATTGTAAAGATAACATTATGTGACACCCACACTTCAGCTCAAACTAAAGCTTTCATTTATGTGAGTAAAAGAGACAGAGCCCTAATGCGGAGTCATTTGACAATTGTGTTAGCCCAATGCAGGGTTATAATAACTTAAATAAAAGCCTATATACAGAGAAAAGGAGAAACGTTCTTGCCCTAATGGCCAAGCTGGCAGAGCCATAACGGGTTATAGATCGTGTACCCGGTTCTTCTTCTGGTCAAGACGACGTTCATTTTTCTCCCATACATGAAAGCTCTAGCTTGAGCTTAAGCATGCGTGGCAGAATTTATTATTTAAAGAACAAGCAAGGAAAGCACCAACTTCCACTTTTATTACATTTTACAAAAAATACAAGCAACGGTTTTAAACTTGATCCTAAGAAGACATTTAAGACCTGTGGTAAATATATTTATATTCATAGTATACAGTTTGATAGCTGACTAAAAAGCAAAAAAAGTCATTGACGAGCTTTCGAGCTTCTTATGAAACAAGCTTCCCGCAAAGTAATAATGAATGTCCCAAGAAATTAAATCAGTAAATGGGAAAAAGAATTTTTTACATATTTTTATTCTTTCTATTTATTTATTTTTTGTTTTCTTTTTCAGCCGCGGCAGAAAAAGCATCTGAGTGATCAAAATAATATTTTTAAAAAAAAAGCACTCTCATGGGTAATTTAACTGAATTTTCCCTCGGGATTAAATTGCAATAAGGTTGATTTGTATAAGAAAAGTACGAACCTCAGGCTCAGAAAAGTGTCATTAAAAGTTTTAAAAGGATAATAATCGTGTCTTCTTATTTTAAATTAAAGACAAAAATAAAAATTTATCATTATTACAGCAAAATTTTTCCTTTCGAATTCAATACAAGCCGTTGATGTAATGTGGAGGTTTCCAATAAGTTAATCAATTATACATATATATGTGTGTGTGTTACGTTTGGAAAAAGAGAGAGATAAAATGAATGTAATGAAAATTCAAATTATGTTGTTATTAATCGAAGAAACGATTTACATTTGAATGTGCAGATAATTTGTTAATAGTGCACATAACGACACGTACCTACATACACAGTAAATATCATTTATAAAGCTGTTCAATAGACCGCGCATATTCGGTCTTTGCAGCCGAGAATCTTGTTTGAAACAAAAATTTTTTAAAATCACTGCGCAGTGATACCTATTAAATTGACCATCTTGGTAAATTGACCACTTGGGTAAAATGACCGCATTTTATAAGAGAGAACTGGTAGGGACTTGATCATATCAAAGTCTGCCGTGTATAGTGACCTTTGCAGTCCAGTCCCAAAGGTGGTCACTTCAGGCAGGTTCTACTCTATGTTTACATTTATTTATTTTGAATTTATTTCTAAATTTATTTCGATATTTGATTCCAACACTTTTTAAAATAGAACAATGGCATTCGGGTATTGTCCGGAAGACAGGTAAGCTCTTGTTTCTGATAGACTATTGAGTTATAGCCTATTATTGAATCATTTACACAGAAAAATATCATCATTATAAAGTGTATCGCCGTCGTATACGTTATATGGATTCGTTATAAGCGGTATGTTTATCGTGTGAAACAATAGGAAACCGAATTTTTTTGTAGTGAGTCGATCGCTACAAGCAAACAATGTTTCTAAACCAGTGTTCAACTTTTATGAGGCAGCAGTTTTTCATAGCACTGCGGGAGCAGTTTTTCATACGAAAAGGACACTGTCCAACAAATTTACTTAAAAATACCTTTCCAAATTTTAAAGTCTCTACAATAAACTATAATAAATATGTACAATTAATTAAGACTTAATCACAAAGAGTATTGGTACACTTCTTCCATTAATATATACTTTGCTGATACAGTTCTTTGCTGATTAGTCCCTGGCATTCAGCTTCAAGAACAGAAGATGCACTACACGTTATTGTAATTGGCTTGCAGGCACATTTTAGGTCCTATTATAATGAAAGGTATGCCTTTTCTCGAATGGTAAAAGGTTTCAATGTGTGAAAATTATCGATCATTGATGAAGACGTACATATTTAAAAATACACAGCTTGGTCAATGGCGGTTGCTGTATAAATGTAAAAATTCGTTCCGGGTCGGAGCTTTTTGGCGTATTCATGACTATTATTCTCCTTAAAATATTTTCATGATAAAATATTTATTCATGAAGTATCCTTAGAAAATTAAGTTAACAAATTCCAGTAAAATTTCTCGTTGCTCAGAGTACCTGATGCGCGGGCCTGGCGGTTGAGAACAACTATTTTAAATGACCACTATTCCATTTATACTGAATATAACACTTTAATAACAGGATTATCTACAGTTATTATGAAAATATACAAAATGCTTTACAATATAATATAATAGATTTCATAATGCCTTAGTTATATCGTTGACAGTATGCTCTATTTATGGTAAAGTGCGTACTTAATAACTTACCTCAAGAAAAATGCTAGAGTGCGAATTTAGAAAAGCCCCTGGCTATGTTTCTAAAAATATGCGCATATATGATGACGATGTTAGATTATATCTTTTATATTTCTACTATTATTAGCTCCTGGCTTTGCAAATGCACTGAATTTTCAACAGTCTTTGATTTTACCATGTTTGGCGCAGTATAGCCCAGATGCTCTTGCGCCATAAAAAAGCCAAACAAACAAAAAAGCACTGAATTCATATATAGATGCTTACGGTAAACGACGTTCTGATTTTTAGTATTAGAATATATTGATTTTTTTTATTTTATACAGCATCTGCATGTTTTTTCCTAAAACGATACGGAAATCATTATTTTTCACTTTTACACACATATCAGATTCCACTTTAAGAAGTGGCAACTTTCAATATTTCATAAGAATAATTCCCATCGTCTAAAGAATGTTTACCCCAGGCTTTCAGAAACAGTTGGCTGCAGTGTAGCCATTAATATGGTGGCAGAACAAAACTTACGTATGATAAAGACTTGGTTCGGAATAATTTTGTATTCGAGATGCAAAATTACCGAAAACGTGCGTAAGTATGATTAAAGATACCCCGTCTCTTAAAAGTAAACTCAGTTGAGAGCAAATTCAACAAGTTATAATAATTTATGTGTCAGTACATGGCGAACCTTCAAAGAGATATTTTCGTGTTTTTTAAATAATTTCAATGATCTATTTACACTCCAAATTACATAATTTGAGCTCAATATTTAGCTACGGATTTCAGTCTAAATTAAAAAGAAATTTTAAAGTCTATTTCGAACAATTGCATAATTCTTATTGTGTTCATAAAAATTTAATATAATAATTACTTGTTTCAATAACGTTTTATGGATAAAATAGGAAGCACCAAAATTGAACTTTGTAGCATGATGAAGGGGCGTTGGGTGTAAACACATGAAGTTGATATGAGGGTGCGGTGATAAAGTTTGAGAACCATTTATCTGTTGCAATGTAAAACTGAGATACTCATACTTTTATGTATTCTTCGTTGCAGATATAGAATGTATGAAAATGCTTCATCTACCTTTGATACATTAAGGGATAATTAACGTATCAAACGTAGATACACAAATATAATTAAAATATAATTTTAAAGAATTCAAAATATCAATATGTGGGTTCTGTTATTCAAAATAAACCTCTTTGAACCATGCTATATAAATTAGAATATTATTATTCCTTTCAAGGACTCACTTCAATTATTTTAGAGGCGTGTGAGCTTCCAGAATAGAAACATTATGTTCACTTCGTAGACATTTCCAAATTGTTATAACTTAGAAACGCAAAGAAAGAAAATTTAATAAGTTTAATTTCTAAAATTGGCAATATGCCAAATTGTTTTCTTTTACTTGATGTCTTATAAATGTAGGTAATCTTATTTTCCGTATCTGGCAACAAAACATTTTATAATGATAACTTCACTTTATATTTGGAAACAGTATGTGTAAACATTTACCGAATTGTAAAATCAAACCAGTCTTTGACTTATCGTAAAACTGCTCACACGTCTCATTGAAGGCTCCGCCGAAAAGGCCTACTGAATTCCTTTAAAATTCTATTTAATTATTTTTCTGGCGTCTTAATTAATTATTCTGAACACTTAAATAATTATTCTGAACACTTAAATAATTAAAAAATACCACTTTTTACTGTATGGAACGACTACCTTTCTTCAACACTTACATTTCTGCAGATTTTCTCTGCTGCATACGTAGGAAAGAAGTTGAAAGAATGTTAAAATATGCAATTTAATTTGTTTTAGAAGTTCGCAAGTTTATGTTAACCGAAAATAGAAATTAGGCCTGTATTAAAAAGTCTTTCATATTTTAATTTTCAATTCTATTGAACGCAATATGATCTTGTCAGAGATATTATAGAGGTGGGGGGGGGGTGACTCATCAGCTAATGCGATTGTGTGAATTCAATACAATTAGTTGTTAGAATTAGTTATTTGAGCCATGTGAAACCCTTATCTAATTACTCAAGTTAACCCCGAATATTTCTAAAGCCATTAACCATGCTATTTCTCCCAAAGAGATTCTGTACAAATCAAATTGGAGAAACCTCTTAAACATTCCAAATTACTCTTACAGAAATTGCTTCTCATGCAAAGCTTTCCCCGGGGAGAGAAATGGCAAGTTTCCACTTTCGTATAACATGCTTTCCAGCTGATGTGATACATCTCTCCAAAGTTAAATTTGTTGCTCACAACCGCTTTACAGTAATCAAAGATATTGTCATAGCAACATTTAATTTGCAGTGGCTTAATTGTAACAGATTTATATGTTACATTTGTTGCCAAGGTGGTGAAAGTCAGCATGAAATTTTCACAAAATCTTCGTCTTATCTGCAATCTGAATTATTATGTTAAAATGCTAATTTATTCGAGGCTTCTAAGGCATTTGCAAGGCTGAAATATATTTCACCATTTAAAGCATGAATTTAAGGTTTGGGTATACATATTCATTTTAGTGAATTGACGATATCAAATCATTTCATTACAAGTATCTCTTATTGCTACATATGGTTATTTACATGAAATAACACATCGCATTCATCGAAGAAAGCAAATGGAACGCATCGTTTCCCGTGCTCTGGTGGTCTAGACGGCTATGACATTTTAGACTAAACAAAAGTATCACTGGTTCGACCCTCTGGTTCGAGCAATACTCTTTTTATTTGCTACAAAACGGTCTAGCTTGAGTTATGGTCGTGGGTGTTTGAACACTTTTCAGAAACAAAAGGAAGCTTAAAATTCGACGCAGGTCAACATAGAACATATTAAAGGATTTAAGCAAGGATTTCTCAAACTCTTTATCCGCAGGATCTGAGGATTCTCTGGGACTTTCTAAAATATCCCCAACACTTTTGTTACTTATTATCAACTTTTTAAAAATATAACCCATAAAGTCATACGTAAATAAAAGGAGTAAGTCTCCTGGATCTCTCTAATTTTTAAGAGTGTCCAGTGGTCTTCTGGTACAAAAGTTTAAGGAATGCTGAATTAAAAATTAGTAATGATATTGCGAAAAGTAACTTTTCATATTCAGTGTAGTGCAGTAACACGTTTCTGACCAATTGTGGCTACATTCTTTTTGTCAAGTGCCACAGTTAGACTTTCCTCTGCAACTATCCTTTTACCTAAATAGTTACACTTCGCATAATAAATACTTATACGAATACTTTTATTTCCCATGTTCACATATTGTCCAGATTATATATGCAATTTTATATAAAATATTTATCTTTTACGATGAAACATGAAAGGGGCTGATATAAAACTAAACGTTAAGTCTTCTGTGCCTGAAAAAATTGGCTAACCTTTCTATCTCAGATCCAGACTATTTAATAATTGTAGTTTTAATCTTTTTCTAAATGCCCTTTTTGTTTTGCTTTCTTTTATCATCTCTGGCAATTCATTCCATAACTTTAACCCATAGTAATTTATATTGTGTGATCCCATTTTAGTTCTTATAGTTTTTTTCCTCCTCCTTTTCTGGTATTTTTGATATTTAATTTCTCCTCTATTTGTATGATCCTCCCCCCTTGTTGTTTATTTCATTTTATTCTTCTATATATCATGCTCAATATTTTAAACGTCTGTATTTCCTTTATATCCATTATAATATTTTCACATTTTATTTCATGTAATGATTTATTTATAAAAAATTTTAAATTTACCTATTTTCTGTACAACTTCGTTTATAATTGATTTAAATTTATTTTCTTTTTCTTTATTAATATACGCCAATATATTATTTCCATAATTTAAGTGACTGTAAATTGGTGAATAATATAAGTTGATTTTTTTATTAAAAAGGAATTAAATTATTTATTCTTTCCATTACATTTCCCCTCGCCTAATTTTTTACATGTATTTGTTATACGTGGATTCCAATTTATATTTTCTGTTATATCTACTCCCAAAAAATTTATTTTATCTGTTCGTTTTTTATTATTTAATAAAAAGACATTATCTGCTTTCATACTATTTTTTTATTTTTATCATGAAAAAATATGTATTATGTTTCATTTTATGTTGACTATTAATTTATTCAAATTAAACAAATATTCAAAATTTTTCAATTTTGCTTTTGCTGTAGTAAATAATTCAGCTATGGTATTTTCATTAACTGTTATCCCTATATAGTCTGCAAATAAATTGATTTCTTTCTCTAGTTCAATACGCCTTATAAATTAAAAAAAAAGTATTAACTTTTCGCGTGTCTAAGGGTACCCATGCTTGAGTTGGTCACCAGTGTTTCCAACAGATTTCATTTTGTGAAACGCGTCCAGCTACA
>QLNU02003225.1:119020413-119035530 GCA_006491805.2 Dysdera silvatica | reverse complement strand
TTTTGGAGAAAAAGAGACGCTTTCCCCATCCTGGATTCGAACCAGGGTCCCTCCGTTTAGCCCGGAGTGTCTTGGACCGCTAGACGAATGAGGACAGGAAACAACGCTCTCTTTCTCCGTATGTAAAGGTGTTAAGGTATTATTACCCTCCGCAGGGATAACACAATTGCCAAATATGGTCAACACAAGAAAGCCTCCGGGGCGAGATTTTTGTGAGTTTTCGTGGGGGAATTTATTATACAATAATTTTTGCCACCCACGTATTTATTGTAGCTCAAACTAGAGCTTATTGATTTTGGAGAAAAGAGACGCCGGGCTAAACGAAGTGACCCAAGTTCGAATCTAGGATGGGCACGGTGCATTTTTTCTCCAAAAACAAATAAGCTCTAGTTTGAGCTACATATACGTGGCAGGCAAAAATTATTGTATAGTAAATTCCCTAACGAAAAACCCACAAAAATCTCGCCCCGGAAGCTTTTACGTGTTGACCATATTTGAAGATTGTGTTATCTCTGTAAAGGGTAAAAATATCATATATATATATATATATATATTATTTAAATGGACGCTCGTTCAATGTGTTTTGGCAATAAATTAGGTACAGTGGAAATCATTAATAAAAAACCCCGGTTATTTGAACTTCGCTTAAAGGAAATATCCTTCTATACTATTTTTCTTATGAAGTGCTCACTTAAGAAAATAATGACTTAAAAAAATTGTATAACTGGTTATTTCTGTTTTGCGGAGTTCGAATGACAAGAGTTCGTTATAGACGATTTCTACTGAAAGAGAGTTTTGTTAAAAATCAATAAATGAGTGGCCACCTAAAATATAATTAAAAAATAAATTATACAGAAAGTCATTCCAGTTAAGCGAAGTTCACATGACGGGGGTACTGATGTTAAAGAGTTATGTATATTATTTACATTTTTGAAGCTCATTATCTAGAGGAAGCGAGATGCCCGGGGGTGCGAATGTCCGCAGGGCGAAAATGATCGTGGCGAGATACTGGGGACCACTTTTACCGATCCCTTTGGCGTCGGCTCTGGCAATACGTAAATTAGATCTAAAATAGCTCTTTACTCTCTTGTCTATTTCTGCTTATTTGTTAAAAGTTGTTTATCATGACCACAGCTTTTACAAACAACAATTACTTATTTTACAATCAATATGAATTTAAACGTTAATGCAAAATATTCATGTATATTTTAAACTTGCGCATTTTTTAATTTGTTACTTTTTAATTTTTTTAAAAAATTAATGTTACGTACTTGCATATGTTTGCTATGAGAATTAAAAATATTTTGTTTTTGCTAATTATTTTTAACCATTCATTTTGTGCATTACCTACTGATACTTGGCAAAGAGTTAAATCCCGAATGTTACCGTACTCACTGATTACCGATCACTGATTATATGACGTGATTTATTTAGTATTAGCTGGAGACGAAACATTCGCAGCGCGTTGTATTTCAATGTAAAATGAAAGAATCAACGGTCAAAATAATTTATTCCACGCCTTATCACATGCAAGTCTTCTTTAATTCGTTTCAACCTCGGCCTGAAAGGCGTTAACAAATGAAAACGACATGAGATCTGATAGATTTCAAACCTTAGTAACTCCAAAGATATGGATTTTTCAGCATTTTCGCATAAACATTTTTTATTTTGCTTAGAATTTTGCAAGGAATTGCGCTGTGAAGAATTTATGCAGTCTTGAAGAGCCATGTATAAAAACAAATATCACTGAATAATATAGCTTACATAAAAGTGACTATATGGGCAAGTATAAGGCATGTTTTTTAATATTTTAGGCAATGAAACTCTTTAGAATCATTATTTATTATCAAATAATTCCTCTGTTTCGAGCACCTTCGCCGATTTGGAGGTTAGTGAAAAACACGAGTTATATTTCTCTGATTCTGCTCGCATAAATAATACCTTTTATGTTTAGTTAAGTTCAAGTCCTTAAATCCATCCATCCATCCATCCCCCCTTTTCTTTTTGCGTCTATATCTCTACATGTTGATGTCTGATGTATCCTCTAGCGCTAATTTTTGAGTAGCTTGCATTTTTTATCTCTCACTCTCTATTCGCAATATTCAGGGCTGTCCCGAAAGGGTACGCGCTGTACGCGCCGCGTACTCTCAAGAAATTTTGAAAAATACGGAGTACGCGCCGCATACTCTCAAAGTCTCAAGAAAGTTTTTGTATTTTCTGGTTTTAGGGCAATTTTCAAAAGTTTTTTTTTTTTTTGCTAGTCATTTGCAAAATAAACTTGAATGGTAACAAATGGGGAAAACCCCTGAACCCCCCCCCCAAGTCTAAAAAATAATATCCTGCATACGACCAGGAGAGGAATGAAAAACTGATGAAAGTGGAAACTACCACGTTGTTCTTAGATAGACGATAGACGACCAGTCAAATGACAGTCAGCTCGGCGCTGTGAGGTCACCAAGTCCAGAGTTACCCCGCAATTTCAATACTCCTTAATTAAGACAACACTGCATACTCTCAACAATTTTCTTCAGGACAGCCCTAGCAATATTATAACTTTCTTCTTGAAATTATAGTCATAATAATTCTTTCTGTACTGGCTATGCTCAGGAATTCTTGGCTGGACATCTTGTCAATCACATTTTATTTTCAATGGTCTTCTAAGAATCTACATTTCGCGAATGCTTCAACTTTATTCCTGGCGTCTTTTTTATTGTCCAGTCCTCACAACCATAGAGCAGAATACGTCAAATATAGCATTTTGAGATTAACATTCTCAAGTCTCTCAGATTTGATGTCTTTTCACAAAGGACTTTCTGCATTTCTCTGAATTTTATTTTAGCTTGGTCAGTGTGACATCAAATTGCTTTTGTTTAACCAGTATCGTGGCAATTCTTTTGTACTACAGAATATTTTAGTGATTATTTCATCTATTATTTTTGCGATTAGTGGCATGTTATAGTGTCTTACCTTAGTACTACAGAATACTTCTACAAACTGTATGAATCATGTAAATTCTGTAGCAAATAAACTTCTTCTTCTTATTATTATTATTTTGGATGTGTTCTTGCGCTTGGTGGCACAGACTTAATGCGGAGAGTGCCACGTGTTCAAAACCTCCTTCTGTAGGTTATATGATTGTTGTGCCTAAGAACTTCCTGACTGTTAAATATGCGTTTAAAATTGTGGCCTCTTGTAGCTCAGTGTGGAGGTTGGGGTAGATTTCAAGGTTTTCCAGGCTTCTGTGGAATATGTGGTTTTATTAGAGCTGTGGCTAACAAAATGACAAGAAAAATGTCAACTTTTCCAATGTGCCACATGTCTTTGATTTCATACATGTGGAATATGGAAAAACTTTATTACAATTATTATTATTATAATGTGTTTTTCTAAATAGCAAACAGAAATTACTTGTTCTACGGACTTCATTTTATATTGGGTAGTGATATTGCTGTTTTTCATGCTAGTACACATTGATTTTACTAATTTTTATTTAATAGTAAGCTCTGTTTTTTCACTTTTTGCTTCAACTAAAATGCGCTTGCGGAACTAATAAACACATAACTAAATAAATAATAATAACATATTTTGTTATTTGTAAGAATATTTATGAGATAATAGAAAATGTTTTTATATTTTGTGATTTTCATATGGAGTAAAATTTACATTATTGCACATAAACTGACTCAATTCAAAGCCTTTATAAAGTACTTTTGCAAATAAGGGTGGATTTATATGTTCAGATTTCACAAAATCTGGAAATTTGACCTTTTTTTAAGAAAAAGAACCCAAATACGTTTAAATCCATGCGTCATCGATAAAAACTTATAAATAAATTACAAATAGATAAGCGTAGAAAAAAGAAAACTCGATAGATGAATTTGGTTTCAATTTGCCATCGAATTCTTTTAGAAACTAAATCAGTATTTTTTTAATTGCTCAAATCTCGTCAACTGCAGAAGACAATATAAAATTTTGCAACGAACAAGAAAATGACGGTAAAGACTTGATAGCCTTTTGTTGAAACAAAAATTAAGTGACGTTAAAAATAAGGTATAATAATAAAATAAATTGAAATGTTCATAATTAATTACAAATGGATTTGAGATAATTGTTATTATTATTTTGTGATTGAATTTTTTTTAAATGGACAAAATAAGCTGATTTATCAGGTATATTGCATCCATAACTTTTGTTAAATTCAAATTGAATCCTTGATATGTGACTCTGAGGAATATGTGGGAAAGGTAATGGATAAGCTGGTGGTAATGGGTAAGAGGAAGAGGGGAAGACCACGGCTGAGATGGAAGGATAAAGTGACGGAAGATCTGGAAGAGTATGGATGGAGTAGAGAAGAGGCATTGGATAGAAGATTGTGGAAGGGAAGATTAAAAGACCATAACACCGACCCCATATAACATGGGAAAATGGCAAAGTGAAAAAGAAGAAGAAACTGAATCCTTGGTATTTAATTTATCGAAACGAGAAAGTATTCTTTTATCATCTAAAATTTCGAAACATATTATCAACGAAAATTTAATTTCTTCGTTGAAATATGTTCATCTATAATTCAGAACCTAGGCGATATAAACAAACAGAACCATTTTCTCTAATAAGAGTAATTCATGTAACAACGCGTTGAAACAAGTTTTCTCATTATTTATTCTGAAGCAAGTAATGGCTGCAGAGAAAAGGCACTTCTGGAAACCCAAATTTATCTGTTTTCCTCGGTAAAATAAGATCGTAATAAAATGCCTCGTGAAATCGACGTGGGCAATTTACAATTACGGGCGAAGATTCTGATATTTTATGTAGCATTTACTTTTGTATGCTTAAATTTGAAATATCGTTTCATTAAGGTGCGTTGACGTTATTTTAAAATATTTTACTCGCGAAGACATTCTCAAGGCATTTATCTATACCTTTTGCGATTTTTATAAAAGTATTACTCATTAGAAACGATATGCAAATGGAAGAGAACTGATCAATCAACTCCACGAGCACGGATTATGCATCCATTCATCCCTGATTGGTGCCACGCTAGACCCTGACTCCTATTTCAATGGCGTTGAACTATCAAATTTCTCCCCACTTATGTATATTAAATATTTTAAAATATTTTCGTTCTATTAAAGGATGGAAAACGATGTTAAAGAGGTTGATAATTACAGTTATTTGGGTCGTTTGGCTGTCAATTTTGCCTAATATCTAGGTAATTTCTTAAATTTATTAAGTCATATATTGGGCGAACTTTCTAGCAAACATATTATACAAGGAGAAGCAATAGTAGTTGCAATAATAGTGACTATTGACCCAAAATTTCCGATTAAAGAATTAATTGAAATCGCTAAGTATGAAGAGCTACAAATCGAAAAGCTATGGTGAACAAAAACAGTTTTTATATCCACAAAAAGAGGAGCATTTGGTGCAACCTCATATGATGAGAAGTTTATGGTACATCATAATATGGTGCAATAAGATCACCATATTCATCAAATCTTGAAAATAACATGAATCTAATTGGAATTGACTAAACTACAATAGGCCAGATGCAAAAGGCCCCTTTACTTGGAATTGCCACATGCTTCGAAAATACCTGTTATATTTCAGGCCCCTGAAAAAGGCACGATGTTAAAGGATATCATAATAATGAAATTAAAAGTAATTTGTGCCATTTTATCATAATAACTGGAAACAGACAAATTAATGTAGCGCTAACAACTGTATCTATGCTATATATTTTATTAATATATGCTATGTATTTTCTTATCAAAATATGCTATAAACCCGAAAAATATGCATAAAAGCAAAAGCATGAAAGCAATAAATTAAAAGGAAAACAACTATTTCAATCTTATCTTTAAGAACCATTTTGGCTTTTTCAGCAAAGGTTTTTAACATTGCCTTACTTTTGTGTCTTTGTCTCTATTCGATCTCCATTGCAAATTTTATGAGACGGATATGTATTGCTGCAAGTGTAACAATTCTGATTTCCATAATTTGGCGGGCCAAGAAGTTAACCTGTAATATAAGAAAAGCCTTGACGCATAATCGAAATAGTTCTAACACATTAGTACGCGGACAAGGTTCATAAGATGGCATTTGCAGTGTTATAAGAGGGTCAGAGATTAAACCTCATATATTCATATGTACATATACAAAATTGTATCGCAATGGGGGGTTATAACCTCTATAAACCTCCCCTGCGCATGCCATCGAAATAACATATTTATTTAAATGTGGTTTGAAACGGATGAAGGTAATTTTTATTCAAAACGATATTTAAATTGATAAGTAAAAATTACGAAAGCAAAAAAGGTAATCTGTTTTAAATGAGCATCAAAGAACGAACATTGTAGCAAAAACTTGGTTAGTTTTCGTTTGAAAATGATCAGAATAATCTAAAGGTCTTTGAAAGTAAATCTGACTGATACAAGGAAACTCATTACTTGCTAAAACCGCATCATCATCATCATCTTTAATGGAATCCCTGTGTCGCCGGTGGAAGGTGACAGCTCAGCATTTTCGTTCAATAAGCCAAGAAACGATTCACCCGAATTGGCATATTGCTTCCAAATTAGAATTATCTAAGTTCAGTTAGACAATCCGTGGAGGTAATATCGTTTCAGAAATTACGGTGTTCCATGCGGAATAAATTTATTCCTTATCTCATGCTGAGATTAGGGAGATAATTGGAAGGGAAATCCCGCGCTAAAGCACTAGAGAATGCCGAAGCAATCGCATTCATGCATCTTCAGCTAAAACTGGGAGGGATCGTTAAAGATTGGATAATAATATGTTATTCGTGTGGAAACGAAAAACTTCTGCAGTTAAAAAGAGATTTATACCTTATCTGTAACTGGATTGTTTCTATTAAAACTTAGTTTTACATTTTAATGAGTTTAGAATACGGAGAAATAATTAGTGAATTTGCACAATGCGAGCTTAGTTTTAACGAAACTAAGGAAAGTATAAATTTATATGCGTGTTCATATCCCTGGCAATTACGTATTTGGGGGTATGGAAGGTGTTTTATTTAATTATTTACAGGTGCGTAAGCAATAACGATGGTGAAGTGACGGATTATTTTCTAAATAAACAATTGTTTCACACCCATGCCGATGTAATGTAACATTTGAAGTTAAAGAAGACTAATTTATAAATTTTAAAATACATGGAAAATTTCAAACAAACGGGTTGAACATAAAACAATAAGTATAAACAATCATTTAGTACATACAATACAAGCACAAATTGAGCTGTTGTGTCCTAATTTAATAATAAAATTTAAAATTTAAAAATAAAATTCAGACAAAAATATAAAGAGTACAATGGTTCTAAATTATTAGCATAAAATTCAATTACTTCTTTGCTCCTGTTTATTATTCATGGTTTTGTAAAATTATGGAACTCTCTGTCAGAAAGCAATTCATAGGTCTGTCTGCAAATTCAAATGATTTTGTTTTGATTGGTAGAAGAGAGCTGAATCCTAATTCACACACGCATTATATTGTACATGGGATGCGAGCAAGGGGCACTTTTCCACCAAGTCTCAATAACACATCCAGTACTGTATACCAAATTTCCTCCAGATTCTTGCTTTCAAAATGTATTTCATTATCTCGATTTGTTCCCAAATCGATAAGTCATCCCTTCATCACCTGTCATTTTCTCTGAAGCGTAGAAACATGGATTCATGATCCGTTCTTCTGAAATATTCAGGTCTCCGGTAGCAAAATATTCACCCGGAATGCCAGTAATCTCTTCATCCTCGGACTTCTTGTCACCTCTCCCGCATGGCGGGTGTTTTGATTTCCGGATTTATCTTAAATTTCAAAGTCAAATTTTTCAATTCACTTTTGCAGATATATATATATCATCATCAGTAGAAATAGGCAATTTTAGTTAAAACTTTCGTTATTAAATTCTTCCTTTTCACTAACTATATACTGAAGATTTTCTTCAGTGACGCGATGGTTTATTAATGCCACATTCCTTGAAGCGCAATTGGTGGCCTTTTTTACATAACAGTATCCCAAATTTTCCTTAATTGTATATTGTACACATTACATCTAAAGGTATGATGATTATTGAACTGACATTGGCGAAATGGAACACACGAAAACAGGATACAATTTCTTTGCTGACGTTTTACAATACTTCCTGAATTTTTACAGAGAAATTCTAAGAAGTTTTCTATATATATATATATAATACGAACTGCCCCCATTAACACAGGTGGTAATCATCACGGGAAAGGGACCTAGAGGTATAAAAAGAAGAGAATGGATAGAGAACTTAAATGCTCGGACTGGACTAAACACAGTAGTGACAGGAAAATGTGGTTCATATTGGTCGCCAAACTCCGAATCTGCGAAGGCACTTGACGATAATGATATATATATGATAAATATATTGACATCTCATTAATGCGTCTCGTTGAAGACGGATCTCTCGTTTCTGCGGACAAATTATATATATATATATATCTTAATATAAGCCTAAAACAATTTATTATATATCTTCTCTTACAGTGTTATAACCTTTGTACCACTCAAGCTATGTATCACTAAATATGGTATATCAGGTTGAATAAAATTATTATTATTAATTATTTTCCACCGTCTGAGACATACGTACATTCAAAGTCAAAGATTTCACTTTATGCATACAACTCATTGGATAATGCGGATCAAAATCTCTTATGCGAAGTACACAATGCCATTTTCATGAAAAACCAGGAAGTATCAAAATATATCATGATTGTATGTGTGTGTGATTACTTGCTTTTGAAAAGCAACCTCCCAAATTTTTTCGGATTTTTTATATATTAAGTAAAAATAAATGGGTTTGAAATATTTCATCCTGCCTTAACTTGACAAAGGAAATAGTTGGCTCACGAAACGTCGTGATTTTACTCCTTACGACAGTGTTCGAATAACTGTTTGTTATGGAATCTCCTTGTGAAAGTGTGTATTGTTCCGTTGAGTTTGAACTTTATGTAAATACTATTTTTTTTGTTTCTTTGTGAATTCTTCAGGAGTATTTTTTCACAATACACTATTTTATTTCAGCAAGATATTCATTTTTTGTATGTATTAGTATTTATTGTATTATATATATAACTCACGAAAGGCGATACACAAGTATGAAAAAATTTAATGAACTTATTTAAATATTTATTAGATAATAGTATTTATATAATATATCAGATGACTAAATACTCGAAAATAAATCGATGGTTTTTGCGTCTGGTAGAACTCGAACCCACATACCCTCAATTCCTGTTAAGTGCTCTACCCGCTAAGCTACAGACGACGATCGCTCTCACCTCTGCGCACGTGTATAAGACTTTCACTGCAATCACATCGTCGGCTATGATAAGGGAATTACTCTAATTAAACATTAACGCTTGGCTCGCTTTTCGGACGTTTGGCTTCTTTGACTTGTCGCCTTGGTTTAAAAAGCAGCCAAAGTACTGCACCATTCTCGGCGAACTTGTCCGTAGTGAAAGGGTTTTATACTCGAAATATGATTCGACACCCACCAGGCGTAGAAATCATCATTTCCTTTGCTATTATTTAAATATCTGATACAACTATATCATAGGCTATGATGGACAATTATATAATTAAACATAATATGTATCTTTCTTTTCAAAATTCTTCGCAAAATCTTTGAAGTTTGGATGCATCGGAAGAAGTTTTATTTTTGTATCGACTGTATATAAGAGGTTGGCAGACGAGAAAAGTTCAGAATTTACAGGTTTCTTTTGAAATTATAGCAATATTTCATACATTTCTTGAACAAACCAAGAAACCCATCACAGAACCCCAGGTTTCAGCGGAACAAATTTTAAGAAATACTGGACTAAACATTGGCATTCATGATTGATCTTGGCTTTTCATTATGAAGAGAAGAGTTCCTCATAGAAGTTTGTCCGAAATACCGATTACTTAAGCAATATCCCGTGCAAGCTGGCAATTTTTTGGCGTAAATTGGCGGCAGGTGTGTGGTTTGTGACACCGTTTTTCTACTCTTAATTATTTCATAACGAACGTAATTCAATCCAGATAACAAACATCGTCCGTGGGACATTCTACGTATCCTCAGGATGTCTCTAAAACAATCTTTGCTATCTGGGAATTGGTTTGCAAAAGACGACTACATGTAGTATATGAATGTCGTTAGATTAGGTCGGTGGATGCAATAAGAAATCAGGTTTGTGTGATATGGAGACTGATTGCTGGAAATAGATAAGTGTGGAGGATATTTGCGAAAAACCTCATTCAGCAGTAGAAAGACTACTGTTGAATATGGTGATTTATATATAATATAAACCAATACAATACTGCAGATGATTTAACACCAGAAAATCAAGAAATAATTTGTTAAGTACAGCATGACCTCCCGAAGGCTACCACCGTCGGTTCCGTGAAAAAGCAGCAGCTCAGAAAGATGGCATTTGAGTGGAGGTAAATTTACATTGTATCTATTGGGGGATGAGGAAATCCGTTTCCAGAAAAAGTGATCGTTAAAGGAGGTGGCCTTTAAATAAAAATGGTCACTAAGGAAGATTTTACTGTATTTATTTATAATTGAGGAAGCCTAAAAGCAGTAAAAATAAGCACTCCAATTTCGACATGAAAAATGATTTCGGAAGGTCTAATAAAATAATTTTATTAGCTACGCTTATTACTCATTGGGAGTTTTATTTCCTTCTAGTTTGGAGAAAGAGACCACATGGTCCATTTCAAGCCCATCTAATAGAATCGGAATATTTCTGTATTGATCGAATGCAAATAATCCATCAATTTCCACAATATGTAGCTATGCAGCTCCTATTATGGGTTAAACAATTATTTGCGATTGCGTACGCCAAAGCTTCCGTCGCAGTTTTATACTCTACATCACAATGACGGGTTAATCCCCAAGGGAAAGGGAAAACTCGCCTTTCAGAGGGTTTCGCAGAAAGAGTTAATATTGACCTTAAAACACTCGCGAAGTGCAAAGCATATTTGTAAGATATTGTTATAACTATTCAAAGGGATAACGCAATTGACAAATATGCCAAATATTGGTCAACAGATTAAGCCGCCGGGGCACACTTTTTATGGATTTTCTTGGCAAATTAGAGAGATAATAGTTTTGGCAAACACGTCTACGAGTTCAAGCTTGGGCTGTTTGTGGAAAGAAGAAAAGGGACTCCGTTTGAGCAGGGGCCGTATCCGCCAAACCTTGTATTACCCATCTGCAAAGTATATTTTTGTAAAAAGATGCAACGTTCGTTTTGGCTCCTAATTGATACGTCGTTGTTTAATCATTCAATTAAACACACACAAATTTATAGTTAGAAATGAACAAAGTAAACTAAACGCCGACGAGCAAATGGATAAGATATGTATAATCAGTGCTAGTTTATATACGATGGTACTCTTCTGTTTAAAGAATAATTAAATTATATTCAAACTTAACTAACGCTTGCGCAAATGCGTTTAATTTTTTGCTGTTACTATAAAAGATGTCTGAGTAATCGTAAAATTGACAAATAGAAATAAAATTATTAACTTGTAATTTTTTTATTACATTATTTATTTAACTCATGAATAGTGAGCCCTATTTTGTAAATAAGTGGTAATCCAATAATAGAATCGAGTTCCGATCATAAATTTAATTTGGTTATATTTCATACTTTCAGAAATTCGGTATTTATTATTCTTGCTGAATTGTAAGTCGCTCCACCGAGAATAAACGATTATTAAATAATGGTTAGCAACCTCAAAGAATAATTAAGGAGAATGAATAATACCCTTGTGGAACGTAATTTTCCAATTATCTCCACGTCCTGTTTATAAACAAAAACACTGTTTTATATCAAAATTTTACGGGAATGAGGAACACATTCTAGATCTTCTTTTATTTAAGCATATATTTACGTTATAATACGATTTAAATATAATATGCATCCACATTAAATCAGAAATATAAAGTAAAGGATATTTATTGTATTCTATTAAACTTAAATTTTAACAAAGGGTTTGTTCTTCGAGGTTCCGCCTATTGAAATCAATATTTTTAAATTAATTTGATAACGTTATATTTCGCATGAATACTTAATTTTTTTCGCATATTACGTTTTAAATATTCATCGTCTTGCAGATATATATTAACGAAATGCAGTAATTCCATTTAGTTAAAATAATATTTATGAGCACATTAAATGTTTTAAAATAATTACCCAAAGATAACTAAATTACAACGCAACGTTAAAAGAATATTTTTGCCTTTTTGGTGAAACCTTCCTTATACGTGTGCTCGCTTTGATGGTAAGTTGAAGACTGAATTGGTTTTAGAATGCGGAAAACCATTACATTGTTGCGAAATATAAAAAGTAAAATTATAATAGTAATAAAATACAGGGTACCAGGGAGGAAATTTACATACAAAAGGTTAAACACTGGTAAAATAGCAATGAAAAAGATCACCCAAGCTTTCGGACGCGTCAGCAGCAGTCCTCATCAGGAGTAATGATGATGTTATGTTTCTGTCCCTTTTTATACTTGAAATTTCTGGAAAAAAACCGTCATCAGAGTAGTCCCGCAGAATGGAAAAATTCAGTGGGAACAAATGGGAGGTCTCCAATAAGAATCATGGAAAAACCCAATGGGAAACAATGAAAAACCTGTACTGCGGAGCACTTAATGTTGTGAAAATCCCATGCATTTCAGAATACGAGGTGTTTGTAAGTTTCTGGAAGTGGTTGTAATGTACTAATGGTTTTCCCATGCAGTTTGTAAGTTTCTCAAGATTCTAAGAAGAGTCTACTATCTTTGTTTGTGATGTGCCTGTGTAGTATTTTTGTTGAGTCCAAGTCGGGTTCGGGTCCGAATTGTAAAGCGTGTTCCGCCAAACGTGAGGCTATATCTCCTTTCGCGAGAGTCTGCTTGTGTTCTTTTCTTCTTGGTTTGATCGTTCTTTTTGTTTGTCCTATGTAATGCTTGTTGCAGTCTTTGCATGGTATTTTGTATATGGCGCCTGTGAGATCTCTGGTGGAACTGGGTCTTTAACTTTTGCAAGTTGTTTGCCAAGTGTTGTGACAGGGGAATAGAATGTTTTGATACAGGAATGAATGTTTTGAACAGGGGAATAGAATGTTTGGATATTTGCCTCTTTAAGGATGCGAGAGATTGTTTCGGAAATGCCGTGAATATATGGAATAGATATGCGGGTGTGAGATGTATTGTTTAAAGATGTACTATTGGGTCTACAGTTTCTGAGAATGAATCGTTTAGGGTATCCATTATTTTTAAGTGCCGTGTGTATGTGTTTTAGAGAGCAAACTGGAGTAGAGGATATTATTGTTAAAGTAAAAAGACTGAAATGGCGATGGGCTGGGCATATCGCAAGAAGAACTGATCAACGATGGACAACGCAAATTCTCAACTGGATTCCAAGAGACCACCGAAGACCTAGAAAACGTCCTCAAACTAGATGGGTGGATGAAATAAGAAAACAGGTTGGGGTGACATGGAAGCGAATTGCTCAGGATAGACTTGTGTGGAAAGCATTTGGAGAGACCTTCATCCAGCAGTGGATATATAATGGTTGAATATGATGATGATGATGTGTGGGTTTACGGTAAACTGAGGTGAAGATTGAGTTATCGTGAGATCTGTGTACAAGAACGTCTAGGAAAGGGAGTTTATTGTTCTGTTCTGTTTCGTATGTGAATTTTATATGTGAGTTTAAGTTATTAAGGTAATGGAAGAAGCTTTGGAGTGTATTAGTTTTAAGTATAACAAACGTGTCGTCGACGTATCTTTTCCAGAATTTAATGTTAAAATTCGGTGAAGACAAAGCAGTTTTCTCAAATGACTCCAAGACCAAGTTAGCTACAACACTTGAGACCGGGGATCCCATGGCAGTGACAAAAACTTGTCTATGGATAGAACCATTTGAGGAGAATACAGCCGAGTCCAGACAAAATTTAAACAATGTGCAGATGTCGTGAGGTGTTAGTGAAGTGCGTTCATGTAGTGTTGTGTCATTTTGGAGGCGTGTAAGTGCGGTGTCGATTGCAAGTGATGTGGGAATGCAAGTGAAGAGAGAAATTACATCGAATGAGACCATGAGGTCGTCGTCGTCAAGTTGTAGGTTATTTAAAGAGGTGCAGAAGGATTGGCTAGTAGAAACAGTGTAGTCGTTATTACCGATTGTAGGAGAGAGTAGACGTGCAATATATTTTGATAGGTTATATGTAGGAGAGCTGCAGAAACTAACTATAGTTTTAAGAGGAATATTTTGTTTATAAATTTTAGGTAATCCAATGAGGGATATTAAGTAGAGTGGCCACAGAAATACATTTTAAAAAAGGGTCGAGGACTTAAAAATAATGGATACCCTAAACGATTCATTCTCAGAAACTGTAGACCCAATAGTACATCATTAAATGACACATCTCACACCCGCATATCTATTCCATATATTCACGGCATTTCCGAAACAATCTCTCGCATCCTCAAGGAAGCAAATATCAAAACATTCTATTCCCCTGTCACAACACTTCGCAAACAACTTACAAAAGTTAAAGACCCAGTTCCACCAGAAGATCTCACAGGCGCCATATACCAAATACCATGCAAAGACTGCAACAAACATTACATAGGACAAACAAAAAGAATGATTAAAACAAGAAGAAAAGAACACAAACAAGCACTCGCGAAAGGAGACATAGCCTCACGTCTGGCAGAACACGCTTTACAACACGGACACGAACCCGACTGGGACTCAACAAAAATACTACACCGGCACATCACAAACAAGAATAGTAGACTCTTCTTAGAATCTTGGGAAACTTACAAACTACATGGGAAAGCCATTAATACATCACAACCACTTCCAGAAACTTACAAACAACTCTTACTCTGAAATGTATGGGACTTCCCCAACATTAGGTGCCCCGCAATATAGGTTTCTCATTGGTTCCCATTGGGTTTTTCCATGATTCCTATTGGAGGCCTCCCATTGGTTCCCACTGGGTTTTCCCATTCTGCGGGACTACTCTGATGAAGGGTTTTTCCAGAAATTTCAAGTATAAAAAGAGACAGAAACATAACATCG
>QLNU02003225.1:118997984-119020313 GCA_006491805.2 Dysdera silvatica | reverse complement strand
AAAGTAGTGTCAACTATTACAAATAGTAGATATAGTATAAGGTAATAATAGATATAGTATAATGTAATAATAAAGGGCTGCTGGTATCTAACTGGAAGGAGACCCACACGCTGAACGTATGTGACGATGTGTGGAACCGGCCAGGCCAGTAACCTAGTGTCCTACCCCGCCTTCAAGTGGTGCAGGCTGAGCTTTCTATTTATGTGGCAAATTAATATTTGCTACACGGATAGAAAGGCGGAAGGGGAGGGCTAATTCACCAACCCGTTTAGCCAGCGTGGTGAAATTATGGCTAATTCCTCCATTATGTTGACACACCAGAAACCATGGCCCCTAGTCTCCAGGTGCTGGAGTGCTCCTGATCAAGGCAGCGGTCAGTGTGGCATGAAAGCAGGGGGTGCTAAGAATCACTGGAATGGCCCAGGCTGCCGTTTGTTATTGACCTTGGCTACGTTTAATGGACGATCCCTTGCTTCTGAAGCAAAACTTCAGGAATTGGAAGAGGAACTAGACAAGATCAAATGGGACATTGTAGGACTCAGTGAAATTAGAAGAAAAGGTGAAGAGTTGGTGGAACTGAAAAGCGGACATTTGTTTTACTATAGAGGAACGGAAACTGGAAGAACAAGTGGTGTTGGCTTCTTAATCAACAAAAGAATTAAAGACTACCTTCTTGAAGTCGAAAGCACGTCAGATCGAGCAGCGAGGCTCGTTGTTCAACTAACCCAGCGATACCAACTTCAGATAGTACAGGCATATGCACCAACATCAAGCCATACCGACGAGGAGGTTGAGGAATTCTATGAAGAAATCAAACAGCTACATACCAAGGGGAAACAACACATCAAGCTCATCATGGGAGATTTTAATGCAAGAATTGGACAACAGGAACAAGGAGAGACATCGGTTGGTAAATATGGATACGGGGAAAGGAATGAACGTGGCGATCAACTCATAGAATTTGCCGAAGCTGAAAATCTTAGCATCATGAATTCATTTTTTAAGAAGAAACCGCAAAGAAAATGGACATGGAAACACCCCAATGGAGGAACCAGCGAAATTGACTATATACTGGCAAACAAGAAATCAATTATTGAAGATTGCAGCGTACTGAACAGATTTAATACTGGAAGTGATCATCGAATGGTGAGATGTAAAATGCACTTAAATACTAAACTAGAAAGGCAGAAGCTCATTAGGAAACAAGTATGTAAGAGGGTGGATTTAAAGAAATTAAAAGAAAATACCGAGGCATTCAAGTTGGAATTAAAAAATCGCTTTTCTGCACTGGAAGGACTTATTGAAGAAGTTGACATCTCAGAAGCAAATGAAAACATTGTTAAGACAATAATTGAAACTGCTGGGGAAATTGGTGGTGTAATATGTAAAAAGCAGAATAGCAAATTATCTGAGAAGACGAAACAACTCATGAAAAGGCGAAGACTTATGAAGGTGGACAATCAAAATACCAGTCGCAAGATCGAGTATGTAGAACTTTGCAAAACTTTGCGCAAAAACATGAAAGAAGATATAAGAAAATTCAATTGTGAGTTAGTAAGGAAGGCCATTGAAAGCAACAAGAGCCTTAGGGTTGTTAAAGGGAGTTTGTCTATTGGGAAGAAACACATCATTGCATTAAAAGGAGAGGATGGCACTGTAACAAGAAATAGGGAAGAAATACTTAGAAGAGTTGAAGAATTCTGCAAAAACTCCTAAAATACAAAATAGTTCACAAATGCTTAAAAAGAAAGTTTCATTTGCCAATAAAGAATATGAAGAAAGGCCCTGGTGATGACTGTATTACATTAGATATTGTAAAAGAAGCTGGAGAATATGTAGAAGACATACTCGCAAAATTCTTTACCAAATGCCTTAACAGTCATGTATACTGAAACCAATTAGGATTCTGCAGCAGTAATTCTTTTACCAAAAGCATGATAAAGAGGATTTAAAAAATTACCGACCAATTAGCTTGTTACCTGCTATTTATAAAATCTTCACAAAAGTGCTAACACATCGCCTGCAGAAAAAATTAGATGCAGCTCAACCAAGAGAACAAGCTGGATTTCGAAGTGGATTCAGTACAGTGGACCATATTCAAGTATTAAGAGAATTAATTGAAAGAACACATGAATATGAACTTCCATTGTGTGTTGCATTTATTGACTATGAGAAGGCCTTTGACTCTATTAAAACATCAGCAGTCATCAACTCTTTAAGATCAACAGACATTGAGGATGTGTACATTGACATGGTGAAACGTGTGTATAAAAATGCAAGTGCAAAATTTCGGTTACATAAAGATACCAAAACTATCAAAATTGGTAAAGGTGTGAGGCAGGGAGATACCATTTCTCCAAAACTTTTTACTTCAGCTTTACAGATGATTTTTCAGCAGATAAATTGGAATAACAGGGGAATAAAAATAAATGGTGAATATTTAAATCATTTGCGGTTTGCTGATGACATCGTTATTTTTTCAACGAACCCATTAGAACTCCAAGACATGGTACAAGAGCTCTCAACTAGAAGTGAAGAAGTTGGACTCAAGATGAACCTACAAAAAACTAAGATCATGTTCAATAATTTTGTAGAGGAAACAAAAATACAAGTTGACAACATTGAGCTAGAAATTGCTGATTCATATATTTACCTTGGCCAGCTGATTTCAATGGATGGCAACATTATGAAAGAACTCAACAGACGTATTAAACTTGGCTGGAGTGCATTTGGAAGAAACAGTTTTATCCTGAAGGGGAAATTGCCTTTGTGTCTAAAAAGAAAGGTCTTCAACCAGTGTGTATTGCCAGTCCTCTCTTATGGATCAGAGACATGGAGTCTAACAGTTGGAGCAATACGAAAGTTACAGACAACGCAAAGGAGCATGGAGAGGTGCATGCTTGGAATAACTAGGAGAGATCGAAAAAGGAACACTTGGGTGAGAGAGCAAACTAGAGTGGAGGACATCATTGTTAAAGTAAAAGGGCTGAAATGGCGATGGGCTGGGCATATTGCAAGAAGAACTGATCAACGATGGACAACAGAAATTCTGAACTGGATTCCAAGAGACCACCGAAGACCTAGAAAACGTCCTCAAACTAGATGGGTGGATGAAATAAGAAAACAGGTTGGGGTGACGTGGAAGCGAATTGCTCAGGATAGACTTGTGTGGAAAGCATTTGGAGAGACCTTCATCCAGCAGTGGATAGATAATGGTTGAATATGATGATGATGATGATGATATATATATATATGGCCTGCAAAAGGGTTGCTGGTATCTAACTGGAAGGAGACCCACACGCTGAACGTATGTGACGATGTGTGGAACCGGCCAGGCCAGTAACCTAGTGTCCTACCCCGCCTTCAAGTGGTGCAGGCTGGGCTTTCTATTTATGAGGCAAATTAATATTTGCTGCACGGATAGAAAGGCGGAAGGGGAGGGCTAATTCACCAACCCGTCTAGCCAGCGTGGTGAAATTATGGCTAATTCCTCCATTATGTTGACACACCAGAAACCATGGCCCCTAGTCTCCAGGTGCTGGAGTGCTCCTGATCAAGGCAGCGGTCAGTGTGGCATGAAAGCAGGGGGTGCTAAGAATCACTGGAATGGCCCAGGCTGCCGTTTGTTATTGACCTTGGCAACGTATAATGGACGATCCCTTGCTTCTGAAGCAAAACTTCAGGAATTGGAAGAAGAACTTGACAAGATCAAATGGGACATTGTAGGACTCAGTGAAGTTAGAAGAAAAGGTGAAGAGTTGGTGGAACTTAAAAGTGGACATTTGTTTTATTATAGAGGAACGGAAACTGGAAGAACAAGTGGTGTTGGCTTCTTAATCAACAAAAGAATTAAAGACTGTCTTCTGGAAGTTGAAAGTACATCAGATCGAGCAGCGAGGCTTGTTGTTCAACTAACCCAGCGATACCAACTTCAAATAGTACAGGTATATGCACCAACATCAAGCCATACCGACGAAGAGGTTGAAGAATTTTATGAAGAAATCAAAGAGTTACACACCAAAGGGAAACAACATATCAAGCTCATCATGGGGGATTTCAATGCAAGAATTGGACAACAGGAACAAGGAGAGACATCGGTTGGTAAATACGGATATGGGGAAAGGAATGAACGTGGCGATCAACTCATCGAATTTGCAGAAGCTGAAAACCTTAGCATCATGAATTCATTTTTTAAGAAGAAACCGCAAAGAAAATGGACATGGAAACACCCAAATGGGGGAACTAGTGAAATTGACTATATCCTGGCAAACAAGAAATCAATTATTGAAGATTGCAGTGTACTGAACAGATTTAATACTGGAAGTGATCATCGAATGGTGAGATGTAAAGTGCACTTAAATACTAAATTAGAACGACAGAAGCTCATTAGGAAACAAGTAAGTAAGAGGGTGGATCTAATGAAACTGAAAGTAAATACCGAGGCATTCAAGTTGGAATTAAAAAATCGCTTTTCTGCACTGGAAGGACTTATTGATGAAAGTGATATCTCAGAAGCAAATGAAAACATTGTTAAGACAATAGTTGAAACTGCTGGGGAAATTGGTGGTGTAACCTGTAAAAAGCACAATAGCAAATTATCTGAGAAGACGAAACAGCTCATGAAAAGGCGAAGAGATATGAAGGTGGACAATCGAAATACCAGTTCCAGGATTGAGTACATAGAACTTTGTAAAACTCTGCGCAAAAGCATGAAAGAAGACATAAGAAAATTCAACTGTGAGCTAGTAAGGAAAGCCATTGAAAATAACAAGAGCCTTAGGGTTGTTAAAGGAAGTTTATCTGTTGGGAAGAAACACATCATTGCATTAAAAGGAGAGGATGGCACCGTAACAAGAAATAGGGAAGAAATACTTAGAAGAGTTGAAGAATTCTACAAAAAACTATATGAAAGTAACAGTGGATTAAACGAAGACACTGAAATAGTCGAAGGAACAGCTCCTAAAATCTTAAAAGAAGAAGTTTCATTTGCAATAAAAAGTATGAAGAAAGGAAGAGCCCCTGGTGATGATGGTATTACATTAGATATCCTAAAAGAAGCTGGAGAATATGTAGAAGACATACTTGCAAAATTCTTTACCAAATGTCTTAACAGCGGTAACATACCAAACCAATGGGATTCTGCAACAGTAATTCTTTTGCATAAAAAAGGTGATAAAGAGGATTTGAAAAATTACCGACCAATTAGCTTGTTACCTGCTATTTATAAAATCTTCACAAAAGTGCTAACACATCGCCTGCAGAAAAAATTAGATGCAGCTCAACCAAGAGAACAAGCTGGATTTCGAAGTGGATTCAGTACAGTGGACCATATTCAAGTATTAAGAGAATTAATTGAAAGAACACATGAATATGAACTTCCATTGTGTGTGGCATTTATTGACTATGAGAAGGCCTTTGACTCTATTAAAACATCAGCAGTCATCAACTCTTTAAGATCAACAGACATTGAGGATGTGTTAAACAACAGGCATGGCTAAACTTGGCTGGAGTGCATTTGGAAGAAACAGTTTTATCCTGAAGGGGAAATTGCCTTTGTGTCTAAAAAGAAAGGTCTTCAACCAGTGTGTATTGCCAGTCCTCTCTTATGGATCAGAGACATGGAGTCTAACAGTTGGAGCAATACGAAAGTTACAGACAACGCAAAGGAGCATGGAGAGGTGCATGCTTGGAATAACTAGGAGAGATCGAAAAAGAAACACTTGGGTGAGAGAGCAAACTAGAGTAGAGGACATCATTGTTAAAGTAAAAGGGCTGAAATGGCGATGGGCTGGGCATATTGCAAGAAGAACTGATCAACGATGGACAACAGAAATTCTGAACTGGATTCCAAGAGACCACCGAAGACCTAGAAAACGTCCTCAAACTAGATGGGTGGATGAAATAAGAAAACAAGTTGGGGTGACGTGGAAGCGAATTGCTCAGGATAGACTTGTGTGGAAAGCATTTGGAGAGACCTTCATCCAGCAGTGGATAGATAATGGTTGAATATGATGATGATGATATATATATATATATGTGTGTGTGTGTGTACATATGCATACATCTATATATATATATATATATATATATATATACATGCATGTGTATGCATCTGTGTATATACTACGTCCATATTATATACTGTGTATACAAATACGTGATTGCTAAATGAAAAACTCGCAAAAGAACTGTTTTAAGTGCCTTGCGTGTCCTGCGTCGAAACCTATATCGATGAAAAGATCTTTTCGGGTAATAACGGGAGCTGAAGGAACATTTATGAGGAAATCAATTTCTAAATTTTTATGAATTTTTAAATTTAACACTGAAATTTAGCTTTCCTTTTACACATGCAAGAGCCCTACAGCAAAAAAGACCTTTCCCACTTCCCATGGGAAATTTCTTTTGCGAATTAGCAAAAGCCATTAGTAATATTTAAGAGTATTTGTGACGCTAATTACGTTTACGTAAAGGCTTTAGAGGTGCAAGCTTTGGAAGTGAATTTTTTGTAGTCTTCAATTTGCAATGGAAATTTAGAGAAAAAGAAGGTTTTTAAGGTTTTCGTAAAGGGAACCAGAGGTGAAGCCAGTTTTATTTTTTTGACAAAAAAACTAGAAGCCATAATGCATCTGATAAACCTATAATGGTACTCGGAAAATATATAAACCTATAAGCTAAGGAAAATTTTCAAATTCGATATAAAATCTTCAGAATATTTTAACAGAGGCAGATTTTATACGATTTATACCAAGAAAACCATGGGAAACCTCGATTCTAATTTAACACAAGAGGCTAGCAGCTCTGCTGCATCTTATGTAGGTGGAATAGTAGTCGGAAAGTATGAGATATTCAAATTCGATTTCGAAAAATTGGAGACAGTAGGAGAAAAACTTTTATACGATTTCTGTAAATAAAACGATAAGTGACCCCAAACAAAAAAACTTGACGTTATACTATATCTAATGAACACAGAATAGTGCTCAAGAACTCTCGGGAACAAATTCAAATTTAATTTAGAATTTAGTAAACTATAGAAAAAAATATTATTTATCCAATTTCTTCCAAAAGAAACATAGGGGGACCCTAATTCTAATTTGGCATAAGATATTAGGAGTTATTCTGCACCTAATGCATATATAATAATTCTCAGAAACTGTTAAGCATACGTTCGAATTCAATTTTAAATGAATAATGTTCCTATAGGAGAAATGTAAATTTATACGATTTCTGAAAAATAATACAGGTGACCTTAATTCTATTTTAAGAGAAAAACTAGTAGCTACGCGAAATCTGTTGAGCTTGATATGTGTTGTTTGGGAAGCGTCAAAAGATGTTTGAATTCAGATAAAATAAAATACATAAAAAAAGTTGAACTACTTCCCCTACATGCCGGTATGCATAGAGGCGTGTAGGGGTAATTTTCACTTTGATACAGAGGTTCCTAAATTTTTTCTCCCATACCCTTTTATTTAGGAGTACTCCCACGTCTTATAACCACCACCCATCCGTATACGCAAAATATTTGTTTTTATCAGATAGTAATGTTCTTTAGATAACTAAATAATAAAACGTCTCAAACTAATAACATTTATAGACTTTTGTATCTGATTTTATATTCTATAATTTACTTAATTTTTTATAATAACAGTGTCACAATAAAACAGACCAAACATAAGTTTAATCATTTTTATCCCTATTAGCTTATGTTGAAAATGCATAACGATTATCCATCTTGATATACAAATCTTACTAAACAACCTACTTGTAAGTCTTACCAAATAAATGACTTTCAAGTCTTACCAAGCAACTGACTTTCACATCTTACCAAACAACTGACTTACGAGTTTTACCAAACAACTGACTTAATAGTCTTTCCAGACAACTGATTTACAAATCTTACCAAACATCTGACTTGACTTAAAAGTATTATACCAAGGATTGCTATTAATAATTTCAATGCGACATTTGAGGCTTTTTTCATGCAGCGGAGTTTTTTGGTGAAAAATTTTCTCGGATGAAACTAAAATTTTGTTTCTGTGTTTTCAAATTAAGCCCGCAATTTTTATTGTTTTACGCCATTACAAATATTATTTTCACGTATTCCTGACATGTTAAACGCGTGCCCCAAGGAGTAAACGTAGCACAGGTTGGGGAACTCTGGTCTAATCTATAAAAACGGAAGTTTTCTTAAGTTTCCCTTACACGCTGCTTACCTATATACAGCTGTAGATATTTGTATAGACAGCTGTATACAGGTACAGTATTACGTATGGCAATTTTTGGTGTATGTTCAAGGAACTTAGCAGAATCCCTTTAACTGACAGAAAACGAACAATATGATTACACAAAAAACTCCCGATAGTGTTTGATGTTAACGCCAAAATATGTGCTTATTATCTCAGTTTATTCTTCAGTTATAAATTTTTATTTTTAGGGAGATTATTGTGGGTCATCCTTTATATATATATATATATATATATAATTTTCTTTAGTTTTTAATCAACTTTTTTTAGATATATTTTTACAGATGCAATTCCTTATCTCTAAACAAAATTGTGCTCGCTCTTGGTCTACTTTTGAGAAGTGGTATAAAACTTATGTTCCTTATAGTTCCCGTGTGCCATAGAGAGTTTAATTCATGTTTTGCTCAATTATGGAAATTATGGAAATTATACAAATTTTATTTTGATTTTCAAAATAATTCAAATTTGACTTGAGTTCCTTTTAGTAAACGTCTTCTCATATATGAATTCGTGATTTTAAAAGAAGAAATCGTTTGACTGCAGTTTAACTAAAACTGAAAAAAAAAACCGAATTTTCAAAGAAATTTGATGTCGTAAAAAGGTTGATTTACTAACAAACTGCATGTTTTAAAACATTGTATGATGCTAAAAATGTGTAATTAAATTTAATATGTACAAAACAATGATGCCTAATGTAGAAACAATAATAAACAAATAAATATTCAATTACAAATAATAATGTACAATGTACGAAATAACAATATACAAGGTGTAGAAAATAACATATACAATAAAAATGATAAAATACAATGCATAAATGATAATATACAATGTACGAAATGGCAATAATACATGACCAAAATAATATGACCTTCCTGGTGAACTTCTTATTTGAAAGATTTAATTTCTGCAAACTGCTGGCTTGATTTTGTTATATTTGATGTGCATTTGGTATGCATCTGGTATGCTATTCCTTGAAAATATTGGCGCAGCATTTAATATTGTTCATCACCCCAACGTTTGTTTCCATGTACTGAATTAGTAAATGCAATAACAAATTGAAGAAAGAAACATGAAGCAATTATATCCAATTTTTGTTCATAATTTTTATATAATTACTTCTTTAATAATATTACACTAAAATTGTTCTCTGAATTACAAAATTTTTCTATTTATGTATTCGGTCTTTCGCTTAAGAATAGGAAATATACTTTATTTTTTTAAGATAGAAATCATGGAAAGCAGGGATAATTTCTGATCTTCGGCAATAATTTCGGGAAAAATTCGAAAAAATGCTTTCTTTTACAAGTTACATATTTCTACTCTTTTTCTTTACAGTGCATCAGATTTGACAATACCGCTTTCCTTGGCTTGAGGCAACACTTCATTTACTAAAAATCATTTCAGCAAAGAAGATATCTCAGGTTCCGCTCAAATGTAAATTACTAATTAATTTCCTTTGATGTATTCATAATTGGAATTTGGGAAATAACTTCTCTTGTTGCATTTGTTTTTAAATTAATGCCATATTGCTCTGCGTAGTGCAGATCTTGACTGAAATTAATGCTAATGCCATTTCCTTAATTGCTTTGTTTTCTCGTAACTTCAACTTACGAAAAGAACATGTATCAATTGCAAGTGCATCATTCATTTTAATTCGCATAGGGTAAAGTATAATGTAACATTACCTTTACGCGAGTTTCTAGAAATCGATGATGTAACTTCATGGACCTCAATCCATGAAATCATTTTCTTACCCTATTAACTCTTATTAACTTAATTTAATGGTTACTTTTAGGTAATCTCTTACTAATAATGAGGTAGTTTCGATATTTAATATAATTCAAGTTAATATCTTATTCAAATTATTATTAAAAAACTTTAAGCTTTTCTACATGTGTATCTACTTTAAAAGCAGCGGGCACAACAAGGATTTTCTTCGTCGAAATAATTAATATGAATAGCAGAATATGGTTATCTTGGAAAAACCATCCAAGATGAAAGGTTAAGCTACATTGCTACATTAAATAATATTGAAAACAATAGAACATACATTAAAAAATTGTATTTGTACTTAGAAAGAAAGTACCCGATTACAATCTCACAGATTTACTTAAAATGCACGAGCTAAGTTCAGACTATTGTCTAAAGTATAAATATGACTAATTTTCATTCGGGAATTTGTTATTGCAGTGTTGTTAATATTTTAAATTGCGGTGAAACCGTTATTTTTCCATTGTTAGTAGTTGAAATAGCGTTAATAACGGTCACTTTCCTGTGTACGATTTCAACTACGAAGTCGGCCGGATGATGCTATATAACCGTTAATAACAGAAAACTAACAGATGCAGCTTAAAAGATTAATAACTGCATCGGTGAATTTCCAAATGAAAAGTAGTCAGGCTTATGCTTCAAATATTTTTCAACCTATTTCATACTGTATATTTCAAGCAAATCCGTAAAATTTCTATAATGTATAATCCTAATAAGACATATTTGTCAGATGTGATTAGGGTCGTAAGAAATTAGATTACGATGATAAAAGGTAAGACATTATTTTGTAAAATTTAGACTTATGAACAAGCCTAAACTGAATATAGTTTACATTAAACGGGTGCATGAGACATAGCTCAAAATATTATCCATCAAACCTTGAGATTTTGTTTACATGTTCATGTCAAGATCATCGGAAAACACAGTATATTTCATTTCATCAAAATTACACTTAAGTGCATTAAATTTCATGAAATTACATTTAAGTGTATTAAATCTCATCAATTTATATTTAAGTATATTAAATCTCACTAAAATTATATTTAAGTGTATTAAATTTCATAAAAATCGCATTTAAGTGTATTAGATTTCATAAAATGTGTTGCACGATGTAGTTCAGTGGACACTACATTCAAGTTTCGTGTTCAAGGTTCGCATATTAAAACTGCCCTATGGGATTATGTAAAAGAGGTTTGAAGTAGAGTACCCTTTCCTCAGAGGATATCGTGCAGATTTCAGGACCATTAGATTAAGAGGCAAAGATTTCGAGTGAAAGAGCTTGCTGCACCCATTAGTCACAATCAATGTCCACTTTACATAAATTCCGCATTTGTCTTTGGTCTGAAACTCGCAAATCCTGTTTCGTTAGATACGAAAAAGACTTCTTTGGCTAACTTTCAAAATCAATGTTTCAAAATTAGTACATTTGTCCACAGCCATTATTTAGAACAATTTCACCTATTTTCTGCTCAACACACGGGTTGCTTTGAGGACAAACCAACGTGCAGTTAATGGCTGGTGAATAATATAATAGCCAACAGATAATGCTCCGTCATAAAGTATTTAAATTTGTCGCATTCAATTATCTCGCAACTGCACAAGCAACTAAATGTTGAAAATTCGAACAGCCCACTTAGAACAAAACTTTCTCTTTCGCAAAGAACGTTTGTGAACGTATTTCAAAACTGAAAGTGTGAAAATAGCAGACGTTTTTCAACATATTCTTAGGGAAGATTTGCTAATGCGCTTATAGTGTATATATAAGTACTCTTCATGCCACATGAGAAATATTTATAAACTCCAGAGTGTGTGTGTGTGTGTTGAGTATTTTATTGTGTTTCATAAGTTTCGGTCAAAGGTTTATATCAAAGGAAGTGGCAGGAATATCGAAGAAGATTCATGTATATATCAGATTTAATACAGTGTTGCTTTAAAGTGGGACAACATGGGGGCCAAGCCCATTACTCCCACCCAAACAGGAGTAATTAAGTGCGAGATTAAGAAAAATATATTATAATTTTTTTTATTTTATAATATATTTTTCTTAGCGTAGGAGACTGGAAATTTAAAAGTGAGCATAAAAAGGCCCCAAAAGCGTTAAATAGTCCTAACGAAAAATTTAGTTGCCATGGTTTTGTATCGTCTCTCTCTCTCTCAACTAAGTTTTGAACTAAGCCAATAAATGTACTTACTTCATCGTAAATTTTTCCCAAAAATTGTTTTAATAAAATTACTGGCCTGGAAATTTCTAGAAAATAAAAATAAATTGAAATGTCTTATTTTAAATTAATGATAACGAAAAATATTTATAGCTGAACTTTCGATACCGAAAGATTGATTTCAAGCTAAAAGTAAATAATGTAACCGGCATTCGTATTTTTTTTCTAATTTGAAAGTTTGTAACTTACGTTTGGAAATAAAATAATATAGATATCATACTCCTACATTGATAGTATTGCTTATTATACAAACCAATTCCATAAATATTCTTTTCTGTTTTTGACAGCTATTTGCTCTAATTGTGATAATTCTGTAAAAGGAATTCATACCCCTTACGATATATATGCATATCTTAGAAAAATTTTAAATACCAAAAATGATAAAAAAAGATAAATTTTGGTTAATTGTTAATTAATTACCTAATTAGCAGGAATTAAACGTGACAACTCCGATTCTGCTTAATTTTGGGGTATAATTTAAAATGGGAATTATAAAAGGAAAGAGTAGGATGAAAGGAAAATTGTATAAAACTGTAGTGAGACCTGCAATGTTGTACGGGGCGGAGACTTGGCCAATTACAAGAGCGCATGAAAGGAAGATGGAAGTGGCTGAGATGAGAATGTTGAGGTGGATGAATGGTGTTACAAGGAGGGATAAAATAAGGAATAACCTAATTAGAGGTACGGTCAAGGTTGGACCCATAGGAAGAAAAATACAAGAACATAGGTTAAGATGGCTTGGGCATATGGAGCGGAGAAATGAGGAATATGTGGGAAAGGTATTGGATAGACTGGTGGTAATGGGTAAGAGGAAGAGGGGAAGACCACGGCTGAGATGGAAGGATAGAGTGACGGAAGATCTGGAAGAGTATGGATGGAGTAGAGAAGAGGCATTGGATAGAAAATTGTGGAAGGGAAGATTAAAAGACCATAACGCCGACCCCATATAACATGGGAAAATGGCAAAGTGAAAGAAAAATAAGAATTTAAAATGTGAATAGAATACAATTGTCCTCGCTATGGAAAGTATTTAAATGATATTTGTATTACAAACGTTTTTGTAGAAAAACATATTATTATGAATGTGATATCAAAAAATTTATTTGGGAGGAAATTTATCGTTTACGTGGTCAAATTAAAAACTATTTTTAAACGTATATTTACCATTCCAACACATCCCAAGCACGAACCTACATACCATAATATGCTTCTATAGTTTTGTAAATCTAAGTATTAGAACTATAGGTATTATGTTTGCCATAAAGCAGCATAGTTTAAAAAATTAATTTTCCAGAAACCTGCTTTCTTAGTGTAGAGGTCTATTTAAATAGGTAGGCTTGACTCACACAAACCAAGCATAATTCAAAATATAAATAAAATTGCAGAAAAATACTTACGGATTCTGAAAGCTGGAAGTCTGAGTAGCATTTTTTTTCTTTTAAAAATGGGAAATTTCAAGGTTTTCCTTTTTTCCAACGTTTAAAGATGAGTGTCGATGATCGATGTTTTCAAAACATCGATGTTTCATTTTCGATGTTCGATGTTTTCACCATCGATGGTGAATGACCGATGTTTTAAAACCATCGATTGTGAATAACCGAAGTTTCGAGACCATTGATTGGGAGCGATCGAAGTTTCGAGACATCGACCGTCTAACTGCAATGTCGATTTGTTTTTTAATGCAAAAGGTATATAATTTGATATTAGGTTTCGTTGATTTAAATTCTTAGTTTTAATAAAACCATCCAGAGTCACAGATTCACGATCGCTCATGTTCAGTCTAAGGCGAAGTGGTCCATCGATTACATTCAAGGAAAGTATATTAACGCATTAAAAATTTAAGTCTGCATGTTAAAACATATTTAAGTATTTACACAAATTTTTATAGAAATAACGGTCTCATACTATATATACGCATTTCTTCACGAAAAAAGGACGGAAATAAACAATTATGAAAAATATGAGTACGATAATTTTGAAGTACTTTTGGATATGGGAATCAAAAGCAATAAAGCTGTTAACACGAAAGGATACACATCTGCTTTTATATTAAATTTGTTTAATAATTAAAACCTTTTATTACGTATTTGATTACATATTTAATTAAATATAACCATTGTGTATATTAAACACACTTCATAACTAAAAAACTCGACTCACCAAGAAGGAGTTATCCGATTATGATAAAAATTGGTGGATATGAAGAACATACATAGAAAAAGAAATCATTAAAATTTCAGAACAATTGAATGATTTATTGCAGAGTTTGACCGTTACAAAGGGAGGAAGTCAATAAGGCGTTGGTCCACCTCTGGCCTGGATGCAAGCTGTCACCCGGCGTGGCATAGACTGATAAAGATCCCGGATGGTGTCCTGCGGAATTTCTTGCCAAATTGTCTCCAACTGTCGGGCTAAATCGTCAACATTCCGGGATGGTTGCAATCGCCTTCCCATAGCGTCCCAAATGTGCTCTATGGGAGAGAGATCAGGAGACCTAACTAACCAAGGACGTGCTAGAAAGCTTGAAGACAATTCATAGCAACACGTGCCGTGTGCGGCCGGGCATTGTCTTGTTGAAACGTAAGTCCAGGGTGTCGCAAAAGGAACGGTAACACAACCGGTCGTAGAATGTCGTCTACGTACCGCTGTGCTGTAAGTGTGCCAGAAATGACCACCAAAGGGGTCCGGCTATCAAAGGAGATGGCACCCCAGACCATAACGCCCTGTTGTGGGCATGTGTGGCGTGCGATAGTAAGGGCAGGATCCCCACGCTGCCCTGGACGTCTCCAGACACGTCTGCGGTTGTCGTCAGGACACAGTTGGAAACGGGACTCGTCACTAAAGACTATACGTCCCCAGTCAGCGCAGTTCCAAGTTGATCGAGCCCGGCACCACTGTAATCGGACTTGACGGTGTAAAGGCGTGAGAGGTAAGCGGCGTAACGGTCGGCGCGAGCGTAAATTCCGCTCTCTCAGTCGTCTGCAGAGGGTCATGTTAGACACATGTGTGCGGACCACACAGTGGATAGTTGATAACGACGAATCCGGTGCTGTGACAGCTGCTCTGACAATCGCTCTGTCTTCCCGTTCTGTTGTGGCCCTAGGTCGACCGCTGCCGTCCCGACGCTGACATCTGCCGTTGTTGACCCACTCTTGCCAGCACCGTCCAATCGCCGCATCGCTTCGACCCACATGTCCAGCGATTCTTCGATTCGTCCAACCAGCCTCTTTCAATCCGATAGCACGACCTCTTTCAAACTCTGACATATGCTCGTAATGAGCACGAATCTTTCGGCGAGGCATTGTTACAGTCGACGTAAGATATCCGCAGTCAAAATGCAACAGAAATTTTGACCACATATTGAGAATCGCTCCTTATATACACCTGCTGAATGCGCAGTTCCGATGCGCTGGAGTTCCCGCTATTCATTCATTGGACACCAAATTTTAATCATTTGCATGTTCGGTCAAAATGTCTTTGCATACGAAATTTCATTACAATCGGACAACTCTTTCTTGGTGCATCGATTTTTTTGTTATAGAGTGTATGTTGCGAACATTTTGATTTACGATATTGAAATTTAATTAAATGTGTTGCCAAAATGTTTTATGTTGAAGCACTGGTGTGGCTTACTTGGCATGAAAAGTTGACCACTCTGGTCTAAGGCAGGGGCGGACTTGGCCGCCGACCCATCGGCTCCTGGACGGGTGCGCCCTCATGGGCGACAGGACGCGCCTTCGAATAGGCAAGGACTCGGCTCCCTCCGAAAGTCCCATGTATATATGTGCCTTTTGAGAATACCCAGTCCGCCACTAGTATAAAATTTAACTGCCTACAGTATCGGGAATCGGTAAGCTTGTAAATATTTGGCATATGTAATTAGGTTATCTATTACTACTTTTATATGGGGAGGATTTTATATTTGAAGGTACTAAAATGACAGAAGTGTAGTGCATTAACGTCGTTTGAAATAAAAAAATGATTTGTTGCTCTTTAAAATGATCATGTATCCATTTAATGGTGTAGGCACCATTGCAATTAAATAGCTATGGCCAGTTATGGTAGGAAATTATGTGATATAATAACTAATTTTCTTGCATTTCATAGATGATTCCATGTGGTGATTTTAAATTTTATATTTTTTAATGACCATCCGATTAATTTTCCACAACGATATACGAGAAGATATTTCTAAAAATAACAATTCACATATATATTTATATATTATTTATACAATATATTCGCTACTTCGTTGCAATTCATTTGTATATTTATTTAAAAATTATGACTAAACTTAGTTATTTGCCTGTAATAAATTATATTTTTATACTTTATTTCGTAATATTTGATTTAATCTAACATATCGTTATTGCTGTTACGTTTATTCTTTTAGTTAAACAACTTCTATATTTTTGAACTTGGAAGATCGATTGTTTATGATTATAAGTATCGATGTTTAGAAGCAGATATTTTATAAATACCTTTTTTTAATAAGGGAAGTAAAAACATATATTTAGGATGTTTTTAAAGCAACAATGTTTTTTTTAGGTTATAATGTTTTTAAATCAACGATGATTTTAGGTTATAATGTTTTTTTTTAAAATAACGATGATTTTAGGTTTTAATTGTTTTAAATAACGTTCATTGTAGGTTATAAACAAAATTTTTAAAAGATCGATATAACGTCGAATAAACATCGATGTTTAAAGACTGAGGTTTTTCAAACATCGATGGCATTTCACAGATGTTGAAAACGATATTAGATATCGATGTTTCGCTATCGATGTTCATCCTTAGTACATATACTACATTAAAATCTAACCATTGTGAAAGCATATTCCTTATCTCAGACCCACAAAAGCTTATGATGTAGCGACTAATATCGCACTTTAATATGTAGAACTGACTTTAAAGATCATATGATATTTGGTTATAGACGCTTTATTCGTCCAAGTGTTTGTGGCATATGAGGACAGTTGTTTAAAATGCTGCGTGTTCACCTTTAACGTGTTAAGCTCAGTTTTTAAGTGTAGTGGAATAAAGGCTTCAGTCAGCCTACCAACTCAAAAAAGTTCTGAGTGGGTTGAAAAGGAGTTGATATGCAGCATATGTACATTCCAGCTCTTTTATTTTTATTCTTCGCCTTTTACTTCTTTGTTCCTTTAGTGTCTAAAACACCATGATGGTTCCAGAAGCTTCAATTATTCGAAAGAATTGCCTCCGTATTTGAGTTTCGAAGTTTCTTCTAATGTCTTTTATTTTAGCTACAAGGCTGAGGAAGTATGCACCAAATGGTATGCTAGTGAGAAACGAGAGGTATTTCGTCGACTGGATCTGACTTTCTGATTATTGTGTCGTTCGTTCAAAATAAATTCTGATATGACCAATAAAACTGCCTTACGGTCATGGCAATAGCGACAACCAGGCATGGATGTTAAATAAAAAAAGTGTTATTTATTAAGCATGTAAATGAAATTAGTATTTGAAGCACTTAACAGTCACATATTGTTAGCAATTGGTTGATACAGAAGTTATAGAAACATATTTATAAATTGGTGCTTGAAATCTCGTGAAATTCAGATATCGGTATCTTTGTTATTCCCGAAATTGACGGAAGGTGCACTTGAACATTTATCTATGCTTCGGTTAACGGTTTTCTTATTCAATTGAAATATTTCCATTCTTCTTTTTTCCATTGAAATCCGCAATCAATTTCCAACGAGTTAACTTGTCGAAAGTATTCTTCAAGTTGAAATAAATGGAGCGAATAGTGTTACCAACATCAGGCAGTCGTGTCGCTTTTTCGTATTCTCCAGGCAAATTTGTTAAAGAAATTCTTCATTTCAAAAATTCTTTGAAAACCGTTTTCAAAGCGATTAGCAATAAAAAAGAAATCTGAAACGTTTCGCTGAACTGAATTTGAAGAGAAAAGTTTATGGTTTTAATGGTATTAGGTAATGCGGTTTGGAAACATGAAAGGGGATTTTGGTTTGTTTGAATGTAATACTTCAATTTGTCGTTAGTGATGCGTGTGATTTTTCTGACATCGTCGCATACTTATATTTTCCTTCTCATGTGATTCACTTTTATTTCATATAAGATGAAATTTTATAATAGTTGCTCTGAGTAAAACTTAGACTATATTTATATTATTAATGGGTGTATATGGTACTTAGTAGTGTACAAGGTGATCTAAAAGTATCTGCATCTGCTTACAAGGCTATAATGACCACAATATTTGAAGTAATCAGATTAAATTCGAGATTTAGATTTTAAAAAATCGGGGACAGTACGGAGGCATATAGGAAAAAGGTACTTGCGCTCTACAGTTCTAAAGCACGATTTTCGAAAAGATCCAATGGCAACACTAGTCTTTTATCTTAATCTGCAAAAGCCATATAAATCATACCACCAAGCATAATGTATTTATGAACATAGTTGTCATTGCGCAAACACTGAATGAAAATTATTTCGCAATGCAACAAGTACACTTTTTCTTTATACTGCATATGCAGATCATCATAATTCTTTAGACAAAGTTGACTGTGCTCAAACATAGTCACATTTTAAGCTTGGCTGCACAAACTTATTTAACACAGAATATTAATTTAGGGTTGGCGCCAAAACATGTAACGTTGTCTGTTAATGATACTGCCAACTACGATAATAGTGCTAAAAATATACTGTAGAGACTTGAGGGGTGTCTGGAGCCTGAGAACGCATTAAGAAAATTAGGCAAGCCCGTACAGTGTGTTTTTGCAGGCAGGTTCCTCCAGCCGGCCGGAATGTACGTAAGTCCCCATAATGACAGGAGTGATTTATGTATTCTCTTATTTTTTTGGTCCTAGTGTATATAAGCGACTTGCTTAATTTCATTCCAATGTTCCAGCAGTATATAAGCGACTTGCTTAATTTCATTCCAATGTTCCAGCAGTATATAAATTTACATCATTTTTAATAATCATTATTTAATAATCATTTTTTAATTATTATTATTTAGTAATTATTATTTAATTATTATTTAATATCATTATTTAATGATTATTATCTAATAATCACTTCATTTACACCATTATCTAATAATCATATCTAATAATCATTATCTAATAATCATTATCTAATAATCACATTCAATAATCATTATCTAATAATCATTATTAATTTACATCATTATTATGAATGGAACACTTCCTCTGTAGGAAAGTAAATAAGTCAAGAAGAATCATAGATATAATAAACTTTCTTGAAAAACACATTCGAATTCCTTATCTAATATCAGATTCTTAGCTAGCATTTTGTCAATACGAAAGTAAAATAACCAATATTTTTTTCCTATCGTGCTTTTATTTTTTTTTCAATATTTCATTTCAGTCATGGTTTTATTTTGTACATTTTTGTCAGTATTTTTGTAGCATACACCATTTTTGTACACGAGTACTAAGGAATTGAATTATCGAAAAATTGTTCCCCGTTAAATTAAAGATCTGTTCAGCTTCCATGATTTTTATTGTTTACTAAAGCAGAAATGCGCTCTAACAGCATTAAATAATTAGAATTATTGTATTTTCTTAAAGTAATGAACAAATTCTTGCACGTTAATTCAATTACGCCATTAAAAATAGAAGTTTACTCGAGAGTATGATATAAACCTGTGATAGAGTTCATTATAGAAATGTAAATATTTTCTGTTTCCATATGAAATTATTTTGTGTGAGCAATAACTGAAGAATATTTGCTTACAGTCCGTTTCCACTACAAAGCATTTCTAATAATATCGAAGTGTGAGAGGCGCTATAAGCATTAAATTAAAGTCTGTCTAATCTAAAACAGACATATTGACCGACCGGAACGTGTGGATTAAAAACTGCGCAGTTTTTGCATGAGCTGTGCAGGCGATAGGAGCAAGACAGGGGAAGCATTCAAGCAGCTTCAGTGATCGGCATCTAAACCTGTAACGTTGTCCGTTAATGACACTGTCAACTACGTTAATAATGCTAAAAATATACTGTAGAGACCTGAGAGGTGTCTGGAGCATGAGGCATTAACATTTTACCTACCGCTTGCAACTATATATAGCCTATTAATAGGCTCCCGGTAGGTAAAATATTAAGGAAATTAGGCAAGCCTGTACAGTGCTTTTGCGTTTATGAACGCATGGTTGGCACCAAAACCTGTAACGTTGTCTGTTAATGACTGCCAAATACGTCAATAATGCTAAAAATATACTGCAGAGATCTGAAAGGTTTCTGGAGCACGAGGAGACATTAAAAAATTAGGTAAGCTTGTACAGTGTGTTTGCTTTTGGGGCCAACGGATAGTTGGCGCCCAAGCCTTCAACGTTGTCTGTTAATAATACTGCCAACTATGACCGTACTTCGAAAACTATACTGTAGAGACTTGAAAGGTCTTCGGAGCATGAGGAGGCATTAAGAAAATTAGGAAAGCCTGTACAGTCTGTTTTTGTAGACAGGTTTCTCCTGTCGGCTGGAATATATGTAAGTCCACATAATGAGAGGAGTGAGCTATATGCTCGCATATTGTCTTGGCCCTAGTGTCTATAGACGACTTGGTTAATTTCATCCCAGTGTTCCAACAGTATATACATTTATGTGGAGCAATCAACGCGTGCTTGAATCCGTTGCGGCTAGTTGAACTAGTGTTTATATTTGCCAATATGGACGCTGATATTGATGCAAAGCGCATTTGAACCTACTGGTTGCAAAGCAGCACTTTGCTTGCTGCAGACGAGAAAGTTCACACGTACAACTCGCGCGTTTAACAACAAAATGAAAATGACAGATGGGAACTATGGCTAAATTTAAAAGCATTAAGTTCATATTTTAACATTTCTCATTGCAAATATCAACCCATGAATATACAACACGAATGTGTGCTTATGGCCAATTGAACTAACCTAGCAATACTAGTTTCAAATGGTATAAGCATATCATAAAACTGGTCATAATTCCATGCCCTTACTTAAATTCGTGGATCAAATTGCAGTGATGGTAAATGTTTTATCCAATTTTGAGATGGAGAATTAGGTTATTAGCTAATTGCAGTGGAACTTCGCTATTTCAATGCCCAGATTAATCGAAATTCTGGGCAACTCGATATTCGTTAGGATTTTCTTTTTGTCTAATGCTATGGAGGAAAGCCTCACAAACTCGACGTTGCGAAAAGGATACCCACTTAAGTCAACATAAATTAACCCCCATGCAAAAAAAAGCTCTTTTACTATATACTTGCTAAGAACTTAATGCGATGTCAGAACAAGGAGGTTTTCAATTTAACGTGTGTGACGTTAGAGGTCTGGTTAAGGGTTGATAAAACGCTTTTCTATTAAGATAGAAAAGGTGGGTGAGATTAATTAAGTAATTGACGAGTTAGAAAATAGGCAATATATTATGGCATACGTGAAAATTCCGACACCCACGTTTATTAGCTCAAGCTAGAACTTTTTTTTAGGAGATAAAAAAGAGACGCCCTCCCCATCCCTCTCAAATATATAACAGTTGATAGTAATTTTCTGCCGCAGGAATAATAAGCAAAAGACTTTTTTTCAAGGAAACAGTAAAGTCCTACGTGAATATGCAAATACTCCTGATGAAGAATAAAGCATAGAAGATGCGTTTGACAGTCCAGCCTTCAAGGCAGATTTAACGATCATGGACGTAATTCGTCGATTTTTCTGACCAAGGTGTTTCAGAAGCAATTGCGAAGATAGTCAATATTTAATTTAAAATTTTCAAGACTTTTTAACGGATTTCAAGACAGTAGTTATTTTAAACAACTTCAAACGTATTTTTATGCATTTCAGAAGGCACTACTTTACTATTTAATTTGATATGAACAAGCGAGAATTATAGAGATGTTTGCATTAAAGTAATAAATAAATATTTAACAAATTATATTACCATCATTTAGAAATGTAAACTAAATTATTAAAAATTATTTTTTAATTTTCCTCCAATTTAATAATTCGCCACCAGTATATAATTAGACATAAGTCGCTCGCTCGGTGAGGTTTTGACTTACTGAGATTCTACTGTATAAAAAATCCAAATTAAAATTCTCTGAGATCTTTGATAAATTTG
>QLNU02003225.1:118969615-118997884 GCA_006491805.2 Dysdera silvatica | reverse complement strand
GACCTGACAAATTACATGCCCACACTTCATGCAAATTCACACAAAAATACTCACATCTGGATATCAGTATAGTATAACGGTCCAGCGCAGGAATGTAATAATCAGAAATCTCTTAGCAGAGCCCATACTACAAAGGTTAAGAGATGAAGTCGCCAATGACCTAGTAAACACGTCAACCAGTGTGGCCAACCCAGAAGCACCAGTTAGTAGCCCAAGAGAACCGCTCCAAACAAGCATAGAAGAAGAAGAGAGGAGGGACGTGGAGAAAATGGAAGAAGGTTTCCAATGTGCCCTGGCGGAATATGAAGGCTCGGATGCGACAATAGGACCAAGTATGCCGCGTCAATCGATATCCTGGAAACTGCAAAACAACGAAGAACCTTAATGAGCATACACTTCCAGTACACCTACAGAACCACAACTCCCTACAGGAAATACACACCGCCATATACTGTGCAGCAGTAGCTGCATCACGCGCCAATATTTACGAAGCCAGAGGCGAAGGCCGAAGTAACAGAGGAAACAAAGCCCAACCACCATGGCAAGTGAGACTGCAAAAAAGAATAGAAGAGCTCCGCAGCAGCATAGGGCGAATAGCCCAGTACATGCAGGGAAATATAAGTAAGAAATTAGTGAGGAAAGTGAAGATGGCCCTTAAGAGAAATAGGATTCATACAAGACACGAAGAGCCCAATAAACACATCAGCGAATATCTGGATACCCTCAAACAAAAACTGGGTGTATACGCCAGAAGACTCCGAAGATACAAAGACTATACCAACAGAAAACAACAGAACATGCAATTCCAAACAAACCAGAAGGCCTTCTACAGGAAGCTTCGAGAGACATCAGCGAACCAAGACAAGTACGAAGCCCCAAAGCCAGCAGAAATAGAGACCTTCTGGAAGACACTATGGTCCAATGAAGTACAGCACAAAAGCGCCCCCTGGATTCAGCAAGAAATGGAGGCTACGAGAGGAATAGAGGAGATGGAGTACACGGGCATCACGATAGAGGAACTCCAGCAGGTAATCCAACGTACGCACAACTGGAAAGCACCCGGTATTGACGGCATACACAACTTCTGGTACAAGAAATTTACCAGCGCCCATGGCCCATTAGCCAAGGAACTTACGGCGATAATTGAAGACCCCAGCAAAATGCCTGAATTCCTCTGCAAGGGAATAACTTACCTCCTACCGAAGGACCAGGATACCAGTAACCCAGCGAAATACCGACCCATTACGTGCCTTAACACCCTGTACAAGATACTCACGGGGTGCATCTCTGAAAAAATAAGCCGGCACAGCGAAAGCAACAACTTAATGACGGAAGAACAAAAGGGATGCCGGAAAAGGACATTGGAGTGTTTGTTTGTTTTTTGGTTTTACGGCTCAAAGACTACAGTGGTCATGCTGCGCCGGGACCTACTGTTTTCCGAGGAATCCGAACCTCTTAAGGCCTAGGGAACCAAACCCCGGACTACAGTGAGCAGTGCGATCTTTATGAGATCTCTGAGTAAGCGTTCTTTTTGCACTGCTGGGAGTCGAACCCGGATTAGCCGCGCAATAGGAGAACGCGTTACCACACTGCGCCACCGCAGGGCTGCCGTAAATTAAATATTTAGGTAAGTACAAAGGAAGGATAGTAATATAACAACAATTGTGTAAAGAGCAGCTTACCATCGACTCAGTTATCCTGGAACAAGCAAGAAAACAAAAGCGAAAACTCAACACCGCATACATAGACTACAAGAAGGCTTTCGACTCTGTTCCGCACTCGTGGCTCCTTGAAATACTCAGCATATACAAAGTGCATCCCTCAATCATCCGATTCCTACAGAGCAGCATGAAACAATGGAGAATCCAGGTACAACTAAACAGGCAAGACAGTAAAATAGAATCGGCCGAGATCCCCATCCGGTGAAAAATCTTCCAAGGAGACACATTAAGCCCCCCCCCGTGGTTCTGCTTGGCGCTAAACCCTTTGTCAAGGATGCTGAACACAAGTAAATATGGATACATGCTGAAGAAAGACAAGAGAAACCTACATAAGGTGTCCCACCTCATGTATATAGATGACATCAAACTATACGCGCCAACAATCACTCAACTCCGTCAACTCATCTGTATAACAGAGACATTCTCCAAGGATCTAGGAATGGAATTCGGCCTCGATAAGTGTAAAATACAGAAGAATAGCAAGAAAGACTTACCGGTCCTCGAACTCTAAGACGGGAGACTACTGAAGATCATAAACTAGGTCGCTACCCAGGCAGACATGGACAAAATTCTATTTCACAGTATATTAATTAATGTATTGATATTTTTTTTTTAATTAATTTTGATGTATTTATATTTTTGTAATTAATTTTATGCATCTATATTTTCGTATGATGTTAATGTAGATATGTCTTTGTTCTTATAATTAACTTAAACTAACATTGATTTGTAATCTCAATGTATATTTTTTTGTTGTTCATGTTGCTGCCTAAATAAAGTTGCTAAAAACACACAAGCTTTACTGGGACAGAGAAATCATAACAGACAAGACAGTCCCACATAACCGTCCTGACATAACCCTCGTCGATAAATCGAATAATACCACGTACCTGATCGACATAGAGTACCCAATATCAATAACATACAGGCAACCTGCACAACGAAAATCATTTAGTACCAAGACCTGAGACATTAATTACGTGATATATGGGGTATGGAAAATATCTTCGTCATCTCGATAGTCATCTCAGCAACAGGGATACTATCGAAGATGCTTACGACGAATTTGGAATTACTCAGCATTGACCCAAACATCTACATTGAAATACAAAAAGCCACAATCCTAAACACGTGTCACATTACAAGGAAGTTTATAGTCATGGCACATTAAGAAGTAATGTGCGAGGCTTATGAACATGGGCTCTCTGTGCCCGTCCGAAAGTCTGTTTCCGTCAAGAATGGGCGAGGAAAACTTTTTTTTTATATATAGGCCGATATACATTGTTGATTGTACAATAATACATGCTTACTGAATATTGTACAATAATACATGCTTACTGAATATCCATATATTAACTTAAAGTTACATTTGTCGGTAAATTAACTAACTGCAATGGATAGTAAGTTTGTAATAAAACGATGGGAATAATTTTGGGCTGCACTCTTTTCTTCATGTAATGGTTAGAAAAAGAACGCTTGCGTCAGTTAAAACCAGCGAAGATTAATCAAAAAACATAAGTTGGCTTCGCAGCGAGAATGAATTTAGTTCGCTAACCATGCTTCACTCACTAGTTAATTGGAAACTGGGATAATTGCTTTACGCTATTGTTAATAAACTTTCCATCGTTCTCCAATAAACTCAAGTCGGATCAATGGGCCGAAATATTTGCATGATTAACAGCCATCGATTATAATTATCAATATTAATTCTGAACAAATACTATACCTAGTAAAAAAGATTCCAATTGCCAGCTTTGCTAACATTCAGAGTGTTCTAATTATCCCGTGAATAAATTTGATTATTAATTCCATTTCTTATCTATTCCAAAATAATTACAACACTCGGAATGCAACATCTGTTCAGTGTAGTTTCGTCAGTTATTTATAGGTAATATTTACTTAATTATTCGTAGTGTAATTACGTGAAGCTTTTAACATCGTATGGCGAAGCATCGTGTGTGGTAATCAAATGCTTTAATATTTATGGAAAATTTTCATTTTATATTGCTTTAACTTTGTTATCGTTTTTTCTATACATTCGTAATTTCTAAGGCAGTGATGTGACTATGAATGTAATATAAATGATTCATTTGCTTAAATACCAAATTCAAACAATATGAAAGAAATATAAAATTGGATCAGTGATTATTAGGGTATTTATTTATCTATCACTATTACAAAGCTTTATAATCATAATAAATACGAAGTTAAGTTATTGAAGCTTATGATTTTCTTATAAAGATATCAACAAAATTTTAATGGATTTTGTTAACTATTTACTCCTCTGCAGGGTGTTCCGCCGTGATCCTTGATCCTTAATCCTTGTGCAAAATAGGCCATAATGGCCCTTTACATGGGGGGTCGGAAATGAATACCCACGGAGTTATGCATACTTTTATTTCGCAGAGGCGGGATCTAGAATGATCAGTGGAGCTTTCGAACGAAGAAGTAACCTGCCCTCGAAATTTTAACTCCGGCGCGTGATTGCAAATAACATCGTCAAACTTGTTCCTAGGTGTGTTGGCATTTTTTATGATTACCGAGATTGGCGACTTGATCCTATAATTGGCGCTATTTCATAGATAAAACTTTTAGGGCTCCTAAGTATGGTAGGCAACTTTCCTGAGTGGTGCACTTCGAACACAGGGGGGTTCGTAGAACTAGGTTCGTGGGAGCCTTCCTTGTTTAAAAGCAAGGTTTAGTTTGAAAAATAAATATCTCGAGACTCGCAACACCGATTAAAGAAGTTTACCTAAGGGGTTTTCCAATTCTTACAATGAAAGGCAGGGCAGGATACAGGTGGAAGGAATAATTGCACAGGGGCCCCGTGCAATCAAGGGGGCCCCGGTACAAAAATAACTAACATTCCGCTCAGCATACGTTAGCAAGATCCGTCCACCCAAGTCTTACTAACTGCGCTACTGGGACACCCCGCCCCAACCCCCTGCAATTTAAAATTACTTTTGCGCACTTTCATACAAATCGCCATCCTCCCCACTTCTGGGGTTCGTTCTGGATCACAGCGCCCTCCACCTGCCAATCATAAACTCTCATGCTCCTAAGGTTTTTCTATTTTCGCTCATGTTTTCCATGATGTGTTCCGAAATTTCACAAGTCGCTCCTGCAGGTAAATAATAAATAGCTTGATAATAAAAGTTAGTATCTAAAAATTACCCTTGATCCAGTAACGTACGCAGAAAATTCCTAAGGGGGTGTTGATTGGTTCAAATGATAGGGAATTAGGAGAAAATTAACAGTAAAACTATCGTCAATTTTCTTCCAATTGCGGGGGGTTATGACCCACATCAAAACTCCCGTACGTCTATGCTTTGGATTTCCATTTACCATGGAAAAAATTTGATACGAAAAATGTTTTGAATTGATAATCGTAAATGGTTCTGTTCGCAAATAACATGTTTACTTCTCGTCAAAAAGTGGCGATAGCGAAATTTGGGGATTCAAGAGGAGAGGCCAAACTTTCAAATGCAATTTTCATTGGCTTGAAATTGTTAACTACCACCTTCCAGAGACATGCAGCTAATAAGATACCAGGTTTTTGATCATACAGCCCAGATGCCATATATTAGACGATTATTTGTATTAGGGGAGTAGCTTTTTTTCATCCAAACGTGATTTGTTGTTTGTTTACATTCACAACTCCATGGATATTCATTTCCGACCCCCCATGTAAAGGACTATTATGGTGCATTTTACACAAGGTCAAAAATCTTTGTTTTTCTTACACAAGGTCAAAAGTTTTCAAATGTCTTTGGCAACGACTTGATGTTCAGCGGATGGCAAACAAAAAGGTCTCCGAGTGAAAATCGTTGTAATCTACAAAAAAAAAGGTATAATGGTTGTTGAGTGTTCAATTTGATTTCTGGAAATTGTGAGCTCGCCTTTGAGGTATTGGACGTTAAAAATAGAGGTATTTATGACGATTTATTGTTAAAAAAATGATATGCTGGAGTTGAGGGCTTGAGTTTGAATATGTGATAAGTGTTACCGAGGAATTTAGGGGTTTTCAGAGTATCTAGAGAATTTTAAGCGGTATGGACAATTGCATCGAATCTGGAGTAATTTGAAATTTATTTTTATGTTGTTATTTTATCAACTTTGTTTTTCCTGTTTTGGAATTAAATTACGGAATAACAGATGACACATTAATTATCCTTATGCAGTGTGGCAACTGGGCGAATGATTATTTATTAACATAAATATTATTGACGGGAAAGACAGCTTCACAGACCGAGTCATGAGTGCATATAGAGTGACCAAATCGGGATCTTATAAAATGGATAGGACAGCGCACCAGGCCAAAATTGCAGAGCTTAAGGGAGAAGTTCATGAGATGAGGAAAGCGTTTAAGAAGGACGTGTTAAAATTATCAACTGAATTAAAAGACAAAATAAAGGATGAAATACATTATTTGGGCCAGACTGGGCCTATATTGGATGAGAATAATGATGCTGGGGCCACAGAACAGATCATTACGAAATTTATTAATGCAAAAATTATGGGTATTGAAGAAACATGGTGGATCAATTGGATACCTGAGCGCCAAATATCTCGACGTTGAAAGGATTCTATCTACTGTTTATGATTTGGTGGATTCTACTGACCAAACAGACAGATGTTCGATCCTCATTACTCATAGAGTACCAGAGGAAGATAAGGAGGATTCTCTAAGTGTAACAATTGATATACTAAACGATAGATTTGGAACGGCTTTGTTGAGACCGACCGGGCTTGGCATATACTTATAGATTAAGTAGATGCAAAAATAATGCTGGTAGTGGGATAGTTGGGTTCCGACATCGATCTCTTGTTGTCAAGTTTATGCGAATGTCAAGTAGGGAATCAATGTTCAAGAATAAGAGAATTTTGGAGGGCCCAGAATAGTAATAACTGAAAATCTTACAGCACAGAGAAATAAATTATTGGACAAAGTTCGAAATTTGGGCTAGACATGTTAGACAACTCATGGCAATATAGTGGCACTTGAAAATGATGGCAGTGCAAGGAAAACGCTGAGATCGCTTACGGAAATTCGATTCCTTATTAAGGAGGCTTCAGATAGAGATACCTAGTGCTTGCTGGCTTTTTGACATTTGCATGGACGTGCCAACGGAGTCAAGTCCTAAATATCTATACAATAATTATTTGTGTAAATATTATATTTCTTCCATATTATATGTGAAATTTTTCTTTTACATAATTGATTATGCCTATAGGTTGTTATATTGTGGTAGCTCTGATTTTTTATTGTACTTTTCTTTTTTTTCTCTTTACATTATAATAGTGACTCAAAGTTCTGAGTCAAAGTGTTTTATTAACTGATTATATTAGTATTAATGATATAAATTCTATATCGCTTGGTAGATTTAAAGATATTTCAGGTTATTATATTTTAACGTATCCAGTATTATAAATAAGACCCACGAAATTAAGTGTTTACTAAACAGTATGGTATATAGACCTGATTTCGTATGTGCCACTAAAATATGGGTGAGTGATAATGATTATGTAGATGTAAGTGGAGGATATGACGTGTATGTAATGGGCCGATCCTCCTTGAAGGTGGGGGGGGAGATGAAGTGGCAATTTATGTTGATTGTTTTATATCTAGTAAAATATATGAAATATTCAGTGTTATTGATGTACATTATGAATCAGTTGCTATCGAAATAGATCAGTACTCGATTTTCACAATATATCATCTTCCTTCGGCCAACATTGGTCAATTTTTAATGTTTCTGTAAACCATATTTCTTTAGACTTGTGATAATAACTTATATGTGATCTGCATTGGTGATTTTAATATGGATTGGCTTTTACAATCATCGAGGGTGCAGGACTTAAAAAATCTTACAATCTCATATCCATTTGAAAACATAATTAGATTACCCACTAGAATCACACACAGACCTTGATTGATCTATGTCTTGTAAATTTTAATGAAAATGATATTTGTTATTCCCGAGTATTGGATAACCAACTGATAACTTTGTGATGACTTTGTGTGAACAAATGATAACTTTGTGATCATTTACTATTGTGCTTGTGTTTTTCTTCTTCGCCATGGTCGAGATGCCCTTTTCCTTGCCAGAGTGTAATGATTCGTATTTTTGCGCAAGATTCCCTAGATACGTTTTGTGAGAAATTATTGGAATTCAGATTTCACCAGATTATCGAACATAACCAAATATATATTATATGCAATGGTTTCCTTAATACAATAAAGTCAAATCATAGTGAGATTTTTCCAATAAAAAAGATTAGATTGAGTGAAAAATAAGAAACCATAGATGACTGGAAGGATTCGACGTGAAATAAATAAAAATAATAAATTATTTACAAAATTCTTGGCAGCACTGAATTCTATTGATTTGCAAAATTTTCGGAGATTCCGAAATAAACCAAACAGAGAAATAACAAAAGCTAAATCGTGTTACGATTTTTGAGTCTAGGGATTTTAAAAAGTATTGGAGATGTATAAATGATGTTTTGGGAAGGCATTGTAGTGGATATGTTATTACAAAATTACAGATTAACGAAAAATAGATTAACGATGTAGAGGATCATGCTAACATTGCAAATGTGTTTAATCAATCCTTTGTAGATAAACCTAAGCCAATTAACTCAAGTTTTGGTGGTGGAGCTCCTGACTTTGCAATTTTTTGGAAGAGAGTGTAAGTAGATCAATGGTTATTGAACCCATTTCTGAGGATAAAGTTCTAAAGAAATTGAAGGGACTGAACACTAAGGTGGGTCGAAAATCAGCATTTTTCACTTTTTTCGAAATTGAAACTGAGCTAGCGCGCAAAAGTGGCCAAATGGTCTCAATAGTATGCATGTAAAATCTTGTACCGATCAGATAATATAGAGTTCTCCCAACGGGGAGCCTGTATTTTCGCCTGTAGTAGGTATAGGCCTTTTATGCACTTTTTTGTGCATTCTGTTTGTTTGTTCCACAGGCTAAATTCGGACAAGGCTCATCTTTGGTCTTTGTGTCTTGTAGTATCCGTATTGTGAAACAGTACATAGAAAACTTGCGTTTGCTCAGTTTATGACCACAATTTGGCGCCAAAAACTTACTTTAATGTAAAAAAAAAACATTCATTCAAAATGTTGATTTTAAATTGCTTAAACGCTTATTATTCCTAAATGTCGTAGCCTTAGTGTATACGTACATCACTGTTTAATTTTTTGGCATTTATTCCACTGATCGCCGGCATGGCACCTACCGCGTGGCGCCAGTAGGGCTAGCGTGTCCATCGCGAGCCAATATTGTTCGGGAAAGATTATTACTACTTCATTTTTCTGCAGATAGTCTTGGAAGAAAGAAGCATATATTTTAGTGAAACCTCAAGTTTTATTAATTAGTTTGAATTGATGCGGGTTTGAGAATGAATCGTTCTAAGAAGATAAGAAAACGCACAGAATGTCCAATCTTCGGTCAACCGAAAGATGTGAACTGCGTGACATAACCAACTTACAAAAGATTTAGTATCCAGTTTTTTTGAAAAGAGTTTCAGGTGTTCTGAAATAGAAGATCTAAAAATATTAAGTTTACGTGAATGAGTAAGACAAATATGTTCTTGGATTTTAGATTCTTGTGAGCGAGTAGCGGATTTAACTAGAAGGATGGTAATAAAACTTTTCTTACCATCCTCCTAGTTAAATCCGCTACTCACTCACAAGAATCTAAAATCCAAGAACATATTCGTCTTACTCATTCACGTAAACTTAACAACCTTAGATCTTCTATTTCAAAACAGTCAAAACTCCTTACAAAAAACTGGATACTAAATCTTTCAAATAAAAATCTCACACCACAACAGCAATTCGTACTATCACTCCGCCTAAATTTCTCACCTGCTCCACTTAAAATTCCTACACCACAGATTCTCGCTTCCATAGAAAATGCTCTACAAAATACTCACACTGACGAACGTGTTGCAGCTGATATCCGCTGCAGAGTGGCAGGACTCCTTCGGCGTCCAAAACTTCCTGAGGACAACCTAACGCCTATGCAAAGGGTTGCCCTCCGGGAGCTACGAAACGACAAGGGCCTTGTCATACTGCCAGCTGATAAAGGCCGTACTACAGTCGTCTTAAATCGTCCAGACTATTTACATAAAGTCTCTACACTCTTATCTGATACAAATACATACACCCACATCACAAAAGACCCTACACAAACAATTCAATCCAAAATGAACTCTCTCCTTCTAAAACTCTATAAATCTAAAAAACTTACATTTAATCTCTACGACTCTTTAAAATGCACTTCCGGCCGCTTACCATCCTTCTACGGATTACCTAAAATTCATAAACAAAATATTCCTCTCAGACCAATAGTTAGTTTCTGCAGCTCTCCTACATATAACCTATCAAAATATCTTGCACGTCTAATCTCTCCTATAATCGATAGTAACGACTACACTATTTCTACTAGCCAATCCTTATGCACCTCTTTAAATAACCCACAACTTGACGAAGACCTCATGGTCTCATTCGATGTAATTTCTCTCTTCACTTGCATTCCCACATCACTTGCAATCGACACCGCACTTACATGCCTCCAATATGGCACAACACTACATGAACGCACTTCACTAACACCTCACGACATCTGCACATTGTTGAAATTTTGTCTGGACTCTGCTGTGTTCTCCTCAAATGGTTGTTTCTATAGACAAGTTTTTGGCACTGCCATGGGATCTCCGGTCTCAAGTGTTGTAGCTAACTTGGTCATGGAGTCATTTGAGGAAACTACTTTGTCCTCACCGAATTTTAACATTAAATTCTGGAAAAGATACGTCGACGACACATTTGTTGTACTTGAAACTATTACACTCCAAAGCTCTCTTTCCATTACCTTAATAACTTAAAATGCACATGCTAAATTCATTACGCGAAAACATAACAGTATGAATGAACCCTTCTCTCATGCGCTCTTGTATACAGTGATTCCCACCATAATTCTACCTTCACCTCAGTTTACCGTAAACCCACACGTACAAACAGATATCTCGGTTTTAAATCACATCTTCCAACATGACATAAAGCCTCCGTTGTTAAAATATTAAGTCTTAGAGCAACTTTTCATTTCAGTGATGAAGCGCTTTCAAACACAGAAACCAAACATATGCACGCGGCACTTAAAAATAATGGTTACCCTAAACTATTCATTCTCAGAAACTGTAGACCAAATAGCACACCTTTAAATGATACATCTCACACCTGCATATCCATTACATACATGCACAGCATTTCCGAAACGATCTTTAGCATCCTCAAGGAAGCAAATATCAGAACATTTAATTTCCCTGCCACAACACTTCCCAAACAACTTACAAAAGTTAAAGACCTAGTTCCACCAGAAGATCTCACAGACGCCATATAACAAATAACATGCAAAGACTTCAACAGATATTACATAGGACAAACAAAAAATTGATCAAAACAAGAAGAAAAGAACACAAACAAGCACTCGTGAAAGGAGAAATAGCCTCATGTCTGTCAGAACACGCTTTACAACATAGACACAAACCCGACTGTGACTTAACAAAAATTCTACACCATAAAAAATAATCTTAGACCCTTCTTAGAACCTTGGGAAACTTGTAAACTACATGGGAAAGCCATTAATACATCACAGCCACTTACAGAAACTTACAAACAACTCTTACTCTGAAATATATGGGATTTTCCCAACATTAGGTGCCCCGCAGTACAGGTTTTTCATTGGTCCCATTGGGTTTTTCCATGATTCCTATTGGAAGCCTCCCATTGATTCCCACTGGCTTTTTCTATCCTGCAGGACTGCTCTGATGAAGGGTTTTTCCAGAAATTTCAAGTATTAAAAGACAAAGAACGTAACATCGTCATTACTCTTTATGAAGGACTGCTGCTGACGCGTCCGAAAGCTTGGGTGATATTTTTCATTTGCTATTTAACCAGTGTTTAACCTTTTGTATGTCAATTTCCTCCTTGGTACCCTTATTTTATTTCTATTATAAAAGTTACTCTTTATTTCGCATTAACTTACATTTACCTAAACTACGGAAATATAGTGTGGGTGAAATTATCAGTAACAAACGTAAAACAAGTTAATAATTTTCTTTATAAAACAATTCAAAAATTATGGTATAAAACAGGAAAACAAAACTAAATATGACAACAAAATACTTAACATAACTAATATACATAACTTAAAAGTAACATCATACATATACGAACAATTAATCGAAAATAAGCACTTAAACTCAATCTCAATTAATGAAAATGTTCATAATTACAACACAAGAGATAAAAAAGAACTTTACAAAATTAAAATCAGAACGAATATAGGTAAAAATAATATTAATCACTATGGAATGGAATTATAGACCTACATTCCAACAACAATAAAAGAAATAATGCGAAAAATAAAATTGACAGAATTAAAAGATGATTACTGGAACGCCAATGAGATTAATCGAAAAAGTTACAAGAATTTTAAATAAGTTTATTTTTATTTTGTGTCCTTTGTACGTTATAATCTACATGATATGCATAAACAAAATTTATTGATTGATTAATTATATTATAGGTATGTGTGCATGTACGTAAATTTAGTGTTATTCAAAGTTTTAAAAACGGACTATACCAAAATGAATCGGTAATAATACTGCACCATTTAGAGAAGAAGGTCATCACTCAAAAAATATTTCAGGACAGCAGTTTAAAATTTATAGTTATCATTAAATCGATGTAATTATTACTTACGTCAGTAAAATATTACTTCTGTATTGCAATAACTCATAATTACGTCGATGTTATGATTACCAAAATCTTTAAACTGCAGCTCTGAAAACAATTAAATTTTCAGTTGTGTCTTTATAATAATAGTAGTCTATTCCTTGTTGTTTTATACATCTCTGGAGGTTTTATAGACAATGTAATTGGAAGATGGAAAGAGAGCAGAAGTGATTCTAGTAACGGGGCTCTCTTTTCAGTAGCAAGTGTAAGAGATTAGTCGTGCTTTGTAAGAAGAAAAAGTGAAATATAACCCGCGGGTAAAAAGCAACATTTATATTAAAAATTCTTCGCACACAACTGGGATATTACATAACAGAGTTTATGAGCACGGTCTTGATTCAAATATTTCACGGTGAAGATTTCAGAGAGGCCCAAAGGTGGAACCTTTCGGAACTGCTATATTAGACTGCTTTTTTCTTGTTAGCAAAACCCGGAGTACAAAGGAAACGAAAAGAATAAATGTTGAAGACGAATTTCGGTTATTCATTACAAGTTCGCTTGTGGAGGAGGAGAAAAATGAGGAAAAGAAAAACAAGAGAAAGCTGGAAAGGCAAGGGACGGGATTCGAAGGCTAAATGGAGAGAGAGAGAGAGGGCAGACAGAAGGCGCAGGGTGAGCAGACTTGGTTAATCCAACAGTCGAAGATGTTGGATTTAGAGTAGGGAAAAAGACAGCCTTAAAATGTTACGGTATCGAATTCCATATTTTGAAACACATAACAGAAACGCTATATATTTTAAAGCTAGTACGAAGTCTCGGAATTTGCATTTGGAGGTGATGACGAGCGTTATATTCGTGCGTTATTTGTAAACTGGTGAAAGGTTAAAACCACGTCTCCTTTCGTCACTTTATACTTAAAGAGCGAAAGTTTGTATTTAACTAGGAGGGTAAAAGGAAGAATACGCCATGATTTGAAGAATTGTCCCGCATGTTCCTGGAATCCTGCGAAGTTAACTATCCGAATGAGTTTTTTTTCATGGCTACTGACTGTCGAAGGGTGGTGGTGGTGTATATGTTTCTGCAGACCCCACGGCCTTCTGTAAATTTAAAGTAAAATAAAGAATAATAAAGTAGTATAAGAACGTGGAGTGAAACATCACATCGAAGTCTGGAGAATCTTCCTAGGAGACCGCTAAGTGAAACGACCGAATCGTTAGTGTATACTTTCCAGGTTAATTTGCAATCGAAAATTACTGCGATTAGTTTAGTAGATTTGATTTCCTTAAAGTTGGAGTTGCGAAAAATAATTGAAAAATGGCCATATATAACCTTTTTTGCCGAGAATGGAAAATAATGTAGTTAAATTTAATATGGTTAGCTGAAGTTTAGTAATATAAAGCCATTTTAAGATTTTTTTCTAAATCATAGTTGGTTTTTTGCGCGAATCCATCGACATTTTTCCAACGATCAGAAGCGTCGTGTCATCAATATATAGAAATTGCCGACGATTCCGCACAGCTAGAGGCAGGTCGTTAATAGGAAGGAGGAAGAATAGTGGAGCTAAACAACTCCTTTGTGGTACACCAATTAAACAGTTTTGAGAGTTGTGGGAATTTTGCCTATGACAACTTATTGTCGTCTGTTGTAAAGATAGCTCTTTAGTAGTTTAAGAGATGTATCCCGAATACGGTATTGTTTAAATTCTATCAGTAAAATGTTACGTTTTATATTTTTGAAAGCTCTTTGGAGATTGAGCTAGGCCTCTATTACGTAATTGCTATTGTCTATTTCATCGGAAATCAACTCTTTGATGTTAAAGAGAGCAGTACTTGTCTCCCTATGTCTTTTAAAACCGTAATGGATGTGAAAACTGGAGTGATATGTTCTTGTTATATGATTATCTGGCAATAACGACATCAAGGATGATTTCATATAACTATGTTTACCCATAATTTTATTTTTAAAAATTATAACAATATAATTATTATAATATAATATTTAAATATTTTAAGAAAATTGTGTTACAATATAAAATTACAGCAATTAAATTTAGCATAAGTATTCGATAAAATTAATAAAAAGAATTGATCAATAACCTATGGATGAAAAATATCTATCGAATTTACGCATTTTATTATAAAATTAATATAAAAGTAGGTGTGTATATCGCTTAATGCAAACAGAAATTTCATTTTATAAATTTTTTGTCACGAATGAAATCAATTTGTAAAAACGAAACAAATTTTTTAATTATATTCTTTTTAAAATCTAAGAAAAAATCATTCGAAAAGTTGAGATTTTTTTACCTTCCTTTTCCTGTGTTCTAGAGTTCCACCACGAAGACACCAAATGAATCAAAAAAGCACTAAAGTTCAAATAATATAATTAATTGCCTTCCCTTCCTTTCGACTCAGATCTTGAGTCCCCTACAAAACATTTAACTTCAAACTAATGGGAAAAAAGTCGAAGCAAACACAAAACTAAATTGAGAAAAAAATTAAATTTCGAGGATCATTGAAGCTTTTAATGGGTAGATGGTGCACTCCATATATTTCCACCACTCCAATAATTAAAACTGATTTTTTACGAATCTAGATTTTAAAAAATGAAAACAAAATTAATAAAACACAATGCAATACTGATATTACTATTTATAATACTTTTATATAAAGGGGATTAGAGAGGAAAGTTTGAGTGGAATAAAATTGTTTTAAACATGTTTAATTCCTTATTAATTATGTTTCTTGTATAGATTAATATAAGTATTTCGGTCTAAAAATTCTCGAATCTATTTCAACCAAAATTTAAACTAGAACTCTAAGAAATGCGAAAAAAAGCTAATTTTTTATAACAAATATGATTTATATTATATACACTGTATATATGATAAAATTCAATACATGTATTGGGTGTTTACCAGCCTATAATCATTGAAATAAATGTTCCTTCATTGTTGAAACCAGGCTTTCTCAAATCGTATTCTACAGATTCCCAAGATACGCCCACGAATCTCCAGGGTCTCCACAAACAGTTTGACAAATAACGCTGAAATTTTCTAAAAAATCTTTAAATCCTGCAATTTTTCCCCATGACAATCCTTTAGATTTGACTATCCGTAAATATAGCGCAGAAACAATAGAAACGTGCTAATTTATTTTTATACTTATTTATTTTTATATTTATATATAAACAATGATACATAACATCCATTTAAAATCTCCTTAACTAATATTTATAGACGAATTCGGTGTCAAATATACGGCAAAATAGGATCCTCAAATAATTTAAGAATCGCTGGTTTAAACTAATAACAGACTTGCTTGTTGCTTTTCAGCATTTAGTTTTATGCATCAGTTTAGCATATTTTTTTATTATTCTGATTTTAAAAAGAAAAATATAACTGCCGTGCAATTTGTGAACATAGGTTCTCTATCATGTTCCATTGAGTATCAATCAACATCGTTAAATTTTCGTGCTTAAATAAAGTCTTCATGAAATATTTTGTTAACATACTTTTAATAATAATTTAATGATGAAATATTGGAACGATTGATGGAAATCAACAAGCGTACCTGTTAAAAGTTCACACGCAATTATTAACTCACAAAAACGGGAAAAGCTTTCCTCGTTAACTCCTCCACAATAATTGCAGAAAACTCGAGAATTTATATTAAATCGATGTTGGAAATTAAAACATTTAACTGCATCCATATTTCTCAATCATTAAAACTTGAAATTAAAATCACCTTACAAATGTAATGACATATATATATATATATATTTCATTTTTTAAACTACAACAAATGGCAATTACCCCATTTGTAATTCTAACAGAAGCCGTTATTTACTGAATTAAATTAAGAAAATAAAACACCACCATTCTTTTCTTGCTAATTAAAAATTTCTGAATTTTTCACTGGTTCCAAGTTAGTGGTGGATTTATTTGGACGGAGCTGTCGTTCGTCTTCACCTTGAATAAAAATTTAACATTGAAAAGGTACAAGGTAAAGGTCCAATGGGGTATTATTTCCAAAAATCAAATCATTAATTGCTCCCTCCCCTTGAATGACTTTTAAATCCGCCCCTGTACCTAGTTGTAATGAAACTTACGCCACTACTAATATAGAAATAGTTTTATTTCCTCTCTCTCGCTCTCCCATTTGAAATGCAGGGGCGATTTAACAAATGAAAAATTGAAAGAGGAGTTAACAGTTAATCTATATATTACATTCTGCTTTCAATTTTCAATAGCTTTTCTTTTATTTTTCGAATTGGAGCACATATGAATTGGAAGTCTTCCTTTCAGTTCCTTTATGCTCTAACCAGTGGCGATTCTAAGCATGGACCGGGGACCTTCCATATATATAAACGTATTTTATTATCCTGTCTATATGCACGTGCGCAGCCAGCTGCGCCCACATAAGCAGGAATTTGTGCCCCAATTTTTTTGTGTAGACACGCCACTGGCTTTAATTCTTTTTCTTTCAACAACGATACTCATTTAAGGTTAATTTCTTAACATAAAATTTTGTTTTCCAGGACATTTCATATCCTGTTACACTTGAAAAATATTTTCTCAAAGACTATTAAACTGTTTGGAAGAAATAAAATTGTTTTAATTCTGCATTTAGAGAAAATTTTTAAATAATATTTAGTAATATTTTATAGCAGTATGATAAAATAGCTTCTATCCTCCTTTACTATGGCTACATTAAATTAAATTAAATATATATATATATTTTTTTTTTAACGTCTGTTATTTAATCTTTCACATTTTGGTGTCAAGTATTCAAGCTGTTGGGTAAGGGTCAAATTGCCAGTACTTGGTAAGCACGTTTTTTGAATGACAAGCACCACTCAGGTTTATAGCGCAGCCAATTTTGAGAATGGTGATCCTCTCGAAACCATGCCAATTATTTCTTAACTTCGTTGAGCGAACCGGATGTTTCCATCAATGAACTGAAGTGAGACATTAGAATAAATATAGTGATGCTTTACATTTAGCAGAATTTACTTTATTTTCGACAAATTACTTCGCCTGATTTTGTTGCGAAGCACTTCTTGACTTTAATAGCTATTTTACAATATGGGCTACGAAAGAAAAGAAATAACATACATTTAACATTAAGTCTGATTAATTAAGAGCCGAGCGGTTCCTTGCCACGCAATACGGTATGTGTAGAAGTTCCTTGAAAATGAAGTGCTGGATGGTAGCGTCCGGATTCAAATCCAATTCGACACCTGTGAGATGGAGTAAAGGATACTAGAGTAGCGTTGTTTTAACGCGTCGTTTATCGGGCATTTAATTCGGGTTTCATCCCAATTTTGCGCTAAAATTCGCCCTTTTTCTCTACATTATAATTCTCAGGTTGGTTCACCAGGTAACGAAGGTTCGTGTTTCACCGGAAACTGTAGATTCAACCATGCACAACATCATTTTAGTTGTGTCTTTGCGCTATTCTTGACAAGAAAATATGAAACCAAACTATGGGCATATAGAACTCGGTCCAGTAACGACGACTTTAGTCAAATTTCCTCTGGCAGCTTCTTTGCGGAAAGGATGAAATAGTTTCCGTTGAAACATTCTAAGGAGGAGGATTGTGCAAGGGTTTTATTAGAAAGGGTGGCCGCCGGAAACATTCTAAGAATTGATAGTAAATTTGCCTGTTGACGAATCACAGCTCTAACTAAATAAAACGAAAAATAAATAAATCTAATCATGCTAATGAAATGGACGCGAGACAAAGCCAACCTTTGCAAAGGGAATGAAATGTTTAATTATTACTTGTTATAATAAATATAGTGCAGGTATAGGAAGAAGGAAAAAGAAACTTGAAAATGAGAGTATTAGGTAGCCAGGATTTAACTTCGGGGGTTCACAAATTTTTAAAACATGTATCGATACAATCACAGCATGCAAAGGGAGCTGTAAAGAATAGATGAGGAAAACACCATTCATTATATCTATAACAAAGAATTTCTAATTTCAGAGATTTGCAGAAAAAGCAAAATTTACTGAAATCACGTAATAATGGTCATTCTTTTCTTCACTCTTGTATTTTGGCTCCCAATTTCAGAGGCTGTTAATTAGCATATCATTTTTTTTCTCCCATTTTCTCATACGCTGATATGAAAAATGCCATTTTTTAGCGACAGCCGTCGAAATCTTTTCTCTTCAATGAGAAAAGGACTGTCGAAATTGACTCAGAAAAGAATCTGCAAAATGGAAAATCAGAGATCGAAGAATTCCAATATTCCTAGCCAGGAAATGAGATCGATATCCATATCGATTAGTCCTATCTATATCGATGCCATTCTTTTGCGCTAATTGATTAAAGGTCTGTCAATACGTTCACTGAGCCGTAGCCTCATCGTATCGAAACCACGAAATGCTGAGATTCTGCATAATATGCAATTTCTTCTGCGACGGTAACTTTGCTGCACCAATCCCATAAATGACTTTACGATATAACGTCGGAATTGAAGAGTGAGGGAGGAAGGATCAAGTGAAAAGTAGCAACGCTCCATGTGTCATAAATTTAACGATTCTCGCCCAGGGATGCCAATTTCAAGTTTGAAACGAAGATATCCACTCGTTGCCGGCTGACATGCAATATCGCCGTGACATATTGTGAATACATTCTGTCACGAAAATGAATGTTCGAATGTGGGTTTTATTCGCGACGACTTAGATTCGTTGAGAGATTAAATTGCTTCCTTCCATCTTTATTTGAGATGCCTTGGTGGAAAATTTTAGATTAATTTCTGGAGTTTAAAGCTTAACACGCAACTGAAAATGAAATTATTGCTTTGAATTATATATTTAACTGTAAATCTAAATAAGGATTCTAACTGACTGAATACAGGAAAACTATCAGTATTTAACTGCACGGAGTTTAAACAATTTTTCTATACCAACATTTTTATGATATCACATCTTATTAAGAATGTATACACCCATGTACAAAGTTCTTGAGGTCTATACACTTTCCTTTTCTTATTTTTTAAATACTAACTTTTATACATATTCTGTAGTACCTGTCTATCTCAAATCTCATGAGAACGAGAAAAGAATTTGGGATAGAGTATTTTCGAGATGTAGATATTTCTGTATACATTGTACACAATATACACAGGATTTAGGCTGGAAACACCCAAGCATTGAGTTATATAGAATATAGAGATAGATAGATTGGAGATAGAAAATTTCTATTTCATAATAATTAGTAACGTGAAACACTGTGCTAAAACTATAATAAACTATTTAAACACGACTACCACAGTTAAAATTATTTCATTAGGTGGATGACGATCGTTTCGGCAGTGAATGACTGCCTTTGTCCAATCCAATTACAAAAGTGAAGGTAAACTATCAACTTCACCGCACTTGGCGTATAAGCACGTGTACATACGCGCCAAGTGCGGTGAAGTTGATAGTTTACCTTCACTTTTGTAACTGGATTCGACAAAGGCAGTCATTCACTGCCGAAACGATCGTCATCCACCTAATTAAATAATTTTAACTGTGGTAGTCGTGTTTAAATAGTTTATTATATTGCATAATAATTCATATCTGTGGGAAGAATATTCTGGAAGGGTGATTCAACGGCAACGGTAGAAACTACAGATGGGTCAACCCGCTGAATGAACGAACCGTTGAACGAATTTGTCCAATTATGATAAACGAGCAGACTGATTCCCTGGTTTCGTTAAACTTTATTTATATATCTATATTATGCGTGTTTCACATAATATACCTATATTTATACTAGTCGAACACTACGCAGATTAAATTAAGAAACAATTTTTATCACTGTTTTTTAGGCGTAGTATTAGTAACGCCGATGTTATGGCATGGTTAGATGGTAAAACTTTCGTAAGGAAAAGAAAACATTTTTTTGTCGTTGATAAAAATTGTTGTTTACTTTAATCTGCGTAGTGTTCGATTTGTATAAATATGTATGCTGCAACGGGCGTTTCGATGAATTTAATACCGATCTCTTCGCAATTTGGTTTAAAAAGCAGTCCATGTACTGCCTCATTCGGCGAAATATCCGGTTTCCCAAAATTCTCTTTACATACGTTCGTAAGGTATTGAGTATTTGTCGTTTGTAGTTCAGTTGGTAAGAGCACCTGCCGAGATAGCAGACGGCCGTGGGATCATACCTCACCAGACGCAGAAAAATTTCTTTTCTGTATGAACGTTTCACCATCTAACCATGCCATAACATCGGCGTTACTATTACTACGCCTAAAAAACGTTGATAAAAATTATTTCTTATTATACCCATAGTCGTCATTCATATGTTTATTCTTCACACTACCTGAATGTCTATAAAACAGAAAATTCCTACGAAGAACGAAGAAGCACATATATTTAGAATATTCCTTTTCGGTTTGTTTGCAGCACATATAAATTACCGAGTTATTTTTTCTATATTCAGATTTTGAATGTTCCCTTTTTCCATAAGTTTTCAAACATAGAGAAAGCTTTTGGCTTTCGTTGTAGATTTAGACGAAACGGATGATCTGCTATTTGTTTATGCGCACGTTCAAAAATGCAGAGAAAAAACGGCATAAAATCCTCCACATCTTTCCACCAAAGAAATTTTGACAGTCCCCTGTATTTGCTTTATACAGTGTTTTGACAGCAGCCTGATGTACTTTTCCTAGTATTTTTTTCCTGTATTTCGGTTTTGCTTTCTCATGGGAATTCAATGGGAACAGAAAACATATTCTGTTGGGAAAAGCTTAGCTGCTTTTGAAACTCAGAAACTTGTTGGATATTTGAAGCGCTTTCTTTTCTTATCATTAGAAATTATGGAAGTGAAATAAATTTGCGAAAATGGATTTAAATAGTCGCTAAGCTAAACGCCCTCGTTCAAATGACGGATTTTGACCAAAATTTTTATTTTTATTTTATGTTGCTTTTTCAATATCCCCGTGCTTACCTATCGAAAGCCGTTCAATTTTTCTTAATACACTGATTAGAAGCAGAACTATGATAATTATTGCAATAAGCGGGTAGTAGAAAATAGCGTTAAGTTGAAACTTTAAATAAGCTTTCTGAAGAATTGAATTCTTTAAGATTTACATTACGCCAAACACGATAACAAAAATTTCTGAATATAATCATGTGGAATTTTTAACATAAATTTGTCGTATTATTTTGCAAAATTATGCGTAATAATATGCGGAATATACCTAAAGTTTTAAAAACAAGTTTTTAAAACTTAAGTTATACCATTTTTTCTTTGAGAACGAGTTTGTATTTTCATAATTTCGGTTCGTCGACAAACATTTTTTAGCATATCTCACTAATGATTCGATAATTTATGATCGTCCTAGTTTACTGTTTGCATATTGAATGTATATATGATATTAAATAAAAAATCGTTCTCAATCTTACGAAATATTTTAGTTATGATGTTTACCGTATTCGTTAATTTAGGGCTGAAATTTCCATTTTTTTTTGCTTGTATTCCTCTAAATAAGTTAATTTTGTACATTTCATCGTTGACTTACGGTATAACCCATTAGAAAATGCAATAAATTAAAAATATAATATTCTTTTCAAAAAATAGCCTTGGAACGAAGTCAGTTACTTCGATAGAATGACTTTACACTGCAATTAGTTTAAGTGAACGTATGTGTATATAAAATTGGCATAGTTACACAAACACGTAATTTGTTTGCAATTTTGTAGAAGAAACAGATCTATCTACCTCCTTCAGAATTTACGAAGGCTGTGATGTTTCTTCTAAAACAATGTTGAACAAATTAGTAATGAACATAATTACGTGTCAGTTTTGTATATGTTTTGTTCAAATAATCGCTATTCGTTTCAACTTCGTGCTTTGGAATTAAGAAATTTTAAAATTCTTAATTTCGTTCAACAAATGCCACAATTAGAAAAGGACTGATAATTATATACCATAAATTGTTTTAAGAATATAAGTAGGTACTTTTTCACTTAATTCGACGCCTTTGGAACACAAAGTTTTGGGTATTGAGATATATTTCAAATTTGAATTGGAAATCTTACAATGTAACATGAAGTGTAAAAGAAAGTAAAAAAGTTAAGAGAGAATAATGAAATTTATGATCAAAACTGATATAAATGAAGTTTCATAAGCAATAATTACTAAACACATTCTTTCGAAATACGTAACTATGCACTGTATGCCTAAAAATTAAAGTACTTAATAGAAAAAGTTCCAGCTTTTACAGATAAAAAGTATGATTCAGTTTTTATAGGCACGACCTTTTTTCAACGAATATTCATGCATTTATTGAATTGGTTTTAAACTTCGAGTTTACTCGGCCGTAAAACTTATTATCATTTTATTAAACATGAGTTTTCGATTGGTTATTCCAAAAAGTGGAAAACTGTCTTTTTTATATATTTTATCATCATATTGAATGATCATGATCAGTATACCTGATTATGTTACCTTCGAAAATAATATATTATGTTTTGAGATAACTATAAATATATGATAAATTAATAATAGGAAAATATGAAATAACATATATATATATGTTTATGTCATCATCATCATATTCAACCATTATCTATCCACTGCTGGATGAAGGTCTCTCCAAATGCTTTCCACACAAGTCTATCCTGGGCCATTCGTTTCCACGTCACCCCAACCTCTTTTCTTATTTCATCCACCCATCTAGTTTGAGGACGTTTTCTAGGTCTTCGGTGGTCTCTTGGAATCCAGTTCAGAATTTCTGTTGTCCATCGTTGATCAGTTCTTCTTGCAATATGCCCAGCCCATCGCCATTTCAACCCTTTTACTTTAACAATGATGTCCTCTACTCTAGTTTATCTCTGATAAATGATTAAAAACCAACAATTTGAGATAAGAAATGGAGAGAATTTGACGAAATTAGCATAATAAATCGAAAATGAAAAAAGGGACACCACTTGTAGGAACTTTTTCAAAGCAGGCTCCGAACACGTGGTTCCTAAGGAATGGAATATTTCTGCATGGAAAGTAGCTCAAGCTAAAAAAATTCCACGCCTCCCGAGATTCCAAGAGCGAAAAACGAGAAGAGTTAAAACGAATAAAATTCATGAAAATGATAAAAATGGGGGGACTTACATTGGAATGCAGAAGTAATAATGATACAGCGCACAAGGTGTGAACAAAGTTAAACTTAAACGGAAAAGAGCGAAGGGGAGGGCAACAGGGCAGCAGAGTTGCCAGCCTAAATCTAAGGGAGCCAAAAGCGTTAGGAAGGCCTCCAAAGTGGAGAGATTTTAGAAAACTTTAGTATCGTGTGTAAAAAATTGTACAAAGAAGCACTTATTATTGAATACCATTCCAACTCCACTTTCAAAGAACTGTCCAGCGATATTAATATATTTAAAGAACGTGTTATTATCTTTCACAGGAGGTTGAATTTACCTATTGTACGTTTCAATTTTCAACAATGTAAAATTCCATAAAAAGCCATCTGGTTTTAGATTTATTACTTGCGGATCTTCGATTTGTAATAAATCTGCTGCCGGTGCAATTCTATGTGTCCCCAAGGGAATTTTACATAAAATAAAATCGGAAAAAATTCCTTCATTATCTACAATAACTCAGAAGTTTTAAATTATCTTAGAATTAACTCCTGTAACATACGGGGTATAGATACGTTTAATTTTTAGCATCTGTTTATAAGTTTGTCGCTAGACCATATAGATTAACTGTGGGACTTTTTATTTTTGAATTACAGTGATGTAATTAATCTTGACAAAGGCCTCTGGACTAATTAATTTAACTACTGTCTGCATGATAAGGTGCTTTTTAATGGTGTGAACTTTTTCAAACAAATTAAAGGAATCCTTATGGATTGCTCCTTCTCTAGCTCCCTGGCTAATACTTTTTGCACTTTAATGACCAAAAACAGAGGCATTTGGATGTAACAGCCTTCAAGTACATAGATGACATTATTATTTTCGACCATCCAGATTTCCATGAATAGGCCAGTCTCATCTATTCTGAAAATCTCAAACTGAAGAAGACAAACTATGGAAATTACGTTAATTTTTTAGATCTCCATATAGAACTAAGTACAGATTCCGGTGCAAGGAATTGCATCTATGACAAAAGAATTGATTTCTCGTTCAAAGTGATTACGTTGTTTAGTTTAGAATCTAATGTAAGCATCAAAATTCAACGCAATATTATTAATTCTCAAATAAAAAGAATCCCCAGAATTTGCCTTGAACATTCAATCCTTTTAGATGCTATTAAATTGTTCGAATGCAGACTAAGAGACAATCTAGAACCGGAACGTTTTATTTTTCTATTTTTTAATAGGTCCAAAAAAACAAAAAAATTGCTCTGAAATCTGTCCATTTTGGAGGCTTTCCTAACGCTTTTGGCTTCCTTAGCTTTAGGCTGGAAACTCTGCTGCCCTGTTGCCTTCCCCTCCGCTCTTTTCCGTTTAAGCCTAACTTTATTCACACCTTGTTCGCTGTATCGTTATTCCGTCTGCATCCCAATGTATATCCCCCAATTTTTTATCATTTTCATAAATTTTATTCGTTTTAATTCGGCTCGTTTTTTGCTCCTGAAATGTCGTGAGGCGTGGAATTTTTTTAGCTTAAGCTACTTTCCATACAACAGCATTCCATTGCTGAAGGACCACGTGCTTGGAGCCTCCCTTGAAAAAGTTCCTACACGTGGAATCCCGTTTTTCATTTTCCATTTGTTATGATATTTTCGTCAAATTATCTCCGTTTCTTATCTCAAATTGCTTGTTTTTACTTACTGACTCTATTTTTGTGTTTCTCATGAAGTTGTTAAACTTATTGGTAGTGAAAATATTTTTGCTAATTTATTGTTATTCTGTTTTTATTTTTTATTTTTAATGTTTTTACTGTGTTTCTGCTATCTCTATTTCTGTCAATTTCCTGTCATTTCAATTTTACATAACTTTCTTACATTTTCAAATATATATGTATATATATATATATATATACAGGGTGGTCCTAAACTATATGTCAAAAATGTAAAGGCAGGTAGAGGGGACCTAAATAAGCAGATTTCGTATAGGAATGTGTGTGCGGTAATGACACATTAAAGCGCTAGCTTGTAAAGCAGTATGAATCACAGGAAACTGAAAAGACAAGTAAAGACAAAAGAAAACAAAAATTTATTAATAGTTTACAAGAGGTGCCCGAAAGAGCGGCCACCAACAGCGATACAAGATTCACAGCGACGGCGCATGGATCGGCGTACATTAGAAAAGACGTCAGGCATGTCGATCACATGTCCAGCAGCAACAGACAAGCGGGCAACAAGATCTTCTTCAGAAGTGACGGGACTCTCGTACACCAGGCTTTTAATATGACCCCCAAAACAAAAAATCCAAGCAGGTTAAATCAGGAGGACGCGGTGGCCAGGGACCTGGACCGCCCCGTCCTATAAAATGCTGGCCGTAGACAGCGTCCAGGTGATTCCTGACGTTTCGACTGAAGTGAGCTGGGGCTCCATCGTGCTGGAACCACATTCGTCTGCGAACAGCTGGAGGAACATCGACCAGAAATTCAGGTAAGAACTCCTGTATGAAGATGTTGTATGTGTGGCCAGTTAAACGACTAGGTAGAATGTACGGTCCTACTAAGTTATTGTGCACAATGCCTGCCCAAACGTTAATGGAAAACCTTTCTTGGTAGGCGTGTGCTATTGTGCCATGTGGGTTACTATGAGCCCACAGGTGAGAATTATGGATGTTAAACATACCCGACCGCGTAAAGGTAGCCTCATCAGTAAATAAAACATCTACAGGGAAGGTTTGATTGGCTGCAGTCTGCTGTAGGTACCAACGAGCAAAGTTGAGACGTGGAAGATAATCGTCAGGGGCCATTGCCTGCACTCTCTGTAAATGATACGGATGCATTCTGTCTTCATATAACGTCCTCAAAACATTTTGATGGCTCACACCCAACGCACGTCCTACAGCTCTCGAGCTTGTCGAAGGATTATCCTCTACTGTGTTCAGTATTCTTTCTTCCACTGCAGGAGTTCTGCGATATCTTCCAAAGCCAGTTCCACGCCTGGAAGCATAAAATGATCCATTCGTGCGTAACTCCCGATGCAGACGCTCGAATGTTCGACGATCCGGCTGATTCCTATCCGGGAATCGCTCCCTGTACATCCTTTGAGCAGCTAATCCATTTCCTTGTGCAACCCCATACATGAAATGCATGTCGGCCAGCTTCGCATTGGTGAAACGATGGATGCTGCTCGAGATCCATGCGGGAAATGAGGAATCCAACTAGCGAAGCGCTTTTATACGCCGCAGTCATCAGCGCTCTCTACCGGCTCAAGGCGGCATTACCACACACACACAATCCTATACGAAATCTGCTTATTTAGGTCCCCTCTACCTGCCTTTACATTTTTGACATATAGTTTAGGACCACCCTGTATATGTATACATACATAGCTGTTTAAATATTTTCCACACTTCAATGACCTGTCTCAAAAAAAAATTAAATTTGTTGCTAAATTATTACTAAGCATGGAAGTTGTTTTTAAGCACCTTTGTAAAGCCACATATAATTATTATTCTATACAATTAATAACATTATATGACTATAAAGTTTATTGAATACTATGTGCTATATATTTTGCCACAGATTTGAAGTACAGTCTAGAATGCAATCGAAGTTAAATTCCCAGTCCTTCTTCAATATATGAATTTCATTCGACAATAGTTGTCCGTTAACAAGTATCAGATCCACGGAGGATGGGTTAAGGAAATTTCCACATCCAAATCCATAAAACTGCGGTAGACATCGGTTATAACGTGTAAGATATCACTTAGTCATTCTAATGGAAGCTAGGAGACGAATCTAAAGAAGACGGCAAAGGGAAAAAATGAAAAGATGTACAAAAGACTGGCAGAAGATGCGGATCCTTTGTGAAGGCATAATTCCACCTTCACAAACGAAGAAGAATAAATCAAATCAAACTTTATTCAGACGGAGATAATTGTTTACATGAAGCAGTGAAGATTTAGAATTTATTCGGTAAGTTCATCCGTCATAATTAATATACTATTTTAAAAACGGTCCGAAAATGGATTGGTACAGGCGATGTGATCTAGAAATAAAATGTGCCCAAGGGATAGAAAAACAATTTTCGGAAATAAAATAAATTATACAAAAAATTTGAATTATTATCCTTAATATAAAATAATTCATTATTTTGCGTTACAATCCTGGTAATTAATTATTTGCATTAGTTAATGGTTTCTAATTTTGAAATATTTGGAAATCCGATAATGCGTTAAACGAAAATTCTTTAATTCTCTCACTGACAACAAAAATTAAATGATTTGTTTGTTCACATAAATTCTGCTTAATTTGTTTCTTCGCTAGTAATGATTTGGTAATTAAATAGATTGAAAATAAATACATTTTAATATTTAATTTTAAAATAAAAGCGATCATTTATTATTAGCAAATTTGAATTTCGTATTCATTATAATGTAATATTTACATCCTTATAAAATGAAAAGTTTTATTATTTTATGAACATGATCTTCACAAATAACAGTGATTGAAATAGTAATTGCAATTAACTTACCATACATTATAATAATATATATGTATGGGGACTCCCTTCAAACTCACAACCGAACACCACATAGGAAGAGCATTGCAAGATATTATTACCCTTCTCAGGAAAATCCTATCCCGGAGAAAGGTAATAATATCCTACATCCTTTTATACGGAGAAAGATGGCGTTGTGCCTCTCCTCGTTGGTATATCAGTCAAGGCAC
>QLNU02003225.1:118957072-118969515 GCA_006491805.2 Dysdera silvatica | reverse complement strand
TTTTATATATTTTTTATTTGGAAGATATTTATAAAGCGTACTGACTAATAAAACACATGAATATTTTACAAAGCCTGCCTGCTAATTAAAGATATCTGTGGTCTTGCGTTGCGTTGTTAAAAACAGTATTTGATGAGCTCTAGGGATACGGTGGGAGGATGAGTTGTGGCATCTCATCGATATATTGGCGTGCCCTCGCCTTACCTAATATGTGGACCAGATATGATCTGCAATTAAGGTTGATAGTTAAAGTTGGAACATTTGTTCCCCGTTGACGAGCTGCGCAACGAACGGCAACAGCAACACTATAAGCTAAATTTCTACGCTGTTTGTAGTCTTTCAATACGTGAACATTATTGTTAAGACAGATGTCAGGTTAGTCACTAAACACCACACTATGTCCTTACGATTCATAGCTCTGGTTGGACGTCAATGCAATTGTTCAAGTTGATGGTTTGCTGTTAACGGCAGTCTTCACAAAAGGCAGCATCACTGTAACTTGGCCAATATTCAAGAAACTGTCTGAATTGATATTATAGCATCCAAAGCAATTTGTAGGCTTCGCAGACGGTTGCCAGTTGTGGATTTGTGAATAGCTACTGTTTGATATCGGGTGCCTACAAGTAGATCTATGCGTTTCACATTTACCTCACCTTTTGTGTAGAGGTAAATAATCTAGCTGAATTGAAAGTATTTTTACGGATTTGGGAGGAAAAATATCCCCACTCTTCCTCCCCGTGAATCCACCACTCTGAATTTAGTTCAAACAAGAACAAAATGATTATTTAAAGTTGTTCAGGTTAAACAGTGAAACAGTGACAGCATTTAGGACAGATACAGTTTACTTACATTAGAATATCCATATTTATATATAATATGCCTAAGTGTATTTGAGTTTATAGATTGTATATTATTTATATTATTGATAAAGTAAAAATTGAAAATGTGAATGAATTACACAAAAACTATAAATATAAGTTATATAAGAAAATTACCTATATGTATATTTAAATTTGGTTTATGAGTTTGTGTTGTAAAATGCCAAATCATAGTTCATAAACATTTGTAAAAAATTATGGTCATTTGTATAGTTGAAGTCTCCACAGTTATGTCTCTAAACAGAATTATCATTGCAAATCGCTACCTGTAAAATCAATTAATTCACTCTCCCAATATGTCTCATTTGAATGATGAATTGTCTTTGTATTGATCTTAAGGCCTAAAATAATGGACATAAACTTTCCCTAAGCATGTCATTAGAAAGCTAGGGAAAGAGTCGATATCGGCTATTAACTTGGGAGTTGATATTAACTTGGGAGTTGATGGTCGTTTTGTGGGCGAGGGTCAACAAAAGACACCCTTCTCATTGCTAACGATATCTTCCCTGCCTTCATTATGCAAATGGTATACTAAGTCAGAAGATGAGTAAGCATCTTGACGGTTTCTAACAAACTGTATACTAAATTTCCAACACTAACGACCCAACTTCATTTTCCAACTTTTAAGACTTGGTTCATGTTGGCTATTAAGCTTCTTTTAACAAATAAAGTTTCCAATGGCTGAAGTCCATACGAAAACGAAGTTGTCATTGCCTTAGACGTAATAAGCAATTTTTACCAAAATTTTTTATTCCGTGTCAAGCGCTATTTAACAATTAATAATTTTATGATGTATTCTGGTTTTAATTACTTATAAATTACCTAATAATATAAGGTAAATATTTCATATTGTTCATCGTGCTGTATTCAAATCATATACACAACATAATCATTTGCATAAAATCGATTGTATGTTTATAAACTCATTATATTTTAAATTATTATATTTATAAAATTATTATATTTTTATAAAATTATTATATTTTATAAATTATTATATTTATAAATTAATATATTTTATAAAATTATTATATTTTATAAATTATTATATTTTATAAATTATTATATTTTATAAAATTTATTATAATTGTTATTAAAGGATTATACTTACTCAGCATAATTTATTTCATAACAATATGTATTAACGTAAATGCCTTAGTTACCATCGGTGAACCATAATCGGGGTGAAAACCTGTGGGTACAAATGAGGGGTATGGGATTGATAATCTAAAACAGTGGTCCTCAACTTGTGGTCCGCGAAGAGTCCCAAGTATTCCGTGAAACGGGTCATTATTAAAAAAAAAAAATTAAAAAATACTTATAAAAATTATTTATTAAATATTAAAATTAAATATAAAAATGAAATTGATGGTATATTTGTAGTATTTTACAATCTGATGGAACTTCAGAAAACGGTTCGTATTAAAAGTAATTCGTCTTAAGCGTGTTCGTCTTAACGAGGTTTGACTGTATTATCATTAGATTTTTTTTTCTCTTTATTATTTCTTCTTTTTTTTCCCAAAGAACGATTTTACAAACACATCCCCCTCCCCCCCAAAAAAGACCAGGCTCCCTTTTTTATTAATGTCTTACAGTCAACTCATGAGAATTTTTCAAAGTGGTCCGCGAATCCAATTGAAGTGGAAAAGTGGTCCGCGAGTCCAATTGAAGTGGAAAAGTGGTCCGCGGCTTAAATTGAGTTGGGAACCACTGATCTCAAAGAATGGTTTCCAATCTTTTCTTGTACACTTATGAAATTTTTATTAGTGATAGCATCCCCTGCAAAAGTGATATAGCACCCACCATTAACAAATTCATCGATTAATAATTCATTTTTTTTTTAAATCCAATTAAAGTAATTTAAAATAACTAAGTTCCCAGGAATGTATTGAAATAAATTCAGTGTCATTGTAAAATATCCGAGCTGTAAGGTGAACAGCGTGGCTTATAAAATCTATAGCGTCTAATTTCTAATTTTGGAACCTACATTATCAAAAGTAAATAAATCAAACTTTTAAAAAAAGTAAGATTTTAACTCAGTACTTAAAGTGCGAATATAAATTAAGGAATTGGGTTCTAATTCATTCAGAAAAAATGTAAACAATAAACTGGGTGATGACTCACGACTTGTCACTCATTCCTACACGTCCGCACCCCACTACCGGTGGTAGGAACATAAAAATTGTTACATTCAATATACGCTACAAAAGTTTATATTAACAGTAAAAATGTTGAAAAACAAACTCATAAATTGAAACATAAACATTAAACAATATTAACTTATATTGAAACACTATTTATTTTTGGTACATAATAAATAAAATTTAAATTTATTGAAATAAATTTTAATTTTAGTAAAAAGTAAAAGCCTATCGAACACTGGTATTTAAATGGAAAGCATGACGTCCAGCTTTCTTCTCGGCAAAACATCTGATTATATCATCTCATGGTATTGATATTGTTACACCAAATTCAATACACAAAATTTTGCCGCCCCAGTCCATAGCCTAGTATAGCCTATTGGGAAATACGGCACTGCCTGAACCCAGTTATCGCCGAGTAGGTAGAGACACAACGGGTCATAAGTTGGATCACTGGGTCAGGGTGGTGTATCTTTTTGTCCTACACACAAAAGCTCGAGCTTGAGCTTAAGCGTGGGCGACAAAAAAATTCAAAATGACTTTGTTCTTGTATAAAATGTTAAACTATACATTCGATATCGAAAAGGACCTTTGGCACATCCACAACGTCGACACAAACTTAAACCAGGAAATCTACAAATTCAATAATTTTTACCTGAAGACACTTTTGAAATTATGCAAGATTTGACGTAGAACTCAAGGTGATTAGATTTCTAAGTCGAAATCAGCCTTATAAGCGTAATCATGAAGCCCGTTGCAGCGAAACAATGCAAGATGATCAGGCGTGGCATTTCCTCAGATTAGATGTTTAAGTCGAAGTCAATGTTGTTTGTTGATAACGTCGACCTTGACAAAAAAATTGAGATTTTTCATTGATCAATTGCTGTCTGTTCCCAAAAAAGTAGTCAGATGGACCATTCACCAATCTGTTCCTCTGCCGCCTTAGGTGTCTATCTTAGCCTTTGTGTCTCCAGTCAGGAAGGTACTGACGAAACCCTGGAACGTAAACTTTTGCCGTGCCCGGCCTACAGCTACCTTAGAGATGCGCTCCTTCTCGCTCTCCGCTGTCTGGGCTTCGTCCAACCAACAGGTTTGTTCGACCTCCTGGATTCACCCCGATCCACCTATTTCTGCGCCGCCCCCTTGGCGGTGCTCCACACTTTCCGGTCCGGGGTTAACCGGTTCCTGTAGGGTTCTGTCTATACTATTCTCTACAAATAGTCCGATCGAACAATTGGAAATAACGGGAGGTGACGTCACAAACAGCCTAGTCGATTGTATTAGAAGGGGATTCCAATTTAAGAACTTAGTTTTGACAAACGTTTGTTATCGCCAAAAACGTGTTTTGAAATTGGAATCGTTCTCTGCTGCAATCGGGTAAGCCGTTTATGACGTCTCCTGCTCATATTTCTAACTGTTCCATGGGACTTCTTTTCGTGAACAGACAGTATGTTCTTACCAAAACACTAATGTGTACTCTTAATCTAAATGCGTAGATGGGGATTGTAAATTTTATATACTTTTATACATAACTTTAATGTAACTATATTAAAGAATATCGATAACATATGTCTAAATGTTGTTACTTCGGAATTAGAAATTTGTAGATTCGTTAGTTTGGCATTGAGTGAAGATATTACGAAATTTTGAAGAACCTCCTGGTTTAAAATCACCCTTAATTAAGACAAATTGTAAGCTAAGTAGTCGGAGATATGTTTTAAAATTAAAATAATAAGAAAGTTATTAACTACTAACTACTATTACCTAATACTAACTACCATTAACTTACTAGTGACTTCTAGGTATAACCAACTTGCTACTAGCTTCTAATATCTACAATTAACTTTCTAGTAATTACCAACCATTCTGTACTTTTTAAAATTCTAAACTCAAAATTTTGCTTCTTTCTCCTATTAGATCAAAATAATCTTACATATACTAACCACTACTTCAAAATCTTCTAAACCACAGTCATTATTATTTCGCTAAACACGTAACGCAAGTTTGAATTTTGAGGCCTTCCATCCCCTCCCCTCTATTTGGCTCTCCGACCACTATCCTTAAACCGAAGGTTTAAAATCAGTTTCCTTTTTTTATCCTCATTTCAAATAAAAGTAAAAAAAAATATTTGTGCTGATATGAATGGCTATTTTTTTGTCATCGATTCTTTACTTCCAAGAAAACATTCCCATTTTAGGTTATTATTCTCAGAAATCTCAGGTTGAAACTGCAACATAACAATTTGAAAGTATTTTGTGCTATAGCTACCACTCAGAGAAGGTTGCTGGTAAATTGGATTAGTAAATTGGACCAAAGTAACAACCCGTGACATCGATCGGGGTAAGGTAGTTGTAAATTGGGGACCAGTAAGTTTTCTTTGCCTCACCCTGATCGGAGGAAAGAAAGGAAATACTAAGGGGGACGCAGAAAACTTTCGATAAGTTATTTGGTAAAAATTATGAGTTATTATTACTCAATATTATAATGTCCATTAGATATTAGCCGTTGGCTTTTAAAATAAATTTTGTTATGGAATCTCCTGGTGAAATTTTGCATGTTTTTAATTTTTATTTTAATGCAGAATAAAATTTCTGTTCGATAAATTAATGAATATTTTTTCTTTCTTTACATAAACCTTACTATTTCTTTCCACGTCCAAAACTTTTTCCGTTTTAACATGCACATTTTAGGAAGTTTATCTTGAAATAATATCACTTTATAACAAGGTTCTTCTTTGAAAAACCCTTTTGCTTGCTTTCCTCTGCGGCTTTTCAACACTTTGCAACTTGATATATGAAGTGAGGATATAGCTGGTGAAAGTTATAGTTGAATGAAAAGTGGAATGCTTCACAAGCATTGTTAGTACGCTCAGTTGATGACCTACGCTCAGCCCATATCTTCGAAGGAAAGAGTGCTTCTTCTTCAGTATAATTTTCAACTAAGTAGGCTAGAAATTTTGTCACTTTTGGATATTCGGGTTGGAATTCCACCAGATCTATGGCCAAAAAATCACCAAGTTCATCAGGTTTGAGGTAGAACAAACCAAAGGTTTTGGGGCCAGATTTCGCTTGGCGTGCAATGCGACGGCATCGGTCGCACTATCTTTAATCCATCATTACTTAGAGGGCAGCCTCATATGAAAGCATAGGCGTAGAGTTAATCGTCCTGAGCCTCTCCTCCCACCAAAAAGATTTAAATACATTTTTTCATGTATTGCAACCTACAAATGTAAATATTATGCGCTCGCCCACCCCCGATAATTTTCATACATCTACGCCGATGTATGGATGTCAACATTTCGCCATTTGTCTGTCGATTTTTAATAATAAGATGTAAATTTTATTTTTAAGTTTAGTTTGGATAGCCCAAAACTTAGTAAATTAGCTGAGTGCTTCTAGATTAAGTAAATTCACTAGTATAAAACCTACAGTTAACCCCCAGAAAACCGCAAACACTACCTGTAATTTGGGGATCAGTATATGGTCCTTAATTTGCATATGGATTCTCAAGTTCCCCTTTTGGTCCCCAATTTACAAATTCCTTCACATAAGACCGGTTGTAACAGAGGTTCCGGATTTACAAATAGATAAACGAGATAGCCTATATATATATATATATATATATATGTGTGTACCAATAATTTCCTAGAAATTAACAACATAAACCTCTGAACACAAAGCACTTACCCTAATACAGTTAAACTTCGATAATTAGTAGTTCCTTTGGAAGCTAAAAATACTTCGAGTTATAGAAAATTCGACTTACCGAAGATTAAATGGATTATGCTTTCTTATTACGAAAATAGGCAAAATATCGCCAAAAGCAAATAACAACAGACATTTTCGTTAAGGAAACTGTTTTCAGAATATTTCGTGAATATTATTAATCTGTTAAAAATGCGTATACTACATGTTAAGAGCAAAATTTTAATTTAGCTGTACGTACTACTATATAAAAATTTAATCACTAATATCAATAAAAATTTACAGTACAATTTAAATCTTTTCAAAAAAGTATGTAAGTTTCCTTTATTTCATTCTATGCGACAATTTTTTGTCCCAAAAATTTTCCAAACCGTTTAGGGCATTAAACACTTTATCTTCTACAGAGGATTGATAATGGATATAGGAACGAACGGTTTCTGCTTCAGCGAGAGCCTGGAGTCCCGTGGGAGTATTGTTTTTAAGATTCGTTGCTTCATCTTTCTCTTCATCCTAGTCAGATTTTTCTTTTTTATCATTAATTGCAAGGAGAATGTCCGTTTCTGACGAATATTCTGTTGCTTCGAGATTTTTATCGACGTCAATGGTGTGAAAATCAACTTCGATGAAAAAGCAATTTTGAAATTTCTTCCAATCCTCAAATTCATCAGTTTCTTCATTTTCCTGGATTTCTTCGTTTTCATTAGATTTGATGAGGAATCCAGCTGTTCAGAAGCAATTGGCGATCGTGCTTGCTTTCACCACACCCCAAGATTTCTGAATTAACACAATGGCATCAAGAAGATTGATGTCATAGATTTCTTTTCCTGCGTCAATATTTCTGATAAGCCGCTGGACACATTTTTTTCTATACATTTAGTTTTAGCTTTTTATGACATCTTGGTCCATGGGCTGAAGTTTCGATGTCATGGTAGGGGCAAAGAAAATAAGCTTAATGGACTGCAAATCTTCTGTAATTTTAGGATGAAGTAGACAATTGTCAACAAACAATAAGACATTTCTTCCTTCGTGCTGAAATTTTCGGTCAAGTTTTAACAGCCAAGGTTCAAAGATTGCACTCGTCATCCATGCCTTTTTGTTATTTTCGTAATTTACCGGCAAAGATTTAACTCCAGAATAACACCTCGGTTTTTTGGACTTCCCGATGATCAAAAATTTCAACATTTCAATGCCAGTCATGTTGGCTCCAACCATGACAGTTAACCTTACTTTACTTCTTTTTGTCCCATGGCACTTTGCTGCTTCAAAAGCCAGAGTCTTTTCTAGTAAACATTTGAAAAAAAGAGTCCTGTTTTGTCGGCATTAAAATAGTCACCAGGATTGTAGCCCGCTAGCAAAGAAGGCAGCACGTTGCGACAATAATCTTCGAAATCAATTTCAGGTACATTATCACTTTCACTAGACATGATGACATGATGGCAGGATGCAAGATCCTTGCGCAGTCAGACTACAAACATAGACACGATCAAGTAGCGAAAATAGTCCACCAGAAATTGGCAGCGAATGCTGGCTTTCTGACAGAAAAATGCCCGTACTACAAATATGAGCCAGAGACCGTGCATGAGAACGAAACACACAAGCTTTACTGGGATAGAGCAATCATAACAGACAAGACAGTCCCACATAACCGTCCTGACATAACCCTCGTCGATAAATCGAATAAGACCACGTACTTAATCGACATAGCAGTACCCAACACCAATAACATACAGACAACCTACACAACGAAAATCACCAAGTACCAAGATCTCAGACATGAAGTACGAGATATATGGGGTATGGAAAAGATCCTCATCATCCCGTTAGTCATCTCAGCAACAGGGATAGTACCAAAAACGCTTGCGACGAATTTGGAGATACTCAACATTGACCCAAACACCTACATTGAAATACAAAAAGCCACAATCCTAAACACGTGTCACATTGTCAGGAAGTTTCTAGACATGGCACATTAAGAAGTGATGTAAAAAGAGGCTTGGGAACATGGCGCTCTGCCCGTCCCAAAGCCTGTTTCCGCCAAGAATGGGCGAGGAAAACTTTTATATATATATATAATTAATTGAAAGAACACATGAATATGAACTTCCATTGTGTGTTGCATTTATTGACTATGAGAAGGCCTTTGACTCTATTAAAACATCAGCAGTCATCAACTCTTTAAGATCAACAGACATTGAGGATGTGTACATTGACATGGTGAAACGTGTGTATAAAAATGCAAGTGCAAAATTTCGGTTACATAAAGATACCAAAACTATCAAACTTGGCAAAGGGGTGAGGCAGGGAGATACCATTTCTCCAAAACTTTTTACTTCTGCTTTACAGATGATTTTTCAGCTGATAAATTGGAATAACAAGGGAATAAAAATAAATGGTGAATATTTAAATCATTTGCGGTTTGCTGATGACATTGTTATTTTTTCAACGAACCCATCAGAACTCCAAGACATGGTACAGGAGCTCTCAACTAGAAGTAAAGAAGTTGGACTCAAGATGAACCTACAAAAAACTAAGATCATGTTCAATAATTTCGTAGAGGAAACAAAAATACAAGTTGACAACATTGAGCTAGAAATTGCTGATTCATATATTTACCTTGGCCAGCTGATTTCAATGGATGGCAACATTATGAAAGAACTCAACAGACGTATTAAACTTGGCTGGAGTGCATTTGGAAGAAACAGTTTTATCCTGAAGGGGAAATTGCCTTTGTGTCTAAAAAGAAAAGTCTTCAACCAGTGTGTATTGCCAGTCCTCTCTTATGGATCAGAGACATGGAGTCTAACAGTTGGAGCAATACGAAAGTTACAGACAACGCAAAGGAGCATGGAGAGGTGCATGCTTGGAATAACTAGGAGAGATCGAAAAAGAAACACTTGGGTGAGAGAGCAAACTAGAGTAGAGGACATCATTGTTAAAGTAAAAGGGCTGAAATGGCGATGGGCTGGGCATATTGCAAGAAGAACTGATCAACGATGGACAACAGAAATTCTGAACTGGATTCCAAGAGACCACCGAAGACCTAGAAAACGTCCTCAAACTAGATGGGTGGATGAAATAAGAAAAGAGGTTGGGGTGACGTGGAAACGAATGGCCCAGGATAGACTTGTGTGGAAAGCATTTGGAGAGACCTTCATCCAGCAGTGGATAGATAATGGTTGAATATGATGATGATGATGATGAAATAATAAGTGTCTCAAAATTAAAGAGATAAAATTCCTGCAGAGAAATTTCGATAACGTACAAAGCCGAATTTTGAATTCCCCGCTGCTAATTTTATTACAAATAAATTTGACACCCACGTATTATTAGCTCAAACTAGAGCTATTTTTGTTTAGAAGAAAAAGAGACACCGTCCTCATGCCAGATTCGAACCAGGGTCTCCGCGTTGAGCCCGCGGTGTCTTGACCTACTAGATGAATGAGGACAAGAACAAGCAATTTTTTTCTCCGTATATTAAGTTGTAAGATATTATTACCCTTCACAGGGATAACACAATTGCCAAATAATGGTCAACACACAAAGCCACCGGGGCGAGATTTTTGTGAGGGGATTTTTTATTACTAATAAATTTGACACCCACATATTATTAGCTCAAACTAGATATATTTTTGTTTAGAAGAGCTACTAATACGTGGGTGTCAAATTTATTTGTAAATAAATCCCAAACGAAAAACTCACAAAATTCTCTTCCCGGTGGCTTTGTGTGTTGTAATTGTGTTATCCCTGTGAAGGGTAATAATATCTTACAACTTAATATACGGAGAAAAATGCGTTTGTTCTTGTTCTCATTCGTCTAGTAGGTCAAGACACCGCGCGGGGACCCTGGTTCGAATCCGGGATGAGGACGGCGTCTCTTTTTCTCCTAAACAAAAATAGCTCTAGTTTGAGCTACTAATACGTGGGTGTCAAATTTATTTGTAATAAAAAAATCCCCCACGAAAAACTCACAAAAATCTCGCCCCGGTGGCTTTGTGTGTTGACCAATATTTGGCAATTGTGTTATCCCTGTGAAGGGTAATAATATCTTACTACAAATTTTGCTAATAAAAATAAAACCCATTGACCCTAAGAATAAGATATTTCCAGTTATTAATTCCATTAATAATCCAATTAATTCATTCACGGGTCCAATTACTAATTCCATTCACAAATCAAATTAGTAATTCCATTCATATGCCTCCATTTCTCATAACCGGTATAACAATAAAAAAAAAATTAACGTCAGTAATATTCTTTATTCGATCATGTATTGTCATTTTCTCCACAAAAAAGACAACTAATATCATATATTCTAATTAATGTAATGTAAATGTGTTCGTTTTGCATTGTATGCTTGTGTGTTTTTTGTCATGTGTATATTTTATATGGTGCATTGTAGTGTTGTATGTTTTGTATATACTTGTATGTGTGTTTTGTGTGGATACTTTTGCGATTATAATGTGTTTCCGTTTAAATTGAGTATGATGACGGCCTGTGTGCTTTAGTAATATATTCCGTATGCATATACATTATTCGATGTAAGCTTGTATAAATTCATTATTATTATTATTTTTGCAACGTTAAGGTAACTTATGAGGATTATGCAAATCAAAGTGAACTTTTTCCTTGGAAAACACTTTTGTTTTATGTAAATTTTTAACTCATATTCTGACTGATATTTTTAATTCTTATATATATATATTATTTTCCATATATGAAATATTACTATGTTTAATAAATATTTTTAAAGTAATAACGATGAAATATTGTCTTGCTTAAACCATAGCGAAATAAGAGGCAAAAAAAATAAAACACAAAAAGATATACACCGAAGAGCCAAAACAAAATCGCCTGTGCGTTATGCAGATGAAGTTGTCTGCAGTGCCAAACAAATGGAAGAGTTGGGTTTTGAGTTGATACGTAAAAGCATGGGATGATGATGCTCTACTGATCAGTAATTTATATCGCTGAAAGATAGATGATGGTAAGGATTTATCGGACTTTGACAAAGGACATATTATGATGGCAAGACGGCCTTTACCATTCAAAACAGGATAAAAAAAATGATATACGGAGAAAGAGAGCGTTGTTTCCTGTCCTCATTCGTCTAGCGGTCCAAGACACTCCGGGCTAAACGGAGGGACCCTGGTTCGAATCCAGGATCATTAAATTGTATTGATAGCTCCTTTTTGCAATATGTTACCAATTTCATTTCATATATATAATCTGACTCACATTGTGCATTTATTATGTAATTGGTTTGAATCTGAAATTAAATTAAAGTTAGTTTAAAGAATAAAAAATTCTCAAGTTCGCACTCAGATGTTTAAAATCCCACTTAATTTTGAAGTTAAGTTGGGAAAATCTTACCTAATATTTTTTCCTAATGTGAACACTGATTATTGTGGTCTATGGGACTAGGAAGTCATCGCCCAACTTGTGTGCCTATGCTCATTGCAACTCATTGCCATAAACGCATGCTGTGTGCACGTGGTCTTGCCCTTTGGACAGTTGAAGAGTGGAGGAGGGTCACATGGACAGCTAAATCTCGTTTTGTTTACATCGTGTGGATAAACGCGTTCATATGCGAAGTTTAACGGGGGAAACACTGTTACTTGGCTGCACTGCTGGAAGGAAGCAAGGTGATGGCGGGAGTGTTATAGTGTAGGCGAGTTTTTCATGGAACCAGCTTAGTTCCATTGTCATTGTCCGAGGCAATC
>QLNU02003225.1:118939630-118956972 GCA_006491805.2 Dysdera silvatica | reverse complement strand
TTTTTAATATTTAAGATAGAACAAACTTAAATAGATCTCGTATATCTAGAAACAAAAATCAAAATAATTGAAAGTTATCAAAATAAGAATAGTAAATTTATGTTGATCATTACCACATGCGCATATCTGTAATTTTAAAATAATATTAATTATCATGATTAATTACCTTGTTTTCTTTATTTTCTCTGACAAGTCTGTGCATGCCGAAGCTCAAAAGTCAGGAAAGTCTGTTTTAATGGTATGTAGTTAGAAGGAAACATGCAGCTGGTTTCTGTTGTTTGTGTTTCAATAAAATTGCGTTAAATACACACGCAAGCCATTTGGGAAAGCCATTGTGTTTTCTTTACTAATGATATGAGCACCGTAAACAACAACACAAAAGTTTACGTATATCATAGTTTGATTAATGGGGTCTGCTGTGTACGGAGCATAGAGCACGAAATCTAATGAAGGGAATATGAAATAATTGATGATAAATTTAGAAAATGGAAACGTGATAAACCAAATTCAATTATTTGAAACTGACAGAAGAAATGGATCAAGCTAACTAACTCTCAACTAAATTCAACTATAAGTTAATCAACTATAAGTTAATCAACTATAAGTTAATCAACTATAAGTTAATCAACTATAAGTTGCTACAACTATATGCAATAGAACCTGCCTTAAGTGGCCACCTTTGGGACCGGACTATAATGGTCACAATAGAGAGGTTGTCCCTGTACACAACACACTTTTTCATACGCATGACTAAGTCTCCACAAGCTCTCTCTTATAAAAAGTGGTCACTGTAATCAGGTGGTCAATTTAGAAAGGTGGTTACTTGACAAGATTTCACTCTATAGTAAAAAACATAATTAAACAAATATACAACCAAATAAAACGCAAAGGTTAAAATAAAATATGAGGAACACAATAACGAAAGCAATTCAGAATACTGATAAGACAAGAATGATGGTTTTGTTTGCATTAATATGATACGAGTAAGAATTAAAAATCCGAAAGAACATTTTAAGGAAAATAAGCATATACAAATTTGTGCCAAAATTACTTACAAACTTTAACATAGATATTTTATCAAGATGTTCAACTAGGACCGGATTATGGCATAGACATGCAAGACAAATGACTAGGGACCGCTTTTTGAGGTCAGCGCGGCGCGGTGAAGCCTCAACGCTACTTTAAAATGTTTGCTAATCATACCTTATCACTGAGGCAGTAATTTTATCGCGGCGCGAATTTTAAAAGTTTTTGTATATACGTAGGGTGAAAATATGTTTCCTGTACTGACTTTATTTTCAAAGCTTAAAATTTAAATCCCAGAAGGGATTTAGCGAGCGATCACATATAACAAGCATTTTAGTTGGTCCCAAAACCCTCGCCACATGCGGGTCCTAATCATTGGCGCCGATGGCAAAAAATATGGGGGAGGACAATATACCAGTAGAAGGCATTTTGTTTGAAATTGGAAGGGGACATGGAACCCTAATACCAACATTGGGGGACTGTCCCCCCCCCGCTAACGGCGCCCTTGGTCCTAATGTAATTATATAAGCTTAATACACTACAAACGACTAGAAAAAAAGTTTGTCTAAGGACCTTAAGAAACCTTAATGCAGCCATGTCTTCAACCTGGTTTATAAATATATTGCAATGTGATAGTATAAGCATGTGTATAATGTCATGGGTAAGTGTATATATAATATAATAATGTAATAATGTTATAACTTTCAGCAAAATATTCTAGTATGCTGTTGTAGGGAATACACGAATAATTACTAAACAAGCAACAAAAGAATGAATAAGCATAAAAGAAAAATACATTTTGGTGTCAAACCCAACTGCATTCATTATCACATAAAAAGGCTAAACACTGGTAAAATAGCAATGAAAAGGATCACTCAAGCTTTCGGACGCATTAGCAGCAATCCTTCATAAGGAGTAATGACGATGTTATGTTTCGGTCTCTTATTTATACTTGGAATTTCTGGAAAACCCTTCATCAGGGTAGTCCCGCAGAATGGAAAACCAACGTGTGAACGCACTTCACTAACACCTCACGACATCTGCACATTGTTGAAATTTTGTCTGGACTCTGCTGTGTTCTCCTCACATGGTTCTATCTATAGACAAGTTTTTCGCACTGCCATGGGATCTCCGGTCTCAAGTGTTGTAGCTAACTTGGTTATGGAGTCATTTGAGGAAACTGCTTTATCTTCATCGAATTCTATCATTAAATTCTGGAAAAGATACGTCGACAAAACATTTGTTGTACTTAAAACTAATACGCTCCCAAGCTTCTTACATTAACTTAATAGCTTAAATTTACATATAAAATTCACATACAAAACAGAACAGAACAATAAACTCCCTTTCCTAGACGTTCTTGTACACAGATCTCACGATAACTCAATCTTCACCTCAGTTTACCGTAAACCCACACATACAGACAGATATCTCGATTTTAAATCGCATCATCCAACATGCCACAAAGCTTCCGTTGTTAAAACATTAAGTCTTAGAGCGAATTCTCACTGCAGTAATGAAACACTTTCAAACACAGAAACAAAACACACACACACGGCACTCTCGCATCCTTAAAGAGGCAAATATCCAAACATTCTATTCCCCTGTCACAACACTTCGCAAACAACTTACAAAAGTTAAAGACCCAATTCCACCAGAAGATCTCACAGGCGCAATATACCAAATACCATGCAAAGACTGCAACAAACATTACATAGGACAAACAAAAAGAATGATCAAAACAAGAAAAAAAGAACACAAACAAGCACTCGCGAAAGGAGACATAGCCTCACGTCTGGCAGAACACGCTTTACAACACGGACACGAACCCGACTGGGACTCAACAAAAATACTACACCGTCACATCACAAACAAGAATAGTAGACTCTTCTTAGAATCTTGGGAAACTTACAAACTACACGGGAAAGCCATTAATACATCACAACCACTTCCAGAAACTTATAAACAACTCTTACTCTGAAATGTATGAGACATCCCCAAATTAGGTAACCCGCAGTGTGGGTTTCTCATTGGTCCCTATTGGGGTTCTTCCATGATTCTATTGGAGGCCTCCCATTGGTTCTCATTGGGTTTTCCCATTCTGCGGGACTACTCTGATGAAGGGTTTTCCAGAAATTTCAAGTATAAAAAAGAGACAGAAACATAACATCGTCATTACTCCTGATGAAGGACTGCTGCTGATGCGTCCGAAAGCTTGAGTGATCTTTTTCATTGCTATTTTACCAGTGTTTAACCTTTTTATGTAATTTCCTCCCTGGTACCCTGTATTTTATTTCTATGCATTCATTATCATTCATCCTCAACTTATTTTATTAGTTAAAGAGATATCCATAGCAAATAACAATACGTGTTATTATAATAAATATAAATAACCTCTTATGAGCTTTTTGCCGAGGATTGTTCTTCAAATGTAGCCAAATGAATTTAACTAAATAGTAAAGCAAGCAGCCAGTACGCTGTTGGAAACCCATTTGTGTCTAAAGCTTACAATATACTGATAAGAGGATGTCAAGAGGATAAGGCCATTTAGGTCAAGCACTAATTACTTTCACGTAAGGTGGTAAAACAACTGCTATGAAAAGAATAAACAACAGGAAGGGAATAAGCCGATGATAGAAACAGAGGATGTTATTCTCTGATTTGGTCATCTAATATCATAGGTGAAAAAACGCTGCAAGGATATATCATGCTTATCAGGATATGTTGTTTACCAAGTGTTTTACTGAAAGATAAGGCAAAAACCATCAACGTAATGTTTCGAAAGGACATTTAGAAGGAAATGCAATGCATATTATGGTTGACAACCAACTATTTTCGAATCAATTTTGAGAATGGAAAGGAGGATTTATATATAAACTACCCGGGATTCGAATTTCCTTCAAAACGGTATAAGAACGAATAAATAAGCTCTCAGTCTACACATTCTATATAAAAATATGTTATTAAATGAAAGAGTAATATTGATTACTGGCTTTAATGTTTGGGTAAAAAGTAATTCTATTTCCAATAATTTCTCCAAAGGCAGGAGTTACTTTTTGTGCAAAGATATTAAAAAATGTCTGATAAACTATACTTGGCAATATATTTAAGAAGAAAGATATTTTATAATCACTTTCAGAATAAATCTAAAACATGCAACGGGTTTATTTTAATCACGCATTTTATAAATGATTATGCAGTTATGTACTTTGCTTAAATATTTATTATAAATTTTATAGTCTTATACAAACACATATAGTGTCATATGTTTTCAATATTGCTTTTTATCTTGACCCTTTTGGCTTTGATACCACAAAATATAGCATATAAGAATACTTTTATATTAAGGTGTAACCTCGTCGCATGTTCTGACATTTTCGCAAGACCTGCAGTGTCCAAGGACAAAGGTCAAGTGAGATAATATAGGTTATTGATCAAGGAAGCAAATATTTTTTTCCAACAGGTCACACAAATAATTCGTTCCTTAAAGCTTATTAAATTTTAAAGATAGATATTTTGCACCCTCGGAAAACGAGACGAAATATGAAAGTACGGACATAAGAAATTTTCATCCCATCATTTGCTATGATTCTTTTTACAGAACAGTCAATTTCAGTTGATCTGACCATCATCGACTAAAGAAAGCTTCTCTTTTGTTTGTATAATATTGATATGTATTACACTATATGGACATAAATCATGCGCCGGTTTAAAAGGTTATATTTTATCATCAATTGTAAAAAATCAAATCAATAGGATTCAGCATTAAATATCACTTGATGTAAGATAATCCATGATCACAAAATTTATTGATTAAAGAGCTGAATAAATACCATTAAATAATACTAGAATAAACTGTTTCCACGAGAAATAATAAGGTCTAAGCTTACCAGTTTAAATCAAACAACAATATAAATCAACGTTTATTGGCGTAGTCACACAAGCGCTCATACAAGAGTGGTCCAACGCCCTACTCCCATATCTTTTATATTGAGGGCATTTCTACGCGCATAGTGTAGTTTGCATCAGGGTTTAAGCTGGCTTAAAAAATGCTATCGCAAAAACTCCAAAGAAGATAAGTTGCTTTTGTCGCTCGAAAAGTCGTATCAATAAAATTATTTACAACAACGATGCTTTGAATTACTGTAGGAAACATACTTTAAGTTTAAGAAAAAATAACAGTGAAACATAATCAAAGTTTTATAAGTGTAAAGACAACGCCATAACCGTAAGTAAGGTATAACGTTGTCTTTACTTATAAATCTAATCTGCGTAATGCTACTTTAGATTATCTTACATAAATCAAAGTGATTAAAAAAAAAGGCAAAGTTTGTTGACAGGATATTAAACAACTGTTGTTTTTTGCGACGGACACAATTTTCTTTCTCGCATTTTAGATTAATTCGTCGCATTTTGAGAAAAAAAAGCAAAGGTAGTTTAAACCCTAGTTTGCATGGAAATTGTATCTACAGAATCTATTACTGCCTTTAGAATATTTTTAGCCGTTAAACCCTCATTTCCCTCGAGAAAAAGCATTATTTTCAGAAATTTTGTTAAAAAAGACAAAAACAAAACAAACACTTGTACAATAAAATAAAACACTAATCTCACAAAGGTAACTTTTATTTTATGTTAAATATAAACATTTTTAGCACACATCAGGTTTAATAGTTAGAATATATAGAAAATATGAAGCCGCCTATTTTCACATGTGCTATATTGTTTTTTTACATTTAAATAAATCTCAATTAAATTATTGGTCAATAGAAAAATGTCTACGTGCTGAATGTACCATAACACAGTATTGAAAAAGAAGTCCTACAAAAATATTCTGTATATATTCTAATGGATGCAAAAATTTTTATTTAAATATTGACTCACTATTATCCCACAGAGTATACATAATTGTGAACAACTAATAATTTTCATACATCAAACTGCTTAAAGGAAGCATACACTAACTGAATGAAATTTGAAGCAAAAAGTCTAGCTAGTGTATTTTTTTATATAAATCTGAAGTTGACTGAGAGATTAATTCTTGCATATGCTTTTATACACAGTTTTATTTTAAGTATATATATTTATATATTTTTTAAGTATATACATATATATATATACAATGAAAGTTCTCAATAGAAGACTGACGGGGAACGGAAAAGTGTACGTTTTTAAGAAGTGCCCATTATTGGGAAAAAAACAAAAATACGTAAAAATTTTCAGTTGAAATTTAACATTTATGAAGCTTGATTTAATTAACTATAGTAAATATATATACTAGCAGTACGTATTACGTTTATAAATAACACTCACCTTTTACAACGATCTCTCTGTTTAATTATCCATTTCATTTAATTGTACAGCATTACAAATTTATTTTGAAAAGAAAAGTCTGAAATTTTGGTTTGCTTTTTATACATTTTTACAATTTTCCCTTCCACATGAATTCCTAATTCGAATGCATTTTTTAGACCATCTGGATCATTCTCTTGTAAAAAATACCTTTTTAATTTACTAATGCATTAAATGGCTTCTTTACTAAACACTATTGGCATAACATCTCCGCCGCTTTCAGGAGTTTCTATCTCCTTATCCAGATCCGTATTGCAGTTTCTGATGAACTAATTGACATCATCAATTAGTTCATCAACATTAGTGGATTGATTTTCAGTTGATAATTGTTCACCTATTAACGTGTAATCTTCATAAGATTCAAGGAAGATTTTCATAATGTCATCATCAACAGTTTCTGTAGTGGCTTTGTTGGTGATGGAAATTCCTGCTTTTATAAAACAAGCGCCTACAGTTACAGCTGTGACTTTTTGTTTGTTTGTTTGGATGTTTTATGGCGCAAGAGCATCTGGGCTATACTGCGACCGTGATTTTTTACTGAAGAGCAAATCCACAATATTGCGTCTAAGATACTTACACTGCTTGAAAGAGAGCTTGGTGATTTAGTGTCTTACATTTTTGCTAAAAGGTGTCTTACAATGCACTGACGGTAGTAAGTTTTGAAGCATTTAATTATGCCTTGGTCCAAGAGCTGGCCAACAGAAGTCGTGTTTGGAGGAAGAAAAATTAATTTGACATTTTCCAAAGCAATGTCAGGATGAGAAGAAGCATTATCTAAAATTAAAATCACTTCTCTTTTTTCTCGCTGCATTTTTCTATCAAAGCCTAACAACCACTCAATCATTAAATCTTTGTTCATCCGCGATTTTTTATTTGCCCGACATTGTACGTCCAATGCATTAACATTAACCCTTTAAAACATCGTGGTTTCATAGCTTTACCTATAATCAGAGGTCTTTCAAATTCACCTATCATATCCACACATAACGTAACAGTTAGCCTTTCTTTGGAAATCTTTCCTCCGCTGCATTTTTCGCCTTTGAGACATACTTTTGTCCAGAAGAACTGGAAAGGAGAGGCCAGATTCATCACAGTTGAAAATGTTCTTATCATCATAACCTTTGAAAAGATCCTTAACTTTCATTTTCCAATCAAAAACAATTTCGTTGTCAACAGACGAGTTTTCACCGCATACATTTTTATAAGAAATATTGTGTCGGGTTCGAAATTTATCCAGCCAGCCACCCGAAGCCTTGAAATCAGAAAGTCCCTTTCTTTGAGCAGTTTCTAGTGCTTTCTCTAGAATTAAAGTTCCAGACAAAGGAATGCTCTTCAACCTAGCACGGCTAAACCATTCAAATGTTAAGGTATCCACAGCTAATCCTTCTGTTTTAGGGAAAGCTCTTTTGGTCTATTGGTTACCATTTTCGGCCCAACATTTTAAAAGTTCATCATTCCGTTTTAAAATTCCACATACTTGAGTTTTCCCAATGCCCAACATTTCCGCTAAATCACGCGCACTTAATTTTTCAGCTTCTTTTAAATTTATAATCGACTTTCTCAGTTAAAGATAAGCGTTTACGTTTTGCGACATTTTTTTTTCTGAAATGAAAACAGCGAACCCTACTGCAACCGGCATATACAAATTCTAAAGGACTTCTGCAGAAAGCTGCATACGGACATCGGCGTAATTTAGACTAGACTGTTAGACTACATTCTCGCTTCCTCAGTTTTGACGTTTTAAATGAGAGGCGGAGGGGTGCTCTTACCTATTCAAAAACAGCATTATTGAAGGTGCCTGCTGCTCAGAAGAATGGTTATCTGTGAATCACAAATTTCTTGCAATTGTTGTTTAACTTCATGGAAAGCATTTCTTTTAAAACGGAATCCATCCGCCTCCTTTTGTAAATTGGAAAAATGAAACGAATACTTCGAAATATTCTGCGCCCCCACCGCCCGAGGCGGCAGCTCATTCGTCATGTTTTAGCGATCTACAATATCTGTTTACAATTTAGAATACAAACATACACTTTTTGCATTGTCCGTTGACTTTAATTTTTTAGTGTCCGCGTTCGTTATTTAGAATGTCCACTATTTAGAAGCAAAACGTCTAAATGATTCAATGTAAATTTGCTGGGGAATTGAAATGTGTCCGTTATTAAGAGATATCCGCTATTCGGAAGTGTCCGTTAAGAGAAGTTCTACTGTATATATATATATATGTGTGTGTGTGTGAGGTGTACCGGTTATAAAAGTGACCTTAAACTTCATTACTAGCTCGTAATGCTAGTCAACATTTAATATGTCCAATTAATTATTCTACTCCACACTTTACTATTTCATATATCTTTAATGATTTAATATATATATATATATGTGTGTGTGTGTGTGTGTGTGTAACCGCAGAAATCTGACACAAAATACATGGCTGTAATTTTTAGATCAAAACTTAGTCCATACAGATGTTTCAACAAATGTTGAATGTCTAATTTATTAACACTACATAACCAACTCATGTATGATACACAAACTTTAACAATTACGACCATCAATTATTAATTAATTAAATGATTGACGATAAAAAAATTTTAAACAATGGTTTTCAATTTTTTTATCGTCATACATAGCCAACACACTAAAAAACACTCAAGCAAAAAAAATAATAAATAATAATAAATTGTCAAGCAACAAATTTATATTTTTCTTGGGTGATTTAAAATGGATTCACCCATAAACGTAAGGGAACCACTACGGTACATACTAATATTAGCTAACTACTTTTTTAATGTTCCAGGATTTCTTTTCTTATTTTCCAATTTCTTTACATAATTTCTTTCCTTATAGTAGTTTTTTAAAAATGTATTTGTGACAGCCATAATAATATACTTAGTTACTACAGTGGCAGAATAACGATCAGGGCAATTGTTCGTTAAGAAAATTTATTTTTCTCTTAAAACAAAAATTGCTAAATCAACTACTAAGTGTTGTTGATTGCTAACATTTAAGAAAAACTTTTCAAAAGGAATGGAGACCAATTTTTGAACAAGTATATACATGGTGATTATAATTAAAGTTCAACTTTTAAAAAGCTGTAAAAAAAAATCCACTGCTCAGAATGACTTGAAATTTAAACTGAATATACTCGAAGAAGAGGGAAATGGTATTCTATAAGAAAAAAAATATAGTTCCAAATTTTAGCAATAGATGGCGCTTTAAGCGTCGTAATATGAAAATAAAAGACGTGTCATGCGCACGACACATTGAATTTGTTATAAAAACGCTGGGTACATGGCGTTTTCCTCATATAGCGTCTGAGAAGCTCGTCATGACTCTCTCAAAGAAGGATCGCGCTCTGCTTGTGAAGCTCTTTTATAAGAACGGTGACTGTGCGCCAGTAGCTCTAACGAAGTTCAGGACAGTAAAGGGTATGAAAAAAGGTTGTGCTCCGATGTTTGCCAAGGGTCTGGAGAAAATGCTTAAGAAATTCGAAGAGACAAGTTCTTTTTAAGTGAAATCTGGAAGAGGGAGGAAACCAATTGCTTCTACGTCAGTAGAAGATGTGCTCACAGCATTCCAGGAAAAGACGAGCAGCGGTGTGCGAACGTGCAGTGCACGGGGAATTGCTTGAACTTTGGACATATCTGTGAACACGGTGCATAAAATTGTACGAAACATCCTGTATTGCTATCCATACAAAATTACCCATGTTCAGGAGTTGCTTCTTGCTGACCTGCCAGTAAGACACACTTTTGCTCTAGAATTTCTTGCTCGCATGGAATTGGACAATGAATGGCCATGGAACATTTCGTGGATCGACGAAGCCCATTTCCATCTCCAAGGACATGTCAATACTCAGAATTGCAGAATATGGGTAATGGAAAACCTGTTCTCACATGAACTAGAACCTCTTCATTTTACAAAGGTAACTGTGTGGTGCGGGTTGACACCATTGTTTATCGTAGGGCCATTTTTTTTCGAGGAGATGGGTCGTGCGGGTCCTGTTACCTGTACCGTCAATGGTAAACGCTATGAGAGTCTTTTGCGCAACTACATCATTCCAACACTTCAACAGCGTGCATGTGCAGGTAGCATTTCTATGCAAGATGGTGCTCCTCCGCACATTGCAAAGCCAGTGAAGCAGCTGCTGAAGAGGCATTTTGAAAATGATAGAATTATCAGCCATCATTTTCCAACAGCCTGGGCATCAAGATCGCCTGATCTTAATCCTTGTGACTTCTGGATGTGGGGTTACCTAAAAAGTGTTGTGTTCAGTAGTCCGATTGAAAAATTAGCTGAATTGAAGGCACGCATTGCGCAACACATTCACAACATGACCCTTGAGACAGTCCGATCTGTTGTGGAACATGCTGTTTATCGGTTTCAACTTGTGGGAGAAAACGGTGGACAGCATATTGAACATGTCTCGTGCAAGTCTGCCGATAATTAAAAACCGATTTCATTGTTGCTTTTTATGCTGATTTTGGCCTCAGGAAAATTAAAAACAGATTTTTCCTATCCGATGTGGTAAGACCTTGTCGCGGTGGATGGGCTTTCCACTAACAGTGCCATACTTGTTGAATGACTTGGAAGTTTTTTTTTTCAGTGAAAAAAAAAGAAAACGATACAGTCATGCATGTTGAAAAGTACAGTTGGTTTAACATGTAACGCACGCCATAGCTATCGTATTGCGATTCAAATGTCACTTGTAGCTACACCCATTTACGTTATGACGCCTAAAGCGCCATGTGTTGTAAAATTTAGAACTATTTTTTTTCTAATTCCATACTATTTCCTCCTCCTTCGAGTATATTCAGTTCAAATTTCAGGTCATTCTGAGCAGTGGTTCTTTTTTCTACAGCTTTTTGAAAGTTGAACTTTAATTATAATCACCCTGTATACGTGAATTATAATGCACAAAACTTCAGAGTGTGGGTATACTAATTCACCTACATCTATCTTTTATATAAATGAACTTTCACAAGATTCTTCAAGAGATTCAAGAACTAAATTTGATTTACAGAAAGTATATTTATGAAGTTTTTTAATAACAGCAAACACACAATATCCTGCTACATAATGCTCTGGTTATTTTGGTTATAATGTTCTAACTTGATTAGTTATGATTTAGGATTTAGAAATTAGAATGAAAAGTTAATTTTGAAGTAAAAGGATTTTATAATTACATTGGTAAATTTAAAGTTAGTTTACTTATTGATTATTTTTAACTATTTGAGAACGTTACAACCCCATATCTATTTCATTTAATATTAAATTTGTTTATCCCGAAAGCAAATTGGCCGTTAATAGAAGTTATTAAAACTTGCTTGACTTTACCTAAAAGAATTAGGGCATTCAATAACCCAGAGTAAACGAAATTATATAAAAAAAACCAGACAGGAATATTAATTAACTTGTCAATTGCTTTTAATTGATTATATAAATAAAACACAAAATAACATCAAAATATTACCAACGAGACATTATAAATTGTTTTCTGTTGCCCTTTTGGAGAACATAATTAGTCATAAGATTTCCTTCATTTTTAACACGTCATAATACAACTAATTAATTAATTAATGTATTAACTAATTCACTGTCTAGGTTACTGTAGTAAAGGTAACTCTAATCCTGAACGAGGTCTCCCTCAGACCAATTTAACGTTATGCTGGTAAACACCAATCCAGTAATTACCTTCATTTATACATATTAAACTTTTATTATTTGTAAGAAATAAAGTTGAGGGGGCACTATTAATTAAAATTAGAAGGAAATAAAGAAAGGGAGCTTACATTTTACATAGCTGGTGGCCAACACCCTTAGTTTGGGGTAGTAATTCCTCTTGTCTTAATGACGTCTCATTCAATGTGTGCTTATAACTCTCTCTTTGTTTTCTCAGGTCTTCACATCTCTTTTTAAGAAGACTCCATGTTGAGGATTGGCTGGTCTAAGGACTGACAGAATCATAGGCAGCCAATAAAGAAAGTACCAACCCTCATTTGGCCCATGTTAACTTTGGGAAATTAGTAGCCGATTCTGGCAGCCTCGAACACGGCACTGACCGGAGTTGACCTGATTTTTGCACGTGTTCATGTGTTGGCTAATTGTTGTTGAATGTTTAATTTCGACCAGGAATTTGTTTGAACTTAAGCTTTTATAGGCTTCGGTCGTTGATGGAAATTAAACATATTGCAGGGAGAGAAATAATAGATTTTAGGTACACTGATTGGCCAAAAATATTTTGTTGGCAAGTTAAAAATGGGTTTAAAAAATTAAATATGATAGGTAGGAAAAAAACAAAAAGGTGGATTTGTATGTTAAGGGGTCCTGCGTTTAAAAAGAAAAGAAATTTAATTATAAATATATTATTTATATACAGAAATTTTAAGTGATAATGTCTGTGCTAATAAAAATCAAATTAATTTAAAATTAACGCCTTTGGTAATTGAATAAATATTTTTTACAAACATTTTCATTATTCACGTACCAAGTAATTAAATTTAAAGTTCCTAAACAAATTACAATGTTTATTTATTCTATTGGGGTGTATGTCATGCACAGAAAACCTGTTTGATTCTTATCATGACCATCTTGGCATTCCTTAAACTTTTGGTGTTGCTGCCAATGGGGAAGGTTTCTTTGGACGAAGGTGCCGCCTCTTGAGGAAGGTCAATTATTTTGAGCATCATAAATGGAAAGGGTAAACGCAGTGTACAAATAATTTGAGGTACAACTCCATCTGAAATAATTAAATAAAGAGCGGCAGAATATCGAAAAAAATTTACAATATCTAAACATATGATATTTATATACAGTGAGAGAGAGAGAGGGGGTATGCATTTTTTATTTATTTAATTATCTATTTATCTGCTCCTGGGTGTTTAGATTTAATTACTTATTTTAAAAAGAGAATTTTCAATTTTCACCCTAACAATAAGCTATCACAGGGATTTTATCAGTTATGCCATGAATATCATCATCTGAAATGATAATGCTTTGAGTAAAAGTTGGAAATTCATTGGGCATTTGGGAGGTTTCTATTTCATTATTATTTAAAATTACTAGGGATTCACCATATTTAAAAGATTTTAGTTTTAAAGGACAAATGCTTTGAAGGCGTAGTTTATTTTCCGTTTCAAATATCGTCGCAAAGATATCAAATATTGAGGACCTGCAATGTTGTCTGAACCTGCCAAACCTTCGCTCTAAAGCATCCGTTGGATTTTTCCAGTCAAAATATATGAGAATCCTAAGTTATTTACACAGTAAGTAACAAGTTTCAATACACAGTAAATTTCATGTTTCAAAGCAGTATATGTTTCTTTGTTCAATACACCAGTTTTATAATTCAAATCTTTCCATTTTTCTAACCAGGTTAGGAATTTATTCAAAAAAATATTCTTCTCATCAGTTTCGCACATATTAAGTGGTTCTTGAAATACATTTCTCATGCACTGTCCTTTAAACAAACTTTTGACATTCATAATAGATCATCAACATGGACGCCCATATGGGGGGCAGGGAGGGGCTCGGGTCCCCCCTTAGCCGTTCAAAAATTTGATTTCCCTGATTCTGATGTGCATTTACTTTAAAAAAATTCACCGTCACATTTTAAAATAAGGTACTTTTTAGCTCATTACTAATTGTCAAGCAGTATCAATTATTTTTGTTGCATTTTGGAATCTTGTACATTCACTAAAATCCTCGACAGCTTTGAAGAGGAGGTAATAATTTTTCTCAGCCCCATAGAAATACTCTTAATGTTTCTCAGCCTCTCCCCCCCCTAGAAATGCTCGTATGGGTGCTCATGGCCACCAAGTATATATCAGGCGAATGTAATCACTTGTATCTTGATAATGTTGCAAGTCATTGTTTTTACTAAACTAATATAAACCCTCAATTACATGATCATTACAAATTTCTAAAACAAACTTGATATTCAATGCACATTCACAATGCATAAGCGACCGTATATTAAAATAGATTTAAAATGTTTTCTGAAATTTGTATTGCTGTTAATTTTGTTATGTCATATGGGACATACAGTGATTTCACTCTTGCAAATCCATTTATATACTTAAAAATTTTAGGTGGATACTTATATTTTGTATAAGAAAAAAGCCCTGGTCTTTATACAATATAGTTGAAGGTAAACGTTATAAAATTGTGGTAAACCTGTTATAAAAGTGATTTTAAACCTCATTACTAGCTCGTAATGTTAGTCAACATTTAATATATTGTATATCCGATTAATTGTTCTACCCCACACTTTACAATTCTAAAAAATAAAATTTTCCTCGCCCATTCTTGGCGGAAACAGGCTTTGGGACGGGCAGAGCGCCATGTTCCCAAGCCTCTTTTTTTTTACATCACTTCTTAATGTGCCATGTCTAGAAACTTCCTGACAATGTGACACGTGTTTAGTATTGTGGCTTTTTGTATTTTAATGTAGGTGTGTGGGTCAACGTTGAGTATTTTCAAATTCGTCGCAAGCGTTTTTGGTACTATCCCTGTTGCTGAGATGACTAACGGGATGATGAAGATCTTTTCCATACCCCATATATCTCGTACTTCATGTCTGAGATCTTGGTACTTGGTGATTTTCGTTGTGTAGGTTGTCTGTATGTTATTGGTGTTGGGTACTGCTATGTCGATTAAGTACGTGGTCTTATTCGATTTATCGACGAGGGTTATGTCAGGACGGTTATGTGGGACTGTCTTGTCTGTTATGATTGCTCTATCCCAGTAAAGCTTGTGTGTTTCGTTCTCATGCACGGTCTCTGGCTCATATTTGTAGTACGGGCATTTTTCTGTCAGAAAGCCAGCATTCGCTGCCAATTTCTGGTGGACTATTTTCGCTACTTGATCGTGTCTATGTTTGTAGTCTGACTGCGCAAGGATCTTGCATCCTGCCATCACGTGTTGGATTGTCTCCGATGCCGCATGACAGTGTCTGCATTTGTCGCTTTCTATGTCTTTTCTCTGGATGAATTTCTGATTGTTCCTTGTTGCGATCACTTGGTCTTGGATGGCTAGCATGAATCCTTCACAACCTGGCTGGAGGGTACTGCTGGCCAGCCAAAAGAATTGATTTCTTTTTTGCTTGATAGTAGTTTGTTTGCAGGTCATTGTAGTGCCTGCCATGTAATGGTTTTCCGGCCCAAGTTCTCAGTTTCTGTTCGTTGGCTGTTTCCAGGACACGCTCTTCGGTACTACACAGGTTTAGTGGCGTGTAATTTGCATCTGCTTGTATTATGGCTTGGATGAGTGGCGATCGGGGACTCTTCAACTGGAAGTATTGCCTCATGCTCTGGATCTGCTTGTCATGTAAGTCTTTGAGGTCCGCTTGTCCGCGTCCTCCTTCTTCCCGGGGTAGTGTTTGCCGTTCAATTGCCGTTGCAGGGTGTAGTTGTCCGGCTCTTCTCTGGATGGTTCTCATTTTCCGCTGGAGTTGTTCTAGTTCAGTGTTGGACCATTTGATGATCCCGAAGGAGTAGGTGAGCACTGGTACCGCATATGCGTTAATTGCTTGCGTGGTGTTCTTCCCGCTCAGTTTCGTCTTCACAATGCTTCTAAGTCTTTCTTGGAATGCTTGCGTGAGCTGGACTTTGACTTTCTTGTGCTCCTGCTGCCGTTTTTGCATTATCCCTAGGTATTTGTAGGTTTCGCCCTCGTCCAAGGTCTTCAGTAGTCTCCCGTCTTCGAGTTCGATGCCTGGTAAATCTTCTTTGCTATTCTTCTGTATTTTGCACTTATCGAGGCCGAATTCCATTCCTATGTCCTTGGAGAATGTCTCTGTTATACTGATGAGTTGTCGGAGTTGGGTGATTGTTGGCGCGTATAGCTTGATGTCATCTACGTACATGAGGTGGGAGACTTTATGTAGGTTTCTCTTGTCTTTCTTCAGCATGTATCCGTATTTACTTGTGTTCAGCATCCTTGACAAGGGGTTTAACGCCAAGCAGAACCACTGGGGGCTTAGTGCGTCTCCTTGAAAGATTCCGCGGCGGATGGGGATCTCGGCCGTTTCTATTTTACTGTCTGGCGTGTTTAGCTGTAACCGGGTTCTCCATTGTTTCATGCTGCTCTGTAGGAATCGGATGATTGAGGGATGCACTTTGTATATGCTGAGTATTTCAAGGAGCCACGAGTGCGGAACAGAGTCGAAAGTTCAAATTTCCATAGCTTTATTCCAGATGCCTGATTTCTCAGTTGTACGATATTCTAAAATCGATTTAAAATCTAAAACTCCTTAACTGCATTTTCCGAAACTAATTTTACGCTAATTCCATTTGTAACCCTTCGTGGAAAATTGGATTTTCACTTTTTTAAAAAAATATATAAGCTGCATTCTTAAATATGCAGTTTCAGAAGTTCAATTTCTGAATTCCCAATTTTTAAAATAGGGGATTGGTTTTTTTTCCAGTTCTAAAACTTGCATTTTTGAAATAAACTTGAAATGATTAAAAAAAAAGTTTAAATTATTAACGATGATAGCAGTGCGATTGAAAAAGGAATTAAAAAACACATTTACACTAATGAGTAAATGATCTTTTTTAATTAAGTAAGTGACTTTTGACTATGTTTAAAACCAAAGGCTAGAGTGTTATCTTGCTACATGTGTAAGACACCCGTGTATTTAACATATACAGAGTTGGTCCTAAACTATATGTCAAAAATGTAAAGGCATGTAGAGGGGACCTAAATAAGCAGATTTCGTATAGGATTGTGTGTGCGGTAATGTCGCCTTGAGCCGGTAGAGAGCGCTGATGACTGCGGCGTATAAAAGCGCTTCGCTAGCTGGATTCATCATTTCCCGCACGGATCTCGAGCAGCATGCATCGTTTCACCAATGCGGAGCTGGCCGACATGCATTTCATGTATGGGGCTGCACAAGGAAATGGATTAGATGCTCAAAGGATGTACAGGGAGCGATTCCCGGATAGGAATCAGCTGGATCGTCGAACATT
>QLNU02003225.1:118921589-118939530 GCA_006491805.2 Dysdera silvatica | reverse complement strand
TTTACATTTTTTTGCATTCATTAAAAGCCCTTTTTCATCACCTTCAACTACGAATTCTCTTGCATAAACAAAAAGCGCGGGTTTCTGCAACAGTTTAAAAAATGATTGGGATCTTTAGTTTTTTTAATTTCATTTCACTAAATCATTCTAGGTTAGTTTGATTATTTGTCCCATTAAAATCATATGTAGTCAGAGTGAGAAATGCTTTACGTGCGATTTATATTTATGTGAAAATATTATATAAAATATTAATAAATTAATATGAATTCTGTCACATAAAGAAATTATCTTTATAATGAAATAATTTAATTGCCTTGCGGAGTTCTCTATAACAAGAATTCTCTATTCACAAAATTAGAACACATAAAACAGATGGTTTCAAATTATAGAACATTTCAAAATTTACCGATTGGCGTAAGGCAGATCATAAAATTAGTACACATTTTAATAGCTTTTGGACAGATTCGCCTGAGAAAAATCGTCAGCAGTTGAATTTCAGTCAACTGTTTTCAAGCACAGATCGAACGAGTGATCTATAAGGACCTAAGAAGTTTTTCATATGGTATACTTACACAATAGATGCTGAAGCTAACAGGTTATAGTAAAAAAATTGATATGTTCTGAAGCAGTTATGAGTAGAATATTGAGACAGTGTTCTGAAGCAGTTATGACTAGAATACTGAGACAGTGTTCTAATTACCAGAATATTCAAAATAGTATCTTCCATAGTATAGAGTCCATCAGCAAAACTAAAACTACACAAAGAGATCAGAAAAGGGTGGGGAATATCGCGAAAAGAGGGAGAGAGAAGAAAACGCTGCTAAAGTGTAAGTTATATTCACAGGAAGAGTATATCCAAGTATGAATGTGCCTAAATCTACGACAGTGATAGGACTTACGCGAAAATTTTCAAAACAAAATTACAACGCGAGAAATATAACATTAGATAGTAAATAAGATAAGAAAATATTTCCAAAGTAAAAGAACATATATATCCTTTAAAGAAAATCTGCCTACATGACCACTTATTTAAGAATTGCTAATTTGCATACAAATTAAACAATAAACGTGAATCAATTTCATTTCATTGTTACACCGTGCATATCGAGCATTTATGAATTGACGCTATCAAAACAATTACTCCAGAATTTTACATTTAAATGCTGAAACCAAATTTTATTAAAGTTTTATTCTCTTGGTTATTGGGCTCCACTAACAACTAGTGCGTAATTTAAAGCATCTAATTTCAATGGTAGTTTACGTGACGTTATTTAAAAGCCTGAAATTAATTAAAATTTCCCTTTACGGCAGCATACATGGGGCTCGTAGATTCATCAAATTTAAACTTCTAGCGCATCCAGCTCATCGCATGGATGAAGCGCAGATTCAAACATTCATTTTAAAGACAAATCTCGTCACGAATATGCCATGGCGATATTACATGCCAGCCGGCAAAGATTGGATCCCATCTTCCTCCCAGACTTGAAATTGGCATCCCTGGGAAGCATCGTTAAATTTATGACATATGGACCGGGCTGCTTTTAACTTGATGTTTCTTTCCCCGTCTCGGGTCCGACGCCGCTATAACGTGAAGTCGTTTATCGGATGATGAAACGGAGTTACCGTCGCAGAAGAAATTGCGTATTATGCGAAGTCCCAGCATTTAGTGGTCTTAATGCAGTGAAGCAGCAACTCGGTGATCGTATTGATCGAACTTTAATCAATTAGTCGGGGTCGCGAGAGAGCGAAGTCGATGTAGATAAGGCTGAACAATATGGATATCGATTTCACTCTCTGGCTAGAGCCATCGAAAATCTTCGATTTCCGATTTGCTCTTTTGAAGATTCTTGCAGAGTCAGTTCCGATAGTTCTTTTCTCGTTGAAGAGAAAGGATTTCGACGGCTGTCACTGAAAAATAGTGTTTTCCACATCAGCGGATGCGAGAAAGGGAGAAACGTAATGTTACGCAGATAAATAACCTCTGAAAGTGGGAGTCAAAACACAGAAGTGAAAAAGAGGAAACAAAATTAAGTGATTTCGTTGAAGATCTTTTTCCGGCAAATCTCTGTGCAAATCTTTATTGAGGCAAATCTTCGCAATAGACAATTCTTTGTAACAGGCAAAGTGAACGAGGTTTTTTCCGAATTCACTTCTGGCCTATGAAATCTTTTCCAATCTATTCGTAAATAAAGAAATTAAGACGATATAATTATGATATAGTTAACTTAATTATAATGTAATATAATTATAATTAATTATATTATAATGTAATATAATTATAATTAACTATATTACAATGTAGTATAATTATAATTAATTTTATATATCATCATCATCATATTCAACTATTATCTGTCCATTGCTAGATGAAGGTCTCTCCAACTGCTTTCCACACAAGTCGATCTTAAACACTTCGCTTCCACGTCACCCCAACCTGTTTTCGTCTCTCATCCACCATATAGTTTGAGGACGTTTTCTAGCTCTTCGGTGGTCTCTTGGAATCCAGTTCATAATTTCTGTTGTCCATCGTTGATCAGTTCTTCTTGCGATATGCCCAGCCCATCGCCATTTAAGTCCTTTTACTTTAACAACGATGTCCTCTCCTCTAGTTTGCTCTTTCACATAAGTGTTTCTTTTTCGAACGCTCCTAGTTATTCCAAGCATGCACCACTCCATGCTCCTTTGGGTTGACAACTTCCGTATTGCTCCAACTGTTAGACTCTATGCCTCTTATCCATAAGAGAGGCACTGGCAATACATACTGGTTGCAGACCTTTCTTTTTAGACACAAAGGCAATTTCCCCTTCAGGATAAAATTATTTCTTCCAAATGCACTCCAGCCAAGTTTAATATGTCTGTTGAGTTCTTTTACAATGTTGCCTTCCATTGAAATCAGTTGGCCAAGGTAAATGTATGAATCAGAAATTTTTGGCTCAATGTTTTCAACCTGTATTTTTGTTTTCTCTACGAAATTATTGAACACGATTTTAGTTTTGTGTAGTTTCATCTTGAGAACTTCTCTGCTTCTAGTTAATAGCTCCTGTACCATGACTTGGAAGGAGTTCTAATGGGTTCGTTGAAAAAATACCAGTGTCATCAGCAAATCATACATGATTTAAATATTCACCATTTACTTTTTTTATTCACTTGTTATTCCAATGTATCAGCTGAAAAATCATCTGCAAAGCTGAAGTAAAAATTTTAGAGAAATGGTATCTCCCTGCCTCACACCTTTACCTATTTTGATAGTTTTGGTATCTTTATGTAACCGAAGTGTTGCACTTGCATTTTTAATCACACGTTTCACCATATCAATGTATACATCCTGTTCCTCCGTCTATTTCATTGTCTTCGTTTAATCCACCATTTTCTTTATATAGCTTTCTGTAGAAATCTTCAGCTGTTCTAAGTATTTCCTCCCTATTTCTTGTTATAGTGCCATCTTATCCTTTTAATGCAATGATGTGTTTCTTACCAACAGACCATCTTCCTTTAACAATGCTAAGGCTCTTGTTGTTTTCAATGGCTTTCCTTACTAACTCAATTTTGAATTTATTATGTTTTTCATGTTTTTGTGTAAAATTTTGCAAAGTTCCACATACTCAATCCTGGAACTAATATTTTTATTGTCCACTTTTATATCTCTTCGCCTTTTTATAAGTTGTTTCGTCTTCTCAGATAATATGTTACTGTGATTTTTACACATTACACCACCAATTTCTCAAGCAGTTTCAATTATTATTTTAACGATGTTTTCATTTGCTTCTGAAATATCAACTTCTTCAGTAAATCCTTCCAGTGTAGAAAAGCAATTTTTTAATTCCAACTTGAAGGCCTGGGTATTTGCTTTTAGTTTCATTAAATCTACCCTCTTATTTACTTGTTTCCTAATGAGCTTCTGTCTTTCTAATATATTTTAGTGCAGTTTACATCTCACAATTCGATGATCACTTCCGATATTAAACCTTTTCAGCACGCTACAATCTTCAATCATTGATTTCTTGTTTGCAAAGATAAAGTCAATTTCGCTGGCTCCTTCATTCGGGTTTTCCTTATCCATGCTTTTCGTGGTTTCTTCTTAAAAAAACTGAATTCATGATGCTAAGATTTTCAGCTTCTACAAATTCAACGAGTTTATTGTCACGTTAATTCCTTTTCCCGTATTTGTATTTACCAATCGATGTTTCTCCTTGTTCCTGTTGTCCAATTCGTGCACTAAAATCTCCATGATGATGATCTTGATATTTTGTTTCCCTTTAGTTTGTAACTGTTTGATTTTTTCATAGAATTCCTCAACCTCTTCGTCGGTATGGCTTGATGTTGGTGCATATGCCTGTACTATCTGAAGTTGGTATCGCTGGGTTAGTTGAACAACGAGCCTCGCTGCTCGATCTGACGTGCTTTCGACTTCAAGAAGGTAGTCTTTAATTCTTTTGTTGATTAAGAAGCCAACACCACTTGTTCTTCCAGTTTCCGTTCCTCTATAATAAAACAAATGTCCACTTTTAAGTTCCACCAACTCTTCACCTTTTCTTCTAACTTCACTGAGTCCTATAATGTCCCATTTGATCTTGTCAAGTTCTTCTTCCAATTCTTGAAGTTTTGCTTCAGAAGCAAGGGATCGTCCATTATACGTTGCCAAGGTCAATAACAAACGGCAGCCTGGGCCATTCCAGTGATTCTTAGCACCCCCTGCTTTCATGCCACGCTGACCGCTGCCTTGATCAGGAGCACTCCAGCACCTGGAGACTAGGGGCCATGGTTTTTGGTGTATTAGCATATTGGAGGAATTAGCCATCATTTCACCACGCTGGCTAGACGGGTTGGTGAATTAGCCCTCCCCTTCCGCCTTTCCATCCGTGCAGCAAATATTAATTTGCTTCATCGATAGAAAGCATGGCCCGCACCACTTGAAGGCGGGATTGGATTCTAGGTTACTGGCCCGACCGGTTCCACATATCGTTATATACTTTCAGCGTGTGGGTCTCCTTCCAATTAAATAACCGCAACCCTATTGCAAGCCATATATTTATTAATTTAATTAATGTTTATAAGATATTATTAAAGTATTATAGGCGATTTTGTGGAATTTTCACTTATTAAAGAAATTACGTTATATTATATAGAGGAATATTTAATCACAGGTTTTTGCAAATTTTAAAGTGGACGGCTTGCAAAACTATTTTACGTTTTCGCTTTAGCTTTTTAATGATAAATTTTGTTTCAAATAGCTTTATACTTAATAAATATTATTTGAATTTAAATAAATATGGTAGATATTTATTCTATATAAGTTAATTATTTTATAACAGAATATACAAATAAGTAATAGAAACTCCTTTTATTAAATATTTTATATCCTTGAAAAATATTATTAATTTACATGTTGCTATAGATTTTTCTTTCATCTGTGAAGTAAAATTCGGCTTAGAGGTTTTAATCTTTTTGATACCCCACCTTTCCGGCAACTAATCGATTTCAATTTCTGTGAATGCAATCCCGGTTAAGACTTTTGTGAAATATTAACGAACATACATCACTCATAAATACCGTTGTTTCCAAATATTTCTCGTCACTTTCGTAATTTCCTATTATTAAATTTAAATGATTCATGGATTCAATTCAAATTTCAGTATACGGAAATTATAATGGCCAAAATTCGTTGCTATCCATGTTAAAAGTTTAAATAATATATTATTTCCATTTGAAATTAGACTTGATACCTGGTGTTTTTGTGAATACATTAAACTAGAAAATTCCAATTTGTAGATAGCTCGTTATGTTTACTATTATAATTTTATTGTATGCACGAGTATCTGATTTATTAAAGTTGATCATTTCTTAGCACCAAATTTGTCATGCATTATAATATCTTATTTTTAGTTGCGTGCTTTTTACCACCATATACTATTTAGTAGCTAGTTTGCAAGTTTAGTATCTAATCTATATTGATTTTAGTAATAATGTCCCAAAAGTGAATAATAAAGCAAATTTTTACATCTGTCAGTTTCATTTCTATACTATTTTACAATTTTACAATTTATGAAATTAGATTTTACTTGGAAATTTATAAAAAGGTATGATATCATAATAAAGATGCCAAAGAATATGGAAACTCTACTTGTTCTTGTATGTTTGATTCCGGGAATATATAATGTAAGCTATGAATATTTTATATAATCATTAAAATACGAGATCAGAAATCAAAGGAAGGTATATTAATTAAAGAAATTATACTAATCAAAGAAAGGTGTAAATAAGGATACAGTTTTTATATTGGGTTCCCTTGACTATATCTAACCGTATGTACGGTCGCACCTTGCTTGGTGTAGAATGGTTCTTGCTGTCCTTGCGCCATACAAATTTATCAATCCAATAGAACATAGCTATAATTTCAAAGGTTCTGTGAGGAAAGAAGTTGGAGAAGCACTGATCTATACCCTGAAATTTGGAGAAATAAAAAGAAATCAACATAAACCTTCTCTGCAGTTTCCTCATGGTTCCGACATGTATTTAGCAAAATCAAAAAAATTCGTGTTGAAAAAGAACGGTTCTTCTTCTTTTTGCAAGGGTTTCATTGGGAAGGGTGGCCGCCGGAGGCGGCGCTGTAATCCCAGAAAAGAACGGTTACCCGACTAAATTTATCGCTCGTAACTAATGTGGTGTTAGTGGTGGAAACAGGAATGTAGAGGATGAGACTAGGAAGACATCAGTGGTTTTGCCATATGTGGCGGGTGTCTCAGAAAAGCTGTCTCGAATTCTCAGTTGTGTGAATGTTAAGACCTACTACAAACCTGTCTACACCCTGCGTGATCTATTACTTAAAGTTAAGGATCGCGTCCCTGAGGAGGAAAAATCTGGTGCTATTTACCAAATACCGTGTGGAGACTGTGACAAGGTGTATGTTGGACAGACGGGAAGATCGATACGTCTACGAGGGAAGGAGCATATGCGTGCGGTAGCTAGGGGAGACGATTCAAACCAGTTGGCTGAACATGTCTTCAGGGAGGGTCACGAACCAGATTGGCATTCGATGAAAATATTACATCAGAATGTGACGAATCTGGGGAGTAGACTTTTTCTGGAATCATGGGAAACCTACGGTTTGAGGAGTCGTGCAATAAACATCGCAAAACCTCTACCAGAACCTTACAGGATTTTTGCAAAACCTCGAGTTGGGGGTGTTCATCTGACATCGTCGGGTGCGGGGGCTTTCCCGGCGAGGGTTTCCCCGATTGGGGTTTCCCCAGCTGGAAATGCTCCGCACCAAATGGCGTCAGATGGGGATTCCCAACATGCGGGTATATAAGCTTAGGACTTTCACGAACTCTTCATTCTGCCTTCACTTGACAAAGGGAGCAGTTGGCTCCCGAAACGTCGTGTTTTTAAACCTTACGCCAGTGTCGAAATAACTGTTTGTTATGGAATCTCCTGGTGAAACTCTGTATTGTTTCGTTAAAAAAATTTTAGGAAACGGAAAGATAAAGCATAATGGAAGATGACAGTGTAATAGCACGAAGAAAGATTATTTTTTTTATACACTAAGAGGATAAACAAGCATTTTAGTAAATACAAAGCACTATATTTGTTCACAAATATTTAAAAATAATTTTCAGATATCGCTGTCCGAGCGTTTGTGAAATATTAAACCTCTATTTAAGGGTGTTCATCAGTTGGACAAAATACATAAAGCATTACAAAAACTTTACAAAATATAAGTGCTCTATGACAAAAAGGTTTACCATGTTTGGCGCAGTATAGCCCAGATGCTCTTGCGCCATAAAAAAGCCAAACAAACAAACAAACAAAAAGGTAAGAAGAAGAAAGTGAATGAGTATAGTAACGGAGAAACTTAAATGATGAAATTTCCTTTTAGAAAACAAGACGTAAGAAACCAAATAATAAAGTGAAATCGTAAATTATATTAATGGTTTATACATTAACTTTAATGTTATGAAAGCAAATTAATATATATCATTATAAAATGATATATTACACAATGTAAGTATGTAAAATGGAGTTAAAGCAAGAAAAGAACGGTAAAATACAAGAAGATATAAATAATATGTACAACCAAATTCACTTTCGTATGTTTTTCACCGCATGTATTTTTCATCATAAATACATAAATTACAATAATTAGAGAACATAAGAACAGTACAGATACCGCAAGTCTTATATATATAATTATACAATATAGTATCGTAGCGCATGCGCGTATTTCAGCAGACAGAAATGGATGCTCGTTTTACGAGTGCATACTATTAAAATAATTACTATAAGATTGCAATTTGTATTCAACCAAAGATGGATTAAAATAAATAAAAAAAAGAAATATATATGGATACCAAATAATTTTTTGCCGAATAAAACGAAGACAGAAAGATGAATAAAATTTATTATATCATGAACCCGCGCAAATTGCAACTGGAATTCACGAACATAAACATTCATAAATTAGAAATATATATAAAAATGAGGAAATAATGTACGAAACATCTTAGACATGGACCAGATATGCCTATCTAAACCTTAATGAGAAAAAAAGTTAAGCGGAATATTTCTCATTTAGTAAAGCATTCAACACACAATGATGATGTCTCCGGTTTAGGTCCAGTATTCCCTTCTATTCCCCCGTATTTGTGCGTAATTTTAGAATTTATATATTTTCACAAATTTTGCAGTATCTATGATATAAGAAAATAGGTTCATTTGTTTGTATTCTTCTTACTCGGCGAAGAGATTACTTAGTATATATTCTGCACGTGATGTCCTGTCGCCGTACGCGGTATCCAAGCCGTAATATATAAATGCTTTCCATTGTACATGTCCATATAGACGCTAATGAAGAAAAGTTCAGAGTTCGCAGGGAGCTCAGTTGGTAGAGCACCCACATGTAGTGGGGAGGTTCCGAATTCGGGTCTTGGCGGTCTCGTACTAATCTCTTTCCTTCCATACTTGTATGTAAATTTCCAATTTATTTATATATAATAATGTTTTGATATAATAATGGCAGAATTATTTTAATATTAATACAATAGAAACTACACGAATAATAATAGGAACACTTTTAGTACAATAAGGATGAATGTGAAATTTAAACAGCGCTAAATTCTGGTCGCAGGAGTTAAGAAAACATTGTTTTAAACCGATAAGGATTAATACGTACGTATGTTTTTTTAAATGTATTGAATACGTGTTTTTGCAAACACGTATTTAATAATTATTAAAGAAACTTAAGCAGATTAAACAATACCTTTCTTGAAAGAAGTCGAATTAAGAAATTCCCACTAAACCAATGTTATCATTGAAAAAATAAATAGAGCCTTCAACCTATAAATGCTTTAATTCAGGAAAGGAAGGGACAATCAAGGAAAACAGAAAGTAAACTATAAAACTGAATTAACGGTTAAACCTTCTTCTCTCCTTATTTGGAGAATCACCTGGGTTCCAGTCAAACTAAAAGTATTCGTTTAAGGACTTGAAAAGGATGTCGTTTTCTTGGCAAATAGGGACTTGTAACTTAATTTTTTATATGGAGGTTAAGGTACCAAATAGGTATTATTTATTTCATTTAATAATCCACAGTCGCTAAAATTGAAAAAGCGATGGTTGTCATTAGTTTGTTGTAAAAAATTAAATAGTTTCATATTTTATCCTTCGTGTATTATTCCTACATTAATTTAGTTTTCTAACATCCAAATTTGAAGATCAAACAATAAAGGAGATATTTTTCCCCTCATCCTTTTATCTGTCTTTCCTTGATTTACTTTAATTATCCATAATTTTGTTTTCCACCAATATCAAACAAACATTCTTCCATTGGACAGCACGGGCTTTACAAATTACAAATTTATTTATTTCGTGAGTGTACAAATATTCCAATCTTATCAGTAAAATTTATTTAGGAACATACCACCTATAAAATCACAAATCAATAGTATCAACATCGTGCACAATAAAGTTTTATACAACAAAACAATAAACAAGAATCACATAAAATAAATACAAGATATAAATACAATATTCACTCACGGTATAAACACAATATTAAAATACAGTATTCATATATAGTACCCCTATTTCTAGATATGTATACGATCAAAAAGCTGACAAATAAAATTTCGAATTAAAAGAACATACACCCACAGGGAACTTCCAAAGCTACATGCCGTTTCTGAAGTCACCTATTACATCTGATATTTGTAAGATTTAACCCGTTGCTGCCCAGGGGAATAATTCATTCAATTGCATTCTTTAACATATCTATTGGAGCAAACTTTAATATGATATAGTTTGAATGAAGTGTTAAGGATTTGAAAAAATCTGACATGTGCAAGAATGCTTGTTTTACTGCGTAAAGATGGACACCAAATTTGCACGATGCCAGATAGAGTTACAATTTCTTAAGAAAGCTGAACACCGTAGGTGTCAGGGAACCGAAACACCGACTACAGTAAACACAGTTTGTCATTTTGTGCTACTCTTTTGGCACCTCTGGAAGTCGAACAAAAGTCCACGGCATGTCAAACGAAAGCGCTGCCACAGCAACAGAAGGGCCTTACATATGGGAATAGAAAAACTTAGAAACTGCAAATATGTACGCGACTCGCTGTGGATTTCAGACTTCAACCACGACGCTTAAATAAATAGACGACATTATGAGATACTTTTCATAAAAAATAATGCAGAGTAAAACAAGATAAAAAATAATTAACCTCATAGACGCGCATGACAGGTAGTGGTTCGTAAAAATTGTGACTAAGGTTAAACATCGCCTTCCGAGTACCGGCTGTAGATGGAAAAAGAGATATTATTAAGGAAAATATAAGCTCAAATCTTTGCTAGAATTACTTTTATTTTATTAGGATGACAACAGAAATTTAAAAGGTGATTAAAAATTAATTTTACCACCTTTGCTTATGAAATTTGTTTAAGTTTTACGGCCCAAAGACGTCGAGGATTATGCTGCGTCGGTACCTAAAAATTTTCGAGAAAATTGAAAATCTTGAATCCTAGGAAACCGACCCCCCTCCCCTGCACTACGGTCAGCAGTTAGTCGGTATGCGTTAATTTTCTTTGGCGCAATTGGGATTCGAACCCGGAATAAAAGCCCGATAGGCGACCAGGTTACAACACCATCACAGTGTAACCCCACGAAATAATAACAGTGTTACCAGAGTAGCAACTCATACCCGCGACTACTCTCATTCGCTGCAAATTTAAAATTTATGTCTAGGGTTGAAATTCAGGAGAAATACTGAAAAAATTTTCGCGTCAGTCCCCTTTGTCACTTAAGTTAAACTTTCAAAAATTTATAAAATTATAAGCGAAAGGTCAATAATCAAAGAAATTATAATTATGTTAAAAAATTACAAATATATAATTAAAAAAATAATGGACGAAAAATTAAGCGGAAGAATTCAAATGAGGATAAATCTATGTCTAATCTAAATGGTATCTAAATATAAAGGTAATAAAACAATGATGAATAATTGAACTAAAGAACGATAAAGTTTTGAAGAGCATACGGACTATGTTTAATTCCTTGCAGAAAGCGTTCGTAGGAAATGGGAATAAGCTAGATATGTGATAGGGTGATCAGCTGGAGTGACATAAGAAGAGCTGAGAGGATAATCAGAGGCGAACGAGGAAAAGAAAAGCTAGGATGAAGATGGATAAAGGGCTTAGCGTTCGGAAATACAAAGAACTAAACCAAAGAATATTAGACAGATTATGGTCAACAAGTTCAAAGCTGAGAATGCATGTAGTGAGATAACAACGACGAAATGATAAAAATGCAGCCTTCTGGTTCACTCGTTTTAAGGCGCAAGGATAACCACGTTCGTAGTGCACCTTAACGAACAATTTTCTGGGGGCTCTGAGCCTGTTAAATAAAGTCTAACGAACCAATCCCCGATTACGGTAATTAGTTAGTAGATAAGCTTCTTTTGTTGGCAGACTTGTAAGAGTTGAACTCGAAGTAGTGACATGTTTGATGGTTTGAATTTTACGGTGTTAGGACAGCAAGGGTCATGGTGCTCTGGGACCTATAGTTTTCTGAGAAATCCGAACCTCTGTCGCGAATGTTTAGTTCTCCCTAGTCATTAAACGACTGTGGTATAAACGATTATACTATTAGCTGGCGTTTTACCTGTAAACAACCAAGCGTTTAATGTAATGTAATCTTACTATTGAAAGGCCAGCATGATCGTATAGCATACAAATAAACGTTGGGGTACAATAATGAACTGCGTCTGATACATTCTATGTATCAGTAGCTGTAATTACAATATACGAAGGCTTTCACGGTCATTGCATGGCGGCACCATACTTATGGGTTTGAGCCGTGATTGCTCGTTAAAATCGATACAGTTAAGATAAACACCTACTGTAAAACACCAATTTCACTTAATGGATATATGCAATATCAAAATGCAATAGAAATATTTGTTATATATATTCAAATAAATATATATGTATTCAAATAAAAGGGTTTTCTGTACTATTTAAAAAAAAAACTCTAACACTATCTTCCCTGATTCGCGCTTATCTTACTCGAGGCCTGACTCTACAAACTATCCCTTTCCTACAGAACCGCGGTACACTTCATATCAAGGGTAAAGAAGAAACAAACTCACATTACACGGGTTCCGTCCACCATCCATCTACGTCCGTCCGAAGCCCAGAGAAAACGCGCGGGTGGCCGGTCCGGGACGACGTGGCTCCGGAAAAATCTCCTCGGGAGCTTGTTCGGCAAATATGGCTCCAGGAAATCTCCTCGATAACTGGTCCGGCAAATGTGACTCCAGGAACCGTCTCAGGATCTAGCCCGGCAAATGGGACTCCGGGAAATCTCATTGGGAAAACTGGCCCGGCAAATGTAACTCCAGGAAATCGTCTCGGGAATTGGTCCGGCAAATGTGACTCTAGGCAATCGTCTGCTCGCTCTTATGCGCCGGAAAAAACGGCTCGGATGCTACTGCTCCAGCTTTGGCAGCCAAAGACAAATATGCACAAACCTTCGTACGCTGGGTCTGGGAACAACGTTTCCCCACTTCTAACTGCGACTTTAGGGCCCTCGCTCGTTTAAACAATCTTACTCGTAACCGACCAATTCTCTCTCATCAACGGCTTCTATCACGACCCTTCACCTCGAAGTGCAGATCCGCTCCTTTTCCGACCACCTCTAATGGAGATCAGACCCTCTAACCTTTCTCAATAGGGATCAGATCTCTTATCCTCTCTAAAAATCTCCCATCACCTTCCTCATCCATAAACGACCTTCATGTCCATCAACCTATTTCTAGACAATCTCAGGTTTCATCAATTCTCCCTTCCAATCACGTCCTTTCCTCCTATCTCACCGACCACTCGACCTGCGGTTTCATTTGCCCGTTCGACCTTACGGAGCCTCCTTCTTCGTCCCACCTTCCCTAAATTTCCTCTTCGATTTTTACGGCCTAACGATATATGACTCCGGCGCACCGTCGATATTTATATTGCCACGTTATTGTTCAATCACTTTCTTCTTTGCTCCTTTTTTGCAATAGCATCTGTCTGGAAAGCAAGCTGACCTTCAGCACCATCCTAGTCCCTATACCCAAGCCTGATTCATCCTCCAGCATCCAACGGTCATTTTTATCCAAGATTCCTTTAACATGAATTTTATTTCTGTATTCATTTCCATTTTATCGCTTCCCACTGTCATATCGTGAATAACTGTTCACCATACCTCTTAAGGCCCAGGAAACCAACCCACGAACTACGGTGAGAAGTTCATGGGAAAGAGTTCTGTTTTTGAAAAAGACTGGAGTCGAACCCATGATAACCGAACGCTGGCGAACATGTTGCCAAAACGCCACCGCAGTTCGGCATGTTATGCAAACACGTTCCTTAATATTGCGGCACCTCAGGGACCTCCCTTTCTGGAACTGAAATTTGCATATCCTAAATAGACTGAAGAGAGATTTTTAAACCGGGTCCATGAATGACGAATTACATAGGAATTTAGATTGTAAAGCTTATTAATGAACGTAATAGAGAATATATATAATGCCGTAAGACACCAGTACCCTTATCAGGACTAACACTATTGCCAAATAATCGTCAACACGCAAAACCTCCAGCGCGGGATGTTTGCATATTTTTCGCGTGGAATTTATTATGCGTAATAATTCCGATATCCCAGAGACGGACTAGGTCTCAGGCTCACGAGGGCGCACCCACTCCTAGGCCGCTGCGCCCTCATAATGGTAGGACTTACGCCTCCGAATGAGCAACGATTTGGGCTCTCCGACAATTCAAGGTATGTGCCCTTTGAGAGGATCAAGCGCGCCCTTGCGAAGCCCACTTTTTTTGTTTTGGTTTTGATTTAAACTGGAGCCTTTTTGTTACAGGAGAAAAAGCTCTAGTTTGAATAAAAGAAACGTTGGTGTACGAATTATTACGCATAATATATATTATATACGAAAATCATCCATTTAATTACGCTTCACCTATGCTGTACAAAATATTAAGTAAACTTAAAAAAAAAATGAGTGAATGAACTATTATAAACTAAAATTGAATTAACCACAATCATTAAAGATAAATAGCATTATACTTATTAGATATGGACAACTGGCTGAGAAAAGTCATATTTTCAATATTATCCAATCCATCCGTTACACGGTAGCAAGATTTCTTGATACAAAACTCGTTCCGACACAGAAAATAATTAGTATCCATCCACATCATTAGAGACGGGTGTATTAGACAGCGTAATAAATTTTGATGTGCTTTATTTTCAAAATACTGAAACAATAATTACAGTAGTATTTGGTTAAAACGAACTTGGATCTAGTGACGTACAGCTCCTTTATTATAGTATAAAAATTCTAAAGTCCCCTAATAGATAATAATTTTTATATAAATTTTTATTGGATGTGTATGGTCAAAATTTTAGTGGCTCTTTTTATATTGTTGCAATTGAGTTTGACTGTATTTCAATTCATCGACAGCTTCAGGTCCGAATAAGTATTATTGGTGTGGTGTATTTCATGCTTCGAAGCGTGCTATTAATCCTTGTTTTATTCCCTGTCCTTACGATGTCGATTCCTCTGAAACATGATGCCCATGGCCATGGGCGGACAGAAACTTTCATTTTGGTGGGTCAAGGACAGAATTTGCCATGGTCCTAGAATAACGCCCTTCATTTTATCATGGAAATTTGAATTGTTTACAGTAATTTTTTTACAGTATAAAACTATGTTTGGGAAGGGATCCTGGCACCTGTGTCTCCCCTGCATCCGCGCTTGTCCACCGCACTACGGTGGCTTAGTTGTAAGGCACTCGTTTACATCCCATTAAACCCGCGTTCCACTCCCGACGTCATGCGTGTCGTTTTTCTGCCAATGGATGTTCTGGAACCCTGGCGGCCGAGGTTCTGATTCCTCGGAAATTTTCAAGTCCGGATGCAGCATGACCTTTCCTGTCCTTGCCCCGTAAACACACACACACACGATTTCAATTTACGCACGCATACAGACAACGGTTAAAGCTGGCTCTGCCTCAGCAAGGAAACAATGCTTTCTTAATAAATATGAAGTTAGAAGTGAAGTGAAAATAATTGTATAAACGTTTCACTCCATTCAGTTCTTTATTCCATTCCCTGGTAGTTACGAACATCAAGCTCATTATGATGCTATGATGGCGATGATGAAATGATTTTGGGACAAGTGGGGGTGGCAGAAAGGTGGCCGGATACTACGATGGTCCAGTCCCTGCGGTGGCGGATTTACCAATATGCTATGTAGGTTGAAGCCACGGCGGCAAATTTTCGACCAGAAATTTGCAAAAGCGGGGCTCAACTTTTTGGTAGCCATTTCAATCGTTAATTTTGAATTATTTTGTCGAGAGGCTTCAAATTAAGTATTTTGCAAAAGCGCCAACATCTCCATTATGTCTCTAGTTGCGTTTCGTATGCTTAGGCGGCAACATAAGGTTCATTCAAGAGACGAAGTCCGATGGAACAGTTAGAAATAACGGGAGGTGACGTCACAAACGGACTATCCCATTACAGCAGAGGAGGACTCACATTTCAGACCTTGATTTTGGCGCCGACAAACGTTCACTAAAAACAAGTTCTGAAATTGGAGTCCTTCTCTGTTGTAATCAACTAGCTCGTTTGTGACGCCACCTCCCGTTACGTTTAATTGTTCCATCGGATTTTTTTTCGTGAACGAACGGTATGCCAGAGCATACAGATGGCAAAATCGTAAATTCGTCACTAATTCTCAGTAAGCTGCGTTGTAGATAAATATATCCTAATTTGAAAGTTTTAATCTTAAATCGTCCAAACACACACGAAGCGTTAAAAATACAAGTCAGAAAGTGTTCAAATCATTTAAAGTAAGCGAAAACGTTAATTTATTTTCAATAATGAAAGCACTCGATGGCCTTTCGGACCACACAAGTGCGTTGGTCTTGATCGAGATAATATTTTAAATAAATTTTTCTTCTGGTGAAAACCAGCACATGCCTTATTCAAAGTGTCAATTCGTTTTTCCATTATTAGAGAGAAATTACACGCTTATATAACGTTGTTGTTCACTTTGAGCGATTAAATACATTGCCTAGTGGGCTCAAGAAATTTGGATTCCTCCGAAAACTGTAGTTTCCGAAGCAGTACCCTTACTGTCCTTGCGTCGTAAAGGGCACACATATATATGTTACGGTAAATGTGATTATTTACAATTACCGGTGATTATTCATAATCACCACTAAACTTGGTAAATGTGATAAATTATTGAATATTTATCAAATCTACAGGTTAGTTTATAACATCCACAACTCGTAATGGGGAATGTGATAAATTCGGATGATTTTGTGGAGTAACGAGGTCTTAATTCCAAAAAATGAATATTTTCAAATAACACTAAAAATTTCGTTGTTAAGAATTAGAAGAACATCATGATGCCTATTAAAACTTACAATAATATTTCAATTTAAAAAATTAAATAAAAGTGGCGCTTTTGTACTTTGCTTCATTAGATATCTTAGAACAGATGTATTAGATAATGGATTATTAGATATGAAATTTATTATTAAGATATATTAAATTTATTATTAGATATAAATTTATTATTAGATATATTAAATTTATTATTAGAATATATATTAATTTATTATTAGATATATTAAATTTATTATTAGATATATTAAATTTATTATTATTAGATATAATGAAATTTATTATTAGATATATTAAATTTATTATTAGATATATTAAATTTATTATTAGATATATTATTATATTATACTAGATTATTATTAGATATATTTAGATTATTATTAGATGTATTAGATTATTATTAGATGTAATTAGATTATTATTAGATGTATTAGATTATTATTAGATATATTAGATTATTAGATGTATTAGATTATTAGATGTATTGAATTATTGGGTGTATTAGATATATTAGATTATTAGGTGTATTAGATATATTAGATTATTGGGTATTAGGTATGCGATGTATTAGATTGTGTAGATATATTGGGTGTGGATGTATTGGGTGTGTAGATATGATGAATTGTGGATGTATTAGATGTATTAGATTATTATTAGATATATTAGATGTATTAGATTATTATTAGATATATTAGATGTATTAGATTATTATTAGATATATTAGATGTATTAGATTATTATTAGATATATTAGATAATTTATTAGCAATTGCATACGTCATGACAGAAGCCATGCAGTTGCGCAAACTGAAAGAATTTTGGTAAAGTTATGGACTTTTATCACATTCGCCATTATGAGTTGGGGATTTTATAACCTAACCGGTAAATTTGACAAATAGTCAATAATTTATCACATATACTAAGTTTAGTGGTGATTATGAACAATCACCGGTAATTGTAAATAATCACATTTACCGTAACATATATA
>QLNU02003225.1:118896822-118921489 GCA_006491805.2 Dysdera silvatica | reverse complement strand
TGTTGCAATTGAGTTTGACTGTATTTCAATTCATCGACAGCTTCAGGTCCGAATAAGTATTATTGGTGTGGTGTATTTCATGCTTCGAAGCGTGCTATTAATCCTTGTTTTATTCCCTGTCCTTACGATGTCGATTCCTCTGAAACATGATGCCCATGGCCATGGGCGGACAGAAACTTTCATTTTGGAGGGTCAAGGACAGAATTTGCCATGGTCTTGGAATAACACCATTCATTTTATCATGGAAATTTGAATTGTTTACAGTAATTTTTTTACAGTATAAAACTATGTTTGGGAAGGGATCCTGGCACCTGTGTCTCCCCTGCATCCGCGCTTGTCCACCGCACTACGGTGGCTTAGTTGTAAGGCACTCGTTTACATCCCATTAAACCCGCGTTCCACTCCCGACGTCATGCGTGTCGTTTTTCTGCCAATGGATGTTCTGGAACCCTGGCGGCCGAGGTTCTGATTCCTCGGAAATTTTCAAGTCCGGATGCAGCATGACCTTTCCTGTCCTTGCCCCGTAAACACACACACACACGATTTCAATTTACGCACGCATACAGACAACGGTTAAAGCTGGCTCTGCCTCAGCAAGGAAACAATGCTTTCTTAATAAATATGAAGTTAGAAGTGAAGTGAAAATAATTGTATAAACGTTTCACTCCATTCAGTTCTTTATTCCATTCCCTGGTAGTTACGAACATCAAGCTCATTATGATGCTATGATGGCGATGATGAAATGATTTTGGGACAAGTGGGGGTGGCAGAAAGGTGGCCGGATACTACGATGGTCCAGTCCCTGCGGTGGCGGATTTACCAATATGCTATGTAGGTTGAAGCCACGGCGGCAAATTTTCTACCAGAAATTTGCAAAAGCGGGGCTCAACTTTTTGGTAGCCATTTCAATCGTTAATTTTGAATTATTTTGTCGAGAGGCTTCAAATTAAGTATTTTGCAAAAGCGCCAACATCTCCATTATGTTTCTAGTTGCGTTTCGTATGCTTAGGCGGCAACATAAGGTTCATTCAAGAAACGAAGTCCGATGGAACAGTTAGAAATATTCCTAATATTCCCTAATAAATAAATGATCCTATCTATGCAGTGATTTCTGAGATCTGCTCGCATTTTAAACAAGATTTTTTATTGAATATTTGTCAAAAAAAAAATGCGAACATTGAAACTCCCATTTCTTTTATTCTTTAACCATACATTATATTTATTCGCTTGCACACACACACACACACATGTATACAGGGGCGAATTGGGCCTCCAGCCAGCCGGCCCCGGACTGTTGCGCCCTCATGGGAGATAGGACCTGCGCCTCCAATTGGACAAGGACTCGTGCCCACCGATAATCTAAGGTATGCGCCCTTTGAGAGGGCCCAGTCCACCCCTGCGCATATATATATATGAATTAAATATTTCAAAACTGCCTAAACGGTATTGTTTGAAAAACAAACAAAAAAAACATTCGTGAGATTTGTTAGAATTATTAAATAAGTTTAATGAATCACAATTTTCCTGAAAAATCCTTTTATTATTAAACCATTGTTTATTTTAGTTATAAAATAAACAATGACAAACATTTCCTAAACGAAACCACGCGTTCCTTCGCTAGTTTTCAGAATCAGAAGGAAATAGAAAGAAAAAATGCACATAAACAGTTGAAAGCGCCGCCTAACGGAATTTAGGTTCCAAGTTCCGTTTTCCTTTTCGCCAGCATTTGACAACGAGAAAAGACTTACGCAGCCAGTTTCCTCTCGAGAAACAGCGTTATTTCAATGCAGCTAAAAGCGGAATTTTAAACTTAATTATCTAAGAGGATATTCGTAGTTTAGCCCTTTTTAAGCAAGCAAACGTTTTAGATTTGAACAAGATTTAAAATAAAACTTGTGTTTTCTTATTTGAAGCGGTACCGTGTGATTTTGAACTTAAAATTCTCTCCAAACTTTACCGCATTAAATAAATAAATGTTTGTATTTTCTGTGAACTCGAACGTGCATGGATTTGCTACTTCTCTGACGTAATATTTCAATTGTGACTTTTGCCTTCTGCTGCATCGTTCATGTTAACGGTAAGAAATTTAATTTATGTATTAACATAATATAGAAGTATTAATATATTATCAAAGTATTTATAGATTAGTGAGCTTGATTCCTTAAAGTAAGGTCAAGTATGCAACACCGTAATAGAAGAAAGTACACAGTATGTTATCCGTTATTTTATGTCTTGCAAATAGTTATTATAGTCTTGCATATAGTTAAAATACGCTTCAAATGAAAGCAAGCTTTATTCAGAAGGATACGATTATTTAGGTGAGGTGCTAATGATTTACAGTTTATTAAGTGAAACCGTCTAGGAAGCAAAAGGGTAAATACTTTGGGGTCTGACAAACCCCCGATGCCCAAAATTGGGTGTAATTAGTGGAGGGGAATATAAGTTTATAAAATAGGAGAAATATATATAGTAAAATATTTCATTACAAGCAAGATACCTGTATATTGTGGGCACAATTCAGTGAAATCGGGCAATCTTCATCGTGCGGGTAATATTCTCTAACCCGGACACGCTGGCTTGGAAGTTAGACGCTTTTTTATATTCGAAGTTGATCACTTTCCTTAAGATAGGTCTTCTTGCATGAGCGTTAAGTACTTGCTTTTCCTTATGCAAGTGAGAATGGAAAAAGCAAGCTTCATCTTATAGCTAGTCAATGAACTCAATAATTGTTATTTTATGAACAACAGTTAAATGCAGATGAAATTTATAGATGTTTCGTGCACATCCGTCAATTTTCAACCTTGGTTATCTAATCGCAGTTAGTAATTAGGTAATACATACAATTATTAATTACAAACCTCCCTAAGTGGATATTCAGGGAACGGTGGGAGCCCAACTTCCAAATGTTAAGTTATAAAATTGTTTTAGTTAAATTATCTTTATTGCTATTTTTGGGATATTTTAACGATCCTAAATTAATGAGCTTTAGTAAAACCTGTCTTTTCTCCCCAAAGATAAGGAAATGATTTCCGCAGTAAAATTGTGCTTATTTACATTTACTGATGTAGGCAAGTTTGCGTTTACTCATGTTTTTAATCGCATTACTGCTTTACTTACAAAATGAATAATTGTAAAATTTTTCATGCTCTAAATTTGAATAATATAAATATTAGTATAATTTTTCAACGTCTAATAAAAAGGTTTTTAATAGGGACTATCCGAAACCTTGGGTTTCTGTGACATATATACAAGGTGGTTAGTAAAGTCCTTATACACGCAGATAACTGTCGAACAGAGAGAGCTATATGTACGAACGTGATGTATAGGTATAGTAAAGTGACTATGCACTACAAGATGAGACTGCGTGCAGCGTCCCTAGCGGAAAAATTGAGAACTTAGAGCTGGTATCTTAAAAACTATTCAAGATAGACGAAAACGGTTAATTATAAAGTTGTTAAACACCAGCTAGTTAGTACGAAATGACTTTTTTTCACCACCTTAATAGGGCAAAAATCGTAATTTAGGAAGTTTAAGGGTTACAGAACGTCTTCCAAAAAAAGTCCGAGAGTACGCCATGTAGCAGCTGCAAATATCGACAACTCTCGTAGAGCACAGGTCAATGAGTCTGTTGTTCAAAATACCGCACCATCCATTAACCGAACATCTCACCTGATGTCGGACTGGTCGTCTCCATAAAGGATTTTCGAGAGCCCAATAATGTCCGTTGTGTCTATTTAACACCCCGTTGCGGGTGAATTTTGACTCTTCCGTCCAAAGGACGTACACTAAAAAATTCGGCTGCATATCTAAGGTGTTCGTAACGAAGTTTCACCAATTAAAACGTCGCTCAGCATCCCCTGGAACTAGTGACTGCAGCAGTATTCCATAGTAGGGGTGAGCTCCCACTTGCTGCAAGATTTGCCGCACACGGCCGCCTGTTAGGCCACACATCATACCAACTTCTCTTGAACTGCACCGTGGGTGGGCCCAAACATAAGCTAAAACGTCCTCTGGTTGCACACCCTGACTTACACCTGCGGGACGACCTGGATGAGGTGTAACGCTACCCGTCTCTTTCAGCCGTCGAACCACATTAGTGATGGTTATTGCAGTCGGATGGGGTCCCAAAATAAAACGTACGGCATATTGTCATGCACTTTCTCTTGCATTACGACCACATTCCCCATATAACAGCACCATCTCGCAATACTCGTTGTTGGAATAATTCGCCATATAATATATAAGTACAGACGTTTAACGCACCGTTTCACTTCTCACACTGTCTTACACTCCTTGCCTGGCCACTATTTTATGCTTACCGATAACGTATGACGTAGCGTACACATTTGCATATCATGCGCTTTGTGACGAGATTATGTGTGCAATGAAAGTATCGCCCTTACCTGAAGCTTCCCTTATATACATAAATGTACGAAGGGAAGGCTCTCCGCAGGGGCCTCCTTTACTTCTTTAACTTCCGAAATCACGATTTTTGCCTTTTTAAGGTGATGGAAAAAAAGTCGTTTCGTACTAACTAGCTGGTGCTTAACAACTTTGTAATTGACTTTTTCCCGTATCTTGAATAGTTTTCGAGATAGCAACTCTGAGTTCTGAATTTTTCAGCAAGGGGCGTTGCACGCAGCCTCATCTTGTAGCCCATAGTTATTTTACTATGCATATATATCACGTTCATACATGTAGCTCTCTCCTTTCGACAGTTATCTGGGGCTTTATATAGTATAAGCACTTTACTAACCACCCTGTATAGGGTTTCGGTGAGAAGAAATGATTTTTTAACTCGCGAGAAGGCGCGCCGATTAGAGGAACGCGAGGACGAGTGTGGGGTGTTTTGCACCCCATCTAACTGTATAACTTTAATTTCATCAAAAAGTTCAATTTTACAGTAAAATGTAAGTGTAATTTTCTGTTTGTCACCCTACCCCAAAAAATGTGACTTTGAAGGCAAAGGGAAAGGGTTTGGTTAGTTTTAGAAGCAATCGCGGACGATTTTTTTTCACAAATTTAAGTTTTGGGGTGTGAAACACCCCGCGGGCCTGCTCACGAGTTAATGGACATTTCGAAATTCAGTGCAATTTGTCTAAAATCCTATTATAAATAGCGGAAGGCTTCAGAGGAATTTATCGTTATAAACAAGGTTAAATTTAATAAACTTCATATCTGTCGGGACCACAGAAAATTGCGCCATGGGTAAATTGTGCTGTACCGTATAACAAAGTTCTTTATTACACTAGCTATTAAAAAGCGCTTTCATTATGACTGTAAGTCTAAAAATGAGTTATTGGCAACGCTACAAAATATTTTTCGTGTATTGTGTACCCTAGAAAATGAATATTACTTCAAAGGTTCTACACGGGTATACAATTTGAAACGTGCTTGTGAAGTGTATAGCAAAGGGCAGATAATATATATCGTTGAAAATTTTATTTTCATGTTTTATTTTTTTTTTTATTTACTTTTTATTTATATTCAATTCTAGCAGTTAAATTCAGAATACAACAGTCTGGTACTATTATCCAACCTAAGATGTATGCCTTGTTTGGCGTAGTTTAACCCTCGCTCTTCTGAAGCCATGAAAGTACAACTAACCAACAAACATCTCGGTGGCAGAGCCAGGCCTATTGCCAAGACCGGGACCAACAGGGCATGGCTCCAGTTGTCCCATCAAGCCCTTTACATATATTTAAAACAATCTTCGGCTGCGCTTTGCCTTGCCCCTTTATCTTGGCTGCAGTTCTGGCTTGAGGCTTGGGCCTTTAGCAAATCGATGTCCCGGTACAACACGATTTTAATGGTCATTTCATTATAAAATATAAAACAAACGAGTGTCAGTTCGATGTGCACTTTTGGATTTAATCTTTATTGCGGATCGAAGTACCATAAGATACAGATTTCAGATTGGAAGTTAGGAGTTACCACACGAGTGAATCTCAGGTTCAGGAAAAGTACTGGGTCCAAAAACATCTGGAAAACAATATTTTAACATGGCTGACGGTCACTATGGCCGTTGCCATCCATATTTCCGGTATTGAAAAAATCGCTAAGGCATGCGTTTTCTGCATTAATAGCGCTTAATTTTAATATTTGAAAATTTATTTTTTAACTTAGGTGAAACTGCATTCTTTGTCACACGGCTTCTATCTCCTGAATTTGTTGCAATTTTGCTAAAATCTAATGGTAACTGGCGAAATCTCATTCCGGCATATTGGAAATGTTGACGGTGTTTCTCGAGAATTTTTTTTTTTTTTTTGGTTAGTGTTCACTTTTTACAAAATTCATACTTGAAAACAAATGGAGAGGAGGGATGTCTCCGAAGTTCCGTGGTTTTGTTTTTAACCATAAACAATAAAAACAAATCATGAATGTCTTAGTATCAATGCCATGTTTAAATAACCAAAAGGGTAGAGGGTACAGCTGCACGATGCATCAAAGGAGAGTAGCCTCGCCAGCTCCGTGGTTATTGTTTTGGTGTCCCTGCATAACACGTTACCTACTGAATTTTGTTCCACTGATCATTATTTAAGGAATTAGAGCCGCGGTCAATGTTTGTGGGATACCCTGTATATATAGGCTTCTATTGATTCAGAAAAAAAGCACTGAGTCTGGAAATCAAGTCTTGAAAATAACGATGTTAGTGAGAGTTTGGCCTAAAATCATCTGCATATTTCACGTTAATTTTCTTATATTGTTCAGATATTTGGTTTTCATTATTCTGAAGCTGTCGTAACTTCAGGATTATCCGTATCTAAGAATTATTATACACACGGTATCGGATGTTTTTAAAATTTTCAGGTGGCCTAGCTTCATAGAAAATTAATTTAAAACTCCATTTTAATCAGGATTTTACACCTGGCGTCACAATTACTCACAAAAATAAATTAGTAGTAACGAGAATTTAAGTCGCAACAATTATTTTAACCTCAATTAAATGTCAAATTAATTACTGTCATAATGAGCTCGTTTTTCCAAAATAGTGAAAGTTTATGATCATTATAAAATAGAATTTTTCGATGCTTAAGTTTCTTTCAGCAAATTAAAACAGCCATTCATCAATTTCGCTGTTCGTGTTTGTTTCGTTTAACAACTACAATTTCTCACGATGCACGTAATTAGAGATTAATTACCACAGCTTAGTATGGAAATGACATAGACACGTTGAAAGGGATTTTTCGTTAAGAATTTTAGAGGAAAAAAACAAAACCCCAACACAATAAAACCTGTCTAAAATGAATACCCTTGGAACTGGTCCACAACGGTCGTCATAGAGAGGTGGTTACTGTACACGACATATTTTGGTATAGAGATGGCTATGCACGTACAGGTTATCTCTTACTAAACGTGATCAGATTACCAGGTGGTCAATTTATGAAGGTGCTCGGCATTGAAAAGCCATGTTCCAACGGTCTTAAAACTTTGGGCTATTTATAATTATGTACAGTATAGTAATATGCATGTACAACGCAAATGGATAAATTAGTAAAATAATATACTGTGACCGATTACTTGAGAACATATTTAAAGAGCAAAAATCATCAGGTATAGTGGAAATACGTTTGTTTTCAGTTAACGAAATCGAAAAGAATTATTGAGATTTCTTTTGAAAAACAATGATCACACTCCTTTGATAAATTACATTGATTTTGATACTCATCGATTAACGGAAATGTGATTTTTCCTAAAACATTTTTAAAGGCTTTTCAAAGAATTTTAAAAGAAATTCTCAAAACTTTTTTCCCTCATCTCATTGAGTAGTACGTATTAAATACTATATTTAACATTGAATGTATATACGCTTCAGATAGGGAAAGCAAATTTGTCCGCACTGATAAGAAATTCGCCTTAAGTTAGTGCCACATTAAAGAAAGTCCACTATACATATAGTTTGTATAAAAAAACAATTAATTGCCAAAACCCTGCAAACTAGCAAATGCTGGTTGCGAGAGTGTAAATTTAATAAATGAGTAAATCAGTTCTGTAAATCTTTTGTTTACATTTATTTCATAAAATAGTGTTCAAGAATAAATGTAATGTACATTAACTGTCTATTATATCGTATCTTGGGAAATATATTTATAAGTATTTCGTTTCTACAACGTTTTAAAACGTATTTATAAATCAAACAACAATATTAATTAACGTTTATTGGCGTAGTGATACTACGCCAATAAACGTTGATTTATATTGTTGTTTAATTTAATCTGCGTAGTGTTCGATTTATATAAGTATTTGTAAATATTTTGCCTCTGTTTCTGTGAATTTGTAATCAAACGTATTTGTAAATGTTTTTCCTCTGTTTCTGTGAATTTGTAATCAAACGTATTTGTAAATGTTTTTCCTCTGTTTCTGTGAATTTTAATGTAATGATCATAATGTGCTGATAACACGACCAGACGTTATCCGACTTCATTCTACGTTGTTTGAAGCATGTTCAGAGCGCATGTAGCTAGTTTCCGTTATTTAGGCTTTGAGATGCCACAAATTGGCCATCTTTATCTTGTATACTGTTCTTGATATAACAACCAAAATTAAAAGTCTTTGACACCGTACATACGACTTGTACTTTATATACGGTCACATCTTTCTTGACGCAGAATGTCCCTTGCTGTCCATGCGGCATGGAACTGCAGGTAACTATCTGCATGTACGACCTCATTGTTTGGCGAAGAATGACCCGGGTTTTCGTTGTGTCATATAAATTCAACAAAACGAAAAAGTTCGTTCGATTTGCCGATTGAGGAACTCCTGAAATTTGTCCCGCTTCTGTCAATTGTTTAAGCATCTCCTAATGCAGTTGACTGTAAATGATGAAGCTGAAATGAAGACAATCACTAGAAAAGAAATTGACATTTTTATTTTAAAATGTGGAATCGAAAAGGCCTATGAAAAATACTTTTCGAGATGTAATTTCATTAATTTTGGATGCCTTTTATACAGATAAGCACATTTAGATTGCAAATTATCAGAAAAGAAAACCCATACAAAATATGAATAGCGCTTAAAACGAAGCTATTATCATTAAGTTATATACTACCTTGCGCTTGATCGTATGATGTTTAAACGGACGAGGTCAGATCTTTTCTCTATTGTGTTTCATACTCGAATCATGTTGAAGAATTCTATGACGGTTCGATGTATATTTTGAAGATCTTTGCTTTCCATAACTTGATGCAAGTGGTTTAAGTTTAGATCTATGGTCAAACTTAATTTCAATCTATCACTTAACACACTATTTCCAAGTTTATGACTGATGTGTTTAGTATTAAGTTTACTACTTTTAAAATCGGCGTCACACAAATCCTATATGTTAAATTTCTCGTGATTTCGCGTCTGAGAACTTGTTACTTATGCATCGCGTTGTTATTCATATTGTATGTATATTTGGGTATGTATCGTTGTTCCTTAACAATGTATTTGACTGCAGAATTCATAAATTTTATGCACGCATGAACGCTTATATGGGCTGTCAGTTTATCATGATTGCCCTATCTCAATATGCATATATTGCAGACATTTATGTTGAATATTGAATAAAGCATAGATAAATTAAGCCTTTTGTAAATTTAGTGACGCGTCTATAACTTTATTATACTTACAGGAAAAATATTATAGACATGGCTAAATCTGATATTCTACACTTGCAGGAAAAATGGTCATACGCAGAATGGTTGTAGAAAACTCTCACTAAACATGAAATTCTTAGATGCCATTCAGCATTATTAATTTTAGGGAATGAATATTGTTCATACTTTTGGCAACACTTTATGCGTACAATTATTAAACAATGCTGTTTTTAGAGTTCTATATCAAGCAGAAATTTTAAACTGGAATTACAAAAACTTAAGCCCATCTTTTAAACAAAAACAAGGACATCAAAAAGACATAAAATACAGTTTGAAAGGTGTATCGTGGATGGATAGGGCGGCCTACCCGATATGCATTATAAAGTTCGAAGAACGAAAAAATTAAATGTAGCGGAAAAATGCGATGGAGCGGAAAATCGGTTTTCTGAGCAATAAACAAACTCAGTGTAGAATTAGGTATTCCGGAGAAGTAGCCAATTGTTTGGCTAAGAGTTTGGTGCAACATTTCTAAATTTAGGGCAATTAGTTTGAAAAATCAGAAAGTATATGATACTTAACAAAGACTCTGCATAAAATGACTTAAAAAACCATTAGTCCGTCAATATTATCAACAAAATGAAGCATATGCGCCGTCATAAAGCTTCTTTTATGGCTTCTTCCTACCTCCACTACATTTATTAGTTGAAATTGTAATACAGACGAGTCCGCTTATAACGAGCGTGAAAAGATGCCTACTTTTACTTTATATAAGCTTTCTGGAATCATATCAATCTTTTCTCGTTCAAACCATTCCTTGGTGGACATTGATGCACGCACACTGGCATTATCCTGTTGGTACTTCCAATTCAGACCGCCTAAAAGAGGCCCAAATATGGTGAAGTGATCATACATTAATTCCTGATATTTTATGGAGTTCATAGTGCCCTGAAGGAATACGATGTCTGCTTTTCCTCCTGCTCTAAATACTGCACGTACGATCCCTTTGCCGGCTCCTTGCTGTCTACTCAGCCTTATCTTTGGCTGAGTACGAATTCATCGCGATCATGCCACTTGACGAATATCTATCAGGACCATCTAGATAAAAATATTTTTCATCAGAAAACACTATTTCATCCCAGTCATGACGCTATTTCACAGTTTTTTTACACCAATCGAGCCGATTTAACTTATTACTGGTAGTAAGTTTTGAATTGCTTTTCATTTTCCTGAACTTCACGTTCGAATTTACTTTTAAATTTTTCCACACAGTTTAGTGGGATGCAGGTGTGGATAATACACGTGCAATTTTACGAGTGGACACCTGCTCACGTGTGGTATGAGTTTGAACGTGCCTGTGGTTCCGGGGTAACAGTTTTGGTGGTCTACCTGATCTTTTTTGGGTTCCACAATTATCACCTTTTTCGATGACAGTTTGGACAGCAGTTTGTGAGCGCCCTATTTTACGGGCTAGTCCTCTTGTTGACTGTCCCTTGCAAGTTAGCAAATATATTTTTCTGGCGTAAGTTTCATTTAGTTCTTTTCCTCAATGCATACTCACAAAACGCAATTTTCATCACAACATTGGATCCATATGATAGCCTACATGTATCATATGATGTGTATAAAACTACACATGTGCAAATTAGTTTAAAGGCCCGATGTCCACGAACTTTCATGTTGAGTTCATATTTCTTTACAGGTTGTAAATGATTATTTTTTCCGACGAACAAAATTATTCACCATTTTCAAAAGTTGTAATCATTATATGTATGTAATCACCATTGGTATATTATTTGCATGAATTTATATCAAATGCTTGTTGCAATCATAAGTTATCTGTGCTTTATGGGTGAGTTTATAATTTATTAGCATAGTGTATTAAAGTTTATGGTGGGCTAACGGGTGTCTCCAATGCTGTCATTGTCAGAGGCTGGATTGGTTGCAGCTTGTATTCTAATGATAATACCTCCGGAAGGAGCAGAAATGCCGGATATCATCGCTGGGAAGAGAAAGAACTTTTTTTCTTTGGAAAATCGATTTTCAGACTCGACTTCTCGAATTAAAGGGAACATTTACTGGGTTGTTACTCGCTTCATTGCGTTTATTATCGCTATAAACGATTTTCGTCCCATGTTTTGAATATAACCAAACAAATTTTATTCGTTCTCCTATAACCGAGCTGTATATAAATGGAATGAACATTATGTATTAAAAGTTGTTTCATGCGAAATGAAATTTAGAAAAACGAAAGAGTTTAAATATTTTGAGTTAAAGTTACGTAAACACAAATATAGCTTGAAGGAGATATTCTCCCTTAAACAGTAGGGTAATAACAGCTTAGAAAAATAGCCCGATGGCGCTCTCGAAATAATTTCCTGGTTTGTTCGATTAAAACTTCTATCGTCCTATAGGCCTTGTTTCTGAATTCCTTCAATATGGACTCTTAAATCCATCTTCCTTGAAAAATCCAACACCATTTCCGCGCAGCATCGCCAATCATACGCTTCCTGCATACACATTACATAATCTCCTGTGAATTTCGGCTGCGTTGTGCACTTTTTTGTAAAAATCATGTGACAGAGATTAGCATAATTTGGCGAAACTAATATTTACGTTCCACTAAACACTAACACAGGATCCAGTAATAGATAGCGACCCTCAAGTCAGGAATCATTTGTGTAGATTATGATGAATTCGTGGAAAAAAATAATATTGTAAAATAAAGGAAAATAAAAGAAAAAATTATAAAACAATTTGATCTAACAAAGTTACTATCATTAATATTTTCCCCTACTTATTATCTAACGTTAATTTTTTTCCTTTTTTATTAAAAGTAATTGTTTTCCGCTGCGTGACATACAGGTATCCATATTTGAGTGACGCGTTTACAAAATAAACTTTAAATTTGAAAGAGCAACTCCTTATTAAAACAGTAGCGGCTTGCATGTCCAGAAATATAGTGTTGCACACATATTTTTGCCCTTAGAAATAAAACTCGCGAGTGCTATCTTCATATCTATCTTGCGTTTGAGGAGATGTGGGTGGGGAGCCACGTAGTCAATATAAATGGCAATTCAAGCACATTTTTGACCAATTTTAAACCCCTTTCCCCTTCTAAGGAAATCTATGTAAATGACTATCACCTCCCCCCCACTTTCATACTAAGGTAAGATGTCGTTTCTCCAATTTTGTGGTACATATAAGTTTTCGAAATAAGAATGCAATGTGTGATGCATATTATAATACTTATTTACATTTTTATTGTAATATTCAGTACCTAATAAGTTCGTTATAATATAAATTGTTTGTTATGGATTAATCACAACGAATTATTGCATTTAAAAAAGTTTTAATACGTTTGTATTTGATATTTTGTGGCCATCTGATGCCACTGTCAGAACCCTATATCATCTTATAACAGCGTATTAAGATGTACGTTGTAATTAAATAGAGTATAATAAATAAGAAAAGTGGATTTGCTAAAATACATTTATTTAAAATAATACGTTCAGTATAATTTTAAATTATCGGGGAAGCCACGATGAGCCTCGGAGGTAGAGCCCCGAGTGAAAAAAAGTTGAGCCACTGATTTAAATAATCAAATATTTAACAGTGATTACGTATATTTTATATTTTATATCTTCTACTCGCAGCGTGTCGCACATCCAAGTATTACATTTCCCCTAGGGCGGTTGCCACTTTGTAACTATATGCTTGTTTTAGTGCCCTGCGGTGGCGCAGTGTGGTAACGCGTTCTCCTATTGCGCGGCTAATCCGGGTTCGACTCCCAGCAGTGCAAAAAGAACGCTTACTCAGAGATCTCATAAAGATCGCACTGCTCACTGTAGTCCGGGGTTTGGTTCCCTAGGCCTTAAGAGGTTCGGATTCCTCGGAAAACAGTAGGTCCCGGCGCAGCATGACCACTGTAGTCTTTGAGCCGTAAAACCAAAAAGCAAAAAAAAAAAAAAAAAGCTATCAAGCTAGTTTTAGTATTATTTTATTATTTTATTTTGTATAGGCGTGGTTCAGATCCTCCTCCTCCCTGTTGTTAGAAAAATTAAATCTCGAAGCCCATTCCTCCAAAGGTGCATACATAATACTTAAACTGCGCCTAATTTAACATTATTAAAGACACCGTAACATAGCAACAAGACATTGTCTGCGTAATTACAATTACTTAAAAATCAAATTACTTAAAAATTAATATAATTAATAAAAAAGAAAACTGATAAAGGATGAATGCGGGAGGGAGCGAGATTGCGGTGATAAGGGCTTTAAGGGCGACATTGCGGTGATAAGAACATTAAAACGGAAAAAGTAAGAAATGATGTGGAATGTAGGGGCCGATAAATATTTTACTCCGTTCGGTTTGAATTTTTAAAATATGCATTAATTTATACTTAAAGACAACATTAATTATTTTTAGTGACATATTAAAATAATAATGAATTAATAAAACATAATGTCCAACATAATCATATGGCAGACTACGTTCGTGATGAAAAGGATCTGAAACTCAGAAATAACGTGATAGGGTAGGACTTTTGCTTATACGAAAAACGAGAGGGAGAAACGCGGGTTACAAAGCTTGTACAAGAAACAACGCTTCCTGTCCGGTGAATATAATTATTGCGCCTTTCATTTTTACCCGTACGTAGCTCTTCAGCGGCTTGCTGTTGCTGCACTGCTGCAACGTAGCCGGCTAGCAGATGTGCTATTTTGAATATAGGACTGTTTATCGTAATGCTCGTGCTCACTACGCCCATTTTTGTAACATAGTTCAAGCTAAATGGAACTACTCTAATAAAACGATAACAGTAAAAATTCTAACACAATTTATTTGTCATGAAAAACTGGTTATTGCGCAACACTGTAACTTAACCACCAGCCAACACTCGTTGACAACATAATTCAGAAGTAAAATACATTTATTGCGATTCCGTTTTTACACGACTCTCTACGAAGAACATAGTTCATGGCAGGGGTCTTCAAACTTTTTCAGTCCAAGGGTCAATTTTGCTTATTCTTGTTGGGTCGCGAGCAGCACTATTGTACCGGCAATATTAGGACTGAACGAAGGCGGATCCGGGGGAGGGGGGGACGTAGGGGTGGTCCCGTTGGAATCGCCTTTGTTTCCGTTTCTTTAGATCCCTATATTTTTTCTCCCCAGGAAATATTTTCTAGATCCACCGCTGTAACTGAATATGCATATATTACAACGTAAAATACACATGGAAGCAAAAAAAAAAAATTTACAATACTTTTAGTTGTTAATATATAAAGCGAAATCAAACCTTTTAGTGAGATTTTTAGCACTGTTTATTTTTAACAACCTTGTCAGGTCTTATTTTTGACGTTGCAACCCTAAAAGTGTTTCCAAGGTGGACGTCAGTTATTCTGGTCCTAATTTTTGATTTTACTAACTTCATTTTTGAAAAGAACAGTTCGCAGACATAAGTGTTCCCGAATAAAAAATATCGTTTACAGAGCATGCAGTCGGATGGTTGGGAAGATGTTCTTATCGATTTATTTAGAATAGAATTCATTGAGTGGTAAGTTGAATTTTGTTTTAAAATCACTGTTGCACTGCAAATCAATAAATCTACTCCTAATATCCACTTACTCAAGAAAATTAAAGAAAAATACGATTGAGGGAAGAACGAGCGTTTAATTCTTTAACGTTTCAAGATATTTATTACTAAATGTGAACCGAATAAAATACATTGACCTAAGATTCACGGGGAGCAAGGAGAGTGAAAGAATTTGTGGGTTTTTTTTTATGAGCCAGAGGGACGTAAAAAACATGTCAGTGGGTCGCGGTTTGAAGACCCCTGGTTTATGGTAAAGACATTGAAATTTTTTCTAAAAACATAAAATTTTGTTGGTTCGTAAAGCATTATATCATAGGCGAAAAAGGGATTTCGATACGCATTCTATATTAATCATTCTCGTGGAAAACGTTCTCTTAATATTTTATCTTTAATTTTCATATAGACCAAGAAGCTCAGAATCGCCTATCAGTAAGACCCCTACGATTTCCATATGAATTAGGCTTTTGATTTGCGGCCCAAATTTCATTACAGATTGAACATATTGGATCGAAAAATAATTACGATAATAGCTTATTATTATAATTTTCAGATAAAAGTAGTCAATGAATATTTCGCTTTGAAATTAGTTTTTTTAAACTGTAGGCTTTTGGGAAAATCAAGGGTTTTTAATTTCCTGTCCACAAGCGTCATCTGAAAAGCGATCAAAACAAATAAAAAATTAGCCTGCGCCGTCAAAGTATAAAGATGCCGCCCGCTTGCTAATCATTTTCGGTCGCATACTGCATTTTTAAACGTTTACGCAAATTTGAGTTTTAAATCAAAAAGCTATTGCTTTTTTTAAACGTTTCGGAACAGCACGTATTGTCCATCGACATAAATAAGAAAATGACTGGCGACAAATTAGAAAGATGACACGAAAAATCGTCAATGGAGAACGGGGCCGGGGTAAGGTTTCGTTGGGCCCTACAAACTTTTCTTTCGCGCCCTTGTTACATAAATGAATTCCGTGTCATCATTTATTTTGAGGAAAATAGAGAAGGGGAAACTGTTTTATCAGTCCTTTACTGAATCAATATTTACTTAAAACACACAGTTTTACTTATTGACATAGGAAGACCAAATATAAAGGAAGTTCGCACTTTTAACATAGAATTCGGGACCTTACGTGTTGACAAAAGGAAGTTCGGCGACGAAACGTAATTCCCACACCTCTAGGGGTTTTGTTATTACATCTTTAATTTTTATAATATAAGGTTATATTTGTGGGAGCTAAAATGGGTTTATTGAATAAAGGGAGAAAGATGTTCGCATACTCAGTCAATATCGAATTTAGGACCCTATATGTTAACGAATGTCCCGAATTCTACGGTGTTTTTGCATTTCTTTCACAAACTGCACATTTTGTAACGGTTATTTTCATTTACATAGCCAAATTTAATTATTTAAAAGCGAATCGAACATAGTTTTATCCTTATAATCGATCCAAAGACCATACATGTAACAAAAACTAGACGAATTACAAACAAATGAAACAAACATGAAGACCAAGTATCCAAACATTCTATGTTTATTCCTCGAATGATTAAAACAATTCCCAGTGGAACAATCATTTCATCTTATTTTAAATTGAAAATAACACGCTTGTAAATCACTCAACTTTAACACAGCAGTGAATGAGATCACGTGGTAAGATGGCAGGGAAAGAAAGCTGCAGCTTTGCGCCAGCTCTCTTTTCTAGGAGCCTTAGGTAGAAGCAACTATCAGTTCTGACACCATGCTGAAGGGTAAGGGCATTGAGCCACTCAGGAACAGCTGACTGACAGGTGTAATTTGTAGAATGGTGATGCAAATGTTAAAAGGAAAACAACCGAATTAACTAATAAAACTACCAAAATGAACCACAGTGAACTTAAAGAACAAAGTCTTCGTCAAGCATGAAACGACCGAACGGTGCTAGGAATCTGTGAAAAGGTTACAAATATTACTGAAATGTTGCAGGTTCCACTTTATAAGGGACTTAAAGAAAATATATCTAAGCATTTTGAAATTGAGTGAATTAAGATTAAAAAAAAAATCTCTCAAATAACAGACAACCACGTAATGTAGTGCTCAGATTGTGATAACCATATGAATTTGGTAAGTATTTTTGTACGAAGGAAGTCAACTGGTCAGCTGTAACAGGATGTTGGGCAGATCCTGACAGAATTATTTGTACAACTGTGAAGTAAAACACAAAGACAATATCATTAATCATTTATTCATATTTGCATAATTTTAATTTTCGTTAATTAAATTTTTTATATAAGATATTTAAATAACCATTTTTTCATTTTATTTTGATGCGTATCGTCAACTAGTGTGACTTTGTTTACCCTGGGGTGACTTTGTCCCACCAAATGGGGAAAATAAAAGTGGTGATAACTTCTGTCTGTTTCTTCGAAATATTTTAATAAAACCTGATTCTGGTAGCTAGGAGTATTGGCTTGAATATGAAATGTTTAATTTTAAAGTTTTAATTACTGATGGTGGTTTCACTGCAGAAGTTGTTTTCTATATTTTTTTACGAAATTTGCTTGTGATCATATTCTTTGAAAAACTTGCTTCTACGTTATGTAAAAAGGTGGTAAGTCATATTTTTACCCTATCTACGAAACTGCTTAGGGGCTCGTGACTGCTCTTTCCGGCCATAAATATGAGGATGGAATTATATCCAGGCCTTCTAAGAAGGCTCATTGAATGATTATTTGAGGCATGAGACGAAGTCACCCCAAGCCGGGGTAACTTTGTTTCACTTTTTTTGAAAAAAACATTTTGTGACCTGCTAAATTTTCAAAATTTCCAAAGTGTATACAAGATTGTCTATTGAACGCTTAAGAATATGTGAGAAATACACACACACACACACACACACACAGGGTTGTCGAAATTAAACTTTCCCAACTCAGAGGGCTGTGTAGGGCGTTATAAGGGTCATAGAGACATGAAATTTGGACAGCAGACACTTCAGATCATGCGTTCGATTGTATGAAAAAAAAAAATTGATTTATTGAAAAAAAATATTTAGTACAAAAAATCATCGATAGACGACGCTGAAGTGCAACAAAACGTTCTATAGTTGTTATATATGTTCGCCATGGCTCTGCACAACCCTGTTCAATCGCAAAATAGTGTGCTCTACAGCTGAACGCAGTCCGCATGAAGTCCACGAACATGGAGACGAATACAGTCTTTCAGATGTGACAGGGTTGCGGGTTGTTCTCGGTAGACATGATCCTTTAAGAATCCCCATAACCAAAAGTCACATGGTGTGAGATTAAGTTAGTGAGGCTGCCAACTTGTTGGAAAACAACGGCTGATCATCCGTGCAGCGGTGAAAGTTTGCCGTAACACCTATTGAATGCCACGATGAATATGGGGAGGTGCACCGTCCTGCATAAAAATAGTGTCCTGGACGCGGTGACGTTACTGAAGTTCTGGGATCATAAAAGTTGTCAACATGTCCCGATAGCGTTGTCCATTGACGGAACAGGTTTTAAACCCTGTTGGAGTCATCTCCTAAAAAAATAAGGCCCAATGATGAACGTTGAAGTGAAACCGCACCATACCGTAATTTTTGCAGGATGCAAGGGCACTTGGTGGATTGGGCGTGGATTTACTGTTGCCTAAATGAGACAGTTGTGCGTATTCACTTTTCCATTCAGTTAATAGTGCGCCTCATCCGTCCACAGAATGTTTCATGGCCAAGCGGCATCGACTGCCATTCGTGTAAGGAACTGCAGTGCAAATGTTTGCCGAACTTCAGCGTCCCGGTCATACAGCTGGTGAAGACTATGGATTTTGTAAGGATAATAACCCACAATTCATCGCCAAACGGTGGAATAGGGCATATCAACAGCACGAGAAATAGCTGGTACACTCACAACACCACGAGGGTCTTGGCTAGTTGCTTCCACGACCGCCATAGCCACATCTTCCACGCTTGCAGAGCCTGCAGGTTTTCGTCCTTTACCTGGTAAAATTCCAAGTTGTCTGGTTGTTTCGAATTTTTTCATCATGTCACGTAGAGCGCGCGTGGTCATTGGTCCTCGGCGTAGGTTCTTCTGCCGGCGGAATGCTTTTGTTGCAGCAGATGAGTTCTCGTCATTCTGGTAGAAAACCTTCACTAACAGAGCTTTGTCTTTCAAAGTCGGTATTGTACACCAGCGAACTGGAAACTCTTTCTCATGAAGCGCCTGTTTTCCTCTTTTATCGGACTTGTATAGGTTGCACAGAGGCTAGGTTTCTGCAAATCACGTTTCACTAATGTTACAGCGCCGTCTATCGGTGATTTTTATACTATATATTTTTTTAAATAAATCTGGAGCGCATGATCTGAAGTGTTTGCTATCTAAATTTCATGTCTCTATGACACATACAACGCCCTACAGAACCCTCTGTGTTGGGGAAGTTTAATTTCGACAACCCTGTATATATATATTTTTTTTTTAAATAAAAATTTCACCTAGTTTCAAGATTTTAAAAAAAATATAGATGAAAATTAAGACAGCCACTCCGGTTGACGGTGATATTAAGTATTATATAAGAAATATAATTTTCATTCCAATGTAATAAATTCGATAATCCATTCATCAGTAGTTTTTAAATTAACAAATAAGTTATTAAAAAATCCAACTATAATAAACACTTGTTTTATCTGTGCCCTGTAGCCAGAGTATCAATAAAATATATGTGATAGGTATTACATAAAAAAAATTATATTATATTACAATTTTCAACGTATTGAGCTTCGGATTTAAACTGAGAGAATAGAAATTCTTTACTCAGAGTAAAACTAATAATTTTAAGTTACACGGATTACAGTATTGTATTACCTTGTATAGATTTCTATGCTTTACTCTCGTAGTAGAATTATTCCCATATTTATCCGAGGAAATATGTAATATTTTAATACTCATAAAATTTCATAACTGCTTGTTCAATTTCTTATTTTATTCAATAACTATTAAACGTTCATCCTATTAAGGTTTTATGTGGTCTAGGGAACTTTTTTTATGTATATCGATCAAAAGACAGGCTTCATCCCACCATTTTACTGTCAGTTTGTTTCAAGAGGATTGCTATGGAGTTGTCATTTTCGACGGAATTTTGAAAATCGGGGTTCATTAAGTACTTAAAGCTGATCTCTCTCCATAGCATAGGGCTATAATCTTTAAACTAAATGACAACGTTAAAGCAAATTTGACTTTGATATATGTCTCGGGAATTTTTGAAAGATGTCAAAATCGCAATTGAAGCGCGGATTTTTAATGAAGCTATTTCTTATATTCAAAATTTTAAGATTTCAGAGAATGATATACCAAAATTCTTCGAACCTTTATACTTCCAACGGAAGGTACACATAAACAATATTATGAACATTATAAAATTATTCAGCTTCCAATGTATTTACTTACAAAAATGAGAAGTATTTTTTATAAATGTTTGTCCTGTAATAAGGAGAAAAAGATGTAAATAAGTATCGATACATTGAAATGATTAAACCAATAATAGTACTTATTTTAACACCTAACATAAAATTCTATATTTCTAGTTATAATTACTAAACTGGATCAGAATTAAAACAATTGCCTATAAATTCAGAAAAATTGAAGTTGGAAGAAGAGTTATTCAATCTCTCAAGAGCACGCTCTTATGAAACAACTCATTCAATGGTGGATACATGAGGTATGGAATGAGTAAAGTATCAATGAAAATAACAGGTCTCGATAGTGAGTGATAATTCGTGATAGCGTTCTTGCTTTTGAGCTTGAAGGCTGGATTACACACTAAACTGTATCTAATCTCTCTTTATAGCGTGAATAACAGGGACCGCTCCCACAGGGCTCCTACTCGACCCTGTTCCTACGAACCTAAATGTGCAAAATTTGTTACATGTTATGTATTTCCTTATTACCAAAATATGGAAATTTGACAATTACCCTAAAGAGGATATCAAAAAATAGATGTATAATCGCGCCTAGAGCTCCTAGATAAGTTAAGACGAACTTGACTGTTGATATTTGATATGTGTGTATGTATACAGGGTGCTTGTAAATATTTTGACAAACTAAGAGTGGTTATAGCAGCCATCAAAACGAACAATATTGGCCGTAGAATCTGAGTTCACAAGCCACTAAATGCCAGTTCTAAAACCGTCCAGCATGCACAAATATTTACAACCAGTGCATGAAAATGCCAGATAAATGTCAGCTGATCAAGTACAAAAATTATTAGGACATCGCATTTCGCGCTTCTCATACACTGGTTTGTAAAAATTTTGTGCATACTGGATGATTTTAGAACTAGCGCTGTGAGTGGTTTGCGACCCTAGGTTCTATGGCAAATATTGCTCGTCTTAATGAGTAACACCACTCATCTTATTTTGTCAGAATAGTTTGAGAACATCCTGTATAGAGCTCTACCTCACATGGTAAATTTATTTGCTATACTTTCTATTCAACATGTTGACCTGGTCTTGTGGTTAGAGATAATCTTTTAGTTTATAAAAACACTACAGTGAGCCGCTCTGTAATGACGTATTCACCTATTATTGCCCTGCCCTGGTTCCGCCTCCAACGGCGTGTTATGATAATAACAGGGTTATAATGTTTTAATTTAATTAGTTATAATTTAGGATTAGAAGTTTAAAATGAGAAAATAAAATGAAGTTAAAAGTATTTTATAATTATTTTTGTAAATTTAAAGTTAGTTTACTTACTGAATATTTTAACTATTTGAAAACATTACAACGCAATCATATTAGTTTTACTCACCATATTAGTTATCTTTAGTACTTAATCATATTAGTTTTCTTTAGTACTTAATCATATTAGTTTTACTCACCGAGATCAGTAAATAGGCCGTTTACGAAAAATTAAGCTTAAGTACATTGTATGGTTGTGTTTTAATTATTTTAATTTAGAATTCGCAATTAAAAGTAAAGAAACCCAGAAATTTATACTAAAAACAGGCAAGAACGTTATTTAAAATTTAAAATGTGCCTTTTATTTAAGCATTGGGGCCAGTAACAATTTTTTCATGATTACGTATTAGTACAAAATACATATCTTCAAAATTTCCCTTTTGAATAGGGAAAACATCCATATTTTCATACTTCTTTCCTTAACAAAACCGATTTTCTTAATCATATCTTTCGTAGGTTTATATTTTTTTTTACATTTTTGTTTACAATTGAAAACTCCCTATTGGTTTATATTGTGAAACCAAATTCAGTTACCAATTAGGTTATTTATACTGGATATAAAAACCACTAGAAGAAAATTTTAATCATATTAGAATTTTAGTGGGAAGGAGGCACTATTGATTAAAATTAAGAGGAAATAAAGAAAAGGGAACTTACATTTTTATTTAAGGTGAAACCGTCAACCCGAAGACCTCAAGAAGCTAAGAAAATGGACAGGCGATGGCCTGTGTTTTGAAGTTTCAAGCAGCAAACTCTCTCTGCCGATTTTCGATGGCTCTTCACATTTCGCCATCTTGTGACTTGGTGTGCTGGTTAAGGACCGCCAGAATCTTTGGTCGCCAATTATTAGCCAACTTCAACTTGGCTCATGTTAACGTTGGCTGACATGGCGTCCGCCATGTTAAAGAAAGGTGGCCACTCTGGCAGTTCAGAAACCGGAAGTGACCTGATTTTTCCAGGTGTCCGATTGTGTTGTCTACGAGGTCTAAATTGAGCTCAAAGTTTAAACTTTGTAATGCATTTGTTTAACTTTCATCCTTTAAAAGTCGCCAACGTTGTTCAAAAATTAAACACCTTGCAGAGAGAAATTATAAAGTTTTGGATGCCCCGATAGGCCAAAATTATTTTATTTCTGTGTTAAATGTGGGCTTTTAAAAACTAAATATAATATGTAGAACAAAAACAAAAAGGTGGGTTAGTATGTTATGGGGGTCCTGCTTTTAAAAAGAAAAGAAATTTAATTACAGGTACTTTTTTCATATATGAAAATTGTAAGGGGTAATATTTTTTCTAATAAAAAATTAATTTAAAGAAAATTAAAAAAAATAATTTAAAATTCAAATTAATTTAAAATGAAAGCATTTGGTAATTGAATAAACATTTTTACAATAAAGTTCGTTGATGATTCTCGTAAAATCTAAATCTAATGCTCCTAAAAAAAACAAAGTTGCAAAGTTGTTTTATCATTTTATATGTCACTCTGAATCCCGTTTGAAGAAACTAATTTGATTGATTTGTATATCGTTGAGCTGAGGGAAGCACTGGCCGTTTTGGTACTGCACACTTTTTAACTTTGTGGCATTTCTTTTAAGGACTGGAATCTATGGAAACGCCTTGGTGCGTTTTAATCTTTTTGGCGTTGCTGCCAAAGAGGACTTCAAAAGAGGAAGGTTTCGTCTTGTGGAGAACTCTACCTCATCAATGGAACATGGTAAATACTGTGCACGGTTAACTTGAGGTACAATATCATTTGGAATAAACAAACAAACAGCGGCAGAATAGCGGGAAAAAAACCATTTACAACATCAAAACATATAATATTTATATAGTGAGAGAGAGTGTGTTTTTTTATTATTTATCTACTTATATGCTCCTGGGTGCTTAGATATAATTTATTTATTTTAAAAAAGATAATTTCAAATTTCGTCCTAACAGGTGCCACAAAAAGTATCTACTCAATTTAGATTGCGGTTTGGTTCCCTATGTTTTAAGTAGTTCCATGTCCGTGGCGAAATATATGCCCACAGCCATATGATGGCGCAATGGGAACGAATTCGTCTGCCGCGTCATTAATCTCGGTTTGACTTTCAATGTTACCATATAATGCGTATCATCTTTCTGCTACTGTAGTCCGGCCTTTGACATCCTTAGCGACTAAAGGTCGGATTTCTCAAAACAAACCGGCAGATTCCGATGCAGAGCCACCTTCGCTGATCTTGCGCCATAGAAACACAAATATAGCGCGTCATGCCGCGAAAACACAAATGATTAAATAACGACGATAGCACTTATGCAAATCATGCCATGTGCTGCTAAGCTTGGTTTGCATTTGCCCATAGCCACTGCACCTCGCGCTGATATATTTACACCCCAAAATACTTTTGTGGAAGCATCAAAGGCAGTGAATGTTTACATTGGTGATTCATACTTACTTCACATGCGACATCAGGTAATGGAGGACTTAGAAGTAGTTGCGGCCTTAGAGATCTGCGTCCTGAGAGAGAGAGAGAGCAGAATGTAAACAGTCACATTCGTTCGCGCTGCCGGTCCTTTGACTTCCGCACAAAAACAGCCAACGAAGGGAGTAGACAATGCAAGAGCATGATCAGCTCGAGTGACGTGTTTATATACTCGAACGGCCCCCTTTAATGCTCACTTTCACAGAAGTGGTCTGAATGTAAACGAGGCTTTATTTAACATAGGTAGCCCCTACCAGTCGAGATTTCAAGTAAATTTATTGAACCAATTGCAATAAAATTATCAACGTTTTTGACCCCTACCTTTCAAAACGGGAG
>QLNU02003225.1:118861439-118889482 GCA_006491805.2 Dysdera silvatica | reverse complement strand
TGGGCACCACTAAGTCCTTACTAGTTTTCTCTTTATAAAAAGTGATCAACTCATCAAGGTAGTCACTTCACGTTCCACTGTAATTTCTAAAATTATGAGTATTTCGATATGTACAAGCTCTTGCGGTGACGCCGTAATAAAGCATTCACTTGGCGCCTTTAATCCGGATTTGAATCCCAATGGCGCCAAAACGACCTCTAGCGGATCACTGTATTACGGGGGTTTAAACAATAGGCCTTAAGAAGCTCGGAATTCTCAGAGAAATATAGTTGCACTGCTCTGCGTAGTGATAACTTATTTGCCTGCCGTTCGGTTATCCCTGGCCTGACTACAACTGATACTGTGGAACGGATGCCATTGTTTTTAATCACTGTAGTTCGTAGTTTGGTTCCCTCGCCGACGGAGTTTCGAATTCCTCGGAAAACTGTAGATTTCGGAGCAGTATGTTCTTCTATGTACTTGCACCGTCGAAACGAAGACAATTCATTGGTTATATCAATGAGCTATGGTATTAGATCAAAGGCAGAATGAAGCTAAAAAAAAAAAGAACTAAGTATAACAGATATTGTGCGTTCGCGCAGACCTGACGCCTGATAACCGTTAGCAGACAGGTTAGTCCATTGCAGTTTAGGGAAGGGCGTCTTGCCGAAACTGGTTTTTCATGTGGGAAAAACCAGTTCCTCCAAGACGGCCTTCCCTAAACTGCAATGGACTAACCCGTATGCTAACTGGGTCACGCGCCAACTGAGTGTGAATGCATAGTGCCCTTAATGCTGGGCATACCGTACGTTGTCCTTGCTCCATAAAACTCAAACAGCAATCTTCTCTTCTTTGAAGCAAGGGAGGATCCAGGAATCTTCTGGAGGGGGGATTTGTTTCTGATTTCTATTTTTAACCAAGTGTATCGTATTTTCCGTTTCATTTTCTGTGACATAATCCCAGCTCAAGTGAAGGGGGAGGGGCGATTGCCCCCATCACACCCTTGGATTCGACAGTGCTCTGAAGATTTCTATAAAAAAAATGATAATTGAATGTATTTGCCGATTTGAAGAACATACACTAAAATCCTCCGAATTTCTTTGTATACACGGCTTACTAAATATATTAGTGTCGTCTTTTGCGTATATTTGTTTAAAAGCACGATCTAGCTTCCTTCACTTTCAAGGTGATATGTTTTAGCCATCAGAAAATTTCCGTTTTCTTATCGATCGCGGTCCAATTCCAATTTGTGTGTAAAAGCTTCAATTAACATAAAAAGCAAATGTGACCCTTGACCTTGTTTAGCGCAATATAGCCCATGCTTACCCTACAATATTAAAATTCCACAGCCCTATCATTCACTTAACATAATAAAATATTTTCCAGGAAATTAGATACTTCGTATTCCAGTTCCATTCTGATCGCATTAGATTCATTGTCAAAATATGTGTTATACTTGTGTAGTAGTCACGGATTTGTCTCGCATGCTGTTTACATGGATTCATTTCCATGGGGTTTCTCTGCACACCGTAGCTCAGAATTTGATTTCTTAGACAGCAAAAATCGTTTTGGAATTCCTGGATAAACTCTAGATTTTGGCGCATCATAGCATAAGCTACTCTTCCGCCGTAAAACATCGAAAGGAATTGGAAATGACAATACACAACGCGTCAGCGTACACATTTACGTAAAAAAAATCTTCAATATCCATAGCAAACACGTGAATGATGAACTTCACCTCGATTGGCGCAAGATACTTGCTGCACACTTGCTATACTTGTGTCATGAAAATACCACCATCCGACAAAGTTTATGAACGAAATGCACTTCAAAGCGTTGGCATTTGCATAGTAAAGGGGGCTCAAATCATTGGCATAGTAAGGGGGGGGGCTCAAATTTCCGCCTCATTGGATATGAAAACATATTTTCTCTAACGCGGTATCTCATTGTATACTTCGAGATTACTGAATCCCACATAAGTTTTGGAGTGCTACGCCCCTGATCAGTGAGGACGCCATTTCTAGAAATACTTGTTGACCTCAAATATTTACTCTTCGCGCTCGCAGAATAATAATTTCACATTTCTAAGAAGTGATGATAAATACATTATTTGGTTATTTTCATTTCTGAATGTGGCTCATATCCGTCCTTTCGCCATAAAAATAAAACCAATAATCGTTTGTGCAAATTTCCGAACATATTGTGGATCGCTTGATAGAAAGCCGCACGGATCGCCAGTTCTTCGCGGATTCTACAGTGGAACCTTGTAAAGTGACCACCTGAAACAGTGACCACTTTTTTGTAAAAGACAACTAGTAGGAACTTAGTCATGCCTGCAATAAAGTCTGCTGTGCAAAGTAACAACCTCCCTATGGCAGCCATTGTAATACAGCCCTAAAAGCGGTCACTTTCAGCAGGTTCTACTTTATATCAAACATGACAGAAAAATTCCTTGTGTTTTTAAAATATCTGCATTTTTAACCCACGACAAAAAACAACTGAATTTTAATTCAGGCTGCTAAATGGTAATTCCAATTTTGAAAATGCGGACTTGAAGAAAATTTTGTTCTCTTCAGTTAACCAACTCACAAACTAACTCACCATGAAATTCTGCATTTGTAAATTTAAATATTATGTGAAGGAATCTCTTGAGAGAAATAAACTTTTACGTCTTTTAATTTGTGCCAGTTTTCATTTAAAAGAAAGAATTTGAATAGGCGGAAATAAACAGTTGCAGTATTATATAGCAACTGCTAATTTCAAAAAATGCGAATTTTCAGAAACTAATATTAACAATCAACGGAATCGAGAAATTTTCTAATGATTTCATGTGTTGTATTCTCACGAAATTTAGTTTTCGAAAGCTTGGGCCTTTTCTTCTTAAAATCGCCGTATGCCGAGTTCGAAATGCGTACGAACCATGCAAAATAAATTCCGAGGTAACTGGCACAATTTGCATAACTTAATTAAATAAGAGCTCAAAAAATTCTAATTAACAGTCGGGTAAATGGATCGTTAATTAATGCCGGGTAAACGATTTTATTCAAATCAGAATTCCATTCTACTATCTCTATCCAATTAACAATTAATAAGACGGGTCCACGAAAATGGAGCTTTTGGGGGATCTTATCCGCTGATTAATTTTTCCCATCTGAAATGTTATATCATTTTCAAGTTGTCACAGAATTCTGAATTTTTTATGCGGATTTGTAGTTTCCTTTCTTCTTGATATGCATGTTTCTCTTCAGAGAACATTTCTAATTTTAAAATTTATGAAACATGAATTGAGCCCTGCGGTGGCGCAGTGTGGTAACGCGTTCGCCTAGTACGCCGTTAATCCGGGTTCGACTCCCAACAGTGTACAAAGAACGCTTACTCAGAGATCTCTTAAAGATCACAATGCTCGCTTTAGCCCTGGGTTTAGTACCCTAGACCTTAAGAGGTTCTGATTGATCGAAAAATTGTAGTCCCAGAGCTTCTGATTCCTCGGAAAATTGTAGGACCAGAGGTTCGGATTCCTCGGAAAATTGTAGGCTCATAGGTTCGGATTCCTCAGAAAGGGTAGGTCCCGGCGAAGTATGACAATTGTAGTTCTTCAGCCGTAAAACCATAAACCAGAAACGTGAATTGTTACACTAGTTCTATCTTTTTCGAAGCGGATATTAACATGAAACTATTTCCACCGTGATGATAAAAAATTACATTATGTAATAATTGTCCTATTTCCTTACCGCTAAATTATTTGTCACGTAAAAATTTCTCTACAATAAATTAAATTTTCATGATACCAATGCTCCAAGCAGAATGCTTTTGAGCCATTAACACTCATTCAACTCGCAATGATATCGTGGAAAACGTGCCGATCTCTGCCCATTGTTGTCAATTGTTTGGTTCTCTTCGTAGTATAGGTTTGGATCCATTAGAAATCTATTCATCCTGGCGCCATATGACATTTGCTGACCTTGCGCCATTAAAACACATCATTGCTGATAATTTTCGATCACAAAACACATATTGCTGATAATTTTCGATCATAAAACACATTGTTGATCATTTTCTATCATAAAACACACATTGCTGATCATTTTCTATCATAAAACACGCATTGCTGATCACTTTCTATCATAAAACACATGTTGCTGATCATTTTCTATCATAAAACACACATTACTGATCATTTTCTATCATATTAAAAAGAAATGCAAGTCAAATAGTGCAGAAAAGGTTAAGAAATAGTCATTCGGACGCCCATTCCTCCAGTGTCTCTTCGTAATTTGCTCTTTTGAAATAAGACATTTGTATTTATAAAGAATCATTCTTGACACTGTCATACACTATTAAATGTTCTTATAATTATATCCATCCACTCATTTCATTTTTCATATATAATATAAAACACTTTATTATAGTTTATTTAACCTCTTAAGACCAGATCGTCGGTCGACATGAAGCAACTTCCGCAAATGCAAATTCTTGTCCCGCGATTTTCTGAACTTGCCAGAGGAATATAGTGACACTAAAAGAAAGCTTAAAAGTGCACGAAAGATATCCTTCGGTCTGAGTTCGCAATTTCTATTAGTTTAGTAGCAAAGGCATTGCAACTCAAGGTACACATGCTTACTTCTGGAATGGAGAGGTTATATTGTGATAATGTATTTTATTTTATATAATATTTTGGCGCAGTGAGTCGTACGTCTTTATTAGTTTCCATATAATTGTAATGTTACTCTTGGCAATATTTTATGTGACTATTTTAACCATAAACTCATTTTTAACTTTTTATCTAATATTGGATATTTCTATCTCATATGATTTGTTTATATCGTTTCGTTCGGTATGTTTAATACATTACTTTCAATATGTTTTTACCATTTTAGTTTAATTTAGTTTTAAATTTTAAAACTGTGTGTACGTTCTCACCTTGTTTGAAGCAGGGTTACCCTTGCGCCATAAAAATGCAACCAACCTATATTTATTATGTTTTTTTATGTAAAGCAAATCAAATATTTTTGTGAAAATGGTTTGGAAGAACATAAATTCCCGATACAAACCGAAAATGTTCTTTTTCAATAAGACAACTATTTAGTATGCATTGTTGAAATCTCGGATCGTTTGGTCTTTTGAAAACGTTTTAAAAAGATTGGCGTTTTGCTTTTACGTCCAGCTTTGCATTACGGGACGGGCTTTCAGCGTCACGAACTTTCCGTGTTTATTGTGTGGTTGTCTAATATTTGACTTTCCCCCGTCATACGATAAACCGCTTCAGTGTTTTATTTCTTTAGAAGGGAAGCGAAAGTTATTTAAATATATATCAATTGAGTTTGACGCTTTTCTTCTAAAAATTCAGCTCGTATTTCTTTCGTTTCGTGATTCGGTTTCGTGTTGGGCTTAAGACAGCAGCAACAGTTTCAATACTTTTGCCTTAATGAAAATAGGAGGAGGTCTCACAAGAAAACCGAATTGGTCACGCATTCCGCTCCAGATAAATTATGTTTTGTTTAAATTTTGCCATGAGGTGTCGCATATAAAAAAATAAAGTAATATCTTTTTCAAATGCCTTTCTGTTATTTGATCAAAACTGATTTTATGGCAACCGAAAACACCATAAGGAATGACGGATTTAGTAAGCTGCACGTGTGTTTCATAGTAGTCCGGAGGTAGTGCAGCGGTAACTCGTTGTCCTAGCTTTCGCTTTCTTTTTGGTTTTACGGCTCAAAGACTACAGTGGTCATGCTGCGCCGGGACCTACTGTTTTCCGAGGAATCCGAACCTCTTAAGGCCCAGGGAACCAAACCCCGGACTACAGTGAGCAGTGCGACGTTGTCCTAGCATGCTCTTAATTAGAGTTGAATGCCGAACGATATCAAAAGAAAAGAAAAAGCTAAGCTGACTATTCACCATTGTCCCGAGGAAGGTTCCCTAGTCGTCAAGAAGTTCACATTCCTTAACGAAATATAATTCTACTGCTCTACGATGGCTTGATGTTAATACATTCGGCTACCAATGGCAGGGACGGATTAAATTTTTGTGCGGGCCTTAACACATTTTTTCCAGGCCAATTTTTTTGTAGCATAAATTAAGCCTATACAATAATTTTTGCCACCCACGTATATATTATAGCTCAAACTAGAGCTTATTTGTTTTTGGAGAAAAAGAGATGCTTTCCCCGTCCTGGTGGGTGGCAAAAATTATTGTATAATAAATTCCCCCACGAAAAACTCACAAAAATCTCGCCCCGGAGGCTTTTCTGTGTTGACCATATTTGGCAATTGTGTTATCCCTGCGGAGGGTAATAATACCTTACATCTTTACATACGGAGAAAGAGAGCGTTGTTTCCTGTCCTCATTCGTCTAGCGGTCCAAGACACTCCGGGCTAAACGGAGGGACCCTGGTTCGAATCCAGGATGGGGAAAGCGTCTCTTTTTCTCCAAAATTACATAAGCTCTAGTTTGAGCTGTAATTAAAACGTGGGTGGCAAAAATTATAGTATAATAAATTCCCCCACGAAAACTCACAAAATTCTCGCCCCGGAGGCTTTCTTGTGTTGACCATATTTGGCAATTGTGTTATCCCTGCGGAGGGTAATAATACCTTACATAAATTAAGCCTGTATAATTATAGTAGGACCCGTCTACAACGAGGATCTTGGGACCAACTAAATTGCTCGCTAAATTCGATCGGTTGATAAATCCATTCTGTGAACTGTATTTAAATATAAAATCAGTACAGGAGACCTATTTGCAAGCAACGTACAAACAAAAAAATTCTAAAATCGTGGAAATTCGCGCCCCGATAAAAAATACTGTCCTGATAAGGTCCAGTTGGCAACGATTTTGCAATTGAGAGTTGAATGTGCACCGTGCCTGGTTCCTAAAAAAAAAAAAAGCTAGCCCTAGGCAAGTGTCCTGTTTTTCTGTGTAATAATCTGACCAATAGTATCTCAGAATGCGCTCCATAGTTTTTCCGTAACGTTGTCCTGGGTTTTCTTTTCTTGACAGAGAATTTTCAGGTTTTCTGGGAAAACTATTCGTTCCAAAGAAAGATGGTCTTTTGCCTATAGTGCAGTTGTCGCGGGTTCGACACACAACCGCGCCACTAGAAAATACACTTACTGGCTAACTGCTCACCGTAATCGTGGATGGTTTCGTTTGTTTTAAGAGCTTCGGATTCCTCGGAAAACAGTAGGTTCCGTGCAGTATGGCTTTCAGTGTCCTGGCGTCGTAAAGCTTAAACAAATGGCGTTCAACTGACGTTTCTTTCATCAGTTCTACTCCCAACGTTGAAAAAAAAATTATCAAGTACCAACTTTTCGCTGTAGTCTGGGGAGTCAGTTATCTATGCCTTCGGGGGGTTCAGATTACTGTGGTGAAAAATGGATGTCTGCTATGCTAGTGCAGAGGCATGGCAATGTGTTGTCACATGTAAATATGCCGGGTTTGACTTGCAATAGTGTTGTGTTTGCGAACTGCTTTTATGTCTACCGTTTTCTAGAGTTTAGCAGCAGGCCCTTCCGTGGCGCAGTGTGGTAACGCGTTCGCCTAGTGCGCTGTTAACCCGGGTTCGACTCCCAACAGTGCAAAGAACGCTTACTCAGAGATCTCATAAAGATAGCACTGCTCACTGTAGTCTGGTGTTTGGTTCTCTAGGCCTTAAGAGGTTCGGATTCCTCAGGAAGAAATAAGTCTCGGCGCAGCATGACCACTTTAGTCTTTGAACCGTAAAACCGCAAAAAACATCTTAGCAGCAGAGGTTTTGATTTTCCAAACACCTTTAGGCACAGAGCAGCATTACCCTTTCTGTCTTTGTTTTGTAAGAATACACAGGTGATGTTCGACAGTGGACAATAAATATCTCAAATTTTCTTAAAATGAATGCCGTATGCCAGAGGGCGTTTAGAATTCTGGGTTTGAAATTGTACATATTTATAAAATTTCCAGGTTTTTCATTACTTGAAGATGTTGTTAAAAAATTTCCAACTTTGAACTCAGGTTTTCTTCTGTGGTCAATATCGATTTCTTTTACAGAAATACACTTAATTTCTAATAAAACTGTCATCCTTTCCAATCAAATTTTTTATAAATTGCATATAGCAACGTATAACAAGTATCATAGGTAACTAATTGTACGGTGTCCTTTGAACCTGTGATGGTTTACCCAAAAATTTAAGTTTGCCCTGCTGCTTTTTTCCATATGAACAAAATTTGCGTTTCTTCGTCAAATATTCCTTTTATTGTAACTTTAAATGCTTAAGTGTTATATTAGTTTGAACTCATGAAATGATTAAACCTTTATGATGGAGGCTGCAATGTGTCAATAGATTAGTAGAATTATTCGATAGTCTTTATGTGATGCTAGACACGGAATGACCTTATCTGTCCTTGCGCCAGAAAAACAACTAATTTCATGTTAATTTGAAATTTTTTTTTGCTAGGCGTGAATTTACTTCTGAAGATCATAAACATTATTAACAATATATCCCCGTTTTATTAATCTCATCTCCTGCGGTATTGACCACTTCTTCAATCCGAACGACTAAACCACGATCCCTTCCTTGACCATTGGACCTTCAGTGAATGCTTTTTCTAATTGTACTAGAACAGACATACGTATTTTCAACAAAATAAACTCTATGGACTCTAAACTTCTGACTACGTAAACCTATCTGCTTTTATTAGGATACTTGTTCACTGGACAGCATTTTCAAATCTATTTCCTTTAATGTCCTACAAAACCATCGCGAACTACCAATCATATCTTCGATCGTTTTCATTTTTTGAACTTCCATTCACATAGACTTTACCTCAATAGATTTCTACTTGCTCGCCTACCTTAATTTTTTAACTCCGTCGCTTGATCAAAACTTTCACCGTTCAACTAGCAGCCTTATTTCTTTAATCTTGTCACTTGTAACGGCATTGTATGCATGTATTTTTGTATTTCAACCTCTATTGTATACCCTGTGCACACAAACATTTTCACATACCCCACACTCACAAATAATCAGGCACATAATCTTGGCCAACGGCCCCAACACAGGTAGGTTCCTGAAGGCCTCCTTCCCCTCTGCCTCCTCCTTTTTTTTTTCACGTGCAAAGACAGTTAATTCGCCCATTCCGATCAAAATTCAAAAATTGGCCTCCCTAGTTTCGCCCAAAATCAACTCCTTCCAAAATTTTAAAATCAAATTTCTTTTCCATCCTTCCATAACATCTTCGTTTATTCATGAAGGAATAAAAAGATAATACGTTAAGTGCTCCGTTTGACATGCAAAACGGTGCTAGATTTTAGTTTTATTAGAATAGTGTGCAACCAATAAAATTATATTTTTAATACAGTTGGTACATAACAATAAATTTCTATTTAATGAAAGTCTATTTTACGAATTATTTTATTTAGCGAATGATATTTTTATGAGACGCTCTGTAAAACATTGACGGAATTTCTAAAAATTTCTCAAAGTAACCTAGTCCATTCTTTATATGAAGCGGTGAAAACGAAAGTGGTGTAAGTCACAAAACTGAAATTTTTGAGTAAGTACATGGAATTATTCTCTGGGGCCTGCAACACTTGTGTATGACCATAGTGTAATTAACTACTGAGGGATAGCACCAGGTTGCTGTTAGCCAACATGAAACTTGATGGATCGATTGGACGCAAACCTTTTCGTATATCATTTTAAGCAAAGATGGACTTGTATGGTTGTTATTTTCAAGGCCTCATATATAAACAAAATTACGTATAATTAAAATATTTTCAAGATTTTATTCCTTTTTTCATTTTATTCATTTTGTTTATTGATTTTATTGATTTTTCGGACTTCGAAAGACACGAAATACCTGTTATTTAAAGTAAAACTATCCCAAAATAACAGTCCAGAGGGAATTGATACCTTCTTTATATAAATTACGCATAGCGTTTCTGTAATAGGACGTATGCTCATGTGTATGTGAAATTCTTATATTTAGATTAAAATTTAACATATCTATAATAGGTATATTTAAAATTAGGTTATATGTAAATATAAAAAGAGTTTGTTGAAAAAATGCAAATTTTATTTTGTGAAGAACTGTCACTCCATTTCATTCAACTCTGATAAGAAAATACAATAAAATATTAGCATGTTCAGTAACATAAATTTAACATGTTTTCCATTTATCGGAGATTTTTGGAAACATCTTGAGTTTCGTTTAATAGTACTTGGATTGCATGTTGCTCAAATCTTACACGTTTTACCTGTAAGTATAATCTTTTACTTGGCTTATATATATATTTATATTTCTAATTTGACAAAAAAAATTCCCCGTCACAAATTTTAATATGGCAACTTTGTGATATTCCAAGGTCTTGTTCATTATGTGTGTGTTATGAGTGTCTATTATGAGATCGTATTATTTTAAAATAATTTCGTTTGAATAAAACTTTACGTAATTGGTATTGTACCTTCGTAATGTATCCCCATCTTATAGAACTATTGAACTTCAGGGATATCTCCGTATGAGTTGTATTGCAAATAGGGAGATTGCGTGTCCATGTGCAATTGAGAAATCAGATAATTCTAGTTTGTAATCCGTAGGGGAAAAGGGCGGATTTCAGAGCCCATGCCATGAAAAGAAGTAAATCTCCAGCCTCCCATATCCGTAATTGCATTTTGTACCAATCCTTAGTTCTTTACTGATCAGATCTCGCTCAATAACACAGGTGGAAAAAATTCTCTCATTCTAAACATTATTCCCACTGGAAGGGAAAGAAATCCTTAAATCACCTGTGAGATTATAGGGATTCCAAATATGCGAAAGATTTAATGCAATGACCTTGCATGATGATAAGAATTAGTTTTTCCGATGGGTTGCTCTTTTGCTTGAAAATGTAGACAATCCAGTGTCTTCGTAATTTGGAGGAAGGCCTGAATTATTTGTTTTTGTACATGAATTTTGATCATTTTAATTCTTATGTTTTATTCATCCTATACTTTTATTTATTTGAACGGATCTAAACCGAGCCAATTTAACATGAACTTAATTATAAAACGGTAGATTACAATTCAAAATATGAGGGACAGAATTGAATGAAAACTTCCGAACCAAGGAGAATTTTTAATGAAGTAATTACTTGATACATATGAAATCCAAATAATTCAGAGGTAAGTAGATTCCTGGGAATGGATTCCAGAAATCTTTATTTCTAAATTCGATTATTTTGAGGTCCATAATTCCATTATTTTTAATTCAAGACTCGGCTGCTTCTAGTCAATAGATTTACATTGTCAGATATGGCTTTATTAGCGTACCAATTCAAAGATTATAGAGGGCGCAAGTGGCGTTAAAGAGGGGTATATGATGCACCCATGCAGAAAATAGGGTGGGCAATGGGACAGAAGCCGAGGGGGGGGTGGTGTAGCATGCCTTTACGTTAATAAATATATATACTAATCGTGCTTCTATGCCCTCTTCATAAGAAAACTAAAGTAATGCGACAAGTCAATTTCTTGAAGCAGTCGACTTTAAAAGCCAACTTAACCTTCTGACCGCTCAATTTTTTCTTTCTTTCTATCAAAGTCGCTTCAAAAATTGCATATATTTTTATTACATATTTCAAATCTACATGTATTTCAGAGTTAAAATATGTAGCTCATTTCTGTAACCAAAGATGATGAGAGATGAAAGATGGAAAAATTTTATACCCGCGAAAGTCGAGGGATTGAGCAAATTTTGTTACATTCATGTTGCCCGTGAAAATCGAGGGATAAGCAATCAGAGGGTTAAGTCTCCTATATATTAAATCTAGCGTTCTTCGAAATATATGGGCTCTCCTAACTGGGAGGAAACCAAAAAAATATCTCCCTGTTCAGCGCGAACGCAAACTGCTAAAATCATCAACGTTTTGTTCTAAAAACACGATAAAACGGGGTCGTTATCACTAAATTATTAAAGTAACAAATCAGGCAAACGTGCTATAACAGAGTTTGAACTCTTTCCCTTTTTTGAAGAGAGTTTGAACTTTCTCCTTACATACGCCAGCTTATGCCTGCAACTTGACGAAATGTTTACTTGGAAATTAAAATTCTTATTTCATGTGTCTGTAGCCAAATACAAATATTTACTATATAGATGGTTGTTTTCTCCCATGTTGATATGCTCTTCGTATATTACCAAAATTATTTAGTAATTGTAAATTTAAACATTCTTGGGGTACTGCGTAATCGATGGTCACTTTTAGACGAAACATTTATTCTTACTCGTAAATGTCGTAAACAAATGTATTGAAGTTTTAATTTCTTTTGGTAAAAATTCATAGGCCCATTCAAAAAATGCTGAAATTATTAAAAAATGCTAATACAATTTTCTTATACACGAAAAATTGACAACACATATCTAAAGAAGTTAACTGAAGATCTTGGTCTCATGCAAATGAACTTTTAGAAGCAAAGAATTCCATAAATCGGCTCTGGCAAAACATTCATGGGAATTCGGACATCAGTTTCTATTCTCCAATGCACGTATTATTAAAAAAGTCAACTCAACACTTGATCTCAGTTTCTTTGAGGCATTTCACATTCTAGCAAACATCAATGTTGCAGTTAATGATCAACTCCTTAGTAACTCTATATCATCCACTTGGAAAAACCTTTTGGGTCTCACGGCTGAAGACGTCTCCACAAATACGCTTTACTCCTCCGCCCAATCAAGTTTCCAACCGACGTGATGGCAACACCGACCAACAGCACGGACATAAACAGAAGCCGCCATTCGCTCTGACGACGATAGCTGGTTAACGCTATCGAAATAGCTATCAGCAGTGTTATCGTGTTAACGATTTTAAATAACTGCACCATAAAATTTTTTATTTGATTTGCTTCTATTGATTAGTACAGTATGTCGCCATTAAACCATTTAAATAAACCTTTCTAAAATCTCGTTAACGTAATTCTTTTGGGCCTCGAACACGTAAATGTTTATTATTATATATCATTACAGCAGTGGTTCCCGACATGGGGGGTCGCTACCACTATTTTTAGTTGCAATTATTTTTATAAAGTAATTCATGTCAAATATTTCCAACGCTTTTACCTTTCAACATGGCTTCACACATTGCAATATTCACTAATGGTTGTTAATTTTGTATATGTAGAATATAATTTTATATTTAATGTGTTTTCTTTACTCTGTTAAAAATGACTTTATTGTGCAAATAGTGCGGTTACGGACAGAGGAGGTCGCGGATCTTTTGGTTACTATAAAAGGGGGTCGCGGATTACTTGGCTACTATAAAAGTGGGTCGCGGATTGAAAAAGGTTGGAAACCACTGGACTAGAGTTTATTGAGTTAAGTTTAGATTCTCAAACCATTACGCTTTGAGTTTTATAATTTGGAAATTTAATAAACTTCCTTCCACCGTTCGAGCTTGAGCTACGGCATGGGTGCATATATGTGAATATGTATGGATTAATACGCACATACGTATAAAGTATGGCTTAGCCCCAAAACAACACTACATCCCTAAATATACTATATTATTAAAAGCCTTTGACAGATGGTAGCGCAATGTAGCCCAGATGCTCTTGCACCATAAAAATCCAAACAAACAAGCGTTTGATTGATGGCGAAAACTTACAAAATCAAGAGTAAATCTTCAAAAATTATTCCCCACATTTGTAAAGGCCGTCATCTCAATATTCTTTTACATTATGTATTTCTTTTTTCGGCTCAAACCGAAAACTGACGGCTTTGCCAAGTTTTGGAAGACACAAACAACTTTTTTTATTAACGTCAATATATTGCATAGTCAGTTTCAAGTTTTTTTCTTGGCGAATTGGATCAACCTATTTATCAACGTTCCTTCTGCGGACGGAAATCGCCACGCACTTGCAGATTAGTTACATTAATAGTCATTAAAGGGTCGGCGTTTTCGGAAAGCAGTAATACAGGTATTTCTACATTTCCCCTTATGCCCCTTTCGCGTGCTGGATAAAAACAGTTATTTTTACTGCGAGTGAAAATTAGCAAATGACACAGAATGCCACTTTCTGCTCTTTCAAGCCTTACTATATTTTGATTAGTTTCCTGCTTTTAAGCAGCCTTTGCCGATGACAAAGTAATCGAGTTAGCTACATTCAACGTGATCATTTCCACACTGGCGCGTGATTTTTTGGCTTTAATCTTGAGAGAAACAAAAGGGCAATAAACGAGTGGTCTGCCGTCTGAGTACACACGCAGCTTGCATTAATCGAGTTACAGAAGTAACTCAATTTTGTTTCGCCATTATAAACAACTTACCACGTTTTAGCTATTTTTATCAAATTAATTTCCTTTTAACCATAGATTATCTGTGCTTACTCAAGCTGGCCCTTCTCCAAATACGTTGTACAACACACACATATATATATACAGGGTGAATTTAATCCTCCGCACCTCCGATACATTTTTGAAATCCTTATGTTATTATAAGCCCATTTGCAAATCATTGTTGGATCGGAAAATGGAATTTTATATTTTTTTGTTTTTTTAATTTTTTCGAGCGGACCATGTTTGTTGATTCAGCCAATCATGGGTTAGGGGAGGCCAACCTTCTTTTCAAGATTTCACGCCCATTTGACGAGACATTCCATTTGTTGAACCAAATTAGTATAAGATTTATTACGGCAGTATTTCGTTCCAAGAAAATAAGTTTAATTATTGGTTTTATGACTATTCAACACGGAATAGACTGAACTGAATGATTTCATATTTTTGCTAGAAACTGATTACGCATATAATAAATTAGACAGTGAATTGTAATCTATAGCATTCGCCAAGAAAGCTCGCTAAATTCTTAAATGCAATTTTCAAAAAAAAAAAAAAAAAAAAGTTTGGCTGACATTATTTCGCGGAAACATCCACGCGCGGGATTCAAAATAAAATGAATGCTTCTCTTATGCACAAACTGAATTGCAACTTGCAATGTGATTATAAAAATTAAAGTAATTTGTTTTCTGCTATGACTTTCAGAAATAAAATAAAAAGAATATAGAACTTCAATTTAACAAATAGAGAAAAAAATAACTTTACAGCTACTTCAAAATCTAATACGTTTAAATTTAACAAGTTAACGCCAGCTCTGTATTACTGAACGTATTCTAAACTTTTAGAATACATCCCGCGTTCGCTTTTTCACATTTTTCGACCAACTAGCTATCCCGCCGCGTGTTGCCAAAAGGGTTGCAATTGGCGCTATTTTAACTACCTTTTAATATTTAATTTCTCGATTTCCATGGGAATATAGCTGCTAATTTTCATACATTAAGGATTTTAATCTGTCTACATTAAGCTCAATTAAATTCGTTAGATTCGGCATGTGAGCTCCGAGGAAGTGGGGGAGGGGTTACTTGTGAGTTTTCCTGACTTTCTCAGTCTGTAATGTAAATACGAGCCAATCTCCTAAAAATTCCTCCAATGAGGCAATCCTCTCTATCTCTCCAAGGGGGGCCGGTACCTACACGCTTCCCCCCATCTTTCCAAATCCTGTAATAACTTGAGAAATTCAAGAAAAGTTGAATATTATATTCAAATTTACCTGATTCTTACATTCCCGTGTGTAAACAAGTCAGTTCATCACTAACAATAACGTAAGAATTAGCGAAATGGCGGGGATCAACTGTATACAAAGAAAATATTTCCTTGACATTTTCTTTTGGAATTAATTCTTGGATTTTCGTAGCCAGGCATTCGCTATCACGTGTTTCTTCCTGAAACAAAGGATAGTTCATTTTTGTCTTAAGTAATGGCTAAATCCTGTGTTCCATGAATGATATTTACTCTATTTTTCAAGTGTAAACCTTACGCAGTATGATGGCAAAAAAAAAATCACATAGCGATGAACAGATACGAAATTAGTGTTTTGTTAACGCGTACAATCTTTTCAAAACTGCGAACTTGGCAAAACTCATTCATGCATTACCATTGCTGCTTATACAGGGTATTCACAAAGTCTGACACTAGATAATTTTTTCGAAAGCGGTTGAGTAGATGGAAAAATCGGCAAACAGGTATCTCGTTATTTTAGGGGGCACACTTTTCAAGTGGAAGTTTTTTGATGTATGACCCGGGGGAAGGGAGAGGTTTAACTCAAAAATTTCGAATGGAAATGTATATCAAGTTGTGTTTCATTCGAAAGATGATAATAAAAAACTATTATTAACGTTAGACCCAGGTCGATATGCCGAACTAATTACGAATGTGTAGAGGTAAAAATTTGAGTATAAAATCACTTTTACTAAAATTCCCCCAAACAAAGGTACTCGAAATCCCGTTTTGGTACTTCTCTACAGAAACAGATATTTATAAACCCAGTTCACTGAGGGAAAACAGCAGCGCAACGAATCACGCGCATACTAGGCACTCGTTAAACAACTCGTAGACTCCTTCATAATCAAGCGGGCCAGAAGACTAATCACAAAAACGGAAGATACGTGGACATCTCAACTTCTGTGAACTTCTCGGGCACTAATTCTGGTTTGGTTTCAACACGTTTGACATACCGTAGTTCAAAAACCAAAAAGTACATAACCTCTTTTAATTTTGAATATTTTTCAATTAATTGAATATATGAGCATTTTTCCAACAATAGATATTTAAATTACGAGTATATATTTTATGATAGAATTTTAAACTATGAAATGCGTATAAAAATCAACACCAAATGTTTGCCACTAAAATTTACTAATAAAAATGCAAAAAATTTTAGTAATAATGTCAGTAATCATGTTTTCATATCAAACACTTATTTTATTGTGTGCAAAAGTTAGGCTTTGGCATTTTAATTGCGAGAAATATATTGATTGAAAGGCCCGTAGAGTGTGGGCTTGAATGAGACAGCTTTAACACACCTCTGCTGTGCAGAAATAATTCTAATTGCCTGGCATATTGTAGATTGGAAAATTTTTAAGTGTTTGTTAAATCCTTATGTTGTTAGTTCGAACAGGTTGACACTCATGAACTCAATATTCATTCTGAAATTAATGTAATTTTAAAATATTCCTATGGAAATATGAATTATATGTATATCTGACATACAGAAAATATATTTAATAGTTTAGTTGAGGAATGCGATAAGAAGCAAAATTAGGTACCGTAGTTTTAACTTTATAGTATAAACATAAATTTCACAAATTAACATAAATAGAAAGCGCAATAAAACGTCATGTGTGTACACTTATTATAATAAAAGCCGGTTGAAAAAAATCTACAAACTGTGCTGCCTTTAAAAGAACTATTCTCAAAAATAACGATTTTGTCCATCCTAACGGAAAACATCCGACACGTTTGATCGAACGTGCCAGCACGTCAGCGGCAGCGACAGGGATAATGGGGATTTATACAGGACTTTTCGGTTAAATTCCTTATCGGTCCATTTCATTTTTATCCCTTGTGGAATCCACATGTCCAAATCCTAGAGTCCTAATTCCAATGTTCAATTCTCAGATCGATATAAAAGAATTGGCCATATACGGAATTAGTAGTTGCTACTAACTTTTTGTTACATAAAAAATTTGATTTGATCAAATTTTAATTCGGCTAAAAAAATTTCATTTGAATAATCATCTTGTTTTATAGTTATCGTTGAGAAAATGTGTTCGCCTGAGTGGCAAAATCTGTTAAATGCATTTATAATCCTTTTTCTATAATGCAATTGATGCTTATGTTCTTTCTGGTAATATCCTACCGTACATGAAATAACCATATAACCACCACCTGTATGTAATTTTCACTGACGATTCTGTAATAATCCTCTGTAGAAAAGAGATCATTGCATGTTAAAGTAATACAAAAACAGATATAAAGCAATAAGATAAGATGACAACGGATTTACAATTAAAACACATTTATTCTAGATCTAGCACATAGTTACTAGTATTTCCTAATTTAACCTTGACTCTCGCTGCTAAACCTTCTCCCCAGCTTACTTCCTTCCGAGAAATTACCCAACCTTAACATGACATTACGTGCTGATTATATATTAGTATCTAGTTTTGCATGACAAATGACGGAAGACAATCAAAGGGACTTACGGCTTGCGGAAATGTGTGTCGTCCAGGCTAGTCCGAAACATACCACCAGACTGTCGGCGTAGGGAGGATGATTGTAGAAGAAGGCTGACGTTCGTAGTCAGATGCAGACACTCTTACAACAAATAATAGTTATAATTAGAATGATAATTATAGCATTAAAACTTATGTCGACGGATTATGAGAAGGCAGCGGAGGCTTCGGTTCCACATCTGCGATCGGATCATCCTCATCAGAGAAAAAAAAACTGCTAGCTTCTTTCTCACAAGACACTCAGAGGTCGACCGCTCGCGCTCAAAGTCCCAACTCCAGCTCAACCAGAGTGAACATCTCTCCCAGCTCTTGCAATGTACCGATTCTCTCTATATCCTCAAGAACGTTCTGAAGAAAGCTTTGTCTTCCCAACCATTTCCAGAACCATCTAATGGCGCTTTTTGGGTGGTCGTTCGTTATGTATTCAGCTGCGAAATCCTCTCTCCTTTCTTATGGCCGGACGCCGTTTTTCAGCATTCTTTGTGTCATGATCGTTCCGTTCCGCGGCAAAATCTTGGATGTGTATTCCTCACGGGTTACGTATGGCCGATACCGCCGTTAGCGTGTCACCGACATCAAATCTCTTCGTGGGAAGCCAAAATGGTACTTCGTCTTTGTCTACATATTTCCATCGAAAAATCTAGAAATGATAATGTTATGGAACCGTAGTTCGCGGTGATCATAACAATTCCTTGTAAATCGTTGAGTTTGCTATATGTGTAGCCCTATCATCACGATTTCGGAAATTATTTATAATTTTTGAACTATATAACTTTTCATTCCCTCTTTCCTTTTTTCCATAACTTTTATTTCTTCAGAGCACGATTTATAGAAGATTAAGGAAACAAACACACAACTGTCTGGCTCCTTTTGTTTCAACACAGTTTTTTGCTTGTTTAGGAACCTAGAATCTGTCCTTTTGTTTTTAAAATACTAATGTATTTTGACTTTTTTTGCCCTTACCAGTAGTCACGATAATGCTAAATTATTTCCTTGTGTCAAAATTTGCCCCGAATCCCAATTATAAATGTCTACCTCAATTCTTCTGTATACACTTTTGTGGATATTTTTAACAATATATTACTTACTAGATAAAGCAGGTTGAGTGTTTTATTCTCTGTACATTTGGTGGTTTAAGGTTTATGAAAGATTGGTGTTGATATTATTTCATTTAGTTGTTGAAATATTTTACCAATTTCATAAGTAATATTAAACCTTACATCTAAATTCTTTAAATCTTACGTATCATCACTGTTTCCTTATTACTTCTAGTTATTCTCCCCTGTTTCTTTACCCTTTATTCATCTTATTGCATGTTTTACTTAATATTCCATTCTATCTGGGCCTCTTTCTTCATTTGGTTTTATCTTATTTCTTGGCCATTGTTTTGTTCTTGAATTTATTTTTCCAAACTCTCACTTAGCGAGACCATTTATAATTCTGTTAATTTCAATATAACCAATTTTCGTCGGTTATTTTTATGATCTTTTTCCAATTTTTCGGTGCAATCATTTTGTTTTGCACTTCGGCTTTTATTGTAGCTGCCCCGTTTCCTCAGACTTTGATGTACGCCATCGTTTCCTTAATTGTAGGTGTTTCTATTTGAAATTATTTATGTACCAGCCTGCATTTATTGTGGCATTCTTTTTTAAATTTGTCGTCTATGAGTAAAAGTTTATCATATCACTCACGATTTTTATATTATTTCCTCAGCGTCCATTATCACTACCAACAGCTGCTTTAATTGGAATTTTTAATTCATTTCATTAACCTTATTGTGAAATATCCATATCGATGTCAGTTTTTCCTCAAAGGAATTCTCCTTTAAAGTCTTCAGAACAGCCATTATTATATTCTTTAATACCTTGATCAAAGAAAATAGTGGAAAAAAGAAGGTAAGCTTCGGTAGGGATAATGCAAAATTGGCGATCGTACTGCCCCCATAGTCTACTGAATATTTATATTGCAGAAAAGCCACTCCGTTCAAGCAGGGGCTGCAAAGATTTTTACTCTCCCATTCTTTCAACTTTTCTTAATGGATTACTATAGGTATTTAATTATATAATTATAACTATCAATTTATATTATTTTCTGTTCCTTCTATTTATAAATTATATTATTTAATTATATATTATATGTATATATAGATACACAATTACTAATAGATGTGCACGTATAATGTTTTTTGTCTTTTAAATGGATTATTAAATTTACGTATTTGTATTTTTGATTTAATTTTCGGATGATTTTATCGTTCACGATTTTCTTTCTTTCTCTCTCGGAGTTTGGCCATTCGATGAAGAGCACTGGAGGACTTTGCATCAGCTGTTGGCAATTAGTTGCTGAAGACCATGCTCTCGCCCTTAAAAAAGAGAATATAAAAACATTATGAAATGCATAATAAAAAAATACTTTCATATCATGTTCTTCATAATATGCATTCAATAATGTTCAAGTTATTGCAAAAATGATCGAAAAATATATGTAAACAAAATATTTCCACGCATGGTGGGTTAACGAATTCGTTCTACATGAAAAGCACTTAAAGATATGTGTCGCCTTTTTTTCTGAAATAGTTTGTACATAAATATTAACTTAGCAGAAAATTACACCACAATTAATATCTTAAATTGAACGTTTTGTCATGAAAACAATAAAGGCAGATAGAGATGAGGATAATTATAGTTCTTTTTGGGGAATATTTCAACGAGGCATGGACTTCATCATATTGATTTCGTAATACAGTAGCACGTGTATAAATATATAAACTAAGATATAAAATTGACTCATCTGCAAACTACGGATGAATTTGGAGTATTCGTTGCTTCACTCATTATGGAACTCACATGAAGGTTGAAAAAAAAATGGAACGAAAGGATCAAACACAATGAAGAAAATACACTATGCCAGTGAAAACTGTGTCAGATCAATTCAAAATGGCGTTTCCTCCTCAACCTAATGGGGAATAAGTCCCCACAACAACAAAAAAGTTGGGAAAAAAATTCCCCATAACCCCTATATGTCTGCTGTCTCTTCTTACAAACAGCTAGCTATCCCCTATTGAGGCGCTTTCTCTGTATAACAGCAGACACAGTGCTCTATCAGACACCACCAGGGGGCGCCACTTACGTGTTCACTAGCCTTTACTTCTTGTTACTATATTCTTGTTTTTATATTCTTTGCCTTGATGTTTAGTTTTTCTACAATCTTTCTCACCGGTTGGATAAAATTGAGATATATTCCATTTTTAAAGAGATTCTGACTACAATCAAAGATTGCTCTGGAATGAATTTCCGAACTTACCATATTTCTGAATCTTTAATAAGAATTCAATTTTGTTTTAAATTATTTTATTTCAAAAATTCTCTAATACCTTAGATTCACAGTATTCTTAGTGATTGATCGCTAAATGTATTTGTGATGCGATTATATTTAATGCAAACTTCTACTAGTCTGTCTTTATAATTTTTTATTCCCAGTCCCAAATGCCTCACAATTCAAGTTACACTTCCTAATTGTAATCATTAAGCACTAAAAACTCCCATTCAAATGGAATTTTAGCTCTATTTGATTATTTTTAAAGCATTTTCGAATCTATTGTAGAATTATTCAATTTCTTTATCATTAACATCTTAGGCACAAAATGTGCATCCTTATTTACAGATTTTTTATCCATGAAATATTTTTGTTTTTAAGAAACAATTAAATAAACTATATTCCAAAGCGTGTGCCATAAAAAAAGTGCCATTGCGTTTTATCCCCAACGAAATATTATAGTACATGTTAGATAGAACATCTACCCTTCCTTTCCCTCCGTAAGCTGTTCTGTATTTTAAACCCAAATCCTAATAATATTCCAATATACAATCTTTGTGTAGAATTGTGTAAATTCCTATATTTTGCTATTAATTGTATAAATAAACTGTAAATCTCTACCATTATTGTAACAAAATTACTGATTTCAAATGCTGACTTTGATATTTTTATGAAGAATTCTTATAAATAGTCAATTTCACGAAATTTATCCTGTTGTACATGGCGATTTTCTCAACTGGTGCCCGTCAAATCCTAAATAATATTTTTTAATTTATAAAAGCGACGTTGAACCCGTTAAGGCGTTACAAGGTTTCTACGTCTTTCTGTCAAAGTTATAAAAAACTTAACTATTTAAGACAACCTGAATTCAAAGCTATAGAAATATCTATCTTCGTTTTATTCTCAATGCCAGTGTATTCTGGAAGGGAATTTCATATCAAACTAGAGCTTTATATTCTCTTGCATTTCTAACCCAAATTTTAAAATAATTTAATATATCTCCATTGACATTGCTAAAACATTCATACTGTTCACATTATGCATCACCCAATATGTATATCAGATTGAATAATATTATGTTGGCTTTGTACTCAACTTCAGTTATCATTAAAACAGTCAGTTTTACATCCTTAAACGATGTTAACTAATTATTTTCTATTATGATACCCACTACACTTTTGTGCTTATGAAGCTCCTGTCTAACATATTGCATAATTCTCCATTTGTATTTGACTGGATCTTCAGAATCTTATTTCATTCGATTACAAAGCGCTTTATTTTCTTATTTTCATTTTCTTTACTATATTTTGTAGCATTCCTCCTTCTATTAAGGCTTCTGATATTCCATGATACAATTGTAATATTTCGTAAGATTTTTATCAGATTGGTATTTAAGGCCTGATGAAGATTAGCGGAAATATTTTGATTTGTATGGGTATTCTCAAGAAGTATTGAAGTTGTGTTACCCCTTGCCTCCTGTATCGCATTATTATTCTTTACTTCTGAAAGTATCTTCTCATGAGATATTTGATGCCTTCAATCAGTTCCCCTTGCGCACAGCTTTGCACTGACATGGAAGTTTTGGGGTAAAACTTCTCCTATTTTAACAATGCCTTCGCATATGCTTTGTCAGGAACGCATCGAATTCCCCAATTTTCAGCAAAGAACCTTCCCTACCCTTTTCGGAAAGCAGTGCATCGGCCTAGCTAATACTGATATCTGTTATTGCTTCCTGCAAATGATTTGAATCGGAATTACCTGATTTCATGTATCGTTTTTAGTCTGAATCCTAACTATGGTTTAGGTGACTTCAAAGCAGACTTCATATGATCAGTGAAAATGGCTTAACTGTGAGGTCATGACCTTCGAAATTGTATATTTCACTATTTTTTAAACTTATAGGTCATTGGGAAAATGTCCATTTCCATTGATTTAAATTTTAAAAGAAATGAAATGACGAAGCTCTATACTTTTATATGTAGTGATATTACAGTTAATGGCATTGTTCTTGATCATGTATGGTTCACTTAACATTAGATATGCTACCAACCGCCTAAATCCCAGGTTTGTCAAGGCACTTAAACTCTAACACCAGCGTTAAAGTTGAGATAACCATCTCTCGTAGAGGATTTCTATGCTGTGATCATTTTATGCGTACTCTGGAGATATGAGATACAATTTGTATCATTCACATATTAGTTGACATCTGTATCAAACCAAAAAATCTAATTTGTAATATGCAAAGATTGTATGCGTAAATTGCTACATATTTTTAACAAGACACAGAACAGAGAACAATAGGTCTATATTAGCGATTATTTGAGTACATTTTATACGAAAATTAATCACTCGTTTACTGAAATAAGCACATTGCAAATAATGCGCAAATCACAGTATGAAAAGTGTAAGATGTGCTCAACATTTATATCGCAAAAGGAGGAGGGAATTGGTATTATACACATGCATACATGAGTGTCATAACTTCAGTTGTAGAAAATCTCCAACTGCTTACAGTTATCCTCCCTATGGCAAAACAATAACAATTCATACACTGTCTGTTCACGAAAAGTAGTCCGATGGTACCGTTAGAAATAACGGGCGGTGACGTTATAAACCGGTTAACCACTTACAACAGAGTAGGACTCCAATCTCAGAACTTATTTTTCGCAGTCGCCAAAAACACGTGTAAAATTTGGAGTCCTACATTGTTGTCAGCAACTAGCTAGTTTGTGATGTCACCTCCCGTTATTTCTAACTGTACCATCGGACTTCTTTTCGTGAACGAACAGTATGCATATAACGTTACATAATGTATATTACTCAATGGGTAATGCACAATAATACATTATATGCATGAACTTTTAACGCTTTTCTTTTAAGTTGGAAACATACAATACTTTTAGTACGGCCTATCCTACATGGAAAATATTCTTTTTCACATTAGAAAAACAAAGGAGTAGTAAATATATCCAAATCTTTACAAGTCCCAGAGGATATAGCTCGGAGAGGATGCGTTCCATTTTGATTTTGAAGAACTAAAGACCTGAATTCGAGTTTCAACAAAATTCCATGAGGATTTTAAAACTTTCCATGCATTTAGAATAACTTATCACCGACTCAGCTGACTAGCATCACATTTCGGAAACATTTATGCGGATTTTATTTTTGTGGGGTAATATTTTTCGCTTCAGGAAACTGTTTGGTGATATGCTTAAATTTCAATGTTGGATACCATAAATGAGCATTTTACCATCCTTTAGTAAATGAGTTATTTAAAGATAGAAATTAACTTATTAAAAAATATCCAAAATTCTTGATGAAGGACAACAAAGAAGGAACCTTATAGGGGGCGCTCCTATGTTTAAACGCTAAAATTTTTAATAAGTTTCTATGCTGTTCACCTTGTTTGGCGCAGAATGATCCTTGCTGTCCTTGCGCCTTAAAACACAACCAATCAACAACCAATCAACAACCAACCATCCCTCCGCAATTTGAAATTTAAACTAAATTGATAGGATGAAAAACCTTTAATTCGAAGTTAGTCTCCCAAGTAGATTGTATGTTTTAATTCACACAACTGATCGCGAATCACCAATTTTATTGATAACTATTGTGAAGTTACTCCACTAATTTAATCGCTATAGTCGAATTCACCTAATTGTTAATTTTGAATTTATTAGAATAGATTAATCTAATTACCGTAGTTGAAATTAATGAGTTATCCATGAAATGATTTAATTTCTGTGGTGTAATTTCATTAGTCAATAAGGTTTATTTGACTTTGTCGTCATAATTAAATATCTAAGTGGACATTTTTAACTAGGTTTAGCAATATAGAAAACTTGCGCTACTTTAAATCTAAATATAATTAACACTTAACTGACTGGTTGTTTTTTCTGTTTTTCTTGGTTTCCCGGCATTTTTTAAAAGAATTAAATAAACATGTATATATGGTTTTAAAGCGTTGCAGTTTTATTGAATCAACACTATTTTTGATAAAATTTTACAAAGTTCTTTATTTACATGTCTAACAACTCTACGTGACCCATCCTAGGAAGTCAGAATGGAAAAACGTAAATTTACGTGACCCGTCCGTTACGTGTTAATCACCGTAAAATCAAACAAGTTTTACTCTTTTAAATATTATAAACGTATGTGAAAAGCAAATAATACTCTGCACAATAATATTCACTACAACAACGTATTAATCTATCAGAATTCAAATTTATATAGAATGCATCTTTAAACACAAGGTTCGCTTATTTTGATGAAGAAGTAAATACAATTAATATAAGAAAACGTACATGTGGGTAATCAGGATGTGGAAAGTTTTATCGTATAGGAAGGAAAGTGTTGCGTGTTTGAATATTGACAGACATTCAATTTTGTTTATGATGATCCACATTATCATTAACTTTAATTGTATATTCTTTTCTTCTCACATTTACCATAGCTTGCCTATTGAATTTTACGTTTGTTAATCCCAGATATTTCTATAATTTAATATACGGACTACTTAAATTTTGCCTGCATAAAATTACCCATTATCATACGTAAATTTCAATGAATTGATATACAAAACACAACAAATATTCTAAGAGTGGATACAATCGTATCATGAATATTTTAGAAACCTTAAAATGTGTTCTGCTACAGCCAAAGTATCAAGTAATTTTGATTTCAATGAAAAATAATAAAAAAAATCAAGCAATAGCAGATAAGTTTCGAACGTAAGAAGACTCCCGTCGAATTTTATTCACTCAATCTATATTTTATTAAAAATTTTCATATGTAAATTTGCAAACCTGATTTTCTGTGGTTAAAGCGAGCATCGGAGTCCAGAAACCTGTAATAATGACATTACAACTTTGCAGAAACGGAACTTTTAAACCAGCCAACAGTTGCAGAATCTGAAGCGAAACGTCCAATTTCCTTTTCCTTGTAAAGAAAGGCAAACTTTTAAGCCCAAATAACTCAGCACGCCATTCGGCTAACTCCACATATCACTAACAACATCGTCCGACTTTCGTTGCTGCCAAAAGTTTTGCCTAACAAGGGTTTCCATGGATACCAAAAGGAAGAAAAATTGTGTTGGCTATGGAGGCATTTACTGGCAACAGTAACAACGTATCTCCCTTTCCATTTTTTTTTTTGACTATGATAAGACCTGCAAAAAGTTACAAGATCTTGAGATTTGCTATGAAAACTGATTAGTGACCTGAGATACGATATCTGGCTGAAAGTTTCTTTTTTTCACGTCCTTCTACACAAGGTTTTTGCTTCAGACAGTAAGTAATTGTTCAGTTAAACAATAAAATCATACAAGATTGTTTTGAAGTATATTATTGTTCATATTTCTTATAAACATGATAATAATAAAATTGTCAATCGCGCCCTACATATATGAGGTCTGATCAAAACGTAGCGCCAATTTTTTTTTGTGGAACACCATTAAAGCGGGAGAAAAGGACTAATGTGTTATTTGACCGTATATCCTACTGTGCATGTGTAATATTTTTCCAGAACTTGTTTGCACCGTGTCACTGTCAGGAAGCTATGAAATTAGTACGTTTAGCGTGAATTCGTAGCATTTGTGTTTGGAATGAAGTGGCGAAACGCATTGATCAAAGGATCTGCATCAAATTTTGCCAGAAAATTTGTGATGCGCAACCAGAGACTATTGAAAAGATTAAAAGAGCCTCGAAAGTGACGAATATTCTGGCGGCAGAATCAGTCGGCAGAAATCGCCAAGCCATAGAGGAAGTGCCACCAATAGTGATGGGGAAAAAAATACGCTCCATTTTTATTAGCTGACAGTAAAATTTTAGATCAGTGTTTCCCAAAGTTTTATCACCAACAGATCCCTCTATACCACTAACCAGTGGTGATAGCGGGTATATGAGACTAAAGGTTCTCCTCCCGAAAAGATTGAAAAAAATCAGTTGAAGTAAAAGCTGCAAATCCTGTGATTAATACTATTAAGTTCTGTCGCTTGTAAAATTAATGATTTTATCTCCTGTGTGTTATTGCTAAATCATTAAAATCATCATGCATAAGATATGTACCTCAATATATATCTTTTAATATAATATAGATATCAACAGGAATGTAACTTTTAGAAATTTTATTGTTCGTAAGGAATTTTTACCCGGCACAACAGGTAATTTTATAAAGTGATGTTACACCATTTCATTATTCTTTTCCTCTGAAGTTCTCTGAGAATTCTTGGAACAATTTGCTAGGCAGGCGTGAAACACACCTTGAGAAGTTTCACTTTAGAAATTATGCTGCGTTGTTTTCGGAAAAGTGGACACCGTTATTTCACCCGGGGACTTTTCTCCTCCGGTAGCTAATGAGTACGCTGCAAAAAGGTTATACACTTAATTTTTTGACAATAGAAACCCAGTCGTCTTTTCTCAACTTAACCGAGATGACTTTCTGTACAATTTTTTTTGTTGAAGTGGACATTCGTTTCTAATGCTTTTTTTTAGCATAAACGCTCATATAGTGGAAATCGTTTATAAGGAATCTCGGTCATCCGAACTCCGCCTAACTGAAATTACATTCTGTAAATTTTTTTTTAATTACCTTTTTAAATGGACATTTAATAAAAAAAAATCGCATAGATGGTCATTTCGTTTCAGGGAAATCCAGATGATCGAGTTTAGTTATGAA
>QLNU02003225.1:118838201-118861339 GCA_006491805.2 Dysdera silvatica | reverse complement strand
TATATATATATTGTATTATTCACCAACGAGAGAGAGATTTATCTCGTTTTCGGATTTATCTGAGAAATAATGAGTGTATTATGATTACATAAGTTCAGTACAATTTAATCGTTTTTAAACGAAGAATACTTTTGCAAATCCCGGATATAACATGCGAAAAGCAGAGATAGGCATAAAAAAAGTGTAAAATATAGACAGGAAATCAAAATTTGAAAAATAAGAAAATTCAGTGATCAAAGTAACCAAACCTACATGATAAAACAATCTAATCAGCCCAAAGAACTGGAGAACTTCCTAGAACTCTCACCCCTTTGATGATGCATAGACTTTCACAATAAATGTCCATTTAATGCAATGAATTACACTTACGACTATGTATTAAATTAACTTAAATAGTTTAAAAATGAAATTCAACTAACAGATGGTATATATAGCGAAGCAGTACAGACTACTGTAGTCTGTCTTATGCGCCATCTATTTCAAAGCCACCATAGCCTGGTTGTGAGCATCTCCAAAGAATTCCCGTTAGGAATAATTATCAACGTAATTTCTTTGATCCATTTGTGACTCGCTTTAATAATATTCAACTGGTAATGTAGCATGCTGTTCATTAAATTTTAAGCTAATTCGAAGTTGATTATCGTCATACGTATGTTGCGTGAACGTTTGTTACTTTTACGGACTTCAATTTCAAAATTTAAATTGGATTTAGCGAGACTTGATATAGTGAATATTTTATCTTTGGTCCCAAGTTGCTTTATTAACCCTTTTAACAATAATGATATACGTAGAAGTGCCAGAAAAACTGGTACACCTACCTAATATTGTGTAGCCCCCCCTCGCGTACATAGAAGTGCCGCAACACGACATGGCATGGACTCGACTAATGTCTGGAGGTATCCTGGAGACAATTCACACCAGGAATCCTGCAGGGCAGTCCACAAATCCATAGGAGTGCGAGGTGGTGGAGATCTCTTCTGAACAGCACGTTGCAAGGCATCCCAGATATGCTCGATAATGTTCATGTCTGGCGATTTAGGTGGCCAATGGAAGTGTCTAAAGTCAGAAGAGTGTTCCTGGAGCCACTCGGTAGCAACTCTCGATGTGTGGGGTGTCGCATTATCATGCTGAAATTGTCCAAGTCCGTCGGAATGCACAATGGACATGAATGGGTGTAGGTGATCGGACATGATGCTTACGTACCTGTCACCTGTCAGAGTTGTCTCTAGACGTATCAGGGGTCCCATATCACGCCAACTGCACACGCCCCATACCATCACAGAAGCTCCACCAGCTTGAACAGTCCCCTGTTGACATGTAGGGTCCATGGATTCATGAGGTTGTCTCCATACCCGTACACGTCCATCCGCCTGATGCAATTGGAAACGAGACTCGTCAGACCAGGCAACGTGTTTCCAGTCATCAACAGGCGTAAAGCTTTGTGCCGTGCAGTCAACAATGGTACACGAGTGGACCTTCGTCTCCAAAAGCCCATATCAATGATGGTTCGTTGAACAGTTCGCACGCTGACACTTGTTGATGCCCCAGCATTGAAATCCGCGGCAATTTGAGGAAGTGTTGCACGTCTATCTCGTTTAACGATTCTCGTCAGTCGTCGAAGGTCCCGTTCTTTCAAGGTCTTTTTCCGGCCGCACCGCTGTCGGAGATTTGATGTTTTACCGGATTCCTGATATTCACGGTATACCCGTGAAATGGTCGTACGCGAAAATCCAAATTTTGTCGCTATCTCGGAGATGCTATGTCCCATCTCTCTTGTGCCGACTATAACGCCACGTTCAAAATCACTTAAATCTTGATAACCTGCCATTGTAGCGGCAAGAACCGATCTAACAGCTTTGCCAGACATCTCTTGTCTTATATAGGCGCTGCCGACCGCATCGCGTTACGCTGATTGGTTGCAAAGCTCCGTTATTTGCATACGCACGCCTGTACCAGTATCCTTGCAGTGTTTATAATCTTTATAATAATGATAATTTTATTTTGCTGAATTTCTACTAGTAGGAATTGTTTTACAACTATTACTTGTGTTCGGGTCTTTTAAGACTTGTGTTTTTTAACCCGTATTCCACATTTTTGTACATTCGTTAAAAATATAATACTTTTTACTTTTTAAAGGAATTTAGCGAAAACTTTTGTTTGACATTTTAATGCACAATGTACGAAAGTGTAAATAAGGATGTATTATGTTGTACATTCTTAGCTATTAATCCATATAACAATAATATACATATATATAACCCTTATAATAATAATTTTATTTTACTGCATTTCTACTGGTAAGCATTGTCACCCACCACACAACAATGCTTACCAAATAGTTGTTTTTCCACCAGATGTCGATTCTTAGTATATAACTAAAGGATGTTCTGGGATTATGTAATTGGCTGTATTTTTCTATCTCGCTTTGCAGCAATGTTAAATTCAAAACTTCCTTAAATTCCCGTTAGTTGCGTTTGCAATTATTTTAAGATGGATCTGATGTCAGCATTTTACTATGGATGCCACCATTCATACTCCGGAACATTCTATCCTTAAGGGGTGCGTAAGAAATTTCTTAAGTCAACCCTGTATATAATTTTAATGATTTTCTATTACATTTTTGTAATTTATTTTTATATTTTCTCGTTAGTGGTGCTGCAATCGTTTGTAAACCGATGGAACATTAGCAGTCATCTGTATGTAGACGTAAGTGCATAATTTGGGATCTATTAAGTTATTGGGATAAGAGAAAACTATCCTAATGGAAACCATGTATATAATATTCTAAAATGTTCGTCTATATATATTATACTGAAATAGTAATGAACAAAAAGGCTTGTATGCGTGTATAATTTGTATTTTTCAGTAAATGCATTTTTCAAAGAAAATGGAAATGAAAACATTAATTCTGCTATATTATTACAGTGATCTTCAGAGAATTTCAATTTAAAATGGTACATTTTCGCTCGGAAATTCACAAAATATGAATTGGCATAATAACGTTTCCTTCTGTAATCAAAATCTAATGTATTCCACCTTCAGAATGAGATCGGGGGAATCCAAATGGCCATCTCTGCTTCAACTGCGGTGCCAACGCCCAGCCATTTAAATATCCTCTGATTTCCTTTCTCTGGCCCGAAAGGTACGAGGAGAAATGAGTTTTCACATTTAATCTGGCACAACCCAAGAAAATAATCGTAGTTTCAAATGGAACACAAGATATTGAGAGTGTGCAAAGTTTCTGCATGTTTATGGTCTTAAGATTATTTTTGAAATAGACATTTGTCTTATAGCTTCCATTTTATTTGTAAAAGCAGTTTGCGACAAATTTCGAAAATGAAACGGGGATGTAGAAAAATGTGACTTAAGTAGAAATTCAATTATCCGGCTATAACAGAACAGACCTCTCTCATCCATTAACTCGAAAATGGAATTGTTCTCTCAAGAGCGAGTTGCCAATTTGGAATAACGAAATTAAGGCTTTTAAATGGGCTTAAAACGATATAATTATAATTCTATAAAACGATACAATTGAAATTCACGATAAAAACAATTAAAATACTTTAACTTGAAGCTTTTCAATGGAATTGCATCCATCTTTTTTAGAAGTACAGAATAAAATAGATTAATATATAACTCGAAATTGATTTTAGAAAAAGGGTATATCACATGTCGAAAAATAAAAGCTTGTATGAGAAAGTGGAATATTGAAAATTCAGTTTATTAAAAAGGGAAAACATTAAGGAAGTATTAGTTATTGAAAAAAATATAAAGGAAATAATTTAAAGAAATTGGGTCCACGCAAAATGAATTTTGATTGTGATAGACATGTCGTTAATAAGATCGCGACTGTCTTGTTGAATAAAAAAGGATTCAAGAAAATTTAGTTGAGAGGTGGCGAGCGGTTTGTAAATGATTTCGGCTTATTGGAATAAAAGTTTATGGTGAGTTAATCAAAAGCGTTGTGCTGTGGAAGATTTTTCGAGTTCCTATTTCTTAACATAAGCCTTGTGTTCATTGATTTGGAACCGAAGAGCACCGTGGGTTTGACCCATATATGATTTTGAGCAACTACATGGGGCTTGATAGATACCCCAAGGGGTATCAAGAATAATATCTCAAAGATTTTGGTATTTTAAAACTTAATTATATGTATACATAATTATATAAATTACCAAACACAATTTTTTTCAATAATTATTTTTTTCCCTTTTAATAAATTAATTTTTCCCTAATTCCCTTTCTCACATAATTTTATTATTTTTCGGTATTAGATATCAGTCCACGTTTCCCGAAATCAGTTTCAAATTATATGTTAATTCGTTTTATGCTGCGCTTCCGGAGATGATGGATACAATTTCATTGAAAAGCTCCAAGATAAATAAGATATTTTTTCTGTGTCTATCTTGAATTTCAATTTAAATGTTTGCACAGTAAGTCACTCTTCGTTGTTATAAATGTTTGCCTTTTTCTTTAGATATTCAGTTTATTTTATCATCTCTAAACCGTTTAATAACCTACTAGCATAATGTCATCGATCAGGACATTATTGAATCATTTTTCGAAGTTGTGGTACAAACGTCAAAAGCATCTGAATCATATACAATCTCTAATTCGTTGCTGAAATGTGAAGTTTACTACAGCTTTCATCGAATTCAAATGTAACATAACTGCTACTTCTTGCATTGCAAAGACATTACTTGTCATTTCTAGCTTCTCCTTCCGGTAATTAACCTGTTAACCGGGGAATAAAATTTTGTGAAACTCGTTTCACACTGGGGACTTTTTTTCACAGTGATAAGTAATGTCATCACACCATCACGCTAGGATTAAATATATAAGAACTACATAAAACGTAATGCGTTCAACATAATACGGTTAATTTTAATGACGAAAAATGTCGTCATTCGCATTTTGGTAGTCTTCCGGGCATGACGAAAAATGTCGTCATACCCAGTTAACAGGTTAAAGGCGTAGCAGGTAAGATCGCTCTTTATGAACATGAACTCCATCCTTTTCATCTAAAACTCGCTCATGAAGTGCCGATCTTCCTTTCTTGGGATAAGGAACCTTCAGAACAACCTTTTTCGTTTTGCTGAAAAACATCAAGCCAATCTCAATAAGAAATTTTCTTTGTTAATCGGGCCTGTAGCAGATCAATTTTCGAATTCGCTTCCTTATACAGTCCTAAACCTCTCAAGTCATTTTCGGATAAGCAACTTAAACTTCTTTCATTCGATTCGAACTTTGCGGTTTCTCGAACAGTTCATCCTATGAAATTGATTTCACCTCTAGAAAAGGTACTACCGTCGCGATTTGTGCGCCATCTTAAATTCAACCTAAAATCCCTTCTAACCCCAAAGGTCATGTGAACATTCCAAGTAAAGCATATTGGTTATCTCCGAACGCGAAAAATTTAACCAAAAGACATTTATAGTATACACATTAATCAAATACCATATATAAAATCTTCGCCAATCCTGGCCCAATATATAACCACATGAACTTTGTTCATCAATAGGAAATAGAGGGATGAACCCTAAAATTCAGTTGAGAAATATTTTTAACCAAAGAACATCTTCTTAGCTCTACACGTTTTGAAGATATAGAACGTACTTTCCTGAAAACTGTTTAAGCTGATGTAAACAATTAAGTCATCTCGCTTAGATTCTCGCATTCAACTACTACTGATAAACTATATCAGTAAATACTCAAATTATATAACTTTTGGTCTGTCTACTATAACATTATAGAACTATTCCCATATAGCATTAGAGAATCCGTCATTTGCTTGTTGAAAATTAAAATTTTAGCGTTTTTTCCTAAGACGGGATACTGTACGTTCTTGAAAATTGTGTCGACAAAAAATCTAGAAACTGTTGGTTAATAAAAATTAGTTAATTTATGCTGTCTGTTTACGAAAGGAAGTCCGATGGTAGGGTTAGAAATAACGGAAGATGACGTCACAACCCGCATAGCCGCTTACAGCTGAGTAGGATTCAAATCTCAAAACGTGTTTATTGGCCAGCGCCAAAAACGAGTGTAGAACTTTGGATCCTACATTGTTGTAAGCGTCTAGCCGGGTTATGACGTCACCTCCAGATGTTTCTAACTGTACCATAGGACTGATTTTCGTGAAAAAACAGTATCTCTAATTGAAAGCAGTTTTGCCCGTACCTTACAATTTAGAGATTTCCAGAACTCAAAAAATTGAAGTTTTAATATTTTAGACATTGTTTCTCAACCCACCGTTAAAACTATTACCATGTTCTAGTCCTAACAGATATACAGCTGTAGTCGGTTATAAAAATCTTAACTATTGCGTTACGTATGATTTTTTTTAATTATTTATATTATACAGTACCACGTTGTCGTATTTAAACTTTTGATTTTCAGTTGTATTATTCTGTTTTTACATAAAATGGATGTTAAAGTAAAATTACACATGCATACAAAATCCATTTACGAAATGTAATATATACAAACCTTACAAAAATATGACTGGTTTTAACTCCAAAATTTTGGTACTTCCTAAATTCTATTTTAATCCACTTGAACTGCAGTCTCCTAAAAAAAGTTGATAAAATGAATAACGTAGAAATTATGGTTCATTTTATCGAAGAAAAACCTTACAGTTGGGAAAGGAAACAGTTTCCAAATGGTGATATTTTTCATCTGTGTCCTCTTTAATGTCATATTGAAACTGCTCAGTTTATCTCCGAAACTACTGCGGATATTACCGTAATTCTGTTTCTTCTAAAATACAAATAATATCTGTAACCTTTTGACCTAAAAATTGGGGTAATCGTGAATACTAAAGTTATAATAATGAATAAAAAAGTGAAAGTGGAGAAAAAAATTGAAACCAAAAATAAAAGGCTCGAAAATTCTTACTGGTATGTGTTTCTTTTTCTGATATTGAAAAACTAATTGGGCTTCTTTGCAAACTGGTAAAATTCACATGCTTACATTTCCTTAGTTTAGGCTTCATTAACGCAAATATAACGATTCAGATAACAAGCCACTAATGCATTTTCAGAAGATACTTCCAAATAAACAGACACTTTCGTTTCTGATCGACTGAAGCAAGACCTCTTCTATTTGATAAACTGCGGTTAGTGAAAGAAATTGGAGAATTTTTTACCTATTAAAATATGCCTATATTGCCATTCTAGTTGCTTGATAATGGAAATGACTGTTATCAGTATCACTAAGTTTTCATTACAAAGATGAAATCATTAGATTGAGAAGAATACCTTTTCTTAATGAATAAAATGGAATAATTCAGTGGAAAACCAAAATAGCAAACCTCCAACTTATATATAATAATAACCTCCAAACTTCAAGGTTTAACCTCCAACTCTATACACAGTTTATTCCCAATTTGATAGAAACTAAATGGAGTATTATATTATGAAAGTGGTGCCTACGTTGTAATGCAAAAAAGGACCGAGCGCTAAATGACGAAATTTGACGAAGTATTATATAGTAAAACTTCCTTTAACGGTCACCTCTTAATAAATGTAACCTCCGAATATCAGTCGCATATCAATGGAACAGAATATATTGTATAGGATTAACAATAATGCTAACCTCACAAACAAAGGCCAGGTATCACGAAAAGAAAGCTTCTTTCAAATTTTTCAAATGCCTGGAACCGAAATTTCAAATAGTGTAAAAAAATTCCCTTGAAATTATTTTTTTTGGAAATACTTCATTGAAACATATGCTCATTTTGTAGCTTTATACGTACACCCCTTTCTGGGAATACCATATCGCTATTTATGACCGACCATCCCAGTATTCCGTCTGCGAAAATAACTTCCGTCGACTAAAAATTGGTTTTTGATAGTTCCCGTTCTTTATGCGTTGCTACCATCGTGTAGTGCCGTATCAAAATATTACTTCCTTAGGAAAGCATATTTTCCATAAAAGAATAAAACCATTACGAATCCATAATTGTTTAAAGTAAATTAAAATAGGTGAGGATTAATGTATTTGAAATGGTTATAATTTTTTATTGTTAATTTTATTAATTTTGATTTTTTTATAATAAACCTCTAAATAACAGAAACCTGCGAAGGGTGGTTATCTTTGCAGAGTCCCGCGGGTGAACATAATTCGGAGGTTTTATTGTAGACTATTACGAAATTTGATGAATTATTATATCATGAAACTAGATATTGGTATTGATAAGAAATGAAAATTAAATTAAATAATTCAATGATTCTGGATTACATTTATTCTGTTGAGATTTGGGAACTTCGGGCATGGTGCTATTTTTAAAAAATGCTGGAGATATATATTCGTTTGGTATTTTTCAAATTTCATTTTACATGTAACGGTTGGACAACTCTACCCTTTCATTAGCATAATAATGATATTCTGAAATGGACTTGTATTCAGGATTTTGACAGCATACTTGAAATACCAAAATTATTAGAGTATCTTTATTCATATTTAACGTTTATCGGTGTGTAACTTTTATGGATATGTAACTTGTATTTATATGTAACTTTTATCATTATTAGAACAATTTTAACGCTTCAAACCATAACGTCATTCATTAGTGGAGAATATCATCACATTATGCAAGACAATAATCAAACATTTTTTGTCCCCCTCTTGGCTATAAGGACAATAATTTTAATTTTTTATATAAATGGAATTTATATACGCAGTACACCTGAGAAATTTAAATTAGAAAACCTCGTTTATTAGTTTTGCATAAATATTTCACCCAAAGCAATTCTTCCAAAATGTTTTAGTTTAATGTTCTTCGTGCTGCGTGATAAACAAACTTCTAAAAAAAATGGTTCATTCTCATACAGTAAATATTTGTTTATTTCAAATCATTAACTATCAATTGTTTACCGCCAATAATAGTAAAAATAATAGGACTTTAGAAAAAGGGCTCATGAAATTATTCTCTGCTTTTCACTAATAATAGGCTACTGAACTGTACATTCCCATGTCAAAAGATTTGATTTTGAATTTTCTTTTCGGAGAAGTTTGTTTTCCTCTTGTGATCTACAGAAAGATTTCCCTTGACACTTTCACTCTACTTCCGTCAATTTCTCACTTTTAATAAAAAAAGTCCCCTTTTTGGAAATAAAAGTGAAAATAAAACGGATTCTCAACGCTATCTGGAGTTGAATTTCGGAAAGTTTTACTTAAAAATTTCCACGTAAATTAAATAAAATAGCTCTATTTACTAAATCCTTCAAAGTTGTATAGACGACGTGTTTAATATGACACTGAAAGGAGACTAAATTAAACTTCACTAAATATTAAATTTGCAAAAATAACATTAACTTCGTATTTTCCAAACCTCAATTTAAATTTTCCAATTAATTTTTAAAGCATCGGAAGGAACAGAATAAGATAAAAAAAATACATATTAATGAATGTTAATTATACAGAATATAGTCGGATATAACAATTAATTGTAAATAAAACGAACATAATGTTTTGGAATTTCAATTATATGGTGTGTTTCTGCATATCAGATTTCCATTTGTTAACTATCATAGTTAACCAAAGATTTATTTTCTCAAAATTGAGGCTTATGATTGCGTAATCAACACGAAGATTCTTCTAGAAAAGCATTTATTAACAGTAAATATGGAAATTATCGCTGGAATTTTTTTGGAGAATTTAAATGATATCTGTATTATTGCTATGAATTAAAATTAATTCATAATTATAAAAGTTGTTTACAAAATTGCTCTCTCGAAATGTCACGCATAGAATTGTATTTCGTGTTCCTAGACCTTGCAGTATCTTAGTAGTAACGTGTTGTCTAGCTTGCGATTATTCCTATTCGACTCCCGACTGCACTAAAATCAAACGCTTACCGGTCAACTGCTCGCTCTAGTCCGGGAGCTTGGTTTCATATACTCACGGCAAAGCTGACAAGATACACTGACAAGGCGCGAAGCAGTATGATTCTGCCAGTGTGATATAGTTCGCCCTTTCTTACGTTAACAGAGTTAATAGAAGATACATTTCGGACATAAAACATTAAAATAATGCTCAAATACATAAAACATAGGCATGTGTGTGCAAATAAAATCTGGTATTCATTAAATTTAGGAAAAAATCCATTATAGCGAGCCGTGACGTCATTCAGTAAATAACCACTCAGAGGACTTTGTTCGCTTGGCTGGAAATTTGGCGCGTGGAATTTTGGCAATCGCGTTTTTCTGCATTCCAAATTAGGCGATAAATAGTCTAATAAGGTTGAGGGCTATCTCATTTTTCGCCAATTCGCGAATGAATACTCGTTGCACGGGCGCGAATAGGTCGTCGTAGCCTTAACAGTGTTCCAGGTTAGCTTTGCCGCGAGTATAGGCCTAAGAAGATTCGGATTCCTCATAAATCTGTAGCACACTACACTTATGGGATGTGCTATCCTCGTGTCATAAAACTCTCACGAATTTTATGTGTACATTACCAAAGGCGGGGCAAGTGTCCCTTGCCCCCCCACCTCCAGTTTTTAAAAGAAAGGCAAAATCGTACTTTTTTTCCATACAATTTCGGATTTTTTATTTTTTGCCCCCCCTCCCCCGGTTTAACCTCCAAGTTATGCCTATGCTCATTATACCTGTGGGGGAACGTGACTGCGATTCTTTATTATTTTTTAAATTGCATATTGAAAATAATCGGCACACTTAACTATTTTTAACACATACGTTTACTCCAAAGTAAAAGATAGGAAGTGCGAATATTTTACATTCGCCATTTTTTGGCGGAGCCTCTGTAATACGTGTACGATAGTTGGAAAAACTAGAGACTGATTGTGAGAATGTTTGATGTGAAAATCGGATGCAGGCTTGTTTATCATTGCCCGGATAAAGTGAAAAATATCTTATAGGAGGAAACACCGCTACCATCCAGGTTTATATTGCAAACTAAATTAGTATATGCATTATCTGACTTCGATGCGTGAGTCCTCCCGTACTCAAAATGGGTTTAAGTACGATGTGTTGTACCTATTGTTTATGTATGATGGGGATGCTTGAAATGCATTTGAGTGTTGCGAAAGATTTGTTTGCTACAGTGTCGTGGTTAGTTCTCAGTGTAAAAGTTTGGTTTATATTGCAAACTCAATTATCATATGCATTGTTGCCTGATTTCGATACATGCCTTTACCTCCCTCTGTTGTGTTGTAAATGATTTGAAATGTGTTAAAGGTTCACATTTTTGACTTGGCTATCAACAAACCCCATTAAGAAAGATTTCGCTTGCGTTAACGTTTATTTATACGTGTTTAAAATGGCTCCGTCCATTAAAAATGCTGCCGATTGTGAAATACGAGCTGTCATTCGTTTCTTAAATGCAAGAGACGTGAAAGCTGCCGAAATTCATCGGCAGATTAGTGAAGTGTATGGAGAAAACACCATGAGCGATAGAATGGTAAGAAAATGGTATAGAGCATTTAAAGATGGCCGTTCAAACGTACACGATGAGGAACGAAGTGGGCGAACGATCGTCATTACTGATGATATGGTGCAGAAAGTTGATGAAAAAATTTGAGAAGACAGACGCTATACGATTTCATCATTATCTCATGCCTAGCACCTAGTGACTATCATTTGTTCTTAAACTTAAAGAAGCATCTTGCCCGTCAGCGCTACAAGGACCATATTAAAACATCAGTACAGGGATGGTTAAAGAAACAGGCGACAGATTTCTATGAGGATGGAATTCAAAAGCTGGTCATACGATACGATGAGGGTCTTAATAGAAGTGGAAATTATGTTGAAAAGCAGATTAAAGTCCAGGCTTTCATGTAAAAGTAAAGTTGGTGCAAATGTTGTCTTTGTTTTTTTAATTTCAAAACGGTACTTACTATTCAAACGCGCTTCGTAGCAACCAGTAGATTGGCATCGCATAGTGTTCAGAAATGAATCCCGCTTCAGTCTTGGAGCAGATGACCATCGGATCCGTGTGTGGACGGGCCGAAGGCCCCAATCACCCTTTATTTTAAAGAGGCACACAGATATTACCCCTAGTGTGATGGTGAGGTGTACTATCTCGCTGGATAGCAGGACGCCTCTATTCATCGTGAGTACAATTTGAACAGCTCAACAATATGCTTGCATCTTGCGGCCGTTTGCGTTACACTTCATGACTCGCCATTTTCCAACAATATAATGGCAGGCTCCCATACGGCTATCATATCTGTGAACTGAATCCGTGATGCTAATACTCTTCCTTGGCTAGCAAGTTCACCAGACCTTCCGCCAATCGAAGACATATGGGAAATGGTAGGCCGCCAAATTCGGGAACCGCAAAATGTTGTAGATCTGGAGCAACAAATGCGGAATGCTTGGCAGAATGTGTCGCAGGATGACATCAGGAATATTTATCACTCTTTACCTGGATATATAGAAGCATGCATCGCCATCAGATGGCGTTTCACAAACTATTGCTTCGAACATTCAAGGTACAATTCCTAGCCCTTGATGGATCCTACGGCCTTTATTTTTTTATCATCATCTTACCTATGTATGTACACTTAATTTAAATAAAAGCGGATAATTCCTTTATGGTGCTTTTTTTTGCGAAAGAATATACCTATATGTTTGAAAACTTGAATTCTCCACATTTCCGCATTAACTCGACGTTGAATTTGGACAAAGGTAATTATGAATTGCTATTTATCTCCGCCTGATCTATTGTATATATTACATAACATGCTTATATGTTTACGTAAGATAACGAGCTATTTTTTGACACCGAGGTTATTATATAACCTACTGAAGATAGTCGACAGAAGCCTCTCCTATCATTTACCTTTGCGTAGTATTGTGAACTGTTATGCGTATGGCAATGCATGGTGTATGTATTTTTTTTACATGTTTATTTAATTTTGTCTATTTGTAAAGTTGGAGGCGTACATCAATACATGCCTTTATCATCCCAATTTAAAAAAAAAATCATAGAAAAGGAAGGATCTGCTTGCATCTCCTAAATTTTTATGAGCAGTTTGCATTATTGCCCATACCCAGCTGCTCGTAAACTGTTCACGATAAATTAGAGATAAAACCAGAATTTTCTAACTTTTTTATAAGATTTTTGGAATTGTTGAATGAAATTGGTAGAAGTAAGTACTAATCTCTGATTTCAACGTTGTAAGAAAGAAATCACATTCCAAAGTAGGCAAATTTGTGTTTTGCAAGAAACGCGATAAGTATAGTACTTACCACAGAGCGACATAAAGACGAATGGGAGAATAGCTGTTTACAGAAAGCCCTTAGAATGTTGGGTAACCTCCTCGAGTTCGCAAAACAGCTCGTCATCTTCGTATTTCTGATTATTTAGCAACATACTTGGTAAGAATCTTGAGTAAAGAATAAGTTTTCAGATCTAACTCTGTTTAGAAATGATATATATAAATGTTCGTCATCAAAGACATACGCATTAGAATACGAAATCGAGCTAAGAGGAAGAGTCCTGCCAACGTTTTGAGAAAACATGAATGATGTTCTGCTATATTCTTTTCAATCCCTCTATTATAGAAGAAGAGATAGTAATAAATAAAAATTAAAAGCCTGCTCACCGTCAGTAAATTTTTTAGTTTCTGTTTTGTGATTCAAAAAACGTTAGGAATATGCTGCGCCTGGATCCGCATTCTAAACGAACCGTGCTTGTGTTGCCTAGGGACTCAAACTTCAGACTACAGTTCGCTATAAACGAAAACATGATTGGTATTCTAGACACAAACTCAGTTGTGACTACATAACCACAGGGTCCTTAGAAAGGGGATTGATAAAGATTGTAATCTTTTCCTTAGATCCTTTTTAACTTGCAAGGGAACAAAGAGAGTACAAAGATTATTACCATTTGCTCCAGTTTTTCGCAATTTTCTTGGAATCATCCAATATTTGGCCTTGTCTTTTAATTTCATCTTCTAAAATTCTCCGCATCTTTCTTTTTCCTCCGCGATTTCAATATTTCTCTTCTTTGAAAACAGCGTTCAGCTCCATCCTGAATATGTATTAACCATTTATAATATTTGTTTCATTATTTCTAACTAAAGCCTTTGGCTACAGATATTTCACAATAGACGATAACGCTTTAATTTAGGAAAATTGGGCACAAGTCCATGGAGTTGAAAATTTTTCATCAAATGAAAGTGTATGATCCAACAAATAGACAAATTAAGTTATAAAATATAACACATTTTCTTGTGTGCAAAAATCGATGACATAGCACATAAGATAAAATTCTGTTACCTGATATTTTTCACATACGGAAGATTATTTTAAAATATTTGTAGCAATTATTACGTATTAGATGAACGTCTATTGCAGAGAGAGCGAAACGGGAAGGCAGCTAGAGTGTTTAAAACACGACAGCGGAAATAAATTCTAGATTATTTAATAGAAGGTCTATACGAAAGCGAAGAAAACATTAACATATAGCTGGGAAAAATGCAAGTGACCCATTTGTCTTAATCTCTGAAGTATTGAATTTCATTTAAGTGTTTGATGTAAAAGAACACATCTTAATGTAAAATATGCTGTACAAATTCGGTAAGTTGCAGAATAGGGTTAGAAATCTTCGAGAAAGAGAATTTACATAAAATGAATATGGTATTTTTAGAAATGTGATATTACGAGTCCAAAATTTTGTTACGTTATTGACGTACTTATAAAACATATTTTGTGTATGCGGAATCGATTTTTTACAAATTTTCTTATTCGAATCTCGGTAAAGCTTAACGTTGAACTCTTTGGAAAGGGCACTATTAATTTACTATTTAAATATTAAGTTCCGCAGCTTGTTTAAATGCAAAATTTCTGATCCAAATAAATTGGCAGTCGGAATTTAGGGAGTGAATCTCATTAGATGGAAATCCTTCTAATTAGTTGCTAATTGACCTTCCTAATTAGATTTTTAGACTAAGCAAGCCGCAATTAAGATAACACACTAATGGCTCCGGGTGCCGGAATTTGAATTTATTCGTTTCTGCTTGCAAATTTAATAGATCCTCTTTAATTTTGGTTTATTTAAAATTCGCTTTAATTCCCAAATTAATTTAATAAGGAAAGAATGACTATGTTATACACCACAAATAAATCCATCATAGGATACTGTTAATTAATATTACTGCTAATTAAATTTTGAAATCCATTAATTTAATTACTAATGAAGAATTAGCATTATGATAAGTGAAAAATATATATATGTGTATGTATATATATGTGTAGTTGGTTGCATGTTTTTTGTGTGCAAACGTGAAATTGGAAAAGTTGGCTGGACGAGCGAGATTTTCAAAGGAAGATCCGAAAATCTTCCTTAGAAAAAATTAGTTATATGTAAACATAATTTTAAGACAATTTCTGCTTTACAATTGGCCCATTTTACAATTGCTTAATAAATTTTAATGTTGTTCTTTCATAAATATCTTTTCTTAATAAACAAATTTACAGATGAATATATATGAACACAAGATAGAAAAGAAAATAAACTCATGTTTGTAAAAATTGCAACACCATGAAAGACTCGTGTGAATTGAATGAAATTTAATGTACAAACGACCTGTGTTGATACAAATAAACGATTAAAATTACAAAGCAAAAAAAAAAACCAATATTACATGTCGAAAATCAGTATTTGGTGAAGCCACCACGCGCTGCAATAAGTGATGCTATACGACGTGGCATGGAATCAAACAGATGTTGAATGTGTGCCTGAGGAAGAGCATTCCAGATTGCTTGTATGCAACCCCAAAGTTCATCTGTAGTAGCTATGGGACGAGGATCACGAGCGAGACGCCGACCAACGAAATCCCACACATGTTCAATCGGCGACATATCCGGCGAATAGGCAGGCCAAGGAAGAAGCTGTATCTGTTGTGATGAAAAGAAGTCTTGAACATTCCTGGCAATATGTGGGCGGGCATTGTCCTGTTGAAATACAGCTCCGGGAATGCCTTGAAGGAAGGGAACAACTTCGGGCTCCAGAACTTCATTGATGTACCGGTTGCTGTTAAGATTACCCACAATTCGTAGCAGCTGAGATCGTCCATGATACGCAATCGCACCCCAGACCATAACGCTGGGGGTTCGTCCACTATGACGTTGGATAATGCACTCCGGAAGGTGGCGTTCACCGGTATAGCGTCTAACACGGATGCGGCCATCACTGTACCCCAAATTAAAGCGGGATTCATCAGAAAACACCACTTGTTGCCAATCAGCACGCCAGTCTCTATGTCCATGAGCCCATTGTAGCCGCAGGCGCCGATGGTTTTGCGTCAGGAGGATCCTGTATAAAGGAACTCTTGCACGCAGTCCACGGTGCAGTAGACGCCGACGAATTGATGAAGCACACAATGATACACCTGTAGCAGTGCACCAACGTTCTGCCAACTGTCCAGATGAAGCAAAACGGTCCGTCACCGCCATGCGGACCAGGTGTCTATCATCCCGTGCTGATGTCACCTTTCGGCGTCCACTCCCTGATTTCCAAGTTGTCTGGTTCTCTTGAACCCACTGCTTCCACACTCGCATCACTGTGCTGCTGTTACGCCCCATACGAGCTGCTATTGCACGATAAGAAAACCCTCCTTCACGAAGGCCGATCATTCGTCCCCGTTCAAACTCCGTAACTTGCTGAAATGTCGCCCTCTTTCGTCGTAGAGGCATAGTGACGTCTCATGTAACGTTTACCACTAGCAGATAACTATGCACGTCCCGCTACAGCCCTCTATTTATGCGGATCCATCAGCAGTTCAGAGAGGCGCTGCTCAGCCCACGCATACGCAGTGACTCTGAAATTCTAATCATTTGAATAGCATACCCTAATTTGCATTTCCTGAAAGTTTCAGCTTAATCACATGATTCCTTCATGGTGTTGCAATTTTTACAAACATGAGTATGTTTCTTCAGGTTGGTAGCAAATTTAGGGAATTTCCGCCTCAAGGCTGCCTGTTTCAAAGGAAGTTCTACTTTCGAGAAACGAAGTCCCACGTACGAGGTATGATCAAAAAGTATCGAGACTGGGGTTAAAAAAAATACTATAGTACCTGCAAATTTAGCATTTAATCTTCAAAGTAGTCGCCTTCCGAAATTCCACACTTCTTCCCGCGTTTTCTCAACTGTTGGAAGTAAGACTGGAACCCATTTTCTGCAATAACGAGCAGCTCCTTCTTCGCATATTGTTGGATTTCCTTGTCATCCTGAAGAATTTTTTCTTTCAAGTGAGACTTAATGTTTGGACAGAGCAAAAAGTCGCAAGATGTCATATCTGGAAAATACGGTGGATGTAGGACCTGTTGAACTTAATGCTTGGCCATTGAATGAGATCGAACACAGCTGAAAGCCGGTTTTCTTGATAGCCTGCAGAGAGCAGTTTTGGCAGAAACTTGGTAGACACCCGTCTCCCAATGAAATCTTGAATTAGAATAGGTTGAACCGAACCGTAGCTGATATTGTACTCTTCAAACAACTCACGAATAACGATTCGACGATCTTCCCTCACAGTTGAAGGCACATCCTAGATATTTTGATCAGTTGTTTTGGTTGACGGCCTCCCCAGACTTTCATCACTTTCGACAATTTCACTGCCATCTTGGAAATGTTTGAACCACTCAACAACTCTTGCATTGCTCATACTCTCTTCCCCATAAACATTCTTCACCTTGGCATAAGTCTCAGCACAGGTGGTGCCAAGCTTTTGGCAAAATTTGATTCAGATTCTCTGTTCAACTTTCTGCCATAATGAATGCGACACAACACAGTACGACATTTGTTCAAAACGCTGCTGTAAAGAAGTGGTGGGAGCTATGACTTTGTGACTTTTGGTGCATGTGTGGGAGGGTTCAAGGTCAATATCTGCCGAGAGTTTTCACTCTGCGTGTATTTCCCTTAAGCGTAGAGTACCAGTCCCCATACTTTTTGATCACACCTCGTATATCGCATCATTAACTTTTGATATGTGAATGTGGTTTCTTACATAACTGCGTATTCAAGCTAATGTTTCTAATAATTTTATATGTAATGATGCATATCACAATTTATTTTTGGACTTTTAGCTGCTTACTCCAGGCAGTTTCTTGTGTGTCTATTCAAAAATAAATCACTGATACATTTGTTTATACATTAATGCCCACTTTATCGCATGATTTCTAAACTGCAAAACGTTTAATTCGCTGGTCACCAAACACTTGCTCAACACGTAGTAAAAATGATGGTTACGTATGAAACACGGGTTTTGAGAGTCTTTGAGACAGTCTAACCTTTAATGTCAGTTACAGTCTAATTTTCAATGCAAGTTAAATGTCCTCGCGACCAAGGAGATCTAGATAATAAAAAGAGCAATAAACTAGTTTTTTGATAGTAGACAAGTAAATTATATTAAATATGCCTCTCCTAGTAATTTTCGAATGCTCACATTAACAAAAGAAAGACATCAATATGGTTCATAAGTGATACAAATATTTTTGCGGCCCTTGTATACTAACTTCCTATTGCATTCTGGAAATTTCTAATAAGGCAGCGGTGTTAAATTTGAGGTATCCTGAAAAAATTCCATAGGCTTATTGTTATCCCATTATTATGCACTGGCTTTTTACACTTAATGATGGTAATACTGTCCATTATTTGGTTGACGGCGCAACGAATTACAACAGACTTAACAGCAACTGAAAATTTGTTATTAGAGTTGAAAATATTTTTACGGAAATCAATTAAAATAAGCGTCACCTTTTTTTCGTTATTTTTGTGCAGGACATTTTCATAAAGGTAGGATGTTGTTGCCACTTTATTATGATAATATTAATAATACAATCATTTGCGTTGAAACCAATGAAAAATAATTGTTGCCACTATATTCTGGTGGAATCAATAATAGCTACATGAGGAAATGTTAGTTGTGATTAATTCTTTACTTTTTAATTTTGGTTATCATGGTAACCCGAAAGGCACGAAATACCAGAGGGTCCTTTTCTTTTTTTTTTATTAGTATTCATTCAAGTTTTGACGGGTACGCACGTAGTTTTTCTATTCCGCTTAAATTCGAATGTTATTCTTTATTCACCAATGACAAAACTGCAAACAAAAAATCGTCAATGTTATTTAATATATTTTCAATGTTCCAATGTTCAATAACATTGAAAATTATTTTTTTATTTTGCGCCATCTTGGTTTTTCAAGTTTTGTATACACTGGGGACCGTTGATTTAGAACACAAAGAATCTGGGGGCCGCGATACTCAAGGGGTTCGCAAACTTGTATTTTAAAAAATTTACATATTGCCTCACCTTATCAGGCCCGGAATTACCCTCCTTGCTCTGCTTACGTCATAACATAAAAATCCAACTAGTAAACTCCAAGTCCCTGAGCACATAATTGCTTGACCCTCCTTTTAGTATATGTATGTATGTATGTTAACTAAAGATATCTCCTTAAGAGATTCTCTTCGTTTGAAGCTGAACGGTGGAATATTAGATGTTATTATAATAACGCTTTGCCCTACAACATCTTTAATCAATATAAACCTAATCAATACGACAATGAAATGATCAGAGAATTTAATCGTACTTTTCTCAGTGTGTTGTTTACAGCATGAACTGGAAACTTTGACGAAAAGCGTATTTACAATTCACATTTTTTACCCAGTCCTTTTATGTATGGAGGACAAACTCTCTGGCAACTATTTTTGCATGCCAGTTTTTTTGCTTTTAAGCGCGCGGAAAAATTCTTCGGATTGCGAATCCTTCGGATTTCCAATGCCAATTTCGTTGGAGTCAGAAAAACAATTTTTTGTCGAAGAATTCTCTAGACTGGAATTTTCATACGGTTCTAAAGAAAAGGTATTAAATATTTCGGGAAGGCTGGATTTTCCCTCTTTCAAATTTTTGAGCTTGGTACTTTGAGCAGATGAAATTCGAAGCAACGTGTGGAAATTATTTTTAAACCATTCCATTATTCAAACTAAGTTCTTTTTAAAGATACTTATTTTTTCTCATACCTTACGACGATACAAATCCGTTGAATCCTTTCAAATTTTATATATAATTTTTAGAGATCTTCTTTTAAAGGGTCCCTGGTGCAATAGAAAATTAAAAATATTTAAATTTAAGCCAAAATATATATATTTATTTTATTGGAGAAGTATGGAGTATCCGTTCTACCTACTCACACTCTTATTCCCCTCTGCCTCTCCGTCACATTGGCAATATTTTTGTCTAGGAAAAAGACAAATTTTTGTCATTTGTTTATAAACGTCGAATTATATTTGTTTCGTATTATATTTATTTCCATACTAAAATTAATAAGGAAAATTTATATAAATAGCGGATCACTTAAGTTGATATTGTAAGATATCTAAAACAAAATAAGCGTTTTACAAAAGGACGTTTGAATTAAAAGTTGCTTGTCTTGAAGGGGAAGTATTTCTTAATATCTGTTTTACGCAGGGTTGGTTTTCAATGTAATTTGGAAGATCAAACTGTTTTTTTTTCAAGGTGGAAACCTATATTTTTCATTTGTATATTTATTCCTCGTAAAACAGATTTCGTAGAAAGCATTTTTTCGCTTTAACGCTTAGTTTTCGAGATATTTCAAAAATAAGCTTGAATAAAGACGTTCATGCCATATCATGAGTGTTGCATATTCCTCCGAGATTCCCCATAAAATGAGAAATATTTCGACTTTCTCCTCTACAGAAAGATGCTTAATTTTTAGCGCACAATAAACTAAATCTCAATGAACCAATTTATCTTACGAAACAATACAGTGTTTCACTAGGAGATTCTAAAACAAACAGTTATTTCGGCTCTGGCGTAAAGCCTTACGCCAGTGTCAAAATTCGTGTTTACTAATTTATCTTAACACTTCCGCGCCAATTTTTAAATGACTCTGATCAAATAGGCGACTGTATAACGGATATAGAGAAAAAAATGAACACTGGTAGCTAACGGGCCGTCTTGCTTCGCTACCAATTAGCACCGCGCGCAATAAATCATTTTTCTAGAAAATACAAATCGGTTGAATGACTTATCAACCAATCATATTTATTTTTATGTGTGCAATGTCTCCAAGTATTGCATACTAATTTTTTAATCTTTTAAATATTAGTTTTCTATGATTTGGCATGAACGTCTTTATTTAGACTTAATTTTTAAATATCTCGGAAACTAAGCTCTAAATCGAAAAAATGTTACTAAAAAAAGTTTATTTCTTTACGAGAAATACGAATGAAAAACAAATACAAGTTTCTCTGAAAAAATCAGTTTGACCAGCAAATGACCTTGAAAATGACCTCCTAAGTAAAGCATGGATAATGAAAAACACTTGTGCCCCACTCCCTTCAAGACAAGCACATTTTTGTTTCAAACTGTTTTGTTTTTTTGTAAAACGCTTATTTTTTTTAGCTATTTTACATTACCATAAATAGTTTACCCTATATATCGCGGACATATACGCATAATTATATACATGCAGCTTTTAGAACATAATCAACAATGTAGAGATTATGGAAAATCTACGATTTTAACTTCAAGGTCAGCGAAGAGATGAAGGGTTTTCGAATGCATTGATTTATTTTAATAGATTACAATTCATCTCAATCGTGTTCAATATGTACCACAAATTAGTGGGTATAAAATAAAATGGTTGAAAGGAAACGAAATTTTCAGTTTGTAGATTACTGAATGCTGCTAAATCTATTCAAATATATAATTTGTCGAAAATTCGGTTACGGCGTATTAGTTCCTTTATCTGAAGCCTCAATTACATTTCCTCTCTACCGACATTGAACTGATATATTTCATAGGAATTTGACCATTTGAAATTGGCATTTTGTCACAATGTTTCATTTTAGAGAGGGCGTCTTCAAGAATAACCAGCTTAAATAAAAAAGGTGAGTGTTGACAAGACAGAGTTAACAAACTGCCTTGAAAAGGCAACGTTAAAGATGATTGCGTGAGCCAATTTTCCTTTATGGCGAACATAAAACAAAGTTCACAATGAACCGCGCTTTACAAGAGAAAATATCATTAGCAATATAATAAATCTTTATTTTCACGAAGCAAGGATAAACGGTTGTATGTTCAAGTTTATAAATTAGACAATGATTTTATTTATTGCCTCTTGGCTTCCGCGTATTGTATATACCAGAAGATTCAAGGATCTCTTCATTGCAAAGCTGGACAACCAGCGCATATTTATAGCCTTGTATATCAATGTCAATGCAAGCTTTTGTTCCCATGCCTTGTTAAGCTTACTTTGTTTTTTGAACATATAAGCCAGAAGCTATATGTCTAATAACACCATTTAGATCTATTACAAGTATTTACAGACATTCTATATACATATGTCAGCCATCTGTTATAGAGAATTGGCAATTTAGTAGAATCAAGCATTGTTTAATTAATTTGTTAAAATAAATATAGAAAAAGTGTAAAAATGTAGTACTCTACCCCGATTTAAAAAAAAATACCGCTTATAATACGACTGTTGATTTAAAATGATCGGATTGGCACTGTCCTTCGGATGGAAGATTCACACTGTATATATGAAAGTAGTACGTAATATATATACGCTAATCGCGATTATATTCGAGCAATTCTGTTAGTTGAACCCTTATGGTGGAAGGAAAAGAATGTTCATATTGCGTCATAAAGGGGAAATCCATTTATTGTTTTGACTTACAAACAGTCTTGTAACATAAACGTCATTTCAAATATTTTGTTGATTTAAAACTGCAACAGTTTCTATTATAGTTACTTTTCGAAAAAGAAATGTTTTATATAAACTCAAAGTTACGCTAATGAATTCAATACAATGCAAATAAGGATTGAAGTAAACACGATTCGGAGGATGTTAAAAATGCAAATGCCAAAATTTTACGGAAATCTCAATCCCACAGAGGTGCAGAGATTTCACATAATACACCAGATACCATGGTAAGTAGAAAAGAAAACTTGGTTGCTTTAGCACTTGAATATAGGTGGGTATATGAGAGTGAGGCCTGCAAAAGGGTTGCTGGTATCTAACTGGAAGGAGACCCACACGCTGAACGTATGTGACGATGTGTGGAACCGGCCAGGCCAGTAACCTAGTGTCCTACCCCGCCTTCAAGTGGTGCAGGCTGAGCTTTCTATTTATGAGGCAAATTAA
>QLNU02003225.1:118800376-118818337 GCA_006491805.2 Dysdera silvatica | reverse complement strand
ACAGCCCTTAGCGTGATGGTGTGGGGTGCTATCTCACACGACAATAGGACGCTACTAGTCATCCTGCGAACAACAACTTTAACGGCTCAACGATATGTTGCTGACATCCTGCGGCCGTTTGATTACCCTTCATGACACGACATCCTGGGGCCATTTTCCTACAAGATAATGCCAGGTTATATGCGGCTCGCATATCTGTGAACTACCTCCATGCTGTTGATACTCTTCCTTGGCCAGAAAGGTCACCAGACCTTTTGCCAATCGAACATGTATGGGACATGGTAGGCCGCCAGATTCGGTTGCCGCAAATTGTCGCATATCTGGAGCAACAAGTAAGGAATGCCTGGCATACTGTGTCACAGGGTGAGATTAGGAATCTTTATCCTTCCTTCCCTAGACGTATAGAAGCATGCATAGCGTATAGAAGCATGCATAGGGAGTTTCACCAACTATTGATTTGAACATTCAATGTGCAATTCCTAGCCATTGATGGGTCCTACGGCCTTGAATTTTTTATCGTTTCCTTACCTGTACATGTGCTAGTTATATATTTCAATAAAAACATATAAATCATGTTTTTCTTTGCAAAAGAGTGTATATTGTGGTATAAAGTATTTGTCTAATTTGGACAGAAAGGAATACTTGTTACCACAATTATTATTTTTTTTTGGTAGAATATTGAATGTCCTGAATTCATTATACGTAGTACACTGAATTAACGAACTGCTACGGTGGTTTCAAGAATTTGTGTTTTATAGGTAGCGAAATAATTTCCGCGTTATCCCTTCGTCTCGTCCATGTTATTATTTTTTTAAAGTTTCCTAGTCAAATCTAGGGCCATTCCTGAGTTGTTGGCTGTTCAAGTTCATAAACAGTATTAGGATGGTAAATACACAACGTTTTTAGCGTAGTTAATAATTTACAACATGATTCAATAACGTTACTGCTTTACATACGGAGAAAAAGAGCGTTATTGCCTGTCCTCATTCGTCTAGCGGTCTAAGACACTCCGGGCTAAACGGAGGGACCCTGGTTCGAATCCAGGATGGGGAAAGCGTCTCTTTTCTCCAAAATTACACAAGCTCTAGTTTGAGCTGTAATTAAAACGTGGGTGGCAAAACTTATTGTATAATAAATTCCCCCACGATAAACTCACAAAAATCTCGCCCAGGAAGCTTTTCTGTGTTGACCATTATTTGGCAATTGTGTTATCCCTGTGAAGGGTAATAACACCTTAACACTTTTACATATGGAGAAAGAGAGCGTTATTACCTGTCCTCATTCGTCTAGCGGTCCAAGACACTCCGGGCTAAACGGAGAACCCTGGTTCGAATCCAGGATGGGGAAAGCGTCTCTTTTTCTCCAAAATTACACAAGCTCTAGTTTGAGCTGTAATTAAAACGTGGGTGGCAAAAATTATAGTATAATAAATTTCCCCCACGAAAACTCACAAAATTCTCGCCCCGGAGGCTTTCTTGTGTTGACCATATTTGGCAATTGTGTTATCCCTGCGGAGGGTAATAATACCTTAACACCTTTACATACGGAGAAAGAGAGCGTTATTACCTGTCCTCATTCGTCTAGCGGTCCAAGACACTCCGGGCTAAACGGAGGGACCCTGGTTCGAATCCAGGATGGGGAAAGCGTCTCTTTTTCTCCAAAATTACATAAGCTCTAGTTTGAGCTGTAATTAACACGTGGGTGGCAAAAATTATAGTATAATAAATTTCCCCCACGAAAACTCACAAAATTCTCGCCCCGGAGGCTTTCTTGTGTTGACCATATTTGGCAATTGTGTTATCCCTGCGGAGGGTAATAATACCTTAACACCTTTACATACGGAGAAAGAGAGCGTTGTTTCCTGTCCTCATTCGTCTAGCGGTCCAAGACACTCCGGGCTAAACGGAGGGACCCTGGTTCGAATCCAGGATGGGGAAAGCGTCTCTTTTTCTCCAAAATTACATAAGCTCTAGTTTGAGCTAATTAATACGTGGGTGGCAAAAATTATTGTATAATAAATTCCCCCACGAAAACTCACAAAAATCTCGCCCCGGAGGCTTTTCTGTGTTGACCATATTTGGCAATTGTGTTATCCCTGCGGAGGGTAATAATACCTTAACACCTTTACATACGGAGAAAGAGAGCGTTATTACCTGTCCTCATTCGTCTAGCGGTCCAAGACACTCCGGGCTAAACGGAGGGACCCTGGTTCGAATCCAGGATGGGGAAAGCGTCTCTTTTTCTCCAAAATTACACAAGCTCTAGTTTGAGCTGTAATTGAAACGTGGGTGGCAAAAATTATAGTATAATAAATTTCCCCCACGAAAACTCACAAAATTCTCGCCCCGGAGGCTTTCTTGTGTTGACCATATTTGGCAATTGTGTTATCCCTGCGGAGGGTAATAATACCTTAACGGAGAAATACCTTTACATACGGAGAAAGAGAGCGTTATTGCCTGTCCTCATTCGTCTAGCGGTCCAAGACACTCCGGGCTAAACGGAGGGACCCTGGTTCGAATCCAGGATGGGGAAAGCGTCTCTTTTTCTCCAAAATTACACAAGCTCTAGTTTGAGCTGTAATTAAAACGTGGGTGGCAAAAATTATAGTATAATAAATTTCCCCCACGAAAACTCACAAAAATCTCGCCCCGGAGGCTTTCTTGTGTTGACCATATTTGGCAATTGTGTTATCCCTGCGGAGGGTAATAATACCTTAACACCTTTACATACGGAGAAAAAGAGCGTTATTACCTGTCCTCATTCGTCTAGCGGTCCAAGACACTCCAGGCTAAACGGAGGGACCCTGCTTCGAATCCAGGATGGGGAAAGCGTCTCTTTTTCTCCGAAATGAAAAAAGCTCTAGTTTGAGCTGTAATTAATACGTGGGTGGCAAAAATTATAGTATAATAAATTCCCCCACGAAAACTCACAAAAATCTCGCCCCGGAGGCTTTCTTGTGTTGACCATATTTGGCAATTGTGTTATCCCTGCGGAGGGTAATAATACCTTAACATCTTTACATACGGAGAAAGAGAGCGTTGTTTCCTGTCCTCATTCGTCTAGCGGTCCAAGACACTCCGGGCTAAACGGAGGGACCCTGGTTCGAATCCAGGATGGGGAAAGCGTCTCTTTTTCTCCAAAAAGAAAAAAGCTCTAGTTTGAGCTGTAATTAATACGTAGGTGGCAGAAATTATTGTATAGGCATATAGTCATGCTCATATCAGCTCATGATGGCAGTGAGCACATAAATATATTAACTATTGTGGTTCAGTCTCAAACGTAGTCACGTTACGCAGGTTCTAATGCATGTATAATTATTATCAAAACTGTGTACGGACTCACCTTGTTTGGCGCAGAATGACATTTATAGCTCTTGCCCTATAAAAATACAACCAACCAACCGTAACTTAGCAGAATTTCATGGGGAACAATGATTTTTCTGTTTATTCACACTGTTGTCCTCAACCGTTTCTAAAGCAATTTTTTTACAATAAACAGATCATTGGCATTTTTCATAAATAGTGGAAATGGCGGACATTGTTACCAAACACACAATTAAGTGTATGTTAATAATTAACTGGTTTCAATAGATATTGAACCCGCTATTGCTTTTGGTTTTTCTGTCTGCCTGTCTATACGCAATAAAAAGGACAAGGCAAAGGTCTTCCGTAAATGCAATAATGATGGCTATTGTTAACGTTACAAATCTACCGAGTTACTTGAGAATTATAGAATTGGGGACCAGTGAGTTGCAGATTAATTTTGATTGAAACCCGCTAAATTTAAATATCGACCTTAAGCGATTTTTTGTTTCACTTGCTTGTTCTCTATCTTCCGGCCTTTGTAAAATACTTTTCAGTAAGTTCACTGACACAAACAGTTGTGCAACCAGGGAGATGCTAATTTTGGCTTACTCCTCTGTACTAAAAAAAAAGTTTCCTAGAAAAAAATGAAATCACGAGTATCATCTTCGGAGCATTGATGTCTGGGATATATTCCCAACTTTAAACTCTTTGAGTTTCAGGATGAAACTCCAATTCTAGTGGCTAGTTTCGTCAAAGTCTACTTACCATCAGCGTAGATGAAATAAATATGGATTAAATTTTATTTGCAATACATTAAACGCAGATAAAAATGAATAACTCAGCCAGTTTATATTCCTCTCGCTTAGGTATCCTTCTCGGCGTCGTAGCAGTAAAAAGTTCGCGTAATATGCGGATACCACGGGTTCGACTCCTAACTCTGTGCAAGAAAACGCTTACCAACAAACTGCTCACTGTAGGTCATGGATTTGTTTCTTAAGGGGTTCGGATTCCTCTGGATACTGTAGGTCGTGGTACATCATGGCCCTTCTGCCGTAACATTCAACCAAAAGAAACGAATTTGGTCACATATATTTAAATATTTCTCACTTTATACAGTAGAACCTGTTAAAGTGACCACCTGAATGAAGAGACCACTTTTTATAACCTTCTGATGTCACCGGCTAGAGGGGCTCTACATCCGTTCAAACTGCTACTAAAAGAAAAAGTCGTGGCTCAATGTGGAGAATATTCTACATGGAATTATGGGTTAAATAACAAAATTTTTTTATGTTTTTTTTTTGTTAGCAAACCCATTACGTCTAAAAGTGTAAACAAAAGTTTTGAAAAGGTATTTTTTCTTTGGCATCAGGAGGATAAATGAGAGACACTAGGGCTTAGTTATGCCCATATCAGAGTCTGTCGTGTGTAGTTATCACCTGTCTATGGTACCATTGCGATCCAGTCCCAAAGGTGGTCACTTCAGGCAGGTGTTACTGTTGTTCTACGTTGTCATATAAGCAGGTTATAAATACGCAGATTCTGAATAAGCAAATACTGAAATAAAAGGGAAACTAAGCCGTCATTGAAGGGCTTCTACATCAAAAAGCTGCTTATGGAAGATTAAATTTAATCTACTATAAACTAATTACAGGAAAAAGATGAGTAAAGCAACTTACCAAAACATTTTTTCGCTGAGTAATATGCTTTGATCAGTAATCCCATTATAAAACAGGCTTTAAACATGGATTAAGAAGGCTACTTACTATTTGCTTAATGTTTTTATTACATATTCTATTCGTAAGTATAGACATACCAGTAAATAATTCAGTAGCTTAACAATTCAAAACTCGTTGGGTGAGCCCAGTTGGCTTTAAAGAACATTATGTGATGCAGCCTTAGAGAAAAGGATGTGCTTTCATATCCATAGTAGTTTGAGCCTCCCGAGCCCCACCTTTTCCTACACCACTGGAACAAAAGTATTTACTTTTATAAATATACAATACATATAAATTATTTTATTTCTTTATCCAGAACCTAACATTCAGATTGTAGGTTTATATTTACTTTAAAACGAAGATTGGAAACTATTAGTTTTAAAATGTTTTGCTTATGAAATTTATGTCGGAATTGTGAGAAAAATGCACTGAAATTTAAATTTATCCGAAAAGAACTGGATAATTATTTAAAATGCTTCATGTTTTAAATATTGAATTCAAATCAGTAAACAATTCCGTAAGTATTCAACTAGGCCATATGAAATAGTTCAGAATGGTTCGCGCAAAGTCTTCATTAATTTTACAAATTTTACCTCCTCTGTATGGTTCTCCAAAGAGAATTAAAATTTCTACATGAAAGTTTTGAACTAAGCCATTTATAGAAAAAAGTCACATTCTTCCAGCAGGGATGCATAATCCTGTACTTCCTACTTTTATAAGAATTTACTGTTAACTGCATATGATGGTCTTAAGGACTAGCGAAATTAAAGTATAATGACGTTCAGTTGCGATGAAATTTATGTAGACAGATACTATATAGCGGTTTTGAAATTTTGCAACAAAATCGGCAAAGACCGGCCAGGAACTTCTCCATAAGATGTTTGGTCTGTGGCTTGAGAGTTTAGCCATTATGTAGTTTTCAATTTTTACTGCTAAATCGTGATAAATAACAGGTTGATATAGATGATTTCCATTATATTAGGTAACCTCTGCCGATTACAATTTTTCCAAAAATCATGGATATCCAAGTTCAGAACTGATTGGTTTTTTTTTTTATTTATTATTATACTCTTTTGCAAATAAAATGAAGCACCGTTAAAAAATAATGCGATCATCTCGATTTTCTCATGGAAATTCCTCTAGACAAATTATGCAAATGATTACATTTTCAAAGCCAATGAGTGTTAACTTCAATCAGAGAAAACATTACTACATCGCAACTGGCATCCTATGGAACAGGTAAAAATTGCGAATGGTTTGTTTTTCTCCTTGTTGGCTTGCAGTTCCCTGGAGACGCAACCAGTAATGCCGTTACGACGTTGTCGAAGACCTTATAGCCAATTGGACGACTTTGAACGTGGTCGCATACCCGGGATGCGTGAAACTTGGTTGGACCTACCGAGCAACAGGCCGCCACATGCACTGTACAGACACTGCAGTGCAAAGAGAGTGGAGGATTTTTGCTGCGAGGAACTCATCGGCGGAAGGTTCTAGAAGGCCAAGGTTCACAAATGTAAGGCAAGATCGCTTGGTTGTTCGACAGGCCCTATCTGACCCAACATCCTACAGTCTCTCCGTACCACCCGTGGCACCTTCCACCATCTCACGACGCTTGGCTGAGGTGGGGTTACACTCACAGCGGCCTTTAAGATGTCTGCCTCTAAATCCACACCATTTACAGAGTTGTCTGGAGTGGTGTCGTAGCCGATCATCATAGCTGCCAGCAGATTGGTATCACATAGTGTTCAGCGATGAATCCTTTCTTCAGTCTTAGAGCAGATGACCATCGGATCCTGTGTGGTGGTGCCAGGGCCAGCGGTCCCAACCACCCTTTGTTTTACAAAGGCACACAGCCATAACCCTTCATGTAATGGTGTGGGGTGCTATCTCATACGACAGCAGGACACCCCTAGTCATCCTGCATACAACTTTCAAAGCTCAACGATATGTTGATGATACCCTGCGGCCGTTTGCGTTCCCTTTACGGTACGACAGCCTGGGGCCATTTGCCAACAAGATAATGCCAGACCCTATGCTGCTCGCACTTCTGTGAGTAGCCTCCCTGCTTACTCTTTCTTGGCAAGCAAATTCACCAAACCTTTCGCCAATCAAGCGTGTACGAGGTGTGATTGGGAAGTTTTAAGACAGGCGGCGCCACTGTTTAATAAAATGGGATAGGTTTGCCGGCAGGTATGAAAGGGGAGGCATGTTTTATCCTTAAAACGACCTGAAAAAGTCACGGCGATATCTTTGTTCAGTAGAGAGTGACATTTTGGTGAATGAAGACATGTTTTCGGTTCTTGGCAAATTATTAATTTCGCAAAATGGTTGAAAATATGGAACAGCGCGTTCGTATCAAATGTTGTTTTAAAACCAAGAAATCAGCTTCGCAGACTTATGAACTTTTAAAAACAGCTTTCGGGAATAAATATCTGAGCCGGGCAAATGTTTTTATCTCGTTCAACAGAACATGGCCGCAAATCAATCGGCAAATATCGTTGTTCCTTTATGGCGCACATTTCGGAATATGTTTAGTGGATAAAAGTTTCATAAAAAACAAAAGCAATTATTTTGCGGATAAAAAACTTAAAGAGCCCAAATTGCCATTTTGTGAGTTCAGATTATGTTGGAAAGTTTTGTGTTTCTGCTTTTGTATCCGCAAAGATATTGAAGAACATGCCTTTTACATATTGGGGTGATAATTACTTGATAGAGGGAAAAGATGTTCAACATTAGTAGGAGTTTCCAAGTAGGAGTTCCAAGGTTAAAAAGACAAAATATTATATAATCAGTTTATCTTTGTAATGAGATGTATTCGCAGAAAGTGTCCGTAGGAAGATCCGGGGAAATGCTTGGAAGCTCTGCTGGAACAATCGACTTTGGTTTCTTTTTGTACAGCGATTGCTTCCTAGGTTGCAAATTCAGTTCTTCCCTGTGTCCTCTCCCGACACTGCTAAATGTTATTGTAGCAACTCACTTCAGCCCCAACAGCCACTCTCCCTTTGTGAAACTTCTCTAAAAAGACAAAATCATAAACTATGGATAAACTAATAGTTAAACAAACAAAAAAAAAGAAGTTAACGTGATTTGTGAAAGTAAATAACGGAAAGAGAATTACAAACCGAAGAGAATTACTAACCACGGACAGACTCAATCAATAAAAAAGAAAAAGTAAGAATTTTAACATGTAATAATTCTGTTAGAGGGAATATAGAAATTGAAAAAAAGGAAAAAGTTTGAGTGTTTTGCATTAAGCATATGCATTTTTATTCTTTACCCTCCTCAACACCTACCAAATTTATATAAAAGCTAGATACTGTAATGACAAAGGAAATATATGAATGTAAATTTGAACGTAAATTTATCCTTAATCAAATATTCACAAAGAAAAACATTTATTTATACACAAAAAAGAAACTCTAAGAGAGAAAAAGAAGAAATAATAAGACGAACATAATTCTAAGATAATAAATAAAATAAAAAATAAACCATCGCAATTTAATTTAACTACAACAGTCAAACCACGACAATCCGTGTCCCCCACCCAAAATATTAGTTTTGCCCAGCATGTCACCAGTTGTTTTATAATCCAAAAGGTTGAACAAAAAAAATTATAATTCTTATAACTTATATTACAAAATTACTAAAAATTATGTTTTTATTAAAAAATATCAAATTTCTAGAAAACTATATATTAAAAACATATATCATAAAATAAATACTAAAAATTTAAATTTATGTAATTATACATGGTAATAAAATATAATCTAGATATTTTTAAAGAGTAGAGTGTAGTGAGGAGAAGGGAAGGAATAAGCAAATTACGCAACACCAGTAAATAGTAAGAAAGAAAGTGTGTTGGGTGGGAGTGTGCGACGGCTGTTTAATCCTGATTACATAGGGCACATGTCACACAGATTTCTTCAAGAAGCTGCGTGAACATATTTTGTTTGAAAAGTTGATAGGATAAATGTCTAATTTGAGGACTTGGAGAATTCCAAATTTTTGTGCCAAAAAAGATAAACTAGATCTCAGTAAATTTATGCGGGCTGGAGGAATAGTTAAAGACGAATTAAAGCCGAAACCTAGTAGAGTAGGTGTGGTCAGGAGCTGAAAAAGTTCCTGAAACGTTAAAATTGTTATGAACTATTTTGTGCATAAGTAGAGCTGTCTTTAATGTAATAATTTGTTGAATTGGAAGACGGTTCCAGAGCCTCAACAGTGGACACATGTGGGTAGAATAGCTTGCAAAATACATTATTCGAATGATTTTCTTTTGTACATTAATAAGTGGAGAGAGAGAGGGTGGTGGTGTTAGCCGTTCCAAATGCTTCAATGGCATATGTAAATTTTGAATAGAATAGTGTAGAGTACAGTAGACGCATTATGTGTGGTGGAGTGAAATACCTTACTTTTGCAAAAATGTAAACGAGAGAGTGTAGCTCTCTTGAAAGGGTAGAAATATGTGCGCCCCATGTAAGATGTGCGTCGATGGTAAAGACTAAATAGCTAATATAGTCTTTGATGTGAAGAGGTTTTTCTTGGAAGAGAAGAGGAGCGGAGTCAAGAAGGGGTTTTTGTCTTACACGGAAAACTGTGTAAACAGATATAGAAATATTAACAGAGAATTTATTTTTTTAGCCAAATTTCCAAATTCTTTAAATCCGTATTTATTTCTCTTACTACACTATCAATGTTTTTACCTGAGTGGATTACAATTGTGTCCTCAGCATACATAATGGCGTCACAGAAGCTAATACAATCTGGAAGGTCATTAATATATACTAAAAACAATAGAGGACCTAACAATGATCCTTGTGGGGCACCATTATTTATTGGCTTCTGATGGGATATCACATCCCCAAGGGAAACATATTGCAGTCTGTTATTTAAATAGCTGCATATGAGGTAAAACGGTATGTTTCTTATACCCATTATACTTAGTTTATAAGAATTTTGTGATTTACATTATTAAAAGCCTGCATTAAATACACAAAAACTCCATACGTATACATGTTTGAGTCATTAGAATTTTTTTATTTTCTCAACAAGCTCCATTACTGCAGATTGGGTTGGAAGTCCATTTCGAAAACCATACTGTGTTTTATAGAACAGGTCATTTCTCTCTATGTATTCCGAAAGTCGTACATAGATGTCTTTTTCCTAAATTTTACAAAAACTTGGCAGTAACGAAATCGGCCGGTAATTTGCTGTAAGGGTTTTTTCACCCGTTTTAAGTAGTGGAATGACTTTAGCTATGTTTAGTTTATTAGGGAAAACACTGTGCTAGAAAGAAAGATTAATTAGATGTGTTAAAATTAAAGCAAAGAACTCAGTATTTTCCTTTTTAATTTTCGAATAAATATTATCATACCCTGGAGATTTTTTATTTCCCAAAGCGTTTATATATCCAAACGTTTCGTTGTATATAACTGGATATAAGCAAAAAGAGTTAAGCAAGATCTTCGTATTACTAGTGTTAACAGAAGAAATATCGGAATTATCAGAGTTCAGATCATTACCGATTGAGACGAAAAAATCATTTAGTGTGTTGGTAACGTCCCTTTCACGTGTGTGCTCCGTAGATACATTATTGCTATAGGTTATAAGTCGCTTTGGAATAGTTGTAGTTTTTTTTTTGTTTATTTATAGCAATGTTTATGGTTTTCCGAATAAGCTGTGTATTACCATTTGATAGCAGAGATTTATTTTCAAAGTAATTTTTTTGCGTTCCTAATAACGTTTGTAAGTATATTTATTTATTTTTAAACTTATTTTTGAGCTTTAAATTCGAAGGATTATTCTTAGTTTGCGTAAAAAGTTTATTTTTTTTACAAATGGATTTTATAATGGCAGTTGAAATCCAAGGATTGTGCTGAGTGGTATGCTTAAATTTTTGCTTATTTTTACTTTCCCCCGATTTTAGGGTATTCATTACGTCGTGTGTAAAAAATTGTAAGTTTCATTAGGATCGTTAACCATGTAAAACTGTTGCAACCATGAAGGGTCTGTTAAGAGAGATTTGATTTTATCTTAATTGAACCCTATTTTATTGTAAGGGGCATTTTTTTGTTGTAAGTTATCTGTGGGTAGAGTCAAAAGTACTGGAAGAAAGAAAGAAAAAGTACTGGCCTGAGACGTCAGTATTTACGATTTCGCTTGATCATGACATTGATCAAGCCATTATATAAAATATGGTCTATAGTTGTTGATGAAGAAGCGGTAACGCTCGTTGGCTTAGTAATAATGGGTATTAAACCATGTGAGCTAATAATATCTAAATACCAATTACTATGATTACAGTTACTGCTCGAATCAATATTAATATCTCCGCATTAAATTGCATTAGTATTTCGTTGATGATTCTCATGTAAAGAAGTGACCAGGAAGTTGATAAATATGTCAGCTTTTTTACTCGGAGAGCGATATATAACTCCAACGATGTGTTTTTGCTTATTTATAGGAGCTAAGAATTCAACGAGTAATGATTCGCATTCATTAAGGGAAATATCATTAAGAATAGAATAAGCTAAAGAATCATTAATGTATAGACCAATCCCACCGTGTGCATTATTTCCCCTGAGGACAACTTCTAATGTGTAGTTGGGGATAGATAGATACTTTTTTTCTTCCGAAGTTTTTAAACTGATTTCAGATAAAGCACTTATTTCGAAGTTCGCTTTCATCGATTGTATTAATTGTATTAAGATTTCGAAGTTTTTTTTAAACTGCGAATATTTACATGTATTACAGAAAGGGAATTAGAGACCTGGCCATTTAAATTATGAAAATCCAAGATGTCAAAATATTTATAGTTTACTCCGTTCGTGAGAACATTAGTAGATAGTTCATTTTATTCGAAATCCATAATTAAAAATAAATAAACATAAGTCAATAGATATAGCAAAAAAAATGAAAAAGGCTGTATATATTTTAAAAATTATATGTAAAAAAAAAGAAACTTATCTTTGATTGTCGAAGTAAGAAAAATCATCCTTGGTCATTACATATAGTACCAATCCATCATCGTGATGACGGGCCAGAATTCTTCCTCCGCTTGTCCACAAGTTACCAAGACACCAGAAATTTTGGAAGTTTTCAAGAGTTGAAAGTTGTTCCGGTTTTTTTTTTTCAGCTAAGCCTGCTCCGAACAGTTGCTTTCTCCGAAGAGTTAACTTTTCTCCAACGTCGATTGGTTGAATTTCTTCTGGAATGCCTAGATCTTTGGTAGAAAGTCTTCTTTTCTTGGATTCTGATATGATATTTTAAGCAGACCTCCTGTTTACGAAGCGTCAAATAATGGGCTTTATTTAATTTTTCCTCCCTGCAAGTCTATGCGACGCTTCGATATCTGATTTGTGGATTTCAACATTTACGCATTTAGCAATTTTGTGAACGAGTTGCTTCGCATCTTCATCCCTGGATTCCGGTACATTTCGAATCTCGATGCTATTACGTCTATTATATTGGTCCAAGCCATGGATAGCTAGTTCGAGTCTCCGATTACGTTCAATCAAGTGACGGTTTTCAGCTTTTAGTGAAAGAGTCTCGTTTCGTAATGCTGTACACTCTTTTCTTTTAATCCCTCTAATTGGTCGTTCGGGAATTGGATGCCGGTCGCCAAATCATCTATCTCGTTTAATTTATCCAGTTTTTTCCAATGATTGTAAGTTTTCCCAGTTTTTGGTCAATTGATTCGAACTTTTCCATGCGAGCTTCAACTGTCAGCAGTTGCTAACTCAACGCTGCACAAGAGGGGGAGGGGGGCATTTCTAGGACGTTTATGACTTGAGGGGACTGGAAGAGAGCAAAAGAAAAGGGGCCCTTCCGCTGTGGCCACTGAACTCAAACTTGTTGTAGTTCGCGATTTAGAGCAGGTTGATCGTGGACTTAACAATGGAGAGATGTCTGATGTCCCAAATTTAAGTTTCTACGTGGTTCAGTCAGTTTTAACTGAAGATTTGAACATGAGTGAATGTCCGCGGAATTCATTCCGAAATTGTTATTAGACCAGCAGAAAAAACAGATTTGAAATGCCACAAGAACTGATTAACCTTGCCGAAACTGAACCAGATTCGTTAATTAGCGTAACTACAGGTGATAAATCATGGATTTATGGGTATGACCCAGAAACAAAAGCACAATTATCGCAATGAAAGGTTCCAAGTTCTCCACGATCGAAAAAACAGCGACGAAGTCGTTCAAATGTAAAGACAGTGTTGGTGGATTTTTCGATTCTAAGGGTATTGTGCATCACAAATTTGCTCTTGGGGGCAGACAGTCAACCAGGAACACTATAAAAGTGAGTAAGAGAAGACTTACACTCTGGCGAGACAAGAATTGGGTCCTTTACCACGACAACTCACTCGCGCATTGTGTGTTCTCGATCACGGAATTTTTGGACAAATTCCAAATTTCTGCGTTTCCGCAGCCACCCATTCTCCTGTTATAACCCAAGCTGATTCCTACCTGTTTCTTAAATTGAAAATTTCACTGAAAGGGAACGGATTTGACTCGATAGTTCGTTTGTTTGGATTTCATATGGCGCAAGAGCATCTAGGCTATACTGCGGCAAGACTCCATTGAATACATCCAGGCAAACCCGGAAAAGATTCGTCACATTTAAAAATAAAAATTACCAGGAATGTTTCCAAAAGTGGAAACATCGTTGAAGTCGGTGTGTGAAGACAGAAGGGGACTACTTTGAAGGAAATATATCGCAATAGCCTGTAAATACTGCCATGTTGAAATTTCGAGCCCAGTCTTAAAACTTTCCAATCACACCACGTACAGGACGTAGTAGGCTGCCAGATTCGGGCACCGCAAAATGTAGCAGATTTGGAGCAACAAGTCAGAAATGCCTGGAAGAATGTGTCGCAGGATGGCCTTAGTAACCTTTATCACTCTTTACCTTGACCTTAGTTTGAAGAAAAGATATCATCCCCACCATAGAGGTGGGGATGATATCTTTTCTTCGTATACCAAAAAACACCCTCTAGTTTGAGCTTATACGTAGGTGTCGAAAATTAAGAATACTTAATTGAAATTAATATACATTAATAATTTAAGCAATAATGCAAATTTTAGTTTCTAAATATGTTAAGAAATTCAAACTATATTAATTAATGAGGATGTGGAGGGTATGTATCAACATTTTCAACTCTCTAACGTTCACAGCCGCCCGTAACCTTAGAAGCTCCTACCCGCCCTAACCGCCTTGGTTTTCAGGGGGAGGGAATGTTTCGGAGGAGTTATTTGGATTCCCCCGTTGTCCTGAGTAGCCCATATTCTTTACACTCAAAGGCATTGAGTGAAACTGGTCGCGTTTGTTGCCCAAAGGTATTGTTCATGGAATGTTTTAAAGTGAGACAATGAAGGTAAAGGGCGCTTTCCAGGAAAAGCGGGTGGATGCAAATCTATGGTGTATTTTACTGTGTAATTATAATCGATTACACTCTACTATCCTTATTCATGAGCGATTATTTATGCGGTAAAACGTCAACTAATCAGCATCTCTGAACAATGGCCAGTCACAAATTATAAATATTTAAGCCATAAAATAAACGTTGATACCGTAAACCGAATTATATAAATTACACAAGAGAAACGAAATAAATATAATTATTATTATTTAGTAATATTCTTATTTTATAGAATTTTATATTAAAACAATATTTTAAGAAACTTCTTTTATTTCAGTGGCTAATTTAAAAACAATATTTATTTGTAGATTCATATTTTAGAACAGGGCCAGATTTATGCTTATTTCCACCCGTGGCACATAGCTTGACGCCCCCTTCCCGTGACGAAATTCTTAGGTTAATAACAACGATAATAAATATTAAAAATGCATGCATTTTAGGTAATTTTGAATTAAAAATATTGAATACAATTATCCAATATTTATTATAAAGTATTTGCATTTAAAATTGGATCTTTCTAACTTTATTTGGATCCCCCAAAATTCTGGCGCTCAGGGCACAGGCCTCGGCTGCCCCTCCATAGATATGGCATTGTTTTAGAATACTTTTCAATACCCATGTATCTTTCATCTTTATTAATTTTTAAAAGTTACAATTTCATCAAGGGATATAATTTATCAACTAAGTACAATGCTTTGAAAGATACGTACACATATATGTGGCACATTACACATAATTCACTTATAATTATTTACAATTTTATTTACAGATAAATATTTACAACATTCTACATATCCCCATATGATGGTTTGTATATTTCGCTTTGATATAGCCTACATATTTTTTACAAAACATTCTGAACAAAAACACTACTGGCAAATAGAACATTCCCAGTAACTCTCACTTGCAAATCCTGACACAGTTGTTTTATTTATTTCCCTACAACCCCTGCAATACCTTTTCGGCCCGCAATTCTGCGTTTTTTATGTATATGCATGGTCATCGTCTACAAAATTGCAGGGCCGTTTCTTTTTGAAAAATCATTTGAGAAAATAAAATATTTGCTATTTGATTCAGAGGCGTCGTTAAGTTGTTATCGAGGGAACTCAAGCCCTTTCAATATGCTTGACGAAGACTACCCCAACCCAATAAAAGCTAGATTAACAACACGAAAGGAGGAGGGGGCAATAGACACAATATATCAGATGAAGCACACTACACGCAATTAAGTCTGAGGGTTCTATAATTCTGTACATTTACTCCCACCCCAAACGTGCATAAATCCCAAATCCCGTATTTTCCAATATTTCCGTGCAATTTGGCGCTCACGAAAAGTGGAGTCCTGGGCTCGGGCCCCGTTGACCAATTGATCAGTTAGGTTAACCAAAGTAATTTTATCTACGCTTTTCGCATTGTACGTAAAATTTTGATAACATTGTATCCCCATATAAGTAAGATTCATACAAAAACCTAAATATTAACATTTAATCAAAACCGAAATATATATTGCATATTTCGTTGAAAGGTAAGCTACCTTTGGGGATGCACATAGCTAGTAACAACAACATTAGTGAGCCCTGCGGTGGCGCAGTGTGGTAACGCGTTCTCCTAGTGCGCCGCTAATCCGGGTTCGACTCCCAGCAGTGCAAAGAACGCTTACTCAGAGATCTCATAAAGATCGCACTGCTCACTGTAGTCCGGGGTTTGGTTCCCTAGGCCTTAAGAGGTTCGGATTCCTCGGAAAACAGTAGGTCCCGGCGCAGCATGACTATCATAGTCTTTGAGCTGTAAAACCAAAACGCAAAGCAAAGCTCCATTAGTGACTGATAACGCATTTACAACTATCGCGTTCTTATCGACAATACGTTACTTTGCTCTTCGTTAGCAAACTGCTACTAAAGAGGGATTCCTGTGAATAAACTCCCCTTTTTCCTTTGAAAGAGGCGCAGTATGGCGCAATTATAGCCCAAATGCTTTTGGGCGCAGTATAATAAATGCTCTTGCGCCATAAAAAATAAACAAACAACAAACAAACAATTCCTTTATGAAAGACAAAATGTACCGGACGGTATTCTGCCCCTCTCAAACCTGGACTAATTCATTTGAACGGAAAAACCCAGGTCTTAAAAGGATGTAAATTCAAGGTGCTTTGAACGTAAAAAGTTAAAGGTATCATATTTCAAAATAAAAATTTAACCCATATATAATATATTATATATTATAAAGATATATATATATATATATATATATATATATATATCATCATCATCATCATCATATTCAACCATTATCTATCCACTGCTGGATGAAGGTCTCTCCAAATGCTTTCCACACAAGTCTATCCTGGGCCATTCGTTTCCACGTCACCCCAACCTCTTTTCTTATTTCATCCACCCATCTAGTTTGAGGACGTTTTCTAGGTCTTCGGTGGTCTCTTGGAATCCAGTTCAGAATTTCTGTTGTCCATCGTTGATCAGTTCTTCTTGCAATATGCCCAGCCCATCGCCATTTCAGCCCTTTTACTTTAACAATGATGTCCTCTACTCTAGTTTGCTCTCTCACCCAAGTGTTTCTTTTTCGATCTCTCCTAGTTATTCCAAGCATGCACCTCTCCATGCTCCTTTGCGTTGTCTGTAACTTTCGTATTGCTCCAACTGTTAGACTCCATGTCTCTGATCCATAAGAGAGGACTGGCAATACACACTGGTTGAAGACTTTTCTTTTTAGACATAAAGGCAATTTCCCCTTCAGGATAAAACTGTTTCTTCCAAATGCACTCCAGCCAAGTTTAATACGTCTGTTGAGTTCTTTCATAATGTTGCCATCCATTGAAATCAGCTGGCCAAGGTAAATATATGAATCAGCAATTTCTAGCTCAATGTTGTCAACTTGTATTTTTGTTTCCTCTACGAAATTATTGAACATGATCTTAGTTTTTTGTAGGTTCATCTTCAGTCCAACTTCTTTACTTCTAGTTGAGAGCTCCTGTACCATGTCTTGGAGTTCTGATGGGTTCGTTGAAAAAATAACAATGTCATCAGCAAACCGCAAATGATTTAAATATTCACCATTTATTTTTATTCCCCTGTTATTCCAATTTATCTGCTGAAAAATCATCTGTAAAGCTGAAGTAAAAAGTTTTGGAGAAATGGTATCTCCCTGCCTCACACCTTTACCAATTTTAATAGTTTTGGTATCTTTATGTAACCGAAATTTTGCACTTGCATTTTTATACACACATTTCACCATGTCAATGTACACTTCCTCGATGTCTGTTGATCTTAAAGAGTTGATGACTGCTGATGTTTTAATAGAGTCAAAGGCCTTCTCATAGTCAATAAATGCCACACACAATGGAAGTTCATATTCATGTGTTCTTTCAATTAATTCTCTTAATACTTGAATATGGTCCACTGTACTGAATCCACTTCGAAATCCAGCTTGTTCTCTTGGTTGAGCTGCATCTAATTTTTTCTGCAGGCGATGTGTTAGCACTTTTGTGAAGATTTTATAAATAGC
>QLNU02003225.1:118738285-118789307 GCA_006491805.2 Dysdera silvatica | reverse complement strand
TTACATAGTGTATATGGGAGTAATAGCAGCGATTTTAAAATCATGCAGCAGGATTCTTGTAGAGGAAATTAGATTATAAATAGAAACAAGAGGAAGTTCGATGATATCTGAAACATATTTTATAACAACGGGGTGAATATGGTCGTGACTTGGGTGTTTTTGAAATTAATTTCTTTGAGTATCACCGACAATTGATGAATTGTGATTGTTGAGAGAAATAACGAGTTTCTTACATTCCAATTAAAGCAATCTTTCTTTATAAGTGACACGTCACTTTGATTCTTAATTTGATTGAAGGGAGAGTCAATAAAATAATTATTAAATGCTATAACTACTTGTTTCTGATTAGTGATATTTTGGGTCCTGTCGTAAAGATTTTAAATTTGATTGTTGGTGGTTTTAGTTTAACCTAAGGGTTCGTTGAGCTTTGATTAGATATTTTTTTGATCCAAGTTAATTATTATTGAAGTAGGAAAGTTTGGCCAATTTCAATTTTTTAATTAATTTATTTTGATATGTACGAAATGCGGAAAGATGATCTAAAGACTTGCTTTTAAGGAATTTGGAAAACAGTTCGTTTTTAAATTTGATCTCTCTCAAAAGTTCATTAGTGATCCACGGTTTTGTAATTCGTTTAGATCTGAATAATTTCTTTTATACGAAAGAACGTGTTGTATAGATCATTGAAGATTCCGAAGAAAAGACTACAGGCTGTAGCTAAGGTTTTAGGCATTGTTCGATGTAAGAACTGGTGACCAGTCAACAAGTGGAAGTTCATTTTTGAAGAGGATTAAGTTATTATCAGAAAGATTTCTCTTTTAAAGAATTCATTTTTAACCTTTGAATAGTGCAGATTTTGAGCATTAATGGTAACAAAGATTGGAAGATGATCGCTAAGGTGATGTGTAATTATTCCAGAAAGTAGAAATGAGGTGTTCGTTATACAGTAATCGATTAGAGGTTGAGAACTAGCCGTGATTCTGGTATGGAACTTTATAGTGAATTCAAATCCGCAAGTGAAAACAAGATATTTGAGATAGTTAGTATTGGAATTATAAGCGGAGATAATATCAATATTAAAATCACCAATGATGATTAAACTTGATTTATTTTCACTAACGTAATCAAAGAGATTATGAAGAAATTTTAAGAAATCTTCCGTATTCCAATTTGGCGGTCTATGTATTGAAGTGATAAGAAATCCACAAGATTTTAAAGCGAAAATTTCTATTTCTTGAAATATTCCACACCATTGAGGAATAATGGAATAAGTTAGTGATTGGTGCACGTAAATCGCTACACCTCCACCACGGCATTCACGTCGCTTCTCTGAGACTTATTCATGCTGATTGATGTTCATCAGGTAATCCTGACGAAACCACGTTACGGTAACGCAGATGAAGTGTGTGATAAGGCTGATTTCAATTAATAAATCATTAAGTAGGGGAACTTTATTATAGAGACTACATGCGTTTAAATGGAGGAGAATTAAATTATCTTGAATATTTTGCATACCAGCAAGTTTTGAAGGTTCGAAATATTGATCGTTACAGTTAATGATGAAATCCATGGGTGTGGAAAGTAAAAAAAAAATAAAGGAATAAGCTTAAAATGAAAATTTATGACAGGGATTAGTGAAGAATTAGAGAAAGTAGTTAAAAGTTGAGAAAAGTAAGGAAATTCGATTAGGAATACGTTAAGAAAAGACGTTAGATTAAAGGAAGTTCTGAAAATAGGTTAAAAAAGCTGTTTATAGGTAGTAAGTTTAAATACAGCGAAAGAACAACAAGTTCGATATTACAAACAAGTATTAAAATGAACAGAGATCAGTTAGATAAGACAAAAGGGTAGAGGTAAAAAAGGAACAAACGCGAATGTTTTTGGTAAACTGAATCGGGTATAAAAAGTATGTTCACTCTACAAACAGTTTGCAAATATATATGTGCACCATAGATTGAAGAAAATACATAGGTATGCAAGTAGGCACGCTCAGGCACGCACACACGCAAATAAACGGAAACCATATATTGACATTAAACGTTTTGAAATTAAAGAGACTTAATTAAGTCACCAACAAAGGATTAAAATATGGTAAGTAATAACAAATCTATCATAATGTGGTAAAAGGGTCAAAGTTATAGAAATGTAACATTATGATCGGACCATTAAACAAAAGATAATCACCAATTTAATAAAGTGACAAATGTTGAGACTGGGAAGATTTATACGTACATGCACACACATACAGATAAACGAAAACCACATATATATACACACATACATACACATAAATGCATAAAAAACATACATTCATATAAAAAGTGCATACATATACACATATAAACAATAGCCTGCGACTTATTTATTGAAAGTGTCTTTCAATGTCAAATTTAGACCTGATAGCAACTTTTCTACCATTTCCGTTTAAGGCAAATATGTTGCCATAGTACGACCAGCATGTTATATTTTTAGTTTTTAAGTTACTGATTAAGTTCATTCAAGAATGCGTCAAGTTTTCTGTAATCAAAAGTTGGGCACCTTTTAGTTTCCTTTTATTGTTGTTGATAGTGTCTCTTTGTTTCATGTATTCAAACTTGACGATGACTGGACGTGGTTTGTTATTTGGAATATTGGCCTTCGATTTGCCAAGATGGTGCATAGTTGCAATATCCTTCACAGTTACATCCACTTGTAATTTAGCACCGATAATATTCAGTAATTTCGAGGGTAAATGTTCGTTTTTCGTTTCAGAAATATCGTGGAAGAGGAGGCAAGACCGCCTGTTGTATTGTTCCAAATCGTTGAGCTTGGACGACAATATTTCGACGTCATTGTCCAATGATTTCATCCAGTTCTCCAGTTTGTTAAATCCCGAGATCCACTTTTCTTCAATTTCATCCACTTTTTTTTTATATTTGGCCGTTACCACATTTTCGATAGGGAGAGTAGCTGTAGATGGTTCACTATCAGGACACATATACTAGTTTTTCGTATTGCCAGCAGTCAGTTATTTTATCGTAGCGACCATTGGGTTTTTAAATGACTCCAGATCTTTCTACCATCCGGAATGGAGACCCGGAAGAGCATTTACGGCAACGGTTGACGGGAGTGAAGAGATGTCTCCTTGTTGCTGCCTGGGTGACGTGGGGTCATTTACGGTAGCCTTTGGCAGTGAGGATTTCTGGTCAGCAAGCAAACTTTTGGCGGTCTTTGCTCCATTTGCTGGAATTTTTTCTTTTAGATGGAATTCATGGATTGATGGGAATAAATTTCAAGTAGAAAGATGCGAATTCGGAAGCACCGTGTGTTCGCAGAGTAATGTGAGATTTTACGTAAAAATCTGTCTAGTGGAAGCGTACAAAAACTTAGTAAAAGTAGGAGCTAAACAAGCGTGCTACGAGTAGATTGGCTATCTGGGGGCAAAAAAAAAAAATACTTTGACTGACGCTGGTCATCTACTTCCGTAATCTTTAATATTATTTAATACTTTAAATCTGGATGTAATATTTTAAATAATGTTACATCCAGATTTAATAACATGCATTACAGGAGTGTATGCGGTTAAACTTTGTCTCCAAGAATAAACTGTGTAAAACGATGCCATCTTCCGGTCCGTAGAATATCGTTATGCTCTTTTCATTGAATGATAATATTTCTAAGTTTAATTCTATGGCGAAATGAAGATTGGACTTGTTTAATAACGTAAGCTTTCGGAAGTTGATATCTCTGTAATAAATTTGATATAGAAGGAGCAATTGGAAGTGCATTACGCTACCCTCAGCTGCAGATTATAAGTATGATATCAGGCAAATGTCAATTTAATTTCCCTTTTGCTAACTTGCTTTAAATATTAGTTCACTCGTAACGTATTTCCAGCTGACAATTTATATTAATCCCAATGCAATAGATGGATGGCATTTCCTTTACATAATTTAAAAGCAACTGTCGTAATTGGGTATATTTGATAAGGCGTTTTCTGATGACAGGCGCTTTTATAAGTTATTTTGATATTAAATATCAGTTTCAAAACTTGTCCAAAATTTCCACTGCTCGAAGGCTAGTAATATATTACTGTAAATAATTGATTTAAGACGTGAATGTGTAACTAACGGAGTTGGATTGCGATCAAGATATTATCTGCGATCACTATTACACCTATAATTTTCGTAAGTTCTTGACCACGCTCTTTTCTTAATGTACTTTAAGGTGAATAAACTTTTAAACCTTTTTTGGTAAGGCAATATTTTAATATGTTTTCTTTAAGGTACATAAATTACTATTCGAAATTTTTTCCCTGGCTTTCACACCAGCTCTGTGTCTTTGCGTCCATTCTTCGACCGCAACACACACTCTTTCCATCAGATAATCATTTCATGCTTCTTTCAGATTTGATCTCGGAGCTTCTGAAAAAGGTGTGTGGTTTCGAGGAGGCCTTCATCGTTAACTTTAATTATATTTTGTAGTTTAATGGGCTGAGATTTGTTGATGCTGAGTGCCATTTTTTGGAACTGATAAAATCTGGTGCGTTGTCTTTTAGTTACTTTTGTACAATCTTGGCACCATGAAGAGGCGCAGTGTCCTGTCCAAAAAACAGCCCAGGCTTCCCAAGAGATTAGTACTCGGGGGTGGTTTTACAATTGGCTCCAGAGTACTATCGCGGTAGTTTTAGGCACTAACTATAACCCATTATTCCACAAAATGTACTTCAGTCTTGCCAGCTCACTTAGAGCCAAACCATCGCAGACTAAATAGATTGAACTCTCTTGGTCTTTAGTACCGGAATGGGTATGTTGGATCATCGATTTGGATACACCCGATTATTTTGGCAGTTCAATTTTTCCTCAACCGTGAAAATTTTTTCATCCGTGAAAACTATTTGGCGATGTTTCCCACATGCGTACAGCTTAAGTAGCGTCTTGCATTTCGACACTCTCTTACTTTCTTGGGAGCTGTTATTATATGGCAAGCACAGCTGGGGAAAAATACGTAGAAATATGTATTTTTGATATAAAATACTTGAAAATTCGTATTTTCGATACAAAATACATAGAAATATGTATTTTCGATACAAAATGCAAAATGTATTTTAAAATACTTTTCGAAAATACATATTATATTTTCCAAAGGGCTTTCTTATCTGTCCTTAATGCACTTGGGCATACCAAGGTAGACTTAATAATTTAATTAGTTATATTATCATAATTTCATAGTAATATATAATCGCATAATTCCATAATATGTCAACATAATTTCATATGTCACCATTTCGCGTTATCTGAATTCACACATCTATAAAAAAAGGAATCGAGTTTTTTAGTTTTTACGGCCTATGCGCACTATATGCGCTTTAAAACGTATAATTAGTCTTATGACCAGATATATATCTGGTGGCAAATCTAAGGTTATGAGCTCTCTGAGAAGAAAGACACTAACAGCACGACAATTCGAGTTTGAGGGGGGGGGAGAGAGTAGGGGGCCCCTTGATCTGACAAGGATTTAAAAGCAAGTTTTTGTCCCTATTATAATAGTAAAAAATTATTAGAAAAAATAATTATTTAAAAACAAATTGAAAAGGCTTAGCAAAATATCGAATAAAGTGCAACTTTATCGTCAGCGATATTCATGTCAAAGTTAGCACTGTAGTGGCTCAGAATCTCAGTATTATATATAAATATACTTAAAACAGGTGCGCAAAGCTATGAGGAAATCAACATTTTGTTGAGAAATGTGTCTTATATTTAGGAAAATATAAAAACTAGAATATTTTAATATATTTTTTCAACATTCCATTCCGTTTTAATTCTGGATTGCATTTTATAAATATATATTGAGTCTGAAAATATAGCAGTAAGAGGAAATTATTTCCGTGGTGCACACACGAAAATCTACTGAGAATAATTAAAGCATTGGTCTTCAATTATTTCGCGTAAAAGTAACGCCCCTCGATCCCTTTGAGTCCTGAATCTATGTATTTTATTCGGTTCATATTTTCACATTTCGTAATAGATAGCTGAAAACGCTGGAAAAATAAATTAATACAGGGTGTTCTCTCAATTGTGTTTTAGCGCCATAGCACTGGTTGCCAGTTCCCGGGCAAGTTTTATGCTAAACACAAAATCCGGAGAGCTCTCCCTTTCAATATTGAAGCCCCTCCCTACATCCATCTCCAAGAACGTGTGTTGTATTTTAAGAAAATACTGATATACTTAAAAAAATTAAATGTTAAATGGTTTTGAAGTAAGATGCATTTAAGGTCAGTATATTCAAATGTATTTAAAATCGCCTTGTTTTAATTTGTGCAAATTTTTCAAAGACATAGTCGAAATCCACATTGAAATCTCTTTCAATCAGTAGCGCAGCAATTCAAAACTCATGAGGGGATTCAAGTGGGTTTAACGAAGATTATGCGATGCGTCTGTAGAGAAAATAATGTGGTTCGATATCCATAATTCCGGGGCTTGAGCAGACCCAATTCCTACGACACTGCTCTCAATTGATAATACTTCCAAGTTACTTAGTATTTCTTGACTCATTGCACATCTTCGATAGGTTTTAATTAATTTCAGTTTTGAAAACCAAATGTAATTGTTTTCGAATATGGGCATTTTATCAATTGAAAGGAATATTTGTGATAATCACAATAGGTCTATACCATATTTATTACATTTTTAAAACTACAATGGTCAATTATTAATCAATTGAAATGCACCAAATGAAGATATGTCAGATGTTGGCATACGGACGATATTCTTAATCATGTATGTTAGTTTAAATAAAGTATTGGTATAATAAAAGCAATATGACATACAATTAGTCGTGCATAAGCGGGCTGCTGAAATCGATCGCTTCAGTGCACCAGATGTAAACCCTGGACTTACAGCTGAACATCATAATCCTTAGTCACCAAAACCTGTCGGCTAGAGCGTCTATTTTAAGATAATTTTTTAAGAACTTAACTTCGAAAAGACATTTTCAGAGAATGCGAGATCTCTCGAGTTTTAATTTTTAAAACTTAACATAAGAACCACCTTTGCGACATCACCGTATATTATTTGCATTTTCTTATTGGCCACTTACAACCCTTTCCTCTCGTAATCAGTTAGTTAGGCTCTGTGAAAACGCTCTCATCAATCTGTCAATCAAATACTTAACGACAAATATACACCTTGGGGTAGTTGGGTTCGCTTTCGTGAGAAATCTATATCCTAATCTTTAACAGATAATATCATTTACAGCTGGTTGCATTCATCTGAACAAATTCCACTTAATTGCATTTTCTAGGTGAACCGAAATTTACAGGAGTATCTGGTTGGCTTTTGGCCGAACAGTGCCCTGGGCGCTTCAGTGATTAATTTTCAATCATGTGAAGAAATTGCTAATCAATAAGCAGAAAGTGGGGAGCTATTTGGCTACTGCCTAATTTGCTTTTTAAAGTGAGCGCGGTGTTCTTTATCTTCTGAGTATAGATTTGAAAGTGTCCGTCATTTTCCTCCCTCCCAATCGCCGTCCGTCTGTTGCAAATCTTGTATTATTGCGATTATTTTTTCCTTTTGAAATTTCGCGCCTGTGGCTTTTTCCCCCGATGGCCCTTCCCCACGCTTTACCACTAGGACTATTTGCTTCAGCTGATCATAAAATCGCCCTTTGAGTACCATCTATTTAGCCAAATGTTTAGAATTGAAAGTTAAAAATTACAAACTAAATTTATTTTCAAACCTAAATGTATTTTGGAATTACAAAATACAAGGAAATTTGTATTTTCCATACAAAATACTCAAAAATTTGTATTTTTGATATCAAATACAAATGTATCGAAAATACTTGTAGTTTAAATACTGCCCAGTTCTGATGGAAGACACCTCTTATTGCCGGAGTCGGGAGTCATTTCTTAATACGCGACCAATAGTTTCTTTTGGAACATTCAGTAAGGTGGCAAGCTTCTTCTGAACCCGACGTGGGTTTCTTCTTATTCTTGCCTCAAGTGATTTCAACATGGCTGGGGTTTTAGAAGTACAAGCGCAACCCGATCTCTTTCGGTCACAAGCAGTTCCTGTACGGATGTATCCATTGGTGGTACTATGAACGGCTCTGCGTTTTACACCACATTCTTTCAAGAGTTCGAAAATTTCACTTGGCCTCTTACCGATTTCATGTAATTTCAAAATAGTTCAACTTTGTGTTTCCTTGGGGTGGGAGTCATGTTTCCTTCTTCAAGGCATAAATATCTTACTGAGTTATATATAATGTTTTAGAGAAAACAATATTTAAATGTTTAATTAGAAACAAAAAAAGTGTACGTGCGTTAATTTTTATTTCTATAAGCATCATAAAGTTTCTGCCAGAATTAATGATAATACTGGGTAAATCAGTTCCTAGCACTACACTTTCTTATACATCCAATTCTGAATTCTCCGGCACCATTGTTTTTCCCTTTTTCCTCATAAATTAGCTCCCTTCTCTCCAAAATTCTTAAAAAGGCAAACTTCAGAGTAATTCTTTCCCGCATTCAACAAAATCCATGTCTCTAAACTTAAAGACAACATCCCAATTTTAAAACGTTGGGGTGTTTACCAAATCTGCTGCTGATGCAACTTGTCCTACATAGGCCAGACTAAAAGAGCCTTGTAGCACAGACTAACGGAACAATCTAAATACGTAGAGACGGCAGAATTCTATAAGTCTGCCATTGCGGTTCATTGCTGGTCACATAACCACAAATTCAAATTCAACCAACCCATAATTATCTGCCAACCAAGATCAATACATGAATTAGATATTTTAGAAGCATTCCATATCAATAAGAATTCTTCTATCATAGTCAATGAACCAAAATCTACTCCTACTTTTAGTCAAGCTTGGAAATGTTTAATAAAATTTTCACATTAATTATTCATCCACAACTGGCAACACAATAGTCACGCAATAACACCATCTCCAGTTTTCTAATATTTATTTTCCCATTTTGTATTCCTGACGAAAGACGGCCAAGTCCGTCAGAAACGTACGTTGAAATAAAACGTTTTAACAACATTACTTACGCTTATAATGTTGTTCTTTGCTTATAAATCTAATCTGCGTAATGCTACGTCAAATTATCATGAATACTAGTTATGCATTTAACCTGTTTGTAAATAATTATTTAGGAATGAGAGGACCGTACATTACTGTCATATTATCGTTTATGTCTTCATCATTCACATTTATCGCATAAATCATATTCGTAGTATTTTATGTATATAAATAGATTCAATGTGTATATACGTACACATATATATTATATATGTAATAAAATTTTTAATTGTGTTAATGGTAGACAATATTACGTTTAACAAAGGCAACATCAAAAAGTTTATACGGCGCTGTTAGCCACGTATAAAAAACGAATTAATTATAATATTAAAAATGATATGTTTAACGTAACATATGGCCACTTAATCTACCAATATGGATACTACAACGCAATCACAGAAACTCAGCCTGTAAAACTAAAACTGCAATTCAAGCCCAACAAATCACTAGTCCTCACTAAATACTGCAGATTGTGGTCCAAAAATAATACTACTACTACTACTAATAATAATGTAAACCCCTTCCCAAGAAAAAGTGAAAATCAAATGTGCCATTCAATGCATAATCCAAAATGTAGCATTATGCAATGCTAGTTGCAAGTAATAATGGAAGATCATAAAATATTAGATATAACAACTAACTAGTATTAATAATACACAGAGTTTTTAATTTTAAAGATATGAGCGAAGCTTCTTCATCAGGAGGCCATACCCTGCCCCCATTATTAAGGAGCCAGCTTATCTTTTCTGTAAAGTATAGAGACCAACATACTCTCATAAATTCAAGCTCACCATACATACGATACGGCCCCGTAAGTAAGTATGATTGCTCTAGCTTTTCTATACATAAATGCGGAGAGTACTAGAAATTCTCCATGTTAGGTGTCATTGTTTTGCAAATTTTGTTGCTTTTATTATCTTTACTAATTTTATTAATCTTCCAACTAGAAAATAATTATCTGCATTAATGTATAGAAACCCCCCACAATTATGCTTGTCTTCGGGCCATGTCTTTCATGAGGCGAGCTTGAATTTATGGGAGTATGTTTGCCTTCTATACATTACAGAAAAGCTGGTTTCTTAATATGGGCAGGCTATGGCCTCCTGATGAAATAACTTCGCTCACATTGTTAAAATTAAATAATTTTATGTCCGTTATCATTACTAATTACTTGTTATATCTAATTTTTCATGACTTTTCATGATTACTTGTAACTAGCATTGCATAAAATGCTATATTTTAAATTATTCATTATATGGTATATTTACTATATTTGATTTTCACTTTTTCTTAAAAAAGGGGTTTGTATTAATTAGCATTATTTTTGAACCATTATCCTCAGTATTTAGATAAGACTAGTGATTTGTGGGGCTTGATTTGTAGTTTTTGTTTAACAGGCTGAGTTTGGTGCATTTTGTAAAGATTGATGTTGGTAGATTGTGTACATATCATATTAAACTTATCGTTATTATATATATATATATATACACACAATCCTATGATTAAAGAAAATGCATTATTTTTGCTATAAATACAAACATGTGACAGAATTGTAATTGCAGTTTATCTTAACTTGCAGTCGTCTCTCATCTAACAGTAACAGCAGCTGCGACTCCGCTACATTGATGTAATTCTGAAGCTGAATTGCAGCTTACTTTGATTAATCTCCAACCAAATGTAGCTAAGAGATAATTGAAGGGGCCGGCCCAGAATTCTGCCGTTAGTCAACAATAACATCTTATCCCATAAAGCCAACTGAAATGAATCAAAGACTAGATAACTATGAATGATCAGCTCAATGGCTGCAAAATGATATATAACTCGATTAACGGAATAGTTAAGAGCTTGAAGTTGATTGTTTGGAACTAACGTTTTCCATGTCCTTACATTTCCGCTACGAAACCAATCTATCCATATATCTTATTTGCAGCTACTAGCTTACGCTTTAGCTGATTTGTAATTATGCGTCTCTAATCAAAGTAAAACGTAATCATATTGTTGCATGATGAGTATTAAAGGTTCCAATTTAATGAAGAGAATGTTTAAATAGTGGATTTTGGCCAATGAATTCAAATTCGAATAGGTTATTATCCGACCTGATTTGCATTAACATATCAATATATACATTCTCCATCATTATTTTAGCTCAATGATTATTATATTGCATTGTGGGAGGCTTTGCAGTGGTCTAGTCAGGGCCGTGCTCACGGTGTTAGCGGCCCTGGGTAAAGCAGATTTTAGCGCCCCTTAAAAGTATTTTGATATAACACAACGATAAAACGCATAAAGTCCTTTACTGGTCTAAACGATGTAGGTAAAAATAAAGAGCAGATAATGAAGTTAAATTGAAAATAGGGGATAAAAATTAAATAAAATACGAATCATTGTAATTTATTATTACTCTAATTATTATAATTATAACGAATTAATGAAAAGTTTCTCAACGAACAAAGCTGCTTGTTTTATAATATTAGAACTTACAAAGTAATTTTTCTAGTTTTGTGGGCTGCCACGAGTCTCTGCAGTGGCCATATGGCCACCACAATAAACATGATAACGTACATAGGCTACTGATGCTAACGCATTTGACTAATAACATATATTTATTAATAATAACTAATAAACCATATAATATATAATGACTAATAACACATATATTTATTTCGACCACCATTTAAAAGTTGCATTATGGGAAGTATGACGTCACACGCAAAAGGTGAGTTGACCAAATACTCTGTTGAAAGTATATGGGGCCGCTAAAAACTGATTTCTTGGTATTTGCACTACAATTTTTGGCGACCCTGGGCGACCGCCCAGCTCGCAACCCCTTAAGCACGGCCCTAGGTCTGGTGATAACGCTCTTGTGTGGCGTGCCGGTAATTCGGCTGCCAACAGTGCGAAAATGGCATGCTTATTGGCAAATTGCTCATTGTAGTGCGGGGTTGGCATAGTTCGTTTATGAAGAATTGTCCGATGGTACCGTTAGAAATAACGGGAGTTGACATCACAAACGGCCTAGCCGATTACAGAAAAGTGGAAAACGCCATTTTAGAATTGGTTTTTGGCGCAGACAAACGTTCGCTATAAGCCAGTTTTGAAATGACATCTTCCATTCTGCTGTAATCGGCTGAGCCGTTTGTGACGTCACCTCTCGTTATTTTTAACGGTATCATCGGGCTACTTTTCATGAGCGAACTAAATGTGTGTCGGACTTGTCGGAAACGTGTAGGTCACTGCGCCGCTTGGTCTTTGTTGCCCTTGTCCCGTAAAACAAACAATCGATGTGAGGTTTATGTTCGCATAGCCGTGTACTTTGGCTCAGACTGGATTTATTTAACCCATAAAAATGAGGCCACGGCTTAGGGTGCTGTAAATCCAGCGATCTGCACATTAATCTCCTTAACGTCCTGCCAACTTAATTATCGTGATACAGACAACGTAGCTTTGAACTAAAATACATATGTTCGGCTGTAGCTTTAAAAATTTCTAGAGGAAGATTTCCTGAAATTTCTGTTTCTGAAAATATTCAGGAATGATTGCTAATTGTAGACACTTATTTTTTAAAATAACAACTAAAACCAGGGAATAGCATTAAAATATTAATTTTAGACAGATGATCTCAGACTAAGGCTTCCTCACATATATAGACACATTTTGAAAAATGTGGCTATAGATTATTAAATTTTGCTGCAATCATTTATCCTTATTTTGGGAAAATATACACTGAAGAGCCAGAATATTATGACCACCCATATCGTGTGCAAATGGGCTCGCCTGAATGACCAGGAGGAAACGTGAGCAAATGGGAAGGTTATTTAAACGAGCTTTTGATTCTAAGGTATACTTTTCTCGATTAAGTTTGTACGTGAAAAGTAAGGCTGATGATATAAGCGAGTTTGACAGAGGAAAGATTTTATTGACCTGAAGACTCCCAACGAGTATTTCTGTAACTGCACGGCTCATCGCGTGTTCAGGAGCTTCCGTTGTTTGGACCTATGCGAAGTAGATGAATAACAGCGGAATCAGAAGACGTCCACGCATCATTGAAACAAAACTGGGCATTGGAAACTGTGCCGCTTGGTGAAGAAAAGTCAGCGACAGCCAGTGGCTCAACTGACAGCAGATTACAATTCAGATCCAAGTAAAAGTGTTTCAAAACTCACAATTCTGCGGATTCTGGCGTCTGCTGCTGAGTCCCATACGAAACATTCTCATGTGCATCTGTTAACCAATTTTCATCGCCATTTACACCTACAGTGGGCCCGGAAAAATTGTCACTGGAACGATGAAACAAAGTTGCCTTGTCGGATGAATCACGTTCTGTGCATAACATGGATGGCTGCGTCAGAGTACGCTGTCTTTCAGGCGAACAGTTCATTGACCGATGTATAACCAGATCAGTGGTGACGATATTATGGTTTGGGTAACGTCTTTTGGTTGTGATAACTTCCATCGTGAGTTCTGAATATCTCATCATTATCTCGGAAGAGTTACGCCATTACATGGTTCCTGTTTCCCCCCCACCGGGGATGAAATTTTCCACAAAGACAACTCTTCCTGTCAAAGGAGCATGCAGAAGAATTTCAGTCGATATCCTGGCCGCGGAACTCGCCGGACCTTAATCCCACAGAACACATTTGGGATGTCAGGTACGGCAAATGAGAGTTCAAAATCCACCGCTCGAATATCCGGGAATTACGTGACGGCTGCTTACACATCTGGTACCACCTGTCCCCGGCCACATACGAGATATTTGTTGCATCCATGCCTAGGTGGGTTGCAGATATTTTACGCGCCAAAGGTGGAGCAACAGGCTATCAGGTAAACGGCCATAATGCTTTGACTTTTCGGTGTAGTTCTAAATATATTTTATGTACAATCAAACCCTCCTATATGCAGATTGCATACATTCGAAGATCGCATGCTTGCATAAAATATCGAGCCTCAAATTTTCTTGTATCTTTTTAATGTTATCTAAACCCGCTTAATTGCGATTTTATACATACAAAAATTGCATGTATGCAAGTATTTTTGAAGCTGGACAAATATTTTATTATAGAACTTAAACCGGACATATGCAACCAAATTTATGAACAAGTGTTCATCCACAATAAATAGCTGGCAACCCTTATTTTTAAGGAGTGGCTTTCCCCACCGGAAATGATTGTCAAATGCTTGTTGAAATTTCACTTGCCAGCTTATTTATGGCTTTGTTTGCACCTTCCTCTTTTTCTGTTCGGAATCACTATCAAAATTTGTTTTTGTTATGGTGCCGGTTTAATGCAGCGAATTGCTCGTCTTGTGTTTCATTGGTCAACAAAATTGCCAGTCAATTTTCGAATTTTTATTTCTTTCTTCTTTTGCGCTTTTCAGTTTATATTCATTATGAACAGAGCAGATGAAAGGAGGTTACGTATATGCTAAAATTTTGACCAAAAGTTAGCGATTTTAAATTCTTTGAAACCAAATATTAAAGGCTAGAAATGGCAAAAGAATATAGTTTTAATGTGTTCACTATTAGCAAAACTTAGAAAAATTGCCATAAAACATGGGAATACTTCAAGAAAGTTCATAGAGTACATGTGTTCATGTACTGTCTGAATTACTATTTGTTATTTTTATTAATAGAGTAATAGTACTGTACATTATAAATATTGAAATAAATAATACATGTATGCTTTTTGCATAATAAGAAATAGGAATATATGTAATTTAATAACAAAATTCTATACAAATTTAATGAGCGTATTATTTGGAAGCAATTTGCAAGAAATTTGCAAGTTCCTAGAAGAGGATTATATTTAAAAACCGCTTAATTGCACGGGATTTCTCTGCCGCGTCCATTTACACATATGCGGTTTCGACTATATTTTTAATTGAAAAACATTTATTTGCAAAGTGCCAATTTAGTCCTTTATAAAATGAAATGTGTGTAAAGAAACTCTTCACTTGTTTCAATTGATTTTTTTCGGAAGAGATAGCTTACTCTTTTTTAAAGCTATCATCAGTATTTTTTCGGTGTCGCTTTCTGTCACTTTAATCCGTTTCCTCGACATTGATATTCGACAGAGGCTGAATAGACTGAAAAAAATTTGAAATCCAAAGTCCACCATTTTCTTCCAAGTTTGTGACTTGCGGTTGAAAAAGTACAACCAAAAACTTGGCACTTCTGGGTTTCGGCGTTTTTTTTTCTTTTCAGTTCATTCACGTTAACACATTCTACTTTTGCCAGAGGTGTTAAACTGTCAGTTTTCCGTGGTATGGTAATAAATTGGTTTAAATGTTGTGGACTTTGGGGATTCTTTTGAACATTGCTAAAGTGTTTTGTTCCGCTGTTTGAACAGAGGTTAGAGAAATAGAAATAAGATTAGAAGTTGACCACGTTATTTGATATATACTAACTAACAACAGTATTGATTTTGTAAACGGGAATACACTTCTTGACAAACACATGTTTTGTTAACAGTTTTGTTAGATTAAAGTAAAAAGAAGGTTTCAAAGGGATTTATAGAGCATTTTGCAGAATTTAAGTTTCAGATTGATAAAGAAGACTCAAAATTGGAAGAGAGTGTCCATTTCATAATGTCTATTATTTACGGTGATTTCTTTTAACCAAATATAATACTTTTAATGGCAGTATGCATTTAACCCATTTTGGAAATAGCGAACTTGGGTTTTGCTAACAAATCTCTAGACTAGTGGATGAAAACGGATTCAGAAGGGTTTATGAAAAATTATACAGAATTTCTTGTGATTTAATTGAGAAGTCCGTTTTAAAGAGACAGAAAAAAAAGTTTTTCATTAAATTTCTTTATTATCTATGATAATTCCTTTGGGTAAATGTGCATTATATTTCAATAATCGCTTCCATTTCTTTATTCTGTACTTATAAACTTTATTGAACGTTCCTCGTACACTGACAAAAAAACAGCTTCATCGTCAATGAAATCCAAACTGCCATTTTCTAAAGGTCTTAAATTTATATTTGTGTATTCCTCAATAGTTTTTCCTTTGTTGTTAAGAACAATCGCTCATAAATCAGTAAACTGAAGCCATAGGCTCGGTATTATTTGCATTATCGCAGTTGAATGACCGAAATTCCCACAATTTTTACTTTTCTTTTGATTTGAGCTCCCTTTTAAACCACACTTTCAAACACAAGCAAAAATAAGAGAAATAAACGTATATAATACTAGTTTTCAATTTGATAACCACTGAGGATGGAATCGGCTTTGAATGACATTTCGTTAGGTCCTTGGTTCGATTTCGGACTTATGGACGTCTTTTTCTTTCCTTTTAAAAATTAGTATCGTCATGGTCAATAAAACCACCAGCTATAAACGGGTTTTCCCCTTCCTTCAGTGTATGGTTTGTTTTGAAAAGAGTAGTTAATTTAAGAAAAAGTTATCCATAAAGAAGAAAAATCCAGTGTTGGAGCACACGAGCATGAACAGTGACAAAAAGCACTTTTATTATTAACTACTACCAAATTGCCAGCTTTTAAATGTGCACCCTTGTGCAAATTAATTGAAACAAAAAATGAATTTAGTAGTTTAATCTATCAAACTCATACATACATATACAGAATTCACCTACATATATATTAGTATCGGATATGACCACCTATATTTTTAAGCAGCATTTAAACACAGTTTGGCATGGAGTCTACTGGTTTCGAACAGTCAATGTTGATTTTCCGATCCCTGTACCACACCTAAATGAGCGTTTGAATGAGCTTCTCCAGAGTCGTACAGTCTACAGTACGGAGGCGACTTTTGCATGTAGCTCACAAATTTTCAATGGGATTTACGTCCGGAGAATTCCCTGGACATCGAAAGTGGATAATCCGTTTCCAGCTCTGAAATAACTCTTTTTTTGCAGGATCTCAATATATAGTGACGAGCGCATCATTCCTTCTATTGGCTGCAGGCTTCTGACACCATAATAACTTAAAAATCCTCAAAAGATCTTCTTTTGTAGGTGCTTGACAGACTGGTCGATATGTCAATCACGAAGCTTCTGCCCCTGTGACCTTCGAACATGCTGACTTCGTTGACCTTCTACAAAGAAATGGTTTTCGTCGTTGAAGAGGTATTTTCGCCACTGGTGTCTCGTCCATTCCTTATACTTTTTTTACCCATTTATAACCCTTATGTTTGATTGTTGTAGTTAAAAGCTGTTCCTCGACAGGTTTTCTGACTTTTCGTCTAATTGCAATAAGGCGCCTGCGAATTGTAGAGGAATTGATTTTAATTCCTTTCTCCTTCAAATCCGTTTTCAATGCGTCGTTTGTTTTGCCGGAATCCTTCTTGCTTTATCAAAGCAAGTAAGCGTCATCTCTAGCAGATATTTCCTTCTTACGACCACATCTTCCTTTACGTTTGGGAGGTTTTCTGCTTCAAGTTGATGACATGGCTGACAGTTGCTGAACTCGCACCAGCCACTGATACGATCTCTCGATATGTTTCAGCTGTGTGTTCTTACAGAGTCAAGACCTTCGTACGTTTCCTAAGTATTACATTCATCTCAAACAGCAGTCGAACCACATCTGGTCAAGTTTCTAATATCTGATGAAATACTGCAGCTGTTTACATAATGATTGCATCAGCCAATGAACATTATGGTAGTCGGGCATATTTCTAAAATCTGATGAATACAATAGCCGTTGACGTAATGATTGCATCAACAGACAAAACAAATGATCTGACTTTTCGTGTTTCTTTTGAGTACACGATTACGAGTAATACAGGAAACGAGCTTTGTTTTAATTAATTTCCACAATGGTGTAATTTCCTTATGTTTTAGTGTTGCATGATACCAAATTTCCAATTGACTAGCTGTCACTATGAATCATATTGAATTCTATAGTTATTTAGTATTTTTTTGTATTTTAGTATTTTTATTTAGTATTGTAGCGCCACTGTTTCATTGGTGCATACGAACCTTTCACCTTACAAAGAAGATAAATAAAATATGGATCCTACGGGGTTCTAAATATTAAATTTATCTTCATTTTGTTTGGAGCAAAAAGACCCTCAGAATCCTTATGCTATGGAACTTCAACCAACAGATAACCAGGCCTTGCAAAAATAAGTATTTACAACCTGAATGTCGCCTTCTAATTAAGGGTTTTTCCAGTGATAGTTTTAGATAAACCAAGTTGCATGAAGATTGACGAAATACACTTTTCTTATTACGTAAGCAGAACTATTAGAAGGACACGTTAACCAGAGGGGTTTCGAATTTAACGCTTTAGTTTACCGTCTATAGCTTTGTATGTTACATAGTAATGTGCAGTTTCAAATTAGTGTGCTAATTCTTCTGGCAAAAAAAGACTTTTCAGAGGCAGGCTAGTAAATCAGCTAACAAATATTACATTTCAGATGCGTAAAATTTTCTAAAGATGATAAACTTTGACAACGTCCTGAAAATTACTCTTGCAAGAGGCTAAAAAATTTATTTACTATGCAGGAATACCCGAAAAAAAATTCGACCGACCTTAAACGCAAGACCGTCGATAAGGATAACGTATTCAATTACTGGGCCATTTTTTCAGAATAAGGAGTGCACAAAGTTCCTTTGAAGAAACAAGGCCGTAAAAAGGATTACGTTTTTTCATCCTTAAATCTTGTTATCTCACTGAAAACAGTGGGCCTGGCCTCCTTTCCGTATTCCCAAAGGCTTAATTAAACAAAAGTAACACTTAAGAAGGTAGGAAAAAACGACGTAAAACACGAGGGTATTGTTAATATTATTCTCTGCGGAGCTGAACTCACTGTGAAAGAGCCTCGTTATTTAACTTGAGCTTCGTTACAAATTTGACACGATTAGCAAGAGGAAAAATTAAAGGCAAAACAAATAACTCTCCGTGGCACTTCTTTAGGTGCTAATAGTCCGTGTGCGTTCAAGAGGGAAATTAATTTGCTAGTTATCGCCGACTATTTTAAAAAGGCGAGCTGTCAGTTTCAAAGGGAGCAGTTTAAAAAGGAAGGCATATTTCATGATTACGAGGATCCACGAATTCTGCATGATTAATTTGGGTAGCAACTGGTTAGAGCTCATTCATCACATATCGAACCTGGACTTCCTGACAAACTAGGCCCCCACTTCGCCTACAAAGTTAATCGGCTACTTAATTTTATCTTGAACTGCTTAATTATTCATTGTTTTCAAATGCCAATTATGCAGAAAACTGAGCCCTAAGTTGTTGACGCTAGAAATATGGGGTTTTCTTTCGAAAACTTTTACCTTCGTAGTAATCTCTTCAAAATCACATGACAAGCCCAAGTATTCGATAGGTATACTGCTTAATTTTATAGTTATATGTTATGTAAACACAGAATTGTTTTAAGGAGAAAGGTAGTGCACTTTTCTTTTTGCTTATAAATATTGATTTAATTTTCTGACAGGCTCAGCATTATGTATTCCGCGACGCAATTAAGACATTAACTAAACAAAAATTCAAAACAGGGAAAATTCTTGCTGAAAAGTAAGTTGATTATTTTGACATCAACTTGTTGGACTGAAGGTGCTGCTTATGGAGAGAGAATTTAGTGCAGAAATGGCAACAATGTATCCGTGATGTGCTTCAGTCTACAAAAAATAATCTGGCGGAAAATGTTAATAGTATGAATAATAATCTAGCATTTCCACGCATGACAAATAAAAATTGATTATTTCTTTTTAAGTGTAGCAAAGTTTTGGGCACATTATTAAAGGTAAGATTTATATATTAACTGAAATTGCTGCTATATCATTAGAAAAAATTACTACATCATCAGATAAAATTTTTTAAAATAAATGTTTGGTGTGATTTAAAATAAAATTTGAAAAGGTATATAAATACAGAAATTTACCTTTTAATCATGCGACGTGAAGAGTTACATCAACAGCAATTTTAACATCTGGCTTCGTTTTTATCCCTGCTATTCTTACAAGATTTTACCTATATGGATTCGACGTTCTCATTGCTTTGTGTCTTGGGCTTCGTTTGACGTCAAGCCAAAATAAAGCATATGCTGGTGTTTTATATTTTTCGTTGTTTACAAAAATCTTCCATCTGTTTTTTTTTGTTTTTCTTACTTTATGAAGATGATTTCTCTGTTTACCAATAAAATCTGTTTTTTTCATTACTTTTGCTATTATATTCCTGTCTGTTTCTGCAGGGACCTACTTTTCTTCTTCTGTCTCTCCAGCTCTCTGTAAGAGACATTCTCATCATTCTTGTCCTCAACGCTTACATTATCTCCGCAAGCACCTTTCCTTCCATTCTTGATTCCTAAAAAAATTCATTATAAAGTCACACAAAGTTTAATCACTTGTCTGTATGTCTAGTCATTTATTTTATTTTTGGCATTCCTATATTCTTAATGTATGATGTCGTTTTATTATGCATCATGTCTTTAAGAAATTATGAATCCAGTCAAAACATTTAACTACGAAATGGTGTGTGTGTGTGTGTGTGTGTGTGTGTGTGTGTGTGTGTGTGTAGTTTTTAAGAAAATTGCGATTAAATGATAAACCGTAATACCTAAATACATTCTTTTAGTTTTATCTTAATAAGGAGCAATCAAGTGCGTTTTTATTTGAAACGAGAAGAAAATTGGTCAGATGTTCTTTTGAGAACATTTAATATGGCATGGACTTCAAAGATAAATGAAAATAAAATACACTCTATAACAAAAAAATCGATGCACCAAGAAAGAGTTGTCCGATTGTAATGAAATTTCGTATGCAAAGACATTTTGACCGAACATGCAAATGATTAAAATTTGGTGTCCAATGAATGAATAGCGGGAACTCCAGCGCATCGGAACTGCGCATTCAGCAGGTGTATATAAGGAGCGATTCTCAATATGTGGTCAAAATTTCTGTTGCATTTTGACTGCGGATATCTTACGTCGACTGTAACAATGCCTCGCCGAAAGATTCGTGCTCATTACGAGCATATGTCAGAGTTTGAAAGAGGTCGTGCTATCGGATTGAAAGAGGCTGGTTGGACGAATCGAAGAATCGCTGGACATGTGGGTCGAAGCGATGCGGCGATTGGACGGTGCTGGCAAGAGTGGGTCAACAACGGCAGATGTCAGCGTCGGGACGGCAGCGGTCGACCTAGGGCCACAACAGAACGGGAAGACAGAGCGATTGTCAGAGTAGCTGTCACAGCACCGGATTCGTCGTTATCAACTATCCAACGTGTGGCCCGCACACATGTGTCCAACATGACCCTCTGCAGACGACTGAGAGAGCGGAATTTACGCTCGCGCCGACCGTTACGCCGCTTACCTCTCACGCCTTTACACCGTCAAGTCCGATTACAGTGGTGCCGGGCTCGATCAACTTGGAACTGCGCTGACTGGGGACGTATAGTCTTTAGTGACGAGTCCCGTTTCCAACTGTGTCCTGACGACAACCGCAGACGTGTCTGGAGACGTCCAGGGCAGCGTGGGGATCCTGCCCTTACTATCGCACGCCACACATGCCCACAACAGGGCGTTATGGTCAGGGGGTGCCATCTCCTTTGATAGCCGGACCCCTTTGGTGGTCATTTCTGGCACACTTACAGCACAGCGGTACGTAGACGACATTCTACGACCGGTTGTGTTACCGTTCCTTTTGCGACACCCTGGACTTACGTTTCAACAAGACAATGTCCGGCCGCACACGGCACGTGTTGCTATGAATTGTCTTCAAGCTTGCCCAACACTTCCTTTGCAAGCTAGGTTTTCTGATCTCTCTCCCATAAAGCACATTTGGGACGCTATGGGAAGGCGATTGCAACCATCCCGGAATGTTGACGATTTAGCCCGACAGTTGGAGACAATTTGGCAAGAAATTCCGCAGGACACCATCCGGGATCTTTATCAGTCTATGCCACGCCGGGTGACAGCTTGCATCCAGGCCAGAGGTGGACCAACGCCTTATTGACTTCCTCCCTTTGTAACGGTCAAACTCTGCAATAAATCATTCAATTGTTCTGAAATTTTAATCGTTTCTTTTTCTATGTATGTTCTTCACATCCACCAATTTTTATCGCAATCGGACAACTCCTTCTTGGTGCGTCGATTTGTTTGTTATAGAGTGTTGTAGAGCATCTCTCAATGTCCTCCTATTCACTGTAATCATGCCAGTTACAGCGAAACAATACAGAGTTTCACCAGGAGATTCCATAACAAACAGTTATTTCGACACTGGCGTAAGGTTTAAAAACACGACGTTTCGGGAGCCAACTGCTCCCTTTGTCAAATGAAGGCAGAATGAATTGTTCTGACAGAAGGCAGAATTATGCCTTCATTTGACACAGGGAGCAGGTTGCTCCGGAAACATCGTGTTTTTAAAACTTACGCCAGTGTTTAAATAACCCTTTGTCATGCAAATTATGAAGCCATGTATGTTCTTTTGGACATGTGAAAGTAGCATGCTGTTACAGAGTTTTTCCCTCTATTTTTCTTTCAGTACTTCATTAACATTAATATTCAACGCTATGTGTATTTAAAAGGCAAATTAATTGAAATGTTGACGTGGTAATTAGAGAATAAACTAGATAAATTTTTCGACTTACAGTTTCACTGTCGAACACTTCCATGTTGCAACAGATACAGTACTTTTATTTTACTACAAAGATTAATTACTCTCAATATAAAAAGGGGAAATACCCAAATTAGCGCCAGAGGGTAACAGAGGAAAGAAACCTAAAGTCTTAAAAGGATAGAATAGGTTGAAATTTTTAAGACTGGAAAAGTATTAAGCAACACAATAGTTTTCCACTGAGACATATGTAAGGAATTGTCGTTTATATTGGTCACTGACTTCTGAACCAGAAATGTTGAAATAGGAGGAGGAGGAGCAGCAGCAGCAGAAAATGATGGCTTCCCCAACGCCAAGACTTCAAAATACTATACTTGTTTCTTATTTTATATAAAAATTAGAAGTAATATGTATATATATCATCATCATCATCATCAACCATTGTCTATCCATTGCTGGATAAAGGTCTCTCCAAATGCTTTCCACACAAGTCTATCCTGAGCCATTAGCTTTCACGTCAACCTAACCTGTTTTCTTATTTCATGATTATATTTTTTGATTAAGAAGCCAACACCACTTGTTCTTCCAGTTTCCGTTCCTCTATAATAAAACAAATGTCCACTTTTAAGTTCCACCAACTCTTCACCTTTTCTTCTAACTTCACTGAGTCCTACAATGTCCCATTTGATCTTGTCAAGTTCTTCTTCCAATTCCTGAAGTTTTGCTTCAGAAGCAAGGGATCGTCCATTAAACGTAGCCAAGGTCAATAACAAACGGCAGCCTGGGCCATTCCAGTGATTCTTAGCACCCCCTGCTTTCATGCCACACTGACCGCTGCCTTGATCAGGAGCACTCCAGCACCTGGAGACTAGGGGCCATGGTTTTTGGTGTGTCAACATAATGGAGGAATTAGCCATAATTTCACCACGCTGGCTAGACGGGTTGGTGAATTAGCCCTCCCCTTCCGCCTTTCTATCCGTGTAGCAAATATTAATTTGCCACATAAATAGAAAGCTCAGCCTGCACCACTTGAAGGCGGGGTAGGACACTAGGTTACTGGCCTGGCCGGTTCCACACATCGTCACATACGTTCAGCGTGTGGGTCTCCTTCCAGTTAGATACCAGCAACCCTTTTGCAGGCCATATATATATATATATTCCTTTTAAAGATACTTTAAAAGTAAGTTTTCATCGGCCTTTATTATAAAGAAGTTAAGAAAAACTTGTTTAGAATTTATGAATCAGAACAACGTTGTAGTGGTTTAAAATTTCTTAGAACATAAACGTGTTTTCAACCATTATAATAGGATGGTCATCATAAAAAAATAGAGCATTTCATTAAAAAACTGAACAATAACAATACTCGTGATAAATCGAAGTTGATTATATATTATAGGGTTTACATACACTATTAAGAAAGCAAAATCTTAAAATATAATAAAAAATTTTCAATTATACAATCAAAAAAATTTTTTTTTTAATTTGTACTGTTAATCAGGTAGGACCATGCATTACTAACATGTCTCGGGCATTCAGTGTTACATATAGTATTCTTTTTATCAGCGATCTCCAATCACTCTCTGTATCTCAGTCATTTTTCATTACTTGTTGCAAAATCTATTAATTCTGTTTTTTCGAAATGTGGAACACCATCTTTGTTTTGAATAAATTGTGCCAAGACAGTATTCGCTCTTCCAAGTCTAATATCTGCTTTATGTTCTCGTAACTTCACACTCAATCTCTTACACATACTCCCTTTATACTGAATCTCCTTACCATTGTCAAAACTAATAGGAATAGCGTATACCCCACTTTTGTCCTACAACAAAACACTCTCCCTATCATTCTTTACTATTGAACAAATATTGACCCCTTTCTTAAAAGCCAAAAAACAGTTAGTTTTAGCCAACTCTTTTCTAACAGGTGCCAAAGTTGTTGGAAAAAAAATTATGAGATCCAATATACTTCTTATCCTTTTTTTGTGGTCTGCTTCTAGGATCAGAGTACCATATTTCAACTTTTTAACAATATCATTCATTCTATCTCTAGACATGCTAGATATAATAGCTTGGTTACAAATCAAATCACTTTCCTCATCCCTAAGCCATTTAGAACTAAATAAACGATATGCTCTATGTCAATGTAAAAAATAGCAGCTTGAATCTGTGACCAGGGCTGTGTACAGCAGCGTAGCTACACTTCATGGGGCTATGGACGTAGTCAGGGAGTTTGCTGGGGGCAGTCCCCCCTACGAATAAATATTGTAGTACATTTTGGTATATTTTAATACTAACTAATATTTATATAACTGATGTATAACTTTTATATATATAATATTTAACATATGCTACAAGTACAAATAAACAACAGCAAAATAATGAAATGAAGCCAAAACGAAAAACAATAATGTTAAGGGTTTTCGGGTAGTTCTCCCTCCACCCAATTTGATGGTTTGTTTCATCAAATTCCGAATGTAAACATGAATTATGAATGGCAGTTTAAAAGGTGGCTGCCGAATATGAGTTAAATTTAAAAAAAAAAGAATATGTTGCAAATTTCTACTACTGCAAAAAAAAATCAAATCAAAAAAAAAATTTTATTTAATTTTTGTTCCGGGTACCCTTAATGTAAAATTGTGTAACTTTTAATATTAACACAAATATTAAAATTTCTTTTTCCTAGCTTTGGATTTGGCAACTGTTTAAATAATATCCGATGTGTTTAGTACTTTAGCTCATTCCACTTCAATCGAAATAACAGACAGATCCGACAAGCGATTCTGCGACATTGAACTTCTGAGATATGTCTTTATGAGTTTCAATTTTGAAAATGAGCGTTCAGCAGAAGCAACCGTAACAGGAATTGTTAAAAATAAAATCAATGCTGTACATGTTTCAGAAACACTAGAAACAAGAAGATAGTTTTCAATGATCAAGAATTTTGCAACATACAGAACAGTTTTCAAATGTGAAATATGTTCTTTGAAGATCGATCGGAAAGAAATGATCTGTGAAGCAAATGTGAAGGTAATATCTACGTCATATTCATCAACAAGTGTCAGTGCTGCAGCGTGCAATGCGACATCACTGAGTAACACTAACGACTGAGGAGTTAACACGTGAAATAAACCAGTTACTTTGTTCAGTGAGACAAAACGGGCTTCCAGTTGGGTGATTATTATATCCAAATTTCTATTATATACCTGGGCCTCAAAATAGCGTTCAGAGTTCGACAAGCGTTCATCACTGCACAGTTCATCAAAATGTCTCTTCATTTGACCCTGTCTTTTGTTCGCAAACACTGGATTTATTATTCCTAGTGATCTCGCGACAATGTATGCCTTCTGGACTCTGTCTTGGAACTTGCTTCGCATGAATTTTGCATCTTTCACAGATTTCTCCAGCAACATTGCAGCGCTGCTCAGATCTGCTTCAGAGGATTGCAAAAGCTTTAATACGGTATTAATACTGCTGAAAATTTTTGCTTCCATAACAATCATTATTATCGGTTCATAATTTTCAAAGTAATTTTTAAGTGTAGTTGTTTCCGTTCTTGCATAATTTTTTCCAGATATTATTGTGTGCTCGAGAACTTTCATAATGTCCTAGTACATAAAACGAATTGCAGTTAGACATCCAATCCGGGAAGACCATCGAGTGGGGCATAATCTTTTCATACACCGATTTACAGTACCCTGTCCTTTTAGTTTTGCCCAACGTGCTGGTTGTGTAGATGAATATAGCGGAAATCTGGCAGTTTCATTTGGTTTGTCATAAATAGACATTTCAAAATGATAAGAATATCCTTTTATAAACAAATCAAGAAAATTGAAACTATTTATTTAATCATCTTCTTGGACAATAAATTTAATTGAAGTGCAAAATTGGTTGAGCTCATTTACAATTACTAGTATATTAATCAAATCAGCATTATATATAAGCAGAGCATCGTCAACACACCTCATATGTATTATGTTATACATATACGGGGTTAATATAGCATCTTCAAATTTTCTCACAACTATTTCTGCTATATCGCTTGATAATGGCGAGCCAATAGGAATACCGCGTACTTGTTTATAAATTATGTCATTAAACTTAAAAAAATTATTATTCAATACAAACTTTCATGCAGAAGTTATTGAAGACCTCTCAGAATCCGAATATGATGCATTTGTAACGATTAAATTATTAACTATATCCAATGCAATCTCTACAGGAGTATTAGGACATAAATTAACAACGTCCGCACATGCAGTTCGGTGCTTACTGTTTAAGTTCGAATCTTCTAAGCTTTGCTTAGCCTGTTGAGACGAACTTATGTTGAATAAACTAAAATTCAAAACATTTTTTAAAAACTTAGCTGAAGCTCTTTTTAGGTTAAAGGTCGGCGCACAATACTTTGCAAACATCGGTCTAAATGGCTGCGGCATATCTTGTTTATGGGTTTTTGCATGAAAAATTAATCGAGGTACAGCGAAACCTATAGGTGGTTTTAAAGATTTTCTTAAAAACGGTGGCACAGAGTTTTTTAAATTTGATAAATTTCGAACGAGGCTTGGTAAAGGGTTTCTATTAACTATTAAACAATTTAGTTTTTCAATAACATTCTCAGTCTATCAAAAGAAATCACTTCTGTCCAAAATAATCAATTCATTTGTTTTGTCCGCTCTCACTATATTAATTGTATTATTCTTTTTTAATGTCTTCAACATTTATAATTTATATTATATTGTGTTTAGAAATCTTTTAGTGGATAATATGTTATTAGTATCTAATTATAGATAATATGTTATTGATATCTAACTATAGATAATGTTATTAGTAATCTAACTATAGATAATGTTATTAATTATCTAACTATAGATAATGTTATTAGTATCTAATTATAGATAATATGTCATTAGTATCTAATTATAGATAATATGTTATTAGTATCTAATTATAGATAATATGTTATTAGTATCTAATTATAGATAATATGTTATTAGTATCTAATTATAGATAATATGTTATTAGTATCTAATTATAGATAATATGTTATTAGTATCTAATTATAGATAATATGTTATTAGTATCTAATTATAGATAATGTTATTATATCTAATTAGTAGGTAGTATCGCGCGATAGCTACGAATTTTGATCATGAGAGACTTATCTGTAGAGTAAATCGTTCTGTCTTACTTTTGAAGGTGGAATATAAGTTTCGGTTACTAAAGTTTAACTTTTAATCACTTCTAAATATTTTGTTACTGAATGTAAAATATTTGTTCAAATGCTGGAGAACCACATTCACTTTGAAAATTGTTTCGTTACGAAAATGTGAGCGATGCACTGCGCAGTAAAATATGTAAAAACGAAATACACCCAAACGCAGTTTAATGTGAGTTGAAGCGCAGTTTTACGATTGTTCCGGCGAAAAACAAACGTCGGCCTTCATCAGAAATTTGTCCAAAAGACCGAAACAATTGTAAAATGTCGCTACAACTCACATTAAACTGCGCTTGTGTGTATTTCTTTTTTAAATGGGTTTTGTTAATTGGAAAAAAGAGCTAAAATCGTTGTATTTTCTCATCACAGGACAATAATTATCTCATACTGATAAAAATGTGTTGAAGATATTTTTATGGGTGCTGCGATCTTACCATATGCAATGAGAGAAATTTTAGACTCTGAATTTAAATTAACTGGGAAAGGCCAATGAGAGAAAACTATGCTGATAATTTTAGGGCATTTATCGCGAAATTTAATCATTTCTCTTAAGAAGATCTTACGAAAGAAAATGATGCAAGTGAGAGTGAGTTAAAGTGCCATTATCGCTTTCTGTCTGTCGGTTGCATCCTAGCCCATTGATCGTCAAATGAACACTAAGGCTTTCAATCCTTACACTGGAATTTCCCAGCTTCTTTGAAACGCAGTTTTACTATCTCTTGGGAGAAAGAAAGCTTGATATATGCGATGCCAGACAAAAGGATTTTGCGTTTAGATTTGCCGTTAAACTGAGAAATGCATCTTTGGCACTTACACTGGCAAGTAGACTTCGGGAAAAAGCAAGGAGTATTTTTATACTGGTTCGCTTTTACCACTGGCTTACAAAGGAAGTTCACAATATGTCATTCCAACTTCCTTCGCAAATTGCAAATCTACTAAATTTGTTACATGCATCATTTATTTCTAGAAAAAATACAAGCAACTGTCTTTGCTGTCGATATTTATGTTTAGTAATTGTTATTTGAGTGTGGTGACTGATATGGTAAAGCGTAGAATGCATTGGCAGTTATCGTTGTGTATAGATTCATATGTCGGTAGAACGCATCTGCGCGTTTAAGACAGGCGTCATTGTACTTCATCAGAAATTGGCTGGAGTGAACCCCAAGCGAACACAGTCATGTCATTTTACGGAACTCTTGGTGTCCCAGCAGTAATGCTACCTGTTGGCCAAAAATACTATGGAGGTAGAGATATGAAGCGTGTTTGGTGCTAAAACCTTTAAGTTGGAAATTTTGAAATGGCAAGACTTTTTGTAATTGTTATTCATGGTAAAATAATGTAAATTTTAAAAAGCCAATAAGCTTATTCACCACGTCTTAAAAAGTGTATTTTTGTAACCAGCCGTGGCTTCTGTATTTTTTCTCTATGCAAGGTGGTTGAATTTATTTATGTTAAAGATGTAACGATTCTATAAGGGAATCAAAGTTAAATAAACGAGTTTTATGCATAAGTATCCTTTTCTATACAGTCCACTTAGGATTTTAATTTATAAGTTTCGAGTATGAACTCATACATTATTTTGGTCAAGCCGAACCGAAATTTTTGTTTGCTATAATCCGGAATCTACTTAGCTACCGCCAAGAAGCGTCCATTGCAGCTATATTTTCGGATCCTGGATATTTAAGCAATCCTAAGCCGGATTTTCTTCAACCACAGCGGATAATGAGAAAAACGCCCACCACAGTTAGCGATATTGATTCTCCATCGGAGTACATTCGTCCCAGTTATTAACGTTGTTTCATCTTTGGAATACGTCCATCGCAGTTGTTAACTTTTGCTTCAACGATAGAACACGTCCATCGTAATTCAACTTCTGGATTACATCTTTCAGCGGAATTTATCCTGTCAGAGCTGTGTGCAATACTGGAATTCGGCGAGTTCGTTCCATTATTTATTCTTTTACGAATATAACGTATTAAAATGGAGTTAAAAACTTTGGATGTAAAAGAGCTTGTGGCTAAAAGCAGTCTCACTAAGTTGAGTGAGAAAATGAACATTAACATTGTAAATGCGGATACTGAACGATCATCACTTTATACGTCAAGATTGAATGAGTTGTCAAAAGAATTTGAGGATAATTGTATTAATTTATGTGTAATTAGTAAAGATAAAGAGGTTGATAATCTTATTGAGGAGAATCAAAAGAGTCAAGATTAATTGACGAATTATGTGTGTATGTCTTTAGAGCAAATACCCGATTAACAGAGATGTCAAATACTCCGGTACTACGTGAAGGTTCTAAATTTGCTGAAATTAAATTACCTAAATTTACACTTCCTATTTTTAGTGGTAGGCTGGACGAATGGTTGTCATTCAGTGATTTATTTAATGCATCCATTGTTAAAAATGATAAATTAATAAGTTGTGACGTTGCCGATATCGGTGCATGGAACTGAAGTTGCCATCTAGTACATTGCTATTATAAACTCCACAATACGTGATGAATTCAATGTTTATAACTTATTTTTTATTATGTAACGACAATTGATATTTCCAGACTCGTGCTTCAAAAAGTTGAACGTGAATGGAAAACTACAAAAAAAAGTAAAAGATAGTTCGCCTGGAGTTATTTGGTGGTTTGGTTTTTTGATGATGACTCTCGCGGGTTTTTGAATGTTGGGATTGCAGAAGTGTGAATTGGTTTTGGGAGTTGCGGCTAACCCCTTGATGGCTCAGGCATTGTTGTACTCCCAAATATCGAGCGAGAACGAGTAATGTGTAACCCAGTAATAATTTTGTAAATAAGCTTTGTTTGAATTTGTAAGCTGTGACATCGTTTCGGTGCTTTGACCACCATACTATCCGAAGTCCGTCAACAGGAGTAGTCTGCTACGTGACAAGGAGCACAAAAGCTACAATATTTAAGGTGTTCATTGAAAGATGAAGCTTTGAAAGTTATACAATCGCTTCTAATTTGTGATAAGAATTTTAATATTGCTTGGGAACTTTTAGAGAAAAGATTTTCTCATCAAAAGAAATTGATGTCATCATTAGTTAAGAAAATTTTGAATTTTCTCTCGTTAAACTCTGAAAATCCAGTTCAAATATTGAACATAGTTGACACGACTGCTGAATGTATTCGGTCTTTTGAAACATTAAATCTAAAAGTGGAGAATTTTGCAGATACTTTTTTAATGTTTATAATACAATATAAATTGTATCCAGCTACAAGTAGCTGGTGGGAGCGTTCACTTGTCAATGATGAATTACCAAGTCATAGTGATATTTTAGAACTTCTAAAAAATCATGCAGGATCACCCCAAGCAAGCAAGGTTCAGTCAAATAAAAAACAGAGCTCACCTAATGTTACAACTTTAGCATCGGAGGTTAAAACTCGATGTGTGTGTATTGCAAAGCTAGTCATTCGTTAAGCAGCTGTAGTAGTAGTCTCTTGAGCTTATCGGTTGGAGGCCGTATAAATTTTGTAAAAAATAACAATATTTTAATTGTATCCTTCCGTGTCATCAAGCATCTACATGTAGAAGTATTAATAGATGCAGAAAGTGTAAAAAGAAACACAATATTACATTTTGACAAAAACGAGAATAACTTTATAGCAACAAAAGGTTCAAAAATGTTTTTGTCAAATTCGAAAACTATGCTTCCACAATTACCAGTTACTCAGGATGCTAATAACAAGGTAAAATCATGTTCCACAAATGACACTATAAGAAGAGCTCATGTGAATGCAGGGAACTTTGAAATAGAAAGGAGGAAGTAGGCTTGGAGGTCTCGTTCGCTCCCATCGAACCAGTCCATAATAACGAAAGTGGAAATTATCTTAATGATTCTGCTTCCCCTAATATTGCGTCTTTTGACGCAATATTCCGTTTGACAGATTTTGGTTTATGTCAAAGATTGTTACTGTGTACAGAAATTATTAAAATTATAGATTCTTCTGGTGAATATCAATTATGTAGGGCATTACTTGATCCGGGAAGTCAAGCAAGTTTTATTACTAATGAGTGCCTGTGTAGACTAGGCTTATCTTGACGTAAAGCTAGCGTGAAAGTATCATGCCTTGGTTCAGCTGATGCTCCTACTAATGGTGTTTCGAAGATAACATTCGTTCCACATTTTGCATTGGGCCCATCCTTTTCTACGTCCATGTTTGTTATGAATAAAATTAGAGGCGAATTACCGTACTCTACTTCAGAGCCATCATATGTAAACAATACCGTGATTTAATATTAGCAGATCCTACATTTTATAAAACTGGTTCAATGGATATTTTGCTAGGAATTGATATTGTTTGATATAGTCACCATTATTTAAAGGTGACGTTATTATGTGCGCTGAAGGAAATCATTACGTTGTTCGTTCTGAATTAGGTTGGATAGTGTCAGGTAGCATTGACACTAATTCAGAGGAAATTATTCATGTCATTAACATAAAATTAGAAACAGATAAGTTAATATCCAATATTTGGAAATTGGATTCTGTGCCTAAAGCAGGTTTGTGGACAAGTTCAGAACGAGCTTGTGATGATCATTTCAAAACTACACACACTAGAGATGAGAATGGTAGATATATTGTCAGACTGCCATTTCATTCACCTCCGACACAACTTGGAGATTCTAGAAAACAGGCGTTGCGTAGATTTTTGTCCTTAGAGAAAAACCTTTCAACTTTCCTTTAAACCAAAACTATATAAACAATATAAAGACTTCATAAAAGAACATCATGATCTTGGACATATGGAATGTATATCCAAATCTGACATTTTTATGAAGCCAGCTTTTCACTTACTTCACCATGCTGTCCTAAAAGAATCTAGTACCACAACTAAGCTACATGCAGTCTCTGACGCATCAGCTAAATCGTCAACTGGACTTTCATTAAACGAGTTGATAATGGTCGGCCCAAGAATACAAGAGGAGCTGTATCCAGTTCTATTGCGATTTAGAACTTTTCCAATTTCTATATGCGCAGACGTGGAGAAGATGTTCCGTCAAATAAAGATACATAGTGAAGATACTGATTTGCAGAGAATCTTACGGAGGGATGATCCAAATGAGCCAATTAATACTTACCGATTAGTGACAGTAACTTATGGAACCGCTTGTGCAACGTTTCTGTCTACTGGAACAATGCAACAATTCGCCCTAGACGAGAAAGATGAATTTCTTGCAGAATCTAAAGTAACTCTTCGAGAATTTTACTCAGATGACATGCTTTCAAGTGCTCAAACAGAATTAGAAGCTTACAATTTAATCGAACAAATAACTGTGATGTTGGGAAAAGGAAGATTCAAGCTACGCAAATGCGTTTCAAACGTTTTGCCTGTTCTAGAAAACATTCCAAAGGATTTAAGAGAATCAAATCTATCAAAAATGGATCTCTTCAAAGCCGCAACGTTGGCAACCGTTCGTAGCCAATAGAATATCCAAAATTTAAGAAATAATACCAAAAGTAAAATGGGATTACGTTCCAGGAATCGATAACCCTGCTGATTATGCCACGAGAGGACTTTTGCTTTTCGAATTTCTAATTGCAGTCTGCGGTTACATGGTCCTGAATGGCTAGGACAAACTATTGATCGTCTTAATTTTAGCATTAATAAAGAATTCATTCCTAATGAATTGGTTACAAAAAGAAGAAAGAAGTAACTATATATAACAAGAATTACCCAAGTTAACACTTTGGATATTATTTCTAAATTTTCTCCGTGGACTAAATTATGTCGTATTATTGCTTGCTGTTTCAGATTTCTAAATAATTGCGTCAAATTAAAGCCAGGATGTACAAAAGGCCCTGTGTCTAAAGAAGAAATTGACAAACCGTCAACACAATTATGAAAATTATGCAAGTTGAATTTTCTATCGAGTGTCTTTCTCTGGAATCGGGTAAACCTTTAAAACTGTCTAGTAAAGTTTTTTCATTAAATTCTTTTTTAGATACTACTGGAGTCATAAGAGTTGGTGGACGATTGACCAATGCATATATTCCTGAAGAGATAAAACATTCTATTATTCTGCCAAAAAATCATTACGTAACGGAACTGATTATAAGGTAATTTATCTTACCTTCACGGAGGTTCTCAGTTATTGATGTATGTTATACGACAGCAGTTCTAGGTTACCAATGCGAAAGATACTATTCGGAAAATTATACGTCGATGTGTGACGTGTTGAAGACATCGAGCTAACCTATCAGCTGAACTCATGGCTGATCTTCCTATTTCATGAGTTGTACCAAGCAGAGCATTTGCTAAAATGTGTGTGGATTTTGCGAGTCCCTTTTAACATTAAGATGCGTAGTGGTAAAGGTGTAAAACACAGTAAATGCTATATTTGTCTTTTCATTTGTTTAGCTACAAAGGCGATTCATTTAGGCGTAGTTGGTGATCTTTCTATGAAAACTTTTATTGCAACACTCAAACGATTCATCGCTTTCAGAGGAAAACCAGCTGAAATTTACGGTGACTGTGGCACTAATTTCAAAGGTGCAAATAATGAATTAAAAAAGAACTTAAAATTTATTCAACATGACGAACAAGTAATATTTATTTATCGTCAGAAATCATTAATTGGCTATTTAATCCACTTACATCTTCACACTTCGGCGGACTTTGGGAAACGGGAAAAGTATGAAGTACCACTTGAGAAGATCATTAAGAAAACTAATTTTTACAAATGAGGTGTTTCTTACTTTAATTATACAAGTGGAATCATGTCTTAATTCCCGAATTTCGATTCCTATTTCTAATTATTTTGATGATCTGAATGTACTCATTCCAGGACATTTTTTAGTTGGAACAGCCTTATCAGCACTGCCTGAACCAGATTTGACATTGGAGAAAATTAGCTAGTTGGACCGCTGGAGAACAACCCAACGAATTTTAATCAGTTTTGGAAGCTTTGGAGTCCAGAATATCTGACACGACTGCAAAAAAGGCCCAAATGGTGTAAACTTCAAAGAGATCTTCAACCAGGAGACCTTGTTTTAATCAAGACTGAAAATCTCGCGCCCTTACATTGGAGACTAGGTCGCATAATCAAGGTGTACCCAGGCAAGGGCAACAAAATGCGAGTAGTAGACCTACGAACTTCAGTTAAAGAACTGAAACGACCGATTTCCAAACTGTGTGTTCTTACTTTAAGTTAAAGATTTTAAGTTTATTCCTATTTACGAGGGCGAATCAGAAAGTCTTTGCCCCTATTTTTCATTAGCCAAAATAAGGTACATACAGGTAATTACAAATATACATACTATTCTATGTACTTTGCACTATTTTCCCACATAATCCCCACACCAGTTCAGACATTTGTCCCATCGCAGCACTAAATTTGAAATGCACCTGTGGTAGAATCTCCGGCTGACTGTGCACCACCGTCGAACTACTGTTTTGGCTTCATCGTTGCACGCTGAATCGCTGTCCTGTCAGGACCTTCTTCAGCTGACCGAAAATGTGGAAAACATTAGGACGAGGTCCGACCATATGACCGTATTGGGTGGTCCAGACTCTCCCAGTGAAATGACCGGAGCTTGTCGGCGGTTCTGATTGCATACAGTCCGGACCTCGCCCCTAGTGATTTCCACGTTTTCGGTCCGCTGAAGAAGTTCCTGGCAGGACAGCGATTCACGTGCAACGATGAAGCCAAGACAGCAGTCCGACGGTGGTTCCACAGTCAGCCGGACGAATTCTACCACAGGGGCATCTCAAATTTAGTGCTGCGATGGGACAAATGTCTGAACCGGTGTGGGGACTATGTGGAAAAATAGTGTAAGGTACGTAGAATAGTACGTATATTTGTAATTACCTGTATGTACCTTATTTTGGCTAATAAAAAATAGGAGCAAAGACTTTCTGATTCGCCCTCGTCTATTATTTATTGAACCCGCCCCCCCTTTTGAAGGCTTCAGGGCTGGGGATATGTTTGGTGCTAGAACCGTTAAGTTGGCAATTTTGAAATTGGCTTATTGGAAAGACTTTTTGCAATGTCTATTCATGGCAAAGTCATGCAAAATTTAAAAAACCAATAAGGTTATTCACCACGTCTTAAAAAACGTGTTTGTGTAACAAGCCGTGGGATTTTGTATTTTTCGCGACACAAGGCGGTTGAGTATACTTACGTTAAAGATGTTACGATTCTATAAGGGAATCAAAGTTAAATAAACGAGTTTTATGCATAAGTATTTTTCTATACAGTCCACTTAGAATTTGATTTTATAAGTTTTGACTAGGACCTCATACAAAATTTTAACAACTTGGAGTTTGTCTGAAATACTCTGATAAACTTCAAGTTGTTAAAATCACCCCTTTCCATTTTCTTCCAATATGTAACGCTTTCTAAAGGTCTGACACTTATCTACGGATGGATGGATAATCAGTCCCGACACCCGAACTCTGGTATAACGAACATCAAGAAACCAGTACATGTTTTCCATAGCTATAATTCCATATAAACATATTAAATCGAACTAATCGAAATTATTTGCTTGTTATAGAGGTGAATTGATTATGTCTGTTTTCACCATAATCGAGTTCCATGGCATATATACATAATTAAAACATAAATTTGGTGTTCATGAACTGCTCTACAGTACTAGCCTGTTCGCATATTGTGTTGCTGTTCAGTGTTCGAATCCTAATGGTGCCAGAAAAAAGTTTAATTAGTATCTGATCATTATAATTCGGAGGTTGTTTCCCTAAGCTGTAAGAAGTTCGGATTCCTCTGAAAATTGGGGGTCCCGTTGGAGCATAACCCTTGCTCTCCTTATACCCTAAACCCCACGATCGCGTATTATATAATAACCATTGTTCATTACTCTATAATGATACGTGATTCTATCATTTTGCCTAACATATGAATGTAGCCAACACCAGTCAGATTGTTAGCGAAAACTTACTAAAGAATAGGTTAATGTCTCTGATAGACCAAATTTATACGTTTCAAACACACTGTCCATCCTATTTCCGTTCCTGTACAAAAAAAGAACAGAAAACTAGTAACTTTTTTAACGTTTCTTTAATACTTATCACGTTTTATTACCCTTCCCCTACGTCCGAAATAATAACAGTTATGATTAGAAATTTTTAAAAAATAGCAGTCTGCACTGTGAATGCCATAAATTCTATTAAGTATGCGATGAAGGGATGTGTTTTTTTTTTTTTTTTTGGTAATTGTATAAGGATCTAATTCTTTCTGCCAGCTATTTTTCTGGTCGCCAGGCATCTTTCGGGTTAATGTTACCATTTTTTTTATATTTTTTCAAATACAGGGTGTCTCAGCACCAGGGTTATAAACATCTAGGAGGGGTAGGGTGCACCTAGACGAACAATATTTGTCATAGAACCTAGGGTCGCAAACCACTCACAGCGCTAGTTCTAAAACCGTCCAGCATGCACAAATATTTACAACCAGTGCGTGAAAAGCGCCAGATAAAACTCAGGTCAGCTGCTCAAGTGCATAGATGATTAGGACATCGCATTTTGCGCTTCTCATGCACTGGTTGTCACTATTTGTGCATGCTGGACGGTTTTAGAACTAACGCTGTGAGTGGTTTGCGACCCTAGGTTCTATGACAAACATTGTTCGTCTAAGTGTACCCTACCCCTTCTAGATGTTTGCAACCCTGGTGTTGGGACACCCTGTATTTATATTTGTATATAACCATAGGTTTGCCTGTGAAATTAAATACCGTTCACAATGCATTCATATTCGCGTCAAGTAACAGTTGAAAGTAACTTATATCTCCGGACACAAAATTGTTAAACATACTGCTGGATATAAATTTTATATTTGCTCGCATATTTCAGGCAAATTGAGTGTACTCACTTGCAAAAATATTCCCTTCAGGGGAAAACCCAGGTACAAATTTTTTTCTCACTGCGAAATAAATGAAACATATTGCACTTTAAGCCCATGAAACGTATTTGCGATAGAAACTATATTCCTATCGCAACGCGTTTTTAATATGGAAAAGCTGAATATAAACTGATACCAAAAGTGTATAGTTATTTTATACTAATTCGCATTTCGCGATTTGAGGATTTGGGTCAGAGGCGCAGCCAAGTTTTCTACTATGGGGGACTTGCTAGCTATCAAAAGGGAGCATTATAGTTTTATTGAGTTCAGTTACCACACACAATATATATATATATATATATAATTATTCAAATTAACATATTCCAATAACAAAAAAGCTCTAGTTTGAGCTAAAAACGTGGGTGTCGGAATTATTACGTAGGCCTACAGTAAATTCCCCACAAAACCCCCCAAAACTCGCCCCTGTGAATTTTTGTGTTGACCAGTATTTGGCAATTATGTTATCTCTGAGAAAGGTGGTAATATCTTATAAGCCTATATATATATACAGAGAAAATAGGCTTCGTTTTTGTCCTCGATGACTAAGTGGTTAGGGCATTCCGGGCTCAACGGAGAGAACCTTAGTTCGACTCTGGGTTGGGGACGATGCCGTTATTTCTCCTATAACAAAAAGCTCTAGCTTGAGATAAAAAACGTGGGATTCGGAATTATTACGCATAATAAATTACCCACGAAAAATCATAGAAAAATTGGCCTGCTGGTTCTTTGTGTTGACCATAATTTAGCAATCATGTTAGCCCTGAGAAAGGTAATATCTTACAAGAAATATATTCTCCGTTGGTAAAAAACTGTTATTGTCTCAAAGGCGTAAAATATAGAGCGAACGTATACACATCTTTTGTGAGTTCTACAAAATAAACTGAAAATCTTTTAGATGAGAAAATCTTCAACGGATATTATAAACTGGTACAATAGTAGGGAATATCTGCTATAGACGTTTATTTTTACCGAGGTTCGACGATTATTTGAAATGAGTGAGTTTTGCTTGCACAATCCATCTTCGCCGGTATTACCATTCCGAAACCCTATAGAATAAATATCTCACACCGCTTTTTCGATGAAATGGTGTGAGCAGAACTGCATTTTATATTTCCAGATGGATGTTGAATTTTAAATCTTTTCGAGCTCTAAAGAGACGTATTTTTCAAGACATCGATATGCGATAAACAGTTCTGGGAGTTTAATTTTTTCAGTCTTCTATCTTTAGAAAATGGAAGCTTTATGTTTGGTTTTTTTTTATTTCGTTTTTAGGTATGTATGATAAAATGTTACGTGTTTTCATTGGCATACATAAAATAAATGTATGTCAGCATTTTGTTTAAGTTTTATTTTTTTTGTAATATTTTTCATTTTCTTGGTGCGTTTCACAATTTTTAATTTTCGAGAAAAAATGCAAGGTATTTTAATTCCAAGTAAATACCATATCTCTGTCAACTGTAATCCTGAAAATTAATTGCACAGGAGAATAATAGTAATATGGTACCATAGGCGAAAAATAAGCCTTCATGGCAATTTTTTGCTTAATAAATTAATATCAGGTTTGCAGTATTGTGGGATTCAACCGTCGATAGTGTGTTGACATTAAACAGAAGCGTGGGTTTTCGAAAGTAAATCGAACTTCTTTTTGGGGCCCAAAAAGCTCAAACATTCTCCTCGCGGCTACGGAAATGATTGATACGAACAAAATGTACTGAACTTTCCGTTATAGTGTTTGGGAAAAGTACGTGAGACACCATCACGTACTTACTTAAGAAGAAAACGTCGTCTAATCTAGATTAAGTATAGAGTGACGTTAGCGCATACACCCATTCGAACAAACCTGAACTTACTAAATGGACTGAAAATTCGGGAACGAGCGTAACAACAAAGATGGAGTGCATTTTCGTGATTTGCGAAACTTCTGAAAAGAAAAGCGTTTAAAATGGAATGCAGAAGGTTTGGATCCCTGCAAGTTTACAAATACATCAATGACCTCATTTCTGCACGTTTAAAGCCAATGTAAAGTCCTATTATGATGACCTGGGATATTTTTAAAAGAATAAACCAAGTAGTGGATAATATTTAGTATGTATTAATTACAGTGTAATGAAAAAACGTCATACTTTAAGACAATATTATTTAGTATTACATATAAAATCTGTGCATTACCATCCAAGTACTTATTAAAACATTGATGTTATTAGTTTAATGTTGTCATATATTAAAGTCTCAACCATCCAGTTAAAACCATATTTGACACTAAGTTAATGTCGCAAGTTTAAACATAAAATTTTTATACATAGATATTGCAGGTTCTGCATTTTGCTACATTTAGCTGAAATCTGAGAATTTAACCCCAGAGAACTAACATGTTTTCCATAGTCCTCAGACACAAATTTGGGCGATTTTTCACCAATTAATTTTTTTTGTCAGAATTTCTTAATCAAAATTCTTATAAATAAAATATTATTTTAATAATATGTACGCAGCTAGGAAAATAAATAAATAAATATATATATATATATATATATATATATATTAAACACAAGGAGCTCTTTTCATACAAGAATTTACTTAGCCTATTTCAAGTCAAGTCAAATCACACATAAAATACAGTTTGTAAATATTCATTAACTATACAAGAAAATTCCCGTGTTCATCGAGTAAGTATTTTCGGATGAAACGTTCCTAATATGCTTATGGAAAATTCCATGTTGTTGGTTTTGTCGGTTGGCCCTTGAAGAGTTACTTTGTGGCTCCGAATCGTATATGACTATTGTAGCGTTATAATGTGCTATCTCTATTTCTGCCGAATACTATCATTCGTCCTCCTAAATTAACGACCGAAAATTAGAATTCTCCGTTAACAAATGCCCCCAAAAAATTTAAATTGCAATCCTCCAAGATAATTTTTTACTTCTTCCCAATTCAAGTTTCCCTCCACCTTTAATTTACCGCTTTTGCTTTCACTTGAAAGCGAAGTTCTCAAAGAAGAAGTCTGCGTAATAAGCTCTCTGCTAATAGCTTCGCCATACCTTTAGGTTCATTAAATAATTAGGAACAAAATTGAATTTTCTAAGTCGGTTGCAAATTAGCTTGCCTCCGAAGTTTTTTCCTCTCGCAACCTTTTCACCCAATTTTCCACATTTATTTCCATCTCACAAGATTGTTCGGTTAGACTGAAAAATATTTATTATTCGTTTTCGGTTTTCTAGGAATTTTTGAGTAGCTCTTTGGCTCGAAAATAATAAATGTTTCGAAAAATACGACCTAGAGTTTAAGCAAAAATATTTAAAATTCTTTAAGCAGTAATGTTCTTGTAATCAAAAACTACAAACAAAGTTATCGGAAAAGGGCCAACATGAATATTACGGAAACTCGCGCAGATATTTTTCAGACTTCTCACCCTCTCTCCCTCTTAAAAAGTAACACAATTTGAAAATTTCCAGTTTTATAATTATTCCTGTATTTATTTCGTTCCAAACTAGAAGGTGTCATCCAAGCAACAGCCTATATAAGCCGAAACTACCAATGAGTTGGCTCCGCCCAACTCAAATGAATTTCTATAGTCTTAATACTGTTACCAAAGTTGGATATTATTTAATGTAGTAAAAATATGAAAAAACACGTTCTTCATGAAATTTTTAATGTAAGAAGAGGATAAGTTTTTACTGCATTGTATTTTCTCCATAAAAAGTAATAGCAATTATATGAGGGAGTTCATAGGGGTAGTACTTTCGGGATAAGCAGCAGAAGCTTCCCCTAAGATTATTAGAAATGCTTTTGCAATTTGTGGATGCAAATCACATTAGGGCATTCCCTGGGTACAGAGAAATTTTTTTACCGACTGATACCTCTATCAACAGACCAAGAGAAAGCGTAACATTAAAATACCTTTTCCAAGACTAATATTGTTGATGATCCCAGTAAACATTAAAGGATTCTTAGTTGCAAAATCTTAATGGCATCGAATTTTTAGTAGTATAAAATTTAATTTGGACACGGAAAATAAAAAAATAGAAAGAAAAATATTACATAGAAACGTTCACCACAGAAAACTGTCGTAACAAAAATTTCCTTTGCATCCCTTACATCTCCTGTAAAATTTGCATTTAGTTTTACTTCTGTTGCTCTTGTTGCTGATGCCTTATTTGCCTGTGTGCTAAACAGGACCTCATGAACTATACTACAGTCTAGTAAAACGCACTATTTGAAGCGAGTGCGATATTTTTACCTATAGTATAATTCGCGGTAAGAGAACAAGAAATTCTGGTTTAGTATGCAGAAACCCTTTATAGCAGACAATTTGAGAAAAGGCAGTTCACTGCACCAAAGTCCAAAAGTATGCTAACGAATTAATTGCTAATTAATTCGTCGCTAAACTAATTTCTGGTTAACAACATTCTGTTAATTGAAAGGAACGGAAAGTGCGTTACCAAAAACGCAATTCTCTTCATATTAGCTTGTAACAGAACAGTTCCCAGAAACCGCTAAATGCCTTTTACGGTCAGAACAGTATGTATGTATGGTATAAAAAGGCGCTTAAGTCGTTGTCTCTTTTTATCGAGTAATGCTCGTGTTTTATGAAGCAATAAAGAGTTTTAGTACATTTGCTTTACTCTACGCATTGGGTTGAAGGCTTGTTGTAAACTGCTAGATAGCACAGATATCAGAAGTGCTCCAATTTCTAAGTACACGAGCAATTTTAATTAGGTAGAATTTTAGTGCTGTAACAGTATGCATATAGTCGCTTTCGCTCGTAAAAACCACAGTTTTAAAAGAAAATTATGGCCAGCTTATATTTCACAGGTTTTAGAAGGCACGTGAACGCGTGTAAACAGATATTTTGATAAACTGTAACTTATGTGATGTCATAAATTACTGGACAAATATTGTTTTTCATTCTGCTGTTCCCTGGCTGAGTCTAAAGCTTTACATATGCCGACAGGATTCGAATCTTATAAAATACACGGGCTTTTGAATTAATAGTGATTTAAGAAAATCACCATTAGTTATTGCTCTCAGCTTAAAGTATCTACAGATAAGTTAAGGAACATAGTATTCATACAATTAGGAGCTCTGGTTAATACACAAAAAACGAAAGTATTACTAATATGGGAAAAGAAAGAAGTGTTACGCTCAGTTGTTGTGCCGTCAGAAGTTTCCACCTTTGTGTAGTGCTTCCCAAATTTCTTCAAGTTACGACCTCCAATTATTATAGCAAAATAATCTGCAACCCCCGTTTACAGTAACGAAGAAATCCGCGACCCCCTATCATAGCAAACAAATAATCTGCGGACCCCCCTATCCGCCGGCACATTTGCTTCACAAGTAAAAGAGGTGAGGCCCACTTAAATAATCACCACACAATTTAAGAGCTACAGAAGAACACTGTTTCGACGCCAACTGTGGCCGTTTCCAGCACCTTTTGTAAACTGCAGATCTGCTTCTCATTAAGGAAGGTAAATTTAGTGTTAGAATTAAAAAAAAAAATTCGGGCTAGTTCTATTTTTGCCACCGTGTGTGTGTGCATATATATATACACACACACATAATGTCCGGTTAAGACCACGCAAACTCTGCACAGCTCAGTTCCTTGCAAAATTATAAGCTAAATATGTCAATTCCAAAACGCGAAGAAATCCATATTTTTCGAGTTATTAATGTATTAACTCCAGCCTGTGAGAAACAAATTTGACCATACTTTTCTTGGCGAGAACCATTTACAAAACAAATCACTAAGCCCTGCTGCTATAGTAGAAAGAGAGAACTACACTGGGCTTTGAAATGAGTACCTCTTTTCAAGCACAACCCACTTTTTTTGAGAAAATAGGGATTATGACGTCAGCAGAGGCGTAGCTATGGGGGTTTGGGGTTGTAACCCCCATCGCAATGAAATTTTGTATATTTAACATAGGAATATATGAGTAGTAGCTCTGTAACCCTTCCCATTAAGCCTATAACCCCCTTATGAACTTTCTGCCTACGCCACTGGATGTCAGACCTATTACGTAGCTTTACGTAAAATTACCACAGTCGGCAATTTTCCTGACTGTAACAATTAATTTATTTTGAAACACGCTTTATGTATTTATTACACGGAAAGACTTCACACATTTTTTTACTATATGCAGCATCATTTTAAATGTAATTTTCGCTATAATTTGTCACATTATAGAATGCTTCTTGCACATTATTCTCTATTTTATACAATATAATAATTACGAATGACAATCTTTGGCTATCGCAATATTGTGTTTTAACAAATAACTTAATAATAGATAATATATCATTTCAACAGATATTCCTTAGCTTCACCACATGATTAAATGCTACAATATAAAACAAACGTTATAAAAGAAGCTTATATGAATATAAAGTATTTGAATAAGGGAGAAAACGAGAAAAATGGTGCCCCAAAAGTAAATATAAAATAAACAGAATGTCTGAAAGTTAAATGAACATATGTTTCCCAGAACCATGTAAATTTTCCACTGTTTTGTAGAATTTCGCATACGCGATTTTCCAGGGAAAGTATTAAAGTTTGTAGTATTAAAGAATCTAAATTATATCACGCAAGTTCAGTTCCGGTCTTCAGGTCAATTACGGATAAATATCGCTGCCCATTGGCATAAACTTGTAAAGTTATAATTACACACACGTTCTCGATTGAGTTCAAGTTCGAGCTATTTGGTGGACAGTCCAGAATGGAAACATTTTTTTTCTGTTCAGGTAATCTGTCGTAGTATGAGCAGTATAGATAAAAATGTTATTCTATTGAAACCTCCAGTTCGGACCCCCTAAAATTTCACCGAATGGCATCAAATGAGAATGTAATGTTTGGGTATATTTCGCCAAATTTTGTCACCCAAGTAGAATTGCCACAGAAGCTTGACCATTATAGAAAATTGCTGTCCATACCATAAAAAGATACACTACCTCGTTGTCTGCATAAAACATATTCTGGGATCTTTTCTCGGATCATGCCAATAGCTTGCATATCCATCAGGACCATCCAGATTCTACTTTTTGTCGTCGCTGAATGGAACGCTGAGATGTTTGCTGCCATACGATATGTGCCTATGAGCCCACTTCAACCGTTTTATTTTTTTGATGAAGCTTTGTTAGTGGAGGTTTGCGAGATATTTATTTAAACTATGCACTTAGTTTCTTTAACGTGTCTGCAACAGTATTCTTAGATATATTTTTCTGGGAAGCCATAGTTATTTGACGTACAGGCATTTTTTGAGAAGCAGAGATTCTCCGTATACGTCTGTCACCACGAAAACTTGTCACACCTGGCCTTACTGAACGACGTTGTTCTGTATGTGGTTCCCCACGAGCTATATCTCGATATATCGTGCTTTTGCAACGATTTAGTGGTTTAGAAATCTCATTTTTAAACTTACCTTGAGCCCTCAAACTGAATATTTTGGCAACCACCTCAATCGATAGATTCAAAGCTTCCGGGATGTTTTTTCAGCAAAATTGACCCTTTGAGTTTAGAGTAACCTGTTTATATGACCCAAACCTAGCGTCACTGAATAGACATTTCAAATTTTCATAAATTGGAGCTTTTCTATAAACTTTTGGGACATTTATATTTTATATAATTTGAGATTAGAATATTAGTTTCAATTTTTTTCTGAAAGTTGGAATTTGTGGCACTTCATAATTTTATTTGACATCAGCCTTGAAAGTCGGAATAAAACCCATGATATAATAAAATAACATTTTATATATATATATATATATAACAACACCAACCTAGGTAGGTAGGTACAAAAATTAATAACTGAAATATATAAAATAAGAAACCGCAAAATTACCATAACAATTAAAACATGAAACAGATCTAAGAAAACTAGAATATACCAATGCTGAAGGGCTTTCTCAAGGGGTATCTCAAGCGAAGGTACAAAATTAGGATGTTTCCTTCGCATCGATTTCCTTGTATACCTGTATGAGGCATGGCAAAACTCGGTTTTTGTGGGTTGTTTCATTTTGATGTTAATCTTAACGTTGTTGCGTCAGCGATGCTCGCTGATGTCTATGTGATGTCCAGCTTTAAAGAGTTGTGTTAATCGAGCCGCAGCAGAGACGAGCTAGATTATGCCGGACTAGCAGTTAATACCAATAGTCGTCTCTAATGAATTTTTGAGTTTCGCAGTATAGTTCCTGCGATGGTAATGTTGATAGCATGTTGTTTTACCTAATTTTAATAACGATTTTAATTTTGAATTTTTAGTCAATCTTAATATGTGTAACCTTAATATGCCTTTGCTGGAGGTACCCCCTTCAGAAAGCCCTGCAGCGTTGGTATATTATATTTTTCTTTGATCAGTTTTATGCTTTAATTGTTATGTTAGTTTTGGGGTTTATTTAATTTTATTTCATTTATTAATTTTTATTAATTTTATTATAATTTCTCTTTGTTCTTTAATATATTTTTTTTCGTATTTCACTATATATTTAGGATTGTTTTTACTTGCAGTTTATAACGCAGTTTTACAACTATTATTTGTTTATTTTGTTTTATATTTGTAATTTTTTCACCTGTTTATTTTATTATTATTATTATTATTTGTATGTATGTGTGTGTACGCGTGCGTACGTATACATTTTATTTATTAATATATATGCGCGTCTTTTACATGCATATAATTTTCATGCATGCATGATAATATATATTATCATGCATATAATATAATTGCATTATATAATATAATATGCATATAACACAATGCATATAACACAATGCATATAAATAGCATGCATATAATATCAAGCATGCACATAATATTCCAAACGTATCTCAGAGAACGTTATATTAAACGCTCGTCTCGCTGTCTAAGAGGGTTCTTAAGGTGAGCTTAGAACCTCGAGCAACAACTGGAAGCCTGACGTAAGTGATTACCTTCCCAAAAGCTAACGACTTTCTTAGTTGCTTAACAGTGAATGGCTGAAACTGATGCTTCCAGTATGACACGATCGCATGTATTTACGCAATCCTGGTGTGATTCCTTTTATTAGAGAGTGCATACCCCTTTTTTTTCCCGTATTTCCAAACGCTACAGCTGATTCCATTGGCGATAGAGTTCCATTGATCAGAAAATTGCAGATCCTGCCGAATCGTTTCCTATGTCGCCCATATGTCATGAAAGAAAAATAATAATATAGCATTTATTATTCAATAACCGTGTATACTGCCCGGCAATGTTTATCAGCAATATTGTTAATAATAATATATATTTATTTATCACAGGAGACAATACATAGAATCTGCAAGTACATGCTTCTATATTACAATGAATAAGTTTTGTGAACGAACTATGAACCACACATACAAATGCACATAAAAAACAGCGAAAGGGATTCCCTCGTTAGTATTCTTTTCACCAGTGGTATCAGCAGTAGTATTTTAGCCGCAATGCGTGTTAACTGAAAACATTTCATATCATTACAGAGACATAGATATTAATCCTGGATTATCCACTATTAGTATGCAGAAAGGAGAGGCTTTTCGGCACACATGTAATTCCTCAATTTCTTGGAACAGTATATACCTCTCCACCTGTCGGCATAGCCTGCATGTTTCCAATTACTTCGCATCGAGTGACGGTGGTCACGAATTTTGGTGAAGTACAGCGTTCTATTCAGTCAAGTCAGAAATGGAACCGAATTCGTCCGTTGGTTTCTGTGCCCCATGGAAGAAAGGCAATGTAGCATTATTAGAACGATCTTGTTACAGTTGGCCATCAATCTTGAAATATGCTAATATCTATGGCGATATTGAGCGTCGGTATGCTGTTACAATGGGTGACAGACGGCGATGCCCACTACTGTGCAAAACGTCCGGATTTTCGCAGGGATAATGCATGGTCAATATTTTCTCCTAAAATATATAGCTTCTCTAGAATATTTTATACGTGAACATCGAAATTCCAAGTAAATATCGTCGATGGGTGTACATATCTTTACGATAGTGACTATCGAGCCTCACTGAAAGTCGCCTAAATCATGGCACGGAGACAAAATTTTCTGTCAGCCTACGACAAATAATTGGCAGAGATAGCTGCTTTTAAATATATTTTAATTGAGGAAAAAACAATTTCAGGCCGTGCCACTATATTAAGTTCTGGAATTATAAGAAATTATACTGTTGGTTGGTACATTTGAGAGTGCAAATTGTGATTCTTAAAGTATATAACACAACTGATATAAAATATGGGGTTCGAAATACTGCTCTTTACGTTTGAATCCTTTAAAAATTATCTAATCTGAAGTAGCTTTGGAAAGTTAACCAAGTATCCATCTTAGATACTTTTTTAAAATTTTAAATTACCTTCTTGTTTCTGAACCAATTAGTTCACTGGGGTTTTATTTGCTTGCTTCAGAAAATTTTCTAATTAATCAATCAGACCTTGCGTCGTTCACAGTTTTCAACTCGGTAATTAAGAAAACTCCTTTAAAGTATATTTGCCGGGTGTCTTCAATATTTCATCTAGCTTGGCCATCAGGAAAAATTGTTTGTTTTACTGAGATTCATTAATTAACTTTTACCTTCTTGGGGAGTAAAAGAAACCGTGTTAAGTAGTTTACTTTTAAATTTTCTTTTCCTCTCCGGGGGTTTAATTATTTTCGGGAAGCAGTTGCATGACAATCCAATGAACTCGAGGTGCGCTAAAAACTTTCTCCACAACCGTTCTGAATATTGCTAATGTTTATGGACGGGTCATTAAACTGATTTTTATGAACTTTTTTTACAGAGAGGGAAAAAAGATAGAAATATGATTTTTTTTTTATTTATTTTATTCCTTCTCTGAACCAAAGAATTGGAAATTTTTAAAATTACAGTTTGAATTTGAATGTGAAACTGTGATGATGTATATTTCTTCAGAGCTAATTGGATTTTAGCAAAAAGTAATAGGCGCAGAAATATGACAACGATTTCCACTAACTTCGCTTTTCATGACTTATAATTGTTGTTATTTTCCATGAAAATGAGTTTTAAAATCCTGTCCAAGAAATATATTTGTATTTTCGAAAAACGAATAAGCGAATTTTTTGCCGCTTCCTAAGGATAGCATTCGTATAAAAAATTTTAAAAAATCATACCAATTTTATTCAAAATAAATGTCCTTACATGGACCATAAAAATCTACAAAACGACTGTTCTGTTTAGATTTTTAGCTAAAAATCATAATAAAATAAATTATTAAAATTATTGTACCAACAAATTCGAGCACAAAATACATAGGATTAAATATATTTTAAATATTCCATTCACCTACTAGTTACAAACGAGACTTTTTATAACGTATATTTTGGGACGAGAGAACTATTCAATGGGTGATGGTCATTAAAAATTGCATCTTTTATATATGACACTTTACTTTCGATATCGGTTTTTGTGGTCGAGTTTAGTTGCACGACGCAAAATTCATAAATAATAATAGCAATAATACTATAATGATACAAAAATCATGAGTTTTCCTAATATAGCATGTAATTTATAATTTTACTTTTAAAAAATTTAGTTTTGCAAGCTTATTTGCAGATATAAAAATTTGGTAAGTCTAACGCAAATGTAGCTCTTGGTGTATATGATTTAAATGCTTTTAAGATGGCGATTGCCCACTGCAGTCCAGGGTTTGGTTCCCTAGCCTTTTAGAAGTTAGGATTCCTTGGAAAACTGTAGGTCCAAAGGTTCGGATTCCTCGGAAAATAATAGGTCCCTACGCAGTAAGAGCATTGTAATCCTTGATCCGTAATACCACAAAAAACAAACAATAAAGATGAAGATAAAATTTCGTCAGGTTAAAATTCGTAATAGGTACTGGTGTTTTCTTTAAATAATGATTTCTATCAAAGGCAAAAAGGCCTTGAAAGAGAGAGGTATATAAATATATGTAATTATCTCAATAAATATAATTATTAGTCCTAATAATATAATTATATAATTAATAATTCTAATACGAATATATACTTGTAAAAATAATCGAATAATTAAATGTTGGAATCAATTAGATAAGCTTAAGATATTAGTTTTAAAGCGGTGTAATTTTATCTGGGGAAAAAGAACCTTCTATATATCTGTTACATTTTCTTACCTTAAAATAAACATTTTTAAATACTGATCTCATGCTAGAAATAAATTTAGAAATATTGCATTAATTTATGTACTTCCAATCATTTGTTATTTGTTTGGTTTTACGGCTCAAAGACTACAGTGGTCATGCTGCGCCGGGACCTACTGTTTTCCGAGGAATCCGAACCTCTTAAGGCCTGGGGAACCAAACCCCGGACTACAGTGAGCAGTGCGATCTTTTATGAGATCTCTGAGTAAGCGTTCTTTTTGCACTGCTGGGAGTCGAACCCGGATTAGCCGCGCAATAGGAGAACGCGTTACCACACTGCGCCACCGCAGGGCCTATTGCACTTGCTTTATCGATGTTAAAATTATTTATACTATTATTTAAATGACAGAGAAATATTTAGTTTCCGCAAAATCTACAAATATCTGCATAATGAAATTAATATTTTTTTACGCATAATTTTTTTTCATGGCTATACGTAGAATTCATAGCTACTTAAATATGGTGGACCTTTATTTATACATACCTATACAGGATCAATCCTATATTTATACATGAAATATACGCGTTTATACATGGGATAAAATGTTTATACATAAAACACATACTTATACATAGCAGAGAGATTATGTATATATAGAACAGAGATGTTTATACATAGGAGAGAGATTTTTATATATAGAACAGAGATATTTATACATAGAAGATGCATGGATATACAAGTTTATACATACAAGATGCATGGAATATACAAGTTTATACATAGAACACATGCAGTCATAAACAGAACGTATGTGATCATACATAGTTCCATGAGCTTCCATATGAGTTCTTCTCATGTTGGGGGAGGAGGGCTAAGAAAAATGTCTTTCTTTTCAAGGCTGTTGGACATTTTAGTGAATGTACAAGATACTAAAATGCTACAAAAATAATTGATACTGTTTGACAATTAGTAATGAGGAACAATTAGTAATCCTGAAGAAGGGCGACAGATTTGTTCGCCCGAAACGCATTTTTATTCTTAAATTATTGCAGATACGTTATTAACGTTATTACAAAAAGTCACTGTAAATTAGTAATGAGCTAAAAACTACCTTATTTTAAAATGTGACTGTAAAACTTTTGAAAGTAAATGCATAGCAGGTTCGAGCAAATAAAATTTTTGAATTGCTATGTGGGCTCGACTCCCTCTTCCCCCATATGAGCGTCCATGTATAGAGCATACATGGCAATATATAAAATACA
>QLNU02003225.1:118668739-118729437 GCA_006491805.2 Dysdera silvatica | reverse complement strand
ACCTTCCAGTTTAAATATACAATATATATTCTATGCCAGTTACAAATAATATAATTATGTTTTAAAATATTGGAAAACATATTATTTTGTTAAATGTTTTCTGTATGTTTAAAAATCGTAAAGTTTTTAGCTTCTGTAGCAAGTTATCGTGCATAAACATATATAATTTCCTGCCCTTCCATCTCATGACAAATATCATCCATATCGATAAAATATAGCGGCTTGTTCAATGCACTCAAAAGATAGGAAGAGCGCTGAGCGAATAAAATCCCTAATTTTATGTATCATTGATGATATATCACCGAATCATCCCCGTAGCCATGAGAGGGACGAAAGTGGGAACATGAACGTAACAGGAGAAGTTAGGACAAAGGGGAAGTGGGTCAGATCTGGGTGATGGTAGTCAATATTCCGGAAGATTGGGGTCTTGTATCGCTAAAATTCAGCTGGAGTTATGGGCGGATCCTCAACGTAGGGGGGATCTATCCCATCCGGGGTGATATAATCTACCTCCTCCCACACGAGGGTTAAAAATCTGTTCCGTAGGTTTCCATTCCGCTGAAATTGTAGCAACTACTACACCAAGTCGAATAATATTGCTTTAATTTGTAAATCCGTTTACATTAAATTTTAGGATTCATCCATGACTAATCCCTTTGGAAAACATTGCTGCAATAAAACTAAGTTTCCCAAATCATTGGCTCAATGGATTTTGTCCACAGCATGTTAATTTCTAATTTAGAAATACATGCATATTAATGTTTAATTTGATCGTTGAATTAATATTTAATTCTTTCATTAAATTCAGGTTAAATTTTGTTATATTTATATTCAATTTTATTAGTAAATTTATGTTTAATTTTGTTATATTTATATTTAAATTCGTTACATTTATATTTAATTTTATCGTCCATTACATTTTTAAACTCAGTCTAAACTAATAATGAAGGAACGAATATTAAACATGACTTTTACTAACACGGTTATCTTAAATATTTTAAAAATTACGCATTAAATAATTAATTGGGCAATATATATATAGTATAAACAATTTGGGAAAGCTGATCCCATTTCACATTTCACAGTAAATTTCAAAAACAAATCAAGGATAAATTACTAAAATATTAAAATAACTCTGTAAACTTTATTTTTTTTTCCTGTTACTCGTGTTTGCAGTTGGGGCTAAAAATTTGAATTTTCTGTTGGAATAAAACATAATTATTAAATAAGATCCAATTTTTGACGATATTTAAGTTACTTAACTAATTTTTCTGGCTGCAAATTAAAATAACATATAAATAATCAATTTCATTTTCTCTGTACGGATGAGCCCCGAGGATAAATTGAATTCAAATACTTTTATTAAAAAATAAACTAATTTCTCGCAGCAAAAAGGAAAGTTTTAAAATGTATTTTTTCTTTCAGGAATTTTAAGGGTAGAACAGTTTGTGAATAGAATCTTTATTTACATTCAGTGGCGGCTCGTCCATTGGTGCACATAAGCACGTGAACCCCCCGAAAGGAAATTATGAAGAAAATAAGATATAACAAGTTAAGTAAAATAAAATATTGAACACGAAATACGAAAGATATTACGTATAAGCCGATTATTACTTTATTTGGCTGGTGACTTTATAAACCGGGATGCAAGGAGCAGAGTATTAGGCGTCGCACGTGCGATGGGGAAATTGACCTCAAAAAGCAGTTTAGCACTGAAGTCATTGGAAGGTGTGAGTGTGGGATACTTGCCGCTTACGGCGCTACCGTTCGCACATTTTCAGTGTGCGGGAAATAGAACGCAATTGACTTTATTGAGTTTCTTTTTCGCCCGGGCTCTCACCTTGTTGCTACTTCGCTACATTCGGTTAGTTAAATTTTTTAATTAACTATTATGGTTAGTTTTATTATTGTTTGTACAAACATTATTTTAAAACCCTATTATGGGGCGTGTACCAGACACCGTGGAATCATTCTTTCTTTTGCGAGCAATTTTCAAAAAATACGTCCCAGTGGCCCATTTGGTAATTGTGCTAACCCTGTGAAGGGCAATAATATCTCATATATATATATATATACAAAACAATTTATCACCTAATATTATCATATGTTAACAGTTAAGATGACATTTGGCAAAATGGGTGTCTCGAAGCTGAAACAATTACTATTTTTCAGCGTTACCGCTGGAAATCAAAATAGAATTAAAATTACATAAAAAGGTTAAACACTGGTAAAATAGCAATGAAAAAGATCACTCAAGCTTTCGGACGCATCAGCAGCAGTCCTTCATCAGGAGTAATGATTAATTAAAATTGCTTAGGCAAACGCTAGGCTTGATCTTATCCATGTGATACAATCAAAAACTATATTAACGAAACAATACAGAGTTTCACCAGGAGATTCCATAACAAACAGTTATTTCGACACTGTTATTTAAACCTTACGCCAGTGTCGAAATAACTGTTTGTTATAAAAACTATATTAATTATATGAGAAAAATCTATGGATATGTGGATGTGAATTAACAAACAGGCTATTTTGTTTTTACTGTCTCCTGTTTGCAAAACGAAGTGGTGATTCAAGTTGAGTGAGTTACGATACCCCTGATTTGTCACATCTAACTCAAAAAATAAATAAACAAGGATACTCGCCATCACATTTAAACTCCACATTAGAATTCTGTTTGCTTGGTATTCTTCAACAGCTTGACAGTGCATTTTTTAAGTTGCATTACAAGTTCGTTCAATCTTATGCCAAGAACACAATATATTTTAATCTTATGCCAAAGAAACACAATTTATTTTAATCTTTAATCACAATATATTATATCTTTAATCACAATATATTATATCTTTAATCACAATATATTATATCTTTAATCACAATATATTATATGTGAAAACTATGAAAATTTCTTTTCGTAATTTATGTATGGTAAACCCAGGGCCGTAAACAGAGTGGGGCAGGCCGGGCATAAGGCCTGTGGTATTGTAGGGAAACCAGTGAAGGGGCGGGCGCTGTAACAGAGGGGAGCCAGAATTTTGGTTTGCCCGGGGAACAAAGGTACTAGCTCTGCCACTGGTGAACCCCCTCCCCATTTGAATAATCCACTGTTTACATTTTTAGTCAGTTAAGGAAATTTTTTAGGAAATATGGTATTAAAAAATCTAATAATAATAATAATGTTTATTTATCACAAGGGTTACATATTGTCTTGAATTTCAATTTAAATATAATAAATTTCACACAGTTTAGAACAGACAATACAATTTGCATTTCCCCGTGACGGGTCCCCAGTAAAAATTATAAAATTTAACCGGCTGAGACCCCATTGATCCGCTAAAGTTCAGATAACCGAAATTAACTTTTAGTGATAAATTAATATCGTGCTAATGCAAGATCAAATTTTAATTAAATGTAATAGAAGACTTTGGCCCAATTATATTAGCGATGAAGTTAATGTCTTTATAAATATGAGATTTCTTACATGAATATGTAAATTATCATTACTGCAATATATTATTTTATTTCAAATACTGTCGATCTTTATAGGATAGCATGCTCTGTCAAAGTTCATTGATATATAAGTAGGTTACTAATGTAATTAATGTACAGGTTGAAGGCTATTCATAGTTTAATATATTATTAAAACGTTTTTGTTCAATTATGTGCTATCTTACTCAGTGTTACACAATTTACCAATAATTTCCTCTTTTTTATTATTCCCTTCATGTACGTTTACACTTGACGCGTTAAACGCTCCTTAATATAGTGTTACATATTTTTTTTTATATGCGTTGACCAAAATATTTTGATATATAAGAAAATGTTACACAAAACGTATTCGCGTAGTTAATGCATAAAGCTTCATAATAAAAGCAGTGATAGTAGCTATTTTGGTACAAATGATTATCATTAGATAATGGTGACGTGTTTACCTCCATGATGTTGGATGGAGTTGCCAAACCAATGCCATGGCCGTTCCGACCAGTATCACGAACATAAAGAGGAAGTCACCATACTCCTTAAGCATACACAGAAAGTTCATAAGAGGTAGTGGGGGGTGTTACAGGCTTAGTGGTGTGTTACAGTGATAGAACTCACATAGTTCTATGTTAAATATACAAAATTTCATTGCAATGGGGGTTACAACCCCCATCAACACCCCCTGCGTACGCCAATGCCATGCTCTGTTGATGATTGCCACATGCCATCAAAATAGCTATTAGCAACTTTTTATTTGAACGTTTTACAAATTAATTGCAGCAATAAATTTTGCGCAACACATGCACTTTCTATTTTGCTTTCATTTAATCAGTGCAGTGTGTCGCCAATAAATCAAAATTGACGGGCGTTGGTTAAAAATAACTTGGTACGTATTGATTAAAAATATATAAATATGCGTTGATTAAAATATACCAATATACGTTGATATACTTGAATTTCCGCGAACTGCTGCGTAGAAATTATACAAGGTGTTCAGAAACTCTTCGATAATAATCGCAGAGCGAAGTTTTTGTGACAATTTTGAGATATAAATGTAGTTTTCATTTTGGTGATAGGTCAATACTTTTTTGTGATATTTGTCAAAATGTTCCAACCAATGAATAAGCTGTCTGCATCTGTCAACATCTTGACAGGTTAGTTTGAAACCAATTGCAGAAAACTTATTTCTGTGTAGGTGTAGTGTGAAGCAGTTTAAATGGTAATTCAATTTCAAAAGAGATATGCACGCGCAGTTTTTTCCCCAACCAATTGGATAGATTTTTACTTAGAAATAAATAATTGCATTGTTGGATGGTTGCAATACTAAAACCACTAGTCCTAACTTGAAATTTATCCAATTGGCTGAAGTAGATGCGTGTGTGTTTTGTTTTTGAAATTAAATTACGAATTGAAGTGCCTAATACTTAGCACCATACCACGTTTTTAACAAAGTAATCCATGAAAAAAAAACATACAATCATTAAAGTCAGTATAAATCTTCACTTGAGATATGGAACCTCAAAATACTAATATTTTATGTTAAAATTTGAAGAAAAATTGTTTTACCCACATTTGGTACCATGTGATAAAATTAGGCAAGACGAAAATTTCAAGAAAAAGTGTTTTCGCTTTACTCTAATATCTGATTAATTTGCTTTCCAGTCATTTAAATAGATGCGATGTTTTATAAGAAATAAATTTTCTAAGCTGAATATTATAATGATAATTATTTATTCAATACAATTTTTATACATTTTGTGAAGTCATATCATAAGAAATAGAAAGCATTCAAGTATTGTGCAAGCAATATTTTGACAACTTTTTTCAACCCCGTAAGCAAAAATTAACATTGGCTAACATAGGAAAATAAGTAAAATGGCAAGCCCCCAAAGTAACGTAATACTTGAACGCTTCCATATGATAAATATAAAAGAATACATCTTTTAGATTACGAAGTATTTATACGCCTTATGAAGAATATTTTAATAAATCATCTTTACCCAACCGTTCTAAAAATGTCATTTTGTTTTGTTGCACTTTTATCAAATGAAAAGTGGCTGGAGAAAATTATACATCACGCAAAAATTCAAGATACACACATTAAAATACTTTTTTTAAATTTTATCCAATTTTGGCACATCTTACCTTCTCAAAGATCAGTTACACATTCCAGGACGCAGGAATACCCCAAGACCGGATACACTTTATGTATCTTTTTAAAATGCACAACGCCTGTGTTTTTTACTCCCGAATTTCTAAATTCGGAACATAATACCAATTCTCGTAATTTATAAACTGACTGCATTCGCAAATTATGTTATCTCCTTTTTTTTTTTTGCTTATCAACATAAATAATGAATAATCAATCCCAACATTCTCTCACCCACATTACGTTTGAAAATTCATACTATCTAACGTGGAAGTCAGTGAGTGATGTGGCTCCCCTCACACCAGTTGTTCAGCACATAGATTTCAATTGCAATTTATACTATTATAGTACGCTAAAACGCACCTAAGCCCCTTGCGAATAACGTTAAAAGAAATGCAGTTAACCACGTCGGTTTATCCGAAAATTTGCAGACGAAACAAAACATTTTACCCAATGCTAATTTTTAGGAATTCTAAATTAGTACGGACGAAGGGCAGGAATGTAAATCAGAATTATCATACGAATGAAATTAATTTAAAAATAATTCAATAAAAAATATTATAAAAGAAGAGTCAAAATAAAAATCTTATTTTTCTTTTAACGATATCAGTTTCTTCTATTTCTGCATTTGGAATTAGACCGGAAGAGAGATTTCAGTTTTTTGGTCCGAAGACTTCGATTTATTACTTTAATTTCAGCGTTTGACTGCGATATTAACGTAACAGATGGGACACGGAGGAAAAGGGAAAAAAATTCAGAATAATTAATAGGAAAAACAAAAGATAAGTACAGATTTTACGCGAGGATAAGAAAAAAAAATAAAGAATCTTAATATTCCAATAAACAGTGAATCCAGCTTCCTGTTATTAACTTGAGAAGGGAAAAAATATCTTTTTACTTCTAATTATTATTCATGAGTTTCTGGCCGTAATTAATTAATTGTTTACTTACTTAGTATTTTTATTAAAAGTTGTATACACTTCTGTCCCGGTTTCCAAATGTGGTGTGTTCTAAATTTTTGTGAATGCGACATTTTATGTTTTAGTCGAATAGAACATGCTAATTTTCAAAATTTTATTTGACATACACATTTAATTCGACAAACTTGTGGATAGATTTCCGTATGTTTATACCTTTATTTACCAAATTTAAAATATGCATTCTATTTAGATAAAGTACTGTATGAAACATCACATTAGCTTTCGTAAACGCAAGCAAATAGTATAAAAAATAAATACGTAAGATCAATTTTTTTCAACAAAATGATTAATACTTATATTTATGAGTATTATTCAATCATTTTCTCTCTTTTTATGCCAATTTTTGTAACATCTAAATGCGCTTTAACATAATTCGCTTGCATTTCCATATGATGATATTCGTACGACCATCAGATATTATAATAATAATGTTTAAATTTCTAAAAAGTTAAATTTTAACACACACATTAGAATTTTGTAACAGATGTATCAAAAACAACTGTATACAGGTTGAATGGATTTATTCCTCATTCTGACTATACAGATGGTAATTTTTTATTGAGCCTTGAAGCGATATCGTGTTTCGGAAATATACTACAAATTTTCGTTTCCAATTTAATACAATTTTGAGAGAATTTTCCAGGCCACATGCATGTTCTTACAGTTTAAAGAAGATAACCCAAGATTCAACTTTCATAAAAATAGTTTCATTAAAAAAATACCTAAATTAAGTCTATACGATGCAGTAAAAACCCAGATGAATCAAAAAAAATATTTCATAAAAATATTTTCATATCATGATAACCCAAATTATAAAGTAGTGGTGAAGTATCTCGTATAAAAGGTTAATATAAGTTTTTAGGTTTTGAGCTTAGTAGGATCCTTTCTGTTCAGCGCACCGTAAAACTCGCAAACATAGCAAAATACTCATAATTGCTCAGTATCACTTTTACAATAAAAAAAACCGGACTACGACTTTTACAACTAAGTTGTAAAAATTATTTCTAATAAATTCCTTCTACGGTTGATTTTGAACTCTTCATTTCCCGGACGTTGGAGTAAGGCATAGAAGTACGTAGAAACTTCATGAGAAGGTACGTGTTACGTAGAAACTTCATGAGGGGTGTTATAGGTTCAATGGCAGTGTTACAGAGCTACAACTCACATATTCCTATGTTAAATATACAAAATTTCATTGCAATGGGGGGTTACAACCCCCATCAACACCCCCTGCGTACGCCAGTAACTGGAGGTGGCTTTGCCTAACCTAGAAAAAGACGATGTTTAAAGGTCTAACTCGAGGTACGTGCTTTAATTATTTCGTACCTGTTTTGCACTGAGTACTTTTACAACCGGGTGTCAATCCAAGGAAATTAAGATATTCAAATTCTCCTGTTTATTACAAAGCTACTCATTCCGTTGCTGAATTTAGTTCTAAATTCTCTGATCAGATTTAGAACAAGGTTGAACTTGGAAAAAATTTTTAATAATATATAAACATGCTTTCAACCATTCAAAGTGATGGCCATAATCAGATGTTACTAAACTATAACTTATATAAGATGTTGTTATTAAAAATTTTAACCACTTCAACGTTGTTCTAAACCAGATTTACGCGTTGTGGTGTAGTGATTTGCATTTATTCCGAATTCTCTCTTTTTTTTTAATTTCTACATTTCTAGAAAATAATTTTCGAAACCAACGCTTGAGCTAAAAATAGAGCTTTTATAAAGCATGGGAGGAAGAGAGACGGCCCCAGCCTAGAGTCGGGCTGCGGTCCCTTCGTTAGTTCTGGAGTGCCTTAACCGCTAGGCCACCGAGGACAGGAAAGACTCTCCCTTTCTCTGTGCATAAGGTTGTAAAGTATTATTACTCTTCCCTCGACTAACACAATTAGCAAATAATGGTTGATACACAAAGAATGCTGGGCGAGTTTTTGTAATTTTTCCATGGGGAATTTAATTATAATCTCTAGTTCGAGCCCGAGCGTGGGTGTCGGGAATTACCTAGAATTAAATTGGCGACGAAAAAATTATAGAAATCTCGCCCGTGTGGCTTTGTATGTTGACCATTATTTGGCAATTGCGTTAGCCCTCAGCAGTATAATCATGTCTTACAACCTTTCTAGACTTTATTTATAAAATCTCTAAATTTTAATTTTTAAATCCGGAGTCCGCAAAAGTCATGTTGGATGAAAACGATTAATTTGAACTGCACTTAAAAATTGCAACAAACAAAATCCATGTTTTCTCCTTATTAAATTTGTGAACTCGTTAGATGCGTGTTCGTTATAAATGTGTCATATTATTGTTGCAATTTATTGTTCCAAAATATTTCACTTATTATCGTTAAATAGGTATTTTCGAATTTCAGAGTCATGTCCGTAATTTAAACGCAGTTTTACACTTAACTGCCATAGCAATGTTTCAAAAATATTATTTCATTTATTTTGTGCATATTCCACTGACGTAATTTTTCATCCGGAAATTAGTTCATTTTTATACTAAACTAATTTTGCCAATATGAATCAATTAATAAAAGTGTCAGCATCGAAAACTAAAAAAAAGAAAACAGTCTAAATTCGTTAAGACGAACACCAAGGGGAACAGCAAATCTGTTCGTATTAACAGCAATTCGTTTTCTCAATAAAGGATAGTATTCTACATAATCTGACGGGACTTCAGAAAACGGTTCGTATTAAAAGTAATTCGTCCTAAGCGTGCTCGTCTTAACGAGGTTCGACTGTATTTCGTCCATTTAGAGAAAGAAGAAAATTTAGTGACATGTTTCTTTCCTACAGGGTTTAAATTTTGCCTACTTTAAGTAGTTTCTGAATTTTTAGGAAATTTCAATCCCATAACATATTCTGAAAAGAGCTGGAAAACATAAAACGGAGCTCGAGTATATTTTTTCCTTTTTAGTTTTGGTAGCGGCAAACCGATGTGGAAGATGAAAGAAATATTTATGATGAAAGGGAATGGTCTCTGAATATGATCAGGACCAAAAAATGCTTCACAAAAGAGGGGAAATCAGCCATGAAGGAAAGCACGGTCTTCATCGACATCCTACAAAGGCACTATTATGGTCTGATCTCCTGCAATTTAAACATGTTCACAGTTGAGAGATCTGGATTACTCAAAGGTAGAAGAGTATCGGTGGCCTCTTATTTCTTGTCTCTTTGGAACCAGCACTGGCTGTTTGGCCATTCCCTTGTCGAGGAATAAGTTTAGAAAAAGAAAGAATTTCTTATCGAAAGATATTGAAAAAGGAGGGATAGGTAGAGAGGCGGCGTGGGATTTGTCGTGAAAAATGGCTTACAAGTGAGCCAGAGAATAAGAATTTTGATTGCTGACTGTAGTATTGTTTCAAAGTTAGAAGTCCTTTTCTGCTCAAAAGATTATTGTAGAGGCATTCAAAGAAATCTGAAGATGTTTTAATTTTGCCATCGGTGTGATAAATCCAACAACTGCAACCTTTGCCTGCACGGATGTAACGTGCATATTGATAATCGATGATCTTCTTCTTCCACACAGCGAACTTTTATTTATCCGTAACTTTTCCAAGCAACTCCAAGAGAACCCAAATTCATGAATGGTGTTTATGAATTACTATCTTCAGGTACTTCATTAAACCATTGAATATTCATGGGAAACATTTTGCCCACGAATCCTCAAGCCTTGTTTTTCAACGAAACATTACTGAACATTTTCTTCATCAGTAACTCAAATACCGAAAACTACTAAATTAAACCCATTAATTCTATTATAGAGAACACATACATTATTCTATAGTTTTAAACATGTATACTGAAAGGGCAATACATGAAAAATTCTTATCCACTAACTATTAAATAAAGCTTAAAATAACTAAATAAAACTTAAAATAACTAAATAAAGCTTAACTACTAAATAAAGCTTGTTTCATTTGATATTTCTCTTCATTATTTGTATAGTATTATCAGTTTTTAAAGCTGTTTTATTGGAATAAATATTTTTATTATAATAATTCTCGAAATTCTTAAGGATAAGAGACAAAATATCCATAATATAATAAATTTTAATAGAAGTTCAATTATTATAATTAAGTTAAATTTTAATAAACATTTTAATGGTTTTAATAAATTTTAATGCAATATCATCATTTTAATATAATAAGGTACGTTATTACAAATACATTTGACACCCACGTATTAGTAGCTCAAACTAGAGCTATTTTGTAGGAAAAAGCTATTTTTATTTAGGAAAAAAGAGACGCCGTCCTCATCCCGGATTCGAACCAGGGTCCCCGCGGGTGTATTGACCTACTAGACGAATGAGAACAAGAACAATTGCTTTTTTCTTTGTATATTAAGTTATAAGATATTATTACCCTTCACAGGGATAACACAATTGCCAAATATTGGTCAACACACAAAGCCACCGGGGCGAGATTTTTGTGAGTTTTTCGTAGGGGACTTTTTTTATTACCAATAAATTTGACACCCACGTATTATTAGCTCAATCTAGAGATATTAATAGGGTGTCAAATTTATTTGTTATAAAAATCCCCCACGAAAACTCACAAAAATCTCGCCCCGGAGGCTTTCTGTGTTGACCATATTTGGCAATTGTGTTATCCCTGTGACGGGTAATAATATCTTAAAAGTTACGTTATCCCTGTGAAGGATAATAATTACTGCCAATTGGTCTACACATAAAGCCACCGGGCTGGGTTTTTCGTAATTTTTCGTGTGGGAATTTTTAAATACACTAAAACCTCCGAATTACAGTAATCCGCGGGACTCTGCAAAAGGTGATTGTCCTTGGAAGGTGGCCATTATTCAGAGATTCAGAATAAAAAATAAAAATAACTAAATTAACAATAAAAATAATCATTTCAAGTACATTAAACTTCATCTATTTTAATTTACACTAAAAAATAAGTGATTTTTTATTGTTTTGCTTTTTTATGGCAAATATGTTTTTCTGCGGAAATAATATTTGTAGTACTTTTGAATAATGCGTAATCAGTTTTGTTCAAAGCAAAGTCCTGAGGTCTTTCGAAAATATGTCAAAATATCAGAATATGTTTTAGTGTTTGTTAGAAATTTGTGGCTGTCCTACACTCTTTTCCATTTCCTCATCACTTTCTTTCCCTTCCATCATATTTTCTAACAATTCCTGAATAGTATTATGCGTAACAGAAAGTTCTAAATCTTCGTCCACGCAAACAAATTCGCTGGCTTTCAAATTTCCTGTTAATTTGACCACGCTATCCACCCCTTCCCCATCACCATCTCTGTCTATATTTTTTTGGTTCATCAGGTGAGGAAAAATTCTGCAAATGAAAATTATTTTAAATGCAATATTTTTCGTTGAATATTTTTATAACGACAGTTGGAAAGCCACTCTAAGAGCACTTCATCTAGCTCTTCATTTCCGATCTCCCGACGCTTTGTCATCTAGGTTCACGCTTTGAAAGGAATGTTTCAGGTAATCTTCTCCATATCTTGAAATCCCATTTATCTGTGACCTCCCACAAAGTAACTCCTAGAACGTTGCTAATTGTCGTGCATTTACGTTTTTTGTATTATGCCGGATAACGTTGATTTTATCTTTAAGAAGAAATTTCGTGAACGAACTAAATCATTGTGATTACAAACTGGCCTTCAACTAACGAAGTTAGGTTGATATATTACTCAATGGTCACAATGCATAATGAACCGGAACTGTAAGCAACCAATTCTTAGTGGAAAGTGGTTATTCGCGCAGACGGAATACTGAGATTGTCGGTCATAAATAGCGACACTGTATTCAAAGAAAGGGGTGTACGTATAAAGTTATAAAATGAACATATGATTCAATGATATGACTTGAAAGAGAGTACATGTAAACTTTACTTTAAGTTGTGGACAATTTGGGTTGTAGACATATTTGAAAAAAACTTTTTCTTCGTGGCGTTTACTAGGTACAGTTGGTCGGAATTTGTTGTTTGGAGGTTAACACTAATGTTAGTTCTCCAGAACGCGTTCAGTTTCATTGATATTTAGTCGACCTTTGGAGGTTACCGTTGTTTGTAGGTGTCCATTAAAGAAGGTTTTACTGTATATTAATTTTCTGTATATTCATTACCCACTCTATTATAATAATTACTAACTCTATCATATTAATTACACACTCTATTAGATTAATTATCTACTCTATTAGATTAATTACCCACTCTATTAAATTAATCAATTACTCACTCTATTAAATTAATCAATTTCCCACTCTAGTACATTAATTAATTACCAATGCTTGATCACGGGCTAGAGTTGGATACCAGTTTAACTCTAGACTAGAGCAATGTCTTTTTCTCCTATAAATTGAAAAGCTCTAGCTAGAGCTGAAGCGTTGGCATAAGAAAATTAATATATGTAAAATTTCCCCCACAAAAAATTCCAAAAAAACTCCTACCACTGTAGCTTTGTGTGTTGACCACTTGGCAGTTGTGTTTATCCTGTGAAGGTCAATAATATTGTCTTACAACCTTACATACGGAGGGAGAGCGTCGTTTCTGTGCCTTGGTGGCCTAGAGGTTTAGGCGCTCCAGATATAACCGAGAAATCATAGTTCGACTTCATCACGGTTAGATGTTTCCTTTTCTCTTATATAATAAAATGCTCTATTCAGATTTCAAGCATGTTTGTCAGAAAATAACTGTGTATAATAAATTTTACTTCAATTAGCAATTTACTAAAACAGTTTAACAAAAGAAGAGACGTGTATCTACATTATTACATCTCACTGTTAGGTGATATGTCATTTTGGATGCGATTGACAGCTTCAGGCTTCATAAAATTGAAAACGTTGAACTTAAGAGGGGTTACAGAAGAATGTGATAAAGTGCAGCAGAGCCGCTGAAATAGAACAAAATAATACGAAAGGACATATAACAAAGCAGAATGAATTAGAAAAAAAATAAAATAATAAATGAATATCAAAGGTGGATCCACTCATAAACTGTAATGTCAAGATGCTAATCCGTTGATCAAATCGCAACGAGTTATAATGTTCAATCTGTCTAAAACATGTGTTTAAATAATGCAGGAGTCAATAGCTTTCTTTTCTCAGTGAAAAATATGCTGAAGAGCATACATAAATTTTTTTTCCGTCGAAAAATACAAATTTTACAAATTAGTGAAAGACAGGAAGTTTGCAATTAACCTGAAAGTGTTGCAGCATTTAGAAATAATGCGATTGTCTTTGACTTGGCAAATTTCGTAGAAAAAGACGGCCGCCAGAAAATGGAAATGATATCAAAGGGAAATAATAATAGTACGCAGAATTAAAATAATTTAACAATCCCACCACGGACACCTCTATAAGAGGTTTATTTCCTTTTTCCCAAAATTAATCAAACAGAAAGACTTAAATGTTTAACCTGGTCGGCCCACAAATTTACTCTTTCTTTGCCGACAGCACCAGAAAATTGAATTTTCTCCAAATCCAATTTTCTGATGACTCGTTCGAGTAGCCGCCAAGATGCTATTTTTATCTTAACGATTTGACACGAGGAAGAAACCTTAGACTAATGCGGGCAAAAAACGGGGGCTTCCTAATTGATGCAAGGATTTAGTTTTATTTAATACAGAAACAAAAAATGCATCAGTAAATTAAAATGATGTGAAACAATATTCTTAATAAGAAGTAGTAACATAACATGATTTGATAAATAAAATAAGCTATTTTAATTATTTGACAAAATAAAGGAAATGGAGTTTTGACTTCTAATATTGTAATGAAACAATTTGATGATAGTCAGAAACTAATTGGTTTATTGAAATTTAAATCGGGGCGCAGAATAAAAGAAGTTGTTTGATTTGTAGTGCATATATATACATAAATAATATAAAATAATTAAAATGATAAAGGAGATAAAATCAACCTGTATTAATTAATAAACTAAGGGGTTTTACTTTTTACAACTTGTAGATTTCGCAAGTTTCGTGTAGATAAACAATGGAGTTAGGGACTATAATATATGTAGCCAAGAAAAACCTGAAAATACCGGATTATATTCTATGCAAATCTATGAATACAATGAAAAATGTGTAAAAATTACAAATTAAGACTTCTCGCATTTGATTATTCAGCATATCATTATTCGTTTTTTTTACACTTTTTGCTAATTATTTATTGCATTTTTTACAAGAATTTTGCTGCGTTAGGATAATTTATATAATGATGAACATATTTCTGTTTTTTTCCCATGATATATATACAGGATAGTTAAGATCGAACTTGCAATAACCTAATAGCGGCATTCTTTAAAGATTTTATAGCAAAAAATATTCATGCAAAAATAAAGAGAAATCAATACCTTTTATGCAAATGATGAAATACAGTCAATTCCAAACTAGTTTGCATTTATAAGTACTTTTCGTATTCCGCCTAAAACTACTTGTACCAGAAAAGCTCTGGCAGAACAATCTATAAAATCCATTTGTTAAGTTAATATAAAAACCAAACACGCACATGCATATTTTATTCAGTAATTATGCGTTGACTTGCGTATTTCATTTCATGTTCGATTCCAAACAGTGCTAAAAATTTGTTTTCTTGTCAATTGACTTCTCACTACGGCTTAGAGCAGTGGTGCTTAACCCTTTGGTCGCTATCCTAAAGGGGGTAGCAGTTGAAATTATTTTTATAAGGAATTTCATACCAAATGTTTCCAACGCTTTTGTATTTCAACATGACGACACACACACACACACTACAATATTCTGCTAATAGTTAACTTTATATTTATAATATACATTAATACATATACCGCCATAGGTGGCGCTGTCTTCTCAGAAATTTGGGTGTACACAAACGACTGAATTGTTTTTAAACCAATCGAAAATGTGAATTTCTGTTAATGAGAAGGGCTTTGAGGAGTCTATTTATAAAGTTTTTAAATTTGTATTTTAATGATTTCCTCGACTCACGTAGCAGTCATGTACTTAATTTTAAATAGATCAATTGTATGTAAAATTGTAATATTAATATACGAATTGAGTACATACGAATATGCATTCATTCCGCTACAAAAATATTACACATAAGTTATATGGGAAAAGGCTTAATTTCTTCTGAACTGGCAATTTAAAACAGTTTTTCTTAATGTAATATGTGTTTTGTATCCTTTCTGGACGCGGAAAGAAAATTATAGGAATAAAGTCCTGATATTGTATATAAAAAGAAAAAAAAAAGCTTTGTTAAGTTGGTAATGAACTTCGCCATTTACAGCTATTTTATAAAAAAATCGTTCAGCGATATATATACAGAAATGTATTAATATATTTTCGCGAAATAAAGGTTTGGCTGTATTTAATCATTATGTAATTTTTAATGAGAATTTATGTATTTAGACAATTTGAAAGATTTACTGTTTTTGGTTCCTTTTGAGAGCAAGATGGATGTCAAAACTATGTCATCAGGGCTTTGCTCTTTTTATTGGAATTTTTTATATCACATGACTTGATGTGTATTTTGTTTGTACAGTAAACACGCTGTCTCCTGGCATTAGGGCCATGTGATTGATGAGAAAAAAGTATTTTTTTACACTGTAAGGCGTTTAATTATGAAATTCTTTTATTCGTTTACAGAAAAAGAGATGATAAAATGTGTTTACTTTTATACCTTACGTTTTATGAATTGGAATATTCATGAACAGTATGACATAATGTGAAAATTTTACCAGAAATATCAAGTTCCGCATACTTTGCAAATAATTCGGGGACATTGTATCTTTCACAAACAGGTAAAATTATACGTAACTGAATTATCTAAGCAAGCTACGTGTTCGATATTCGAGAAAGTTGGAAGTAGCTCGTTACTGATATAACCGATTAAATCCGAATATTAGTATATAAATAATGTCTTGAAATGTTCAGATCCCATCTTACTGAAACGGGACTTAGCGAATGAAGGAAGTGTTGACTTCAATCGATTAAAATTAAAAACAAATGCGAATATTTGAATAAAAACTATTAGTGGACGAATTACGCGCAAAGGGAGAAGAAATGATTTATGTACTCCTGGTCGGATACGAACCCACTATCTCTTGGTTTCCGGCCAAGTGTTTTACTATTTAAGCTACAAGTATCAGACAGTCCTTCCCTTGCGAGAGTACATAAAGCCTTACTATGGACAAGTTAGCAATTAGTGGGGCAGTACATGGACTGCTTTTTGACCAAAGCTACACGTCAAAGAAGCCCAACATCGAATAGACCAGACTAGCAAATGGATCTATTGAATTAGAACAATTCTCATCTCAGCCGATGATGTGGTAGTATTAGGCGATGAATGACTCGCAAAGATGGAAATGGCGTATTGATTCCTGGTAGGACACACACATACCAACAATTTCTTGGTTTAAATGGTAAAGCACTTGACCGAATACAAAGAGATTTGGAGTTCGTGTCCCACCAGAAGTCAATAAATCATTTCTTTTCTTTGCGAGTAATTCATCATCTAATACTACCACATCATTGGTTAAGATGAGAATTATTCTACTTCTACTAGTCTAGAGTTAAACTGGTATCTAACTCTAGCCCGTGCTCAAACATTGGTAATTAATTATTGTACTAGAGTGGGAAATTGATTAATTTAATAGAGTGGGAAATTAATCTAATAGAGTAGATAATTAATCTAATAGAGTGTGTAATTAATATGATAGAGTTAGTAATTATTATAATAGAGTGGGTAATGAATATACAGAAAATTAATATACAGTAAAACCTTCTTTAATGGACACCTACAAACAACGGTAACCTCCAAAGGTCGACTAAATATCAATGAAACTGAACGCGTTCCGGAGAACTAACATAAATAACTTAGCTAGTCCCGTCTATTGGATTTTTGGCTTCTTTGACTTATGGTATGACCTGTAGTATGACTTGTAGTATCACTGACCTGTAGTATGATTTGTAGTATCACTGACCTGCAGTATAACTTGTAGTATCACTGACCTGTAGTATGACTTGTAGTATGACTTGTAGTATGACTTGTAGTATCACTGACCTGTAGTATGACTTGTAGTATCACTGACCTGCAGTATGACTTGTAGTATGACTTGTAGTATGACTGACCTGTATAATTAACCTGTAGTATGGCTTGTAGTATGACTGACCTGTATAATTAACCTGTAGTATGACTTGTAGTATGACTGACCTGTATAATTAACCTGTAGTATGACTGACCTGTATAATTAACCTGTAGTATGACTGACCTGTATAATTAACCTGTAGTATGACTTGTAGTATGACTGACCTGCATGATTAACCTGTAGTATCACTTGTAGTATGACTGACCTGTATAATTAACCTGTAGTATGACTTGTAGTATGACTGACCTGTATAATTAACCTGTAGTATGACTTGTAGTATGACTGACCTGTATAATTAATCTGTAGTATGACTTGTAGTATGATCTGTACCTGTATATGGATTTGTAATATGACCTGTACCTGTAAATGGACTACCTGTATACGGACTTGTAGTATGGCCTGTGGTCTTAAAAGTAGTCCATGTTCTGCTCCACTAATTGTTAAGTTGTCCACATTAACGCCTTATATACTTCCGTAAGGGAAGGAATGTCTAACGCCTGTAGCTTTACGGTAAAGCACTTAACCGAAAATTATTGTGGGTTCGGGTTCCGCCAGTGGCCAACAAAATATTACTTTTTTGCGAGTAATTCATCTAATACTACTATATCGTCAGGTAAGATGAAATTTGTTCTAATTTATAATAAATAATATTAGGTCGTTTTTCTCTTATAATCAGAAGCCTCCTCCTCCTCCTAAAATAGTACCCTACGATATAAACATAAATTCTAATTCGCCTATAATTTTCATTGTAATGCAAGAAAGGACAATAGCATTAATGCAATATTTATGTATTATTTAATTTTTCTCATTTGCGTATTAAAAAGCGTAGATTATATTATAGAGTTAAAAAAGTATATTCAGTATTAAATTTAATTATATACTAAACCCATACATAGCATTTACACGCAGCAAAAAATTCTAAAAAAAGGACTATTAATAAAACATTTGTATTTTAACGTGGCCTTATAAATTTTACATGGATTTTTCGTTTCTTAACTCATGAAAATCTGTTTTTTTTATCTCAAGAAATTAATTTCCATAAATATTTTTATTTCCATTTCGTATATCATGAATCATCATGTGGGGCTCATAATAAAATCCGCCTCTTTCTGTTTGTGAAAATAATTAAAAGAAAATATTTTATTGTGAAATACATATCACGTTGAAAATGCATATCTTCAAGTATTATTTATAAGATCGAGGGAGCAAGAGGCTGAATATTTCAAATTAATCATGCATCCGAAGTCTAAAAAAAAATATTGGCCGAGAGACTTGAATGCAAAAACGGCATTAAAAGGGAACGCAGGGCTCGTTATCATTTTCGACGTTGGAAGACTGATTTTTTTTCTTTTAATAAATAGCTGAATCCACCGTAAATAAAACTAAAAAGAAGTTTAACTAAAACTCGTAGTACAATCTAGAGCCATTAGTCATCAAATCTAATGCTCCATTTAACAAAAGGCGTTCCCGAAAATTTGAAACTACTGCTTTTAGAAATTGTTTAACCTGACTTCCACGATATGATAATAGGTCTGATATCATTAAAAGGCAAATAATACGTATTCAGGCATTGATATAAATGAATGTCTCTGATATTTAATCCGCGTACAATTTTTCAGCCTTCACGATTTCAGTAAACTTTTGAGGCAAAATAGCTTTTGAAGTTGTTTTCCGTAATATAGGGATAAATAGACTGTTCTGGAGTAAAAGTAAAATAGCTTTAAATGAGAACCATGAAATATATTTTAGCGTGTGACGAAGCAAATAAAAGAAAAATTATGTACATATTTTGTGTTTTTCCTAAGATTAAAATTTTCACGTGTCAAATGTAATTATTACCTATGAACTGAAAACAAAGAGGAAAAATTTGTAAAGAGATAAGGAATACAATGCATGAAGATAGAAAATAAAATGTATAAACATGAGTAAAGATAAAGAATAAAATATAAGATAAAGAATAAAATATAAGATAAAGAATAAAATATAAGACAAAGAATAAAATATAAGATAAAGAATAAAATATAAGATAAAGAATAAAATATAAGATAAAGAATAAAATATAAGACAAAGAATAAAATATAAGATGCTAAGAGCCAGGCCAAGAATAAAATATAAGATGGTAAATTAATAAAGATAGGCCGTGGGTAAAATTGAGTTTTAAAATATATGTTTTCTAAAAGATATATTCCATCCACTATAGAGGTTTAACCATTGTAAAATTTTACACTCGTGTTTAATTTTTTTTCCTTTTAATGTTATACTACTCAGTACTGAAATACCCAAACGGAACGAACGAGGCAACTCGAACTTTAAAAGTAAATATACTACATAGACATAAATTCATTGGCGTTTTAGCAAAATTACACCCAAGGAAAGGTTGATAATCTAGACGAAATCATCTGTCAGTGAAAGATTATACCACAATGGCTGGCCGTACCAACAGCGATCTGATATTTGCAATCTATCCGGCAATCTACGAAGTGGCTAAGAAAATCGTAGGCAAGACATGGCTTACATTGTGCCATAATTTTTCTAGATTCAGGGAAACCAGTTGTGAGAACTAAGAACATTTCGGGCAAAAACCTGTGTCAGCAAAAAACAGGCAAAAGTAGTATGATTAGATTGAGCATATCCTTTGAAAGAAACCGAATAGTGAAAACAAAAAACAACTAGACGGGGAGTTCTAATATTAAATAAGAAGGTGTTGAGAAAATAAATGTTTAGAGAAGAACTTTAAGAAACGAACTCGCTGAAGAAAGGAAAGCATAGAGAAAAAACGAACATGCGAATAGTTCTAGCCAAATTGGAATATTTCATTAAAGCATATGTCTACCTAAGAATTAACGAAAATAATATTTAGAAGAATGTGTACTAAATTCCTTCCAGGGAATTCAAAGATGTGAAAGCGAGGAGCTAGAATAGGCGTGATAATAAAGAATAAAATGGGAGTACGAGATAATTTTACATTTTTTAAAGAATCAAAACGCTAAGGAATTTCCATGGTTAGAGAAATAACCAAATGCAAATTGAAAACTAATATTGAAATAATAAAGGTACACACTTTCGTACAAGGCATCGATTCATAAATAGAAAATGGACGTCTTAAAAAAAATGCACCAGTTACTTAATGCACACACAAAATGAAGTTTCATTGCCAGAAACAAAATTTGCAGAGATTACCAAAGACTAGATAATCTTTCTGCATTTGCAATTTTTTGGAGTTTTACCGACAATTGGATAAACAACTTCGTTTAATAAATGGCCGTCGCACAATGGATAATTTGAGATTGTGGCTACTTTTTGTTTGTTCTGTGAGTCAAAATATTTACCAACGATTCATTATGGAGACGATTGCAGCTGCCATTTTGGAATAGTTCAAAAGAAGTTGTTATTGTATTTGTTCTTCTGCAATATCCAGCTTAGTCTTCTATTTCTGTCCTGGTGTTTGCGGAGGAAAGATATGTTTGTTTAGGATTGGAGTTAGCGTGCCTGGGGTATCTAACTGCACACAAAGAAATAACAAATATTGGAATTGGGCAAAATATTGATGGCTTCGCCTTTGGAGATCTTTAATAAATGAAACTGTTATTGAAGCAAATACCAGTCGTTAGACAATTACCTTTCTTAATAACTAAACATGTCAAGGAAAACAAAACAGCTCTTGTCGCTTATGTATTAATACTAAACGTGTGTGTGTGCGAAGCGCCATACGTCTCCAACTTTCATTAATTCAGTTTAACATATACAGTATCTCATCAAAATCGGAATGGATACGAAAGGCCCCAATGTTCTGCCGATCGCATTAGAGCCCCTTGATCTATCTGTTATAAATTGAGATATTATGGTCCTTCTTACTTACAACAACGAAAGTAGTTGGCAATTTACTAGTAATCGTTCAGTGCACGGGACTTCAATGGACACTTGTGAAAACGGGGGCCGTGAAAAGAAAGAATGCCCTCGTCTTCGCTATGGCTTCTGGTTAAAATTCAATTGCCACCCATTTTCGTGTTAATTGTGGCGGCATCACAGGAGACTACAATATTTTAATTTTTTACATACGGATCAAAAATTTCTAATTTGAACCACAAAAAACAGGTGCTGAAATTTGAATTCAGCAATTTCCATGTGAATCTTGGTTTTAAAGCAGACGCGGAATCTAAATTTACAAAGGTTGTAAATGAAATTTAAAGCGATGGTTAAGAATAGAATGATGTTCGGGAAATTTCAAGCCAAGATAATTTCTTTAGAAAAACAAGAGAAATTCTTTGTGTGTATGACAAATATACATATTCAACGGTGCTATATTAGAGTGTTTACGTTTATAATCTTTTAACATACGTATTAAGTGTTAAGTGGTTGGATTAATTGAGGTGGAGGACATTTGGAATATATAGTTAAGCAATTAAAAGTGAAAGACATATCTAATAATTAATATTAATATAACTGATATGTTAGAATAATATTAGTAAAAATTCGTTTATAAACAAAAGTATCTAATTTAAATACATTAACATTTTCAAAATTAGGCCGCTGTAGTACAAACCATAAATCACTAAACGTTGTAAAATAATAAAATGATTTGAATTCTTATAAAATACCAAGTCCGATATTTTTTAATCTAACAAAATATTTTTAAACCACCGATGATGGAAAACGCATACTTAAGTCCTTTCGTCCTTAGCTCACGAAATATTTCAGGTTTTTTTATTGCTTCCTAGAAAATCTGTTTCAATTACCTGAATCTGTATTTAGAAGTCTATCAAAATCGATTTAAGTAATTGGATATCGACTGGAATTACTCAGTGTCAAAAACATATGGTTTTCCAGCCGATCTATTCGACTCGCATTCCTGAAGGATATCTATCTTCATCACAAAGTATGGGGAAAATTACGTAATATAATGCCAATGCCTTTCCTTATTTCGGCCTTTGAAAACATAAAACAAACTTCGAACCAATCTTTGAATAAAAGATCAGCAAGCGATGAAAAAATAGGCAGAGTGTTCTGATTTTCTGGGTTTTTTTTACCTTCTTTTACATTTACCTTAGATATGTTTTGCATATTTGTTTTGTCATAGTAAGTTGCAGTGATTTTACAAACGAAATCTTGTAGTTCGCTGGTCATATTTTCGACACAGACTACTCAAAACCGTCACCTGCTACTGGTAATCTTTTTCCCAAAATTCAAATTTTGCACAATTTATATAAAATTATCAAAATAATAAGTAACCCACTACGAAACGATTTTTTGGACTAAATATGCTTAAGCAATATAATAATAATAATAATTAAAATAATTTATTACGCATAATGCGAAATGTTGAAATTTGCATATAGAAAGTTTATTTGTGAATTACATACAAGGACGACAATGATGGCTTACTGATGCAATGATTATGTTAGAAATGGGGAGAATAGAAAGAAATAGCTTGTTACAAAGTTTTCCTCCAGACATATCAAACACGAATAATTTATATTCAAACTTAAAACGGAAGTGCATATTAAAGTAAAAAGATGCATAAATATTTTATATCGTTGATCCTCAATATAATACTCTATAGACTAATATATGCAATATGGATAACTTATGATATTTTGTTTTACATAGTTTTCTCCGTAGGGTCTCTAAACTTACACGTGGATACGAATCGTATGTTGCTTCTTCATTGAACATAAATTTAATATATTACCTTATTCTAAACTTTATACATATAATTTCATGCATTCTAAACTTAACATATAATTTTTACATACACAGACATGAACTAATAACATTATATGAATGCATATACAATCATATAGGTGTCAGTGGGGTACTACAGAGGTTGGCAAAAGAAATGCTTCAGCGGAAATAAAAAAATATGTTAAAAATATCATGATTAGATTAATTGATGAATTAATTCAATATTACAATTAAATAAGTATTTAATTAAATACTTATTTAATTATTTAATGAAACACTTACTTACATTATTTTAATTAAATGCTTAACATTTATTTAATTAAATAATTATTTAAATTATTAATGAGACTATTCAAAAATCATTTAAATAATTTATAACCTTAAATTTTAATTGACACTGCATACATCTTGTCCAAGGGCGAACACAGGGGGTAGTCACAGGGGTCATGACCCCCAAAATATATTTTTTCACTGTAAAAAATTCCAACTTTCATGATAAATGAAGGGTGTTATTCCAAGACCATGGCAAATTCTGTCCTTGACCCCTCCAAAATGAAAGTCTGTGTCCGCCCTTGATCTCGTCTACCAAGTTTGTTTTAAACTAACCTTTAGACTGGTTGTATAAAGTTTGATGTCACGATTAAATTATTTCAGGTACATATTTTTTAACATACACAAAACCATTTTTTTTTAATCAGATACGTTAAAAATGCATCTATAGGCATAGATACCGGTTCTTTAGGTCATCATGGACCAGATTGAGAACCACTGATCTAGATAATGCAGTAAAATTTGTCTAAATCAACCACCACTTTTTCTTCTAGAAAACTAACCGTTTTGTGCGGTGGCCAGTGCCATATTTCCCAATAGGCTATACTAGGCTATAGACTAGGGCGGCAAAATTTTGTGTATGAAGTCTGATATAACAAAATCAATACCATATGATGATATAATCAGATGTTTTGCCGAGAAGAAAGCTAGACGTCATGCTTTCCATTTAAATACCAGTGTTCGATAGGCTTTTATTTTTTGCTAAAATTAAAATTTATTTCAATAAAATTGAATTTGATTTATTATATACCAAGAAGAGATAATACTTCAATATAAGTTAATATTGTTTAATGTTTATGTTTCAATTTATGAGTTTGTTTTTCAACATATTTATTGTCAATATAAACTTTTTTGGCGTATATTGAATGTAACAATTTTTATGTTCCTACTGCTGATTGGGTGGGGGACGGGTAGTAAGTGGCAGTAAGAAACTAACCTTGGGGGCGACAAAAATAGCCTAGGGGCGGCAAAATGGTAAATCCGCCCATGGGGGTGGCCGCAGAACGTTTCTGATGTTGAACAGTTGAAGATTGTAAAACTAAATTTGAATTTTCATAATATCCCCAATACATTAAAAACATGTATATCAACGTAAAAACATACATAAAACCGTACATACACGTAAGGATATATAAATAAGTTTAAGAAATTGATAAATTTCCAAAATAGAAATGTTGCGTTAATTTATTTTACCGTACAATTTATAAAAAATTCAGAAATGATAAGGTGCGATATATATACTATATATTCATAAAGGGAGGGTTTCAGATTTACAAGAGGGGGGCGGTTACAGAGCTACAACTCCATTGTATTTACATGTATACTATGCACAATTTCATCGCAATGGGGGTTACAATCATAATCGACCCCTCTTGCGTATGCCAGTGCCACCCACTTCTTAAATAAAAACGTTCATTATTAACCAGAACGAAAAGTCATTCATGTAGACTTTATCAATTCATGGATAAACCCACCGCAAGAGAGAGAGAGATTATCTTTATACAAGGGAATCATTATCTTTACAAGGGAGGTACTTTATCGTTACAATTTAAGCTTACGTAATAGACTTTTTGTATAGAATAAGCATGTATAGTTAGAATGAAATTTTGCATCATATTGATCGTAACTACTAAAACCACAAAATAGTGCAAAAATTAAAATTAATAAAAATAAAATGCAGTGATAAAATAAATATTTTTATCAAAAGGAAAATAAATATAATCTTAAAGTTCGCAAGATAAGACAAATAAAAACAATTAGCATATCCAGTCATCTCTTACCACTGAATTTAACTATGTATGTATTTGTTTTGCATGTAACCTCCATAAGGCGGAAACCTGCATACTACGGAATTTTTTTTTCTTTTTTTTTTGGTTCTGTGAGTTTCCGCCTTAGACAGGTTTCACTGTATATACATAGTTAAAAAATTTCGAGGGGAAGTTGCACATTTTTGATTTTCGCTCTTGAGAAAAAACCAGAGAATTGAGATTCTTTTTAAAAGTCCAGGTTGGGGGCAAGTGCTCACCCTTGCCACATGCTGCCGACGCCCATGTTAAAGGTATTTATTGGATCTTGCCAAATTGCCCTTACTTCAAGAAAGCAAGGCTGGTTTTCCAGGCGGGCTGCTATTGTCAGCGCCCTCTTTCGACAGATGTTAGCAATTTTACGGGCCTCTGGTCCTGGGCCAATGCTACCACAGTAGACGATGGTTCGTGTCAACTACGGTCTAGTCGCGTTTTGGGCAAGTTTATCCACAAAAAACATTTCAGTTCAGGGGTAGATCGGCCAAACATAGATTGCGGCGCTAATGTTAAATTAACCTGTGCTGCTAGAGCTTATTGAGTACGCGTATCAAAACTAAAAATTACTACACAAGCTTCCAAACTAAAGTTTAATATTGTTGTGATTGTTTTTCGGTTCTGTATTATTCTAAAATACCATTGTTGCTTTCAGATAACTCTGGATATATCTAAGAACTTTCTCTTTCCTTGAATGTTTGGAAACAAGTTGCTCCTGGAAATGTTTGATAAAAAGAAATTATTTGATACAAGGGTGCATTGAAGAAACAGTGGACGTGAAGTTTCTTAACAAAGAAGTTCATTAGCGCTGGTTTAAACTTTATAGCTGAAGGATATTGTTTTAACTTCAAACCAGGATTGAAAATGAATATAAATACATTATTTCGACTGTGCTTATTATCCGTTTGCCTGGTTCTAAATGCTTCTATTCAAGGTAAGTAATATTTCCTTTTAATTTTTTCGGCATGAGATTTACACAAAATGTGATCATGATCTTACGATTGTCGATCGGAAATTATTCTATCCAAAATATTCATCAGACTGGATAAAAGGGTCTACGTATTTTACGAAATGATATTAATAAATGAAAAACTTAGAAATTTTTTTTTTTCGATTTCATGAAATTGATCCAGTATTTTAAATTGTAGACGGCTTAAGAAAATTTTCTTCGTATATTTTATGACCGAAGGTTTAAGTTTTGTGTGTATAATTATTTCATATACAAAATTGCTGCATATTTGTTCTAAATATTTGAATAGGTGTCTTCATTTAATATTCTTAGTTATTAATTCAGCGTTTAGTCCGGTGTTCTTGTTTTAATATTTCTAGTTGGCACGTTTTGATTTCCAGGTAATTGAAATAAGTCAAATTTAAACTCAAAATAAGAGCGCACGCTGGTTAAATTTTCAAATTTGTCTAGTTGGTAATTGTATAAAATGAATATTTATACAATTGATTTATTTGTTTGATTTATCGATTTTTTATATTTATATGAAATTTATATATAAATTTATATATTGATTTATTTAATTTATTTAATTTATTTGATTTATTGATTTATTTGATTTATTGATTTATTTGATTTATTTGATTATTTATTTATTTAATTTATTTGATTTATTGATTTATTTGATTTATTGATTTATTTGATTTATTTGATTATTTATTTATACAATTGATCTATACAATTAACAATTTTAAAATTGATTTATCTTTAAAGGATGTGGGCTCGTTTTCCACTATGTCCGAATTCATCTTAACTAATTTTAATTTTAAAAACGGCAAAATTCATGTTATTCTATTGCATATAAAATAAACATCAAGATCGCAAACAAATATGGGGAGGCGATTCCTGTATTACTAATTAAAAATAGCAGGGTGTAATTTTTAAAATTTTCACTCGAAATAAAGGAAGATATGAATTTTATATATACAGTAGATTCATCATAAGATGAAGTCGAGGTTGAAATAATTTCCGTATAAAATCTTAAAAATTCACGATAAATACCTAAAACTAAGATAATTTTATGGTGGGTGCAATGAATGTGTATGAAGAAATTAACGTTTTGGTTAACTCTTTGGTTTCAAATCCGCGTTAATCAAGCAGAAAAATTATTTTTATATTTCGCATTTTGTTCATAAAACTTTCCAGTTCGATATAGGACGGTTCTATTGCATATATATATATATATATACATAAGGTATAAGATTTCTATGTAATGACGAGCTTAGGACGGACGGATATCCCGCCGCTTTCTAAATCCATTTTGGAATCCAAAATTTCAAACTTTAAACGCAAAGATTGCATAGGTAACGTACGTGCATGTATAGCATGCTAAAAGCCATTAAAATATATAGGACCTAACCGTTATTCCAAACAATATTCCTATTTTCTCGCTAATAATCCCGGTCCGTATGTATATAAAGTGAAATCTATCTACAAGGATAATATAAGGCCCGAGAAGAGATAATGTTATCGGCAAGGTTAGACTATATGCATTCTGTATATCTCTGGACCGTGGAAAATACCGTTATAGGCATAGATTATTATTGTAGGCAGTATCGTTAATAAGCATATTCCACTGTGTATGTGTGGGAGGAAATCATTACATTTAAATTTAAATCAATCGACTTTGATACTTATGCTTCTTGGTGTTTCCGCTATTTTAAATGCATTAAACTACCATGGATCCCACCGTTTTCATTTTTTAGAATTCAAGGAATAGCGTTTTGTTCATTTTCATATTTAAGTTAGATTTTCTGAACGAGATTTAAGTATTGAGAAATTAAATATCTTTACTAAAAACGCAATAAATTTTATTTTGTCAGTTGCATTTGATTCTTTGAAGAAAATTCTTTAAAGACACATATAATTTTTGTTCTATTTTTATGAAAATACGAATGTAATTAAAACTAAAATAATACAAAAAATGTTATCATTTCGTGATGCTATTATAAAACAAATTATTTCGTTTTATCCGTTTTCGTTATACACGAAAATTTGAAGATACGCAATAGATTCAAGGAGAGAGAGAGAGAGAGAGAGTGAGTGAATTATAAATAATTAATAATAATTAATTAATAACAAAACATATTATAAATATGTGTATATTATAAATATGTGTATATATATTTACCCTGAAGAGCTTAAAAGTATATTACGCATAAATGTTTTGTTTTGGTAAATATTTTGCAACGACTTTACGCAACGATTAAAAACAATTTTTCCCCGTCAAGGGAATACTATCTGTGTCTCAAAACATTGAATGTTGTCTATGGTAGGGATTATAAATCAATTATCTTGGGTAAAATACACAGCATATTTCCTGCGTTCGACCCAATGGTTCCAAATATAACGCTTACCGACTAACTACCCATTGTAGTCAGGGGATTGGTTCCATATGTCTTAAGACGTTCGGGTTCCTCCGCGAACTGTCGTTCCCAACGCTGCATGACCTTTCTGTTTTTGCGCCGTTAATCGCCAAATTGGACGAAATCTAACCATCAGTAATAAATACCATTAGAAATCACATTAGAGTGGTAGCCAAAAAAAGGACAAACTGGGAATAGCGTATAATCTGTGATTAGTATTTTTACATTTCAAAAATATAAATAAATAGGAGTACGAAAGGGTTATAATTGCTTTAGTTGGGTTTCAATATTTACCAGATCGTCGAAAAATATTATACAAAGGTAGTCAACACATTCTATACATTGCTTTAATAATCACTTTGAAACTATTTCAGTTTGATAACAGATTATCGATGGATTAAAAACATAATTATTTGAAGATTTGGACAAAAAAAAGCTTACACCTATTTTTTTTTTTTGTGATGTTTCACAGATCAAACGAATAATATCCTACAATTCGACGGTCTTTCTCTCGAATCCCCTGGCATCTCCAATGCATTCTTTAAATCTCCTCGCATCTCTCATGCATCCAGCAAATATCCTCGCATCTAAACATTCCTACATGATATTCTCCCAATACTTCCATCTGGCAAACCACATAAGCGTGGCATCGAAGTCCATGTGTGCGTTTTGTTGTTAATTATTTGTTTCTTGGCATATTATTGTGAAATTATCAGGATACCCCCTTTTTCATGGATATTATTAAATTATCGTTTTAATTCTGATTTCAATTCAACTTTTCCGGTGCCATTTTTAAGGTGATTTTATTTGCCCGCTTTGAATTTTCAACTTCGAATCCATTTTTCAAAATTTGCACAAAACATAAACTTTGAATTTTTATTTATAATAAATAGTAGATATTTTTATGTATTAGTCTTGTTCTTTATAGAAATTGCGCCTTTATATGCACATATGAACATATTACATAAACTAATAATTCGTTTTCTTAAGTACTTCTGGTAGGCTTTACATAATGCATATACACATAATTACATACCCGCACACAACTTTATACGTATTTATTGATGTACATGCAATACTTTACATTTTTCTTTTATAATCTCATATAATCACAGTTATTCTTGTTTTGGCACTAAGGTCTTTAAAAAATCAGAGCTTTTTGTCTTCCTTACTGATCGTCACCCACTCTCTCCTTTATGTTCACTCGATTGAATTTTTAGTTATTTGACATAATCGTCTTCTAAAGTTTTCTTTAAATAAAGTGTTTTCATCTCACTGCCATAATGGAAAGAAATATCGTTTTACGCATTATCAATTTCCGTTAACACATGCTGGTACAGGCTTAAAAATTCCAATACCGAAAATCGAGGAGGTATCATTGTGCTGCAGGTATATGACAAATGCGCCAGAAAAATAAGCTGTTGGGGCAAACCAACGTAAAAAGAGATTAAATCGGCATTTCTGTCTTAAACCACGTGATTGTGAGAAATAGTGTTGTGAACTGACGGGAAAGAATAGGAACAGCACTTGGCAACGATATTTTAGTAAACGCAGTTCACCCAATTGCTTTTTTAACAGTAGCTTGTATGAATCTTATCCATATATGGCCTGAAGATTTAATATCACTAAGCAAACGATATTAATAATGATAATAATAGTTTATTCAACCCAATTTTTATAGATTTTCCGTCGTACATATCACAAAAAATATGAGAAACGCATACGATATCCTTTAAACTGCAAGAAGCGGATTTTCTTAATATGGTTTAATTTTTTCACTTTGGAATCTGTCAGTTATGATAACATTATCCACAATAATAATAATAATAATAAGCTGCGTTTAATGTATAATTTGCCGCTTATGTTTACGTGCCGCCCATTACCTGGTTAAGCAATATCCGATTAATGTGTAGTCGTTTCCTATTCACCCCGCGAGGTTGGGCAGAGAAGTGGTGTTACATGAGTATAAGAATTATTTTAATACAAACTTGAGCACGAAAACTTTAGCAAAACTTTAGTTTTAATATATTTTCACAAATTCAAAAATAAAATGCAGACAGAAAGTAAAGTTCAGAATATATCCGAAAGTAAAAGGATTTATGTAAGTCAAAAATGTAAGAATTCTTTATTGGCGTTGATATTTTCGAATTTTAAAATTGAGAACAAGCGTGTAAATTCAGCGTATTTTGTAAAAGAATTCAAACCGAACCACACAGTATACAAATTGCGAAATTGATTGAGACAACCCAATATGACGAGGTTGAATGTAAATAATGGTGAAAGCGTTGGGATCCCCGGATTAGTTATTCGGATCTTTCTTTGTCCCACTCTTTACAATATTTTATGCCACGCTGTACCTTTAAATAAAAATCACCATGAATTTCCGGATAGGAGGTCTTTACACGCTCTGCGAACCTTTGTCCGTTTTTTTCCTACACGTTTGATCAGTTAGGTTCACTCTCCTGTGAGCAAATGGCTTTGTCCCTTAAACAAAGGGCGTCGCTTAGCAGCCTAGCTTACAGTCATTCATCAAGCTTGGCAGGTTGCTTGAAACTTTTCTGGTCCGATCGGATAGGGGACCCCATAACCATGGGCTTCAACGATGGTCTAGTGATATTGTTTCTCTGCTAGGATTCTTTCGTTACAACGGCATTACAAGAATCTTTACTATGAATTCTTGTCAAAAGTTAAATTTTTAATTATTCGGACACGACGTCGAACAAGGAGGAAGGTGTTTTCTAGAGTTTGCTCCCTGTATTCCTTTTCGTTGTAATCATTGGCTCAATTTGGGAAGTGTTTCATATGCTGGCGTTAATTTAAAAACTGTGACAATTGCATGTTGTTATCCATAACTTACTGTGTTTAGTAAAGTGAAGGATGAAAAAATAAATATTTAATGCGTGTCTCTTCATAATCTTGGCATTTTTCGATGGAGTTACTTTCTCGGAATATTTTTTAATGCGCTTATATTTTAAATATTCTGGATATAATGACCTTCATTGAAATTCATTTCGCGAAATATATATTGTAGTCATGGAAATTGACTTATGCGTTGCTGTTGGTTATGTAATTGCTTACCGAACAGGCAACTTGTATTAAATCACTTGCAACTTATTGGAATCACCGTGCGAAAAAAAAGGTGAGCAGATTGAGGTAAATATTATATAACAAAGGTGACATATATAGTCGAGCCTCGTTAAGACGAACACGTTTAAGACGAATTACTTTTAATACGAACCGTTTTCTGAAGTCATATAACATACTACCCTTTCCGGATAAGACGAATTACTGTTAATACGAACAGATTTTTTGTTCCCTTTGGTGTTCGTCTTAACGAGGTTCGACTGTTTTTAAAAATGAATTCTTTTAATATTCAGGATTTTTATTCACAAGAAATTACATTTCGTATTTGAATTTTTACGGTCCATCGAGTTCTTCGGTCATACTAATCCAACACGGACAAATGAACCTAATTCCAAAATAAGCTACACCTTTAACCAGTTATATAGATGGGGCAGGTTCGATATCGAGCTGTATTTATATAAATCGAACACTACGCAGATTAAATCTAACAATAATATTAATGAACGTTTATTGGCGTAGTGATACCAGCGCCGATGTTATGGCGTGATTAGATGGTGAAACGTTCGAAAGAAAAGAAATGTTCTCTGCTTTCGGTGGGGCCTTGTACCACTCCGCCAAATAATGTTGATTAATTTTGTTGTTTAATCGAGCTGTATGTATAGCTATTCACCGCAGATATATTATTGATCTCAATCATTGCAAACCTGCCATTTTGGAATCCACAATATTGTACCTTTGGGTGCTTTCTGTTATACATCCCATTTATAATTAGTATCTCACAAACGAGTAGTAAATTGATAGTGGCTGCGTCACGTGTATATCGAGTTATTTTTAACTTATATATCTGTGGTCACAGGAAATAAGTGGTCAAGTCAAAAAATGAAAAAAATAAGTGCACTGGGATTTCAGGGCACAGGGTTTTAGCAAATTAATTATTCTTTAAATCCTTAAATTTGGAACTTTGAATCACACTGATGACAACCAAATTCATTTTTTTTCAAAAACCATGCATAAAGAAAAAGTTCTAAGGTAAAAAGTGCTGTCCTGAAAAATTGCAATTTTATACTTAACCAGTTATTTCCTGTGACTACAGATATATTCCTTCTAAAAATAAATAAACTAAAAATAAACTACTGAAAAACTAAGTTTTCTTGAAGTATTGACATTCTTAATTTTCTGTTTGCACACTTTGAGAGCAAATGTTTTAGTTCCAGCATTTTACAAGTAAAATACTAAAAAACTGCACATAAACGGGTTTAGAATGCGTCATTGCTCAATCTGAAGTTTTAGTTTAAAATAAGCTATGCTTAATGACGTGTAACCGTTTAATAACTGTTTTAACACAGATCCCATCTAATCCTACCCAATGGTTTAGAAAGATAAAGTCCAAATCCAAAACGTAATAACAGACAGGCGAAACCATTATTATTCCAACTAACTACTATTTAATTGCATTCTGTTCGTTCATTATTCTTTGCCTTGATTAATGAAGCGACGAGAACGGAAATGCTCCTGTAAGTTTTAACTAAATGCGTAGCTCATCTACAGACCTCATGCCAGTTTCTCTGTGCGGAAAAAAAATTATAAATGACCTGAAATATTACTTTAATTTTTTAAAATTAAACACAAAAAGATAAATAATTTTGAGAGGATGGCGACACTTTGACCCTCACTGATTAATGACCAGAATAATTGTTGGTAATTCTGCATTACACTTCCGAAGTTTAACGGCAATTTTTTTATCATCATGCAAGCATATACCATCGCCTACCTGTAAAATTCAGATGACTAATCGCTCCCGTTTTTCCTGTACAGAAAACGATAGCATTTATTTATTTATACTCTACAAAAAAAGCCGGAAGGGAAAACCATTCCAGACACAATTTATTTTCTGGCATGTTTTGTAGTTGTATAAGACTTTAAAGCACATCAGAAATCCCCTTTAATTTTCAGGAATGCGCCAACTTTAACGATATATTTAGCTTTTAACGCTCTCTATAGTATCAAAAATAAACAATAGAAAGGGGTCAGACTCCAGCTATTATTTCTTCGCGCTCTTTCTTAACAGGGTTGTTCTAAAATTATTATAGAAATTCTATAATTATTATTTAATATTGCTCAAAATTTTCACTAGTGCTATTCAGCGTTGAAAACGTTTTCACTGAATTTCAAGTCATAAACGTCCTCCCTCTTTTATTTTAAATTTCTCTTCAACCTTTATCAGTCTGAACAAGCGTGAAATGATAACATTTTCAATGTTAATTTATTTTTATTTAATTAAACGTTTATGATAATTTATCACAATAACGTCGTTCTACGTAACGATTTTCATTTAATGACGCAATACCTCATTTTGTAAATGATTTTCTCTGTTTTTTTTTCGTCTCTTGAAAGTCGTCAATGGGAAAACTAAATTTTTATGTGAAAGAAATACCGTGGGACCCAATGTTTAGTTTTATATTTTCATTAAAATAATTAAATTAATAGGAATGCCCTAGTCATTGCGCAATATTACGTATTTTGAACTTCCGCTAATTTTCCTTGTTTTCATCTGAGTTAGTTAAAATAGTAGAAATGGGTTTAATTTCGAGTGAGTGTGCATAGGATACACTGCGTGTGCTGATGTTGCAGTATTTTAGTATTCATAATAAATAATTAATTCAAATAGTCATTTCTGTTGAAAATAATATTAATATGAATGTTGATAGATGGTTTTTATCATAACGGAAAGGTCTGAAATTTGAAAGTACTGCGAAGGGAATTTCATAAAAATTATTAGCTCTTAGATTCAATACTTTGTAACCCCTGAGGCTTTTGAAGCACACCTTCATGGGGATGGAATTTTATTTACAAACATTATATCAAGCCTCTCATTTTACGCATATTTTCATAAATTATTCTAACGCTCTAAACAGGAAGAAACACATTTAACGAATACCTATTTAGCAATACGGCGTATTTATGCTATTAAATTTTTGCTGAGCATTAAAAATATGCTCATTTGATGCACCATGCCATATGTTTTTGTTTTCTGCCTAAAATTTTTTAAACTTAAAAAATTTTACTAAAGCACATAAATCCAAATTAATAGCAGGTGGAAGGAAAAAATATCAAGTTCCATAACTTAGTATTTGTGCTCCGTACAGGGATAATTTTAAAATTTTAGTTTAATAAATTCTATTCTCGTTTTTCTAATCAATAATTATATAAAATATCTAGTTATTTTATTCATTTGTGTGTGTATGTGTGTCGGTTTCTACGCGACAGTTCGGACGTTTTATAATAACTGTTTCAAAGCAAGTTGCTCATAGATATAATTTTCTTTCCTTGGCTAGTTAACTTCAAGATTAGTCTTGCTACTCCAACTGCAAAGGCCAAGTTTTGAAGTTAGATAATGCAGCAATCCAATTTGAGCTAATGAGAGGAAACTAGGCCCCCACGGTGGACCAAATAGGGGGTCAACGATTTCTCACTTTGTATGGCTGCACCTGGATTCATACCCCCACTAGACTACGTCCTTCTTAATGAGGGACTGGGCAATTTGCATGTATTTGCAAAATGAAAATTTTCAAGCTTCGCCCTAATCGTTACGGAATTTTGCGAGCCGGTTCTAGATATCCCTAGAGATCTGGATGCGCTGCCCATCTCCTCGCACTTCCTTCGCTAGAATTTCTTGAAAATACTATAGGGAAGCTTTTACCTTAATAAGTGGAAGACTATGCCTTGCAATATCTTACCTAGGAAGGGAATTCTGCATTATATCTCACCTCGGAAGACTGATAGCAAAGAACTTTGGTTTTCTTTTAATCTTTAATCTTCGTTATTGCAACGGTGGGTAAAGGCAGTGGGGTAGAAGGAAGCGTGCTTCCTCTGGTACATGAGCATTAGGCAGAAAAGAGATAAAGAAAGGTATTAATATCCTTGCCAGTTAGGAAAAAGCGGTGGAAAGGCATTTGCATAAAGTATAAATATTAAAAAGTATTACCATTCAAAATTTTATCACCTTCTGACTATATTTTTTTTGACGAGCCGATACAAAAAGATGTTACCCATTCGTATTAATATGTTAATATGAATAAAATCTCATTCTACACATTCTTGACATTTGTAAATTTTAAATTATAAAAGATTAAAAATGTTGTGTTGATGAATTTGCAAATACAGAGTCCGAAGTTTGTAATAAAGTAAAAAATTGTGCGATGTAAATAATTGGTAGAATTTATTGGAATTTACACGTGCGCACACATGTATTATGTTTATTGTTTGCCATTTTTGCACTATATGTATACATAGAGAGAGAGTAGGGTTAGATAGACTAAATTTCATTCATAAACTGACCAATTAGTTAAACCAAACTTGACTATCTGTCCGCTGAGGTCTGGCAATCCAGCCCATTGGAATTTTAACGGTAGATTAATTAATATTAAAGAATTTAGTGCATGGAAGCTTTATGATAAAATACCATATTACTTGAACATCCTTTTTAATTTAATCGCAATATGTGAATAATAAATTTGAAGTGTAAAAAATATCAAATTTAATAGGTCAAATTCGAGTCAACAACTGCCAAATAAGTATTACTTTTCAAAAAAAGTTGATATTATAAAGGTAAAATAAATACTTTAACTTCAAGTTCAGTTACCGCGAGGAAGATTGCCTACTTTTTTGCACTACTAGTAAAGATACTAAAATAATCCTCAGCTTCTTAATGAATATGGGACTGAAACTACGTTTTACGTACGTTACGACTTTCAAACTACGTTTCTAAGGGAAACGTAGTTTGAAGTACACGATAAGCGACATGCGCCATTTCAAATGACCATAAGCAATCCTGTGACCCCTATTCTATTTGCCATTAATAAACCAATTTGCTGATTTCATTTTCCATAAACTCATTAGCTGTAATCAAGAACACTTACGAAAATTCTAGAGAATTATAATTTATTCATTAGTTTAAAAAGTTATAAAGAAATCAAGTTTCTAAAGTATGTGAGTAAATAGGAATTACTGCATCTTGTTTTGATGTGTTACCAAAATCTGTAATTTAGCTACTCGTATTTTTGGTCATTTGCCAGTCGCTCCAATTTAGCTACTTTTCCGCTTGGTTATCTGCCAAAAAATGCCATATTGCTTTCAACTTAGAAAGAATGTATTTTGATTTGGTTATGTTACTGAGGTTTATCTTGACAGAACGTTCCCTAATCCTAGATCAGACTGGAGACTTTAACGGAAGTTTCTAATTCTGATCTAGATGAATCAAAAAAACTTTACCACCTATCACCAAAGCGGTTAGATTGGATTCTTTTCGGGTATGTTTTACAAACATTCTCAGTTTCCTGCAAATACGTATTTACTTCTCTTTTTTTGAAGTCACTATCTAAATATAATTAATTTGATTAAGAAAGGAGGATAATATATAATTATCCCCCTTATTCTATTTTGAGATTAACAAACAGATGAATATTACATTAGGAAATTGTCGACGTTAATGCTGATATACTGCGGTAATGAGCTCTTTCACCTGCAAGAATAAAACTTTATATGTTACTTTGTATTCATATACGCGCGCATATAGAGTTCTTGACAAAGCACGGGGAACCATATTACAAGAATGCTACTAATCTGCTACAAAAATCAAATTTAGGAACATACTAGTAAAAAAATATTCCTGCTAACTTTAAAAGTCCAGTGCAGGCGACCAGATTGGTCGAGACTTTTACATATATATAACTAAAAGTACTTTCATTAGCTTTGAAAATACTCGTAGCTTTATCTTTCTAGGAACTCGTTAAAGCAGTATGTCATAATCACACGATAGAAACGAAGGATTGATACTTTGATGGTGAGACTTTAAAGAGCCATATGCAAAAATTAGGAAGGACATCTTGTAAGATATGAAAAGATCTAGGCACAGAAAGGTGATAGATACAGGGCATAAAGCGAGGAAAGTTACAATAACCAAGAAAGCGTAGCTGATTGGCGGGGAGGATGAAAACAGGGATGAATGATACCAAATAAACTTCTGCCGAATTAATGGCAAGCATTCACAACAAAGCCACCAAAAGTTGGCCATTTATCTCCTCTACCTTCTCTCTTTATCCACTTTCATCAATCATCTAGACTTTTTACATATTGCAAAGTTGCACTCTTTTCCAATCTTTGCCATCATTCATATTCTTGCTTGCGTGCTTTATGTTTATATATATCACGCTTAAGCTTTGGTCATTATACAAGCATGTTTATGCAAGTGCTGGTGACTTTTCGTCTAGAGTCAACATTTATATCAGCAGGGTTTCAACGATAAGCTGGTAATATAATTATAATCATTTAAATATCACCTATTGCTATTAAAGAATCGAATACTTTGAAAGTCCTTACGGTTTCTCAAAAGAGTAGCTCAATTATATGGATTTTAAATTTACCGAAACCATATTGAACTGCTATACAGTGAAGCTTTTTACTCATGTTGAGCAGCAGGTTGTATGTACTTTTGATGCGCACATTTCTTTATTATATTCATGTTAAATGTGCAATTTGATGCTCACAAAAGCATGCAGTTACATCTAGATTCCTTCTTAAAGGTTGTCCGGTCCAAAAAATTACAAACATTGTACAATAGCATTGCACAGCGTGCTATAATTATCATTTTGTTAACCATTTCCCACAGAACGTCTAAGGTGGTAACGTTGTCACACTGCTCATTGACCAAATGTAATATTACTTCCGCAAGGCTGTCACGACAAATGGATAATTGTTAGTGGTGTTAGAATTTTTGCTTTTGCGGGAAGCCTTTTGCGTTAAAAATATTTTATTATACAAAAGAACGTGACCTGCGTATACAAATAGCCTACTCCTCTCGTAATGACAAAAATTTCGGGGAAACTGTTTTGAGATAACATCCCGTTTAACGCCTGAAAGGAAAGCTAACTGGAAAAAAGTTTTCTTTGGAGTTGTTATAACATTGAACGTGAGCCCATTCTATGGATATTTTTGTAAGTTTAATGTGAAAAACTTAGTATAAACCCAGGGCACAAACTACAGTACATCATACATGTATTATAAAATACACATATACACTAGTAAGTATGTACGAAAATTACTTTATACATGCAATCTGTATCGAAAATGAAATCCACGCACTGAGAAACAAACATTGAAATTTAATTAAAATATATGTAGGACAATAAGGATGATAGTAATAATAAGTCATTATAATATTATATATATATGGCAAGGCGATGATTTACTATGGAATAGCGGTAAAAATTGATGTTTCGTTTAGAGCGATAATCTATTATGGGATAGCAATACAATTTGATATTTCGTTTAGTATTCTATTATATGACATGTTTTCTCACAAGGGAACCTCGAGAACTGTCTGAGCTCGATTTTTCTGAATTTCGGTTTATAGGCCAATATGACCGAGTAGATTAAAGATCCAAAATCAAATTTGGCCCAATCGACCTGGGGGTCGAGCTACGGCCCACTGAAAATAGAGCTCACCCTACGATGATGCTTCGCTGCATGACAGGTGAAAACAGTGTTTTGGCATTCTGGCAAGCATTAGGCGTCAAACGTTATCGTAGGAAAAAAATAACACATATGAATAAAATATAGCATATATTTATAATAGCCATTTTAGTTGTACCTGAAATAATTATACATTGTGTATACTGGTGTAAAAGTAAAAAATATTTGAAGTTTTTACCTTACTTTTGCATAACTGACAAATTTTGAGATCATTTTTGGCGAAGAACTCGAAAAAGCTGCCTGGTACGTAAATCAGTCTTGAATAAATAAGACGCGATCCTTCAATTTTCAAATCAGAAGCAATCATCACTTGCCTGTGACTTCATTATTTTTGACCTTTTTAATTTTTTTGTTGGAAAGCGTGGAATTTCAAGCCTTATTTGTCACCATGTCTTCCTTTTCCACCATATCAACATACTTGTTTCGCGTTGTTTGTGAAAAATACACAAAGCAAGCCGATTTTGTATCAGATTATAAGATGGATATTGAGAAAGAAATATTTACATTTGCCAAAACTTTGATAAGTGGGTTAACATACGAAATGAATGACGAGAATACACTTGATATTCGTTTAAATGAAATGAAGTATGATGAAATGCAGGGAAATGAAATAGATGATGAGGAATGGGATGAACAAACTAATTTGCCGTCACGCGTAACTTACACATTAGAAGACATGAAAAGAATTTCCATGGAGTGGGTCAGGAAAACTACGTTCCTTGAAAAGCATACAGCATCGCTTTAAAGACAACACACTTTCACATAGACAAATTTATCACTTTCGGGATTATGTTGCTTCCCAGGGTACAAGATGTGAAAAACTGTTACGGATGAAAGACGAAGTATTTGAGAAGTTTAAAAACGCCGGGAATATGCTTTATTAACAGTTCACGATTCCGATTTAAAGTTACGGTTTCTGAGCATTGCAATGAGAGAAAATCTCACAAACTTTAGCGCAAGTGATGCTTTTCTATTAAAATTTTAATAAAAGAGCGTGGCATAACAAGTAGAAGATTCACCAAGTTCATTACGCATGAACGTACTATGCACACAACGGCTTTGGAAGATAGAGCTATAGAATTCGTCAACATAGTTACAGATGCAATGAGCAACTATTCTTTTGATGAGGTTTTAGACATCGACCACAGCGGATTCACTAAAGAACGGGCATCTACGCGCACTCTGTCGATTAATGGGGAAAAGCACACTCCGAATACCATTCAATCTTCTCACGCCATATCCCATTCCGTAACAATCCGACCTATCATTTCTGCTGCTGGACAATTATTACCACAATTTCTGCTCATCCATCAGGAACCAAAGGGTGTATTCGATCCACGGGTACAGGAAAAGTTATTTAATCTCCTAATGTTATTCTGGAATGTTCCAAAAGTGGTAAAACCTCTACCGAAATACATAAGATGTTCCTCAGCGAAGTACTCAAACCGAACGTAACATCAAAAGTTCTATTAATTATGGATTCGTGGACAGGTCAAATGGACGAAAATATAGTTGATGATAAATTTAGTCAAGCCAGTCTTTCAGAGCAATCGAAATTGATGATTACACCACCTGGAGGGATAGCACTCATACAGTCATACGACGTATATTTTTTTCTTCAATGGAAATATTTCGCTAAACGCTTAACACGATTTTGCATTATTATAATCATGTAAGCTTATCAGAAAGAAATAACATCACAAAACTGCATTCACTCATTCACAATCAGCTGTCTTCCCCAAAATTCCGAAATATGATAATCTATGCTTGGTGGAAATCAATGTACCCGATACCAAAGCCTGAAAAATTCTTCAATGTGCAAGAAATTTGTTTTAATTTCACGGACCAAGTGTGTCACGAAATGGACTGTGATGTCAGTTCATTCATTTGTTGCAGTCATTGCTCAAAGTTATTATGCTTTCTCATTTTTTATTGATTTTCATTTCCATTAAAAGCGTTTTAAGTTCATCACAGCCAAGAGCGCAGTTATAACTCTGGTAACCCCAGCAGTTAGGTAACTCAATTTTTTTTTCATATCTACATAAATTCATTTTCATACATAAATACTCCATGTTCATAATTCAAATCAGTTTCATATGTAAATACTCCATATTCATAATTTAAATCAGTTTTAAATGTAAATATTCCATATTCCTAATTCAAATCAGTTCCATATGTCAATATTGCAGCGGTAAATAATTTTAATTGATTTTGGAAAGTGCCTCTAAAATTATTTGCAAAGGAACCTCAGCTTTTCCGATGCGCCAGGACTTCACTTCTACAAGACGTAGAAAGCTAAACTTCTAACATGAGTAAAATAACTCACAGTAAAATTTTGGCGCTTAATGTTTTCCCAGCACGCCAAAACACTGTTTTCACCTGTCATGCAGCGAAGCATCATTGTAGGGTGAGCTCTATTTTCAGTGGGCCGTAGCTGGACCCCCAGGTCGACTGGGTCAAATTTGATTTTGGATCTTTCATCTACTCGGTCATATTGGCCTATAAACCGAAATTCAGAAAAATCGAGCCTTGACAGTTCGCGAGGTTCCCTTGTCAGAGACGTTGCTGCTTTCGATCCCATATACTCGTAGATGGCCGAAGCTATCGTTCTATATGATCCCACAAATGCTCGATGGGTGAAAATCTGATGATCATACAGTCTATAAATGTGTCATAACGTGCTAGAGACACTATTGGAAATGGCGCCGGATGACCTTTTTTGTCCTTGCGCCATAAATATTCAAGCACCCAACATTCCCGGAAAACACAAGCTGCGCAAGGTATTATATTAACGGGCGCGTATTATCTTAATAAACAAAAATTTCCTTGTATATCTCTCATGAACAGCAGCACATGAAGACGTAATATATACGGAACGTATCACTGTGCTGACATGTCTCTTGTATTACTACTAGCATTGGCTATTATATTAGATGGCTACCCTGATCAGTATACTAGTGTGTCACTCAACAATATAGTCGAGATTGAAGCTTTTACTAGTAGTCCTCATATTTTAACCAAGTGCTCATCTGTTTAACAATAGAAGCGCGGTTTGTTGCCAAAGACGGTAACTTGTCACTCTATACTTGTACATTGTCGGACTCATGGAACACCTGCAGCAAGGTGAACATTGTGCTTTGCGGATTTTTAATAATTAACTCACCTCGTGCTATCGTCGCTCGTGGTGAGAGCACTTGACTGCTCCCACTTACAGATAGTGGTTTCTTATCACAGAAAACCGGACAATGAACCAGTTTGTGTCAACTTCGTTTGGACTGTTTCATTTAAGCTAGTGCTGTAGTGGCACCCGATTTTTTCATTAACTTCCATCAAAGTGAATATCAAAGCAAAATGCATGGGTACGACCTGGCTCATTTATACAGAAGAACTAATTTCTATATCTCTATACATTGCCGAAGAAATATTTGCACAACATTTATTGGTACAGATAATCTTGAAACGCTAACTTAAAAAAATAAACGTTGCTGATAGCTATTCTGAAAGCATGAAGGTAATCATTATCAAAGCTGCCTACGTGCTTTTGAAATAGCTATGAACAATGTATATTTTTTAAACCAACGTTTGAAGATTAATTAACTACACTAATAAATTTCGTGCTAATATTTCTTCAAAATTATTGTGAAGTGCATCGCCTTTATACATCGTTCTCTGTCACGACACTATTTCAAACGATGCTACTGTTGTTACGAGCCCAGCACTTTCGGGTGTATCTATATATAATTCGTCACTTTTTCAGCAGCAAGCAAACTCCACAATATGGAGTCCATATTGTCTAATATTTTCCGAATTTCAATATTTACCGTGGCGGGACTTTGCTAATATGCAATTTTAAATGAAAATTATGAATCTAATGCTTCATCACGAAGTAATATATTTAAGATAAAGGTTAGGAACAGATTTTTATGACGAAAAAAGAAAAGGGTAGATTTTATGGTTCCGTATTCTACTGATTTTAAAGAGTTCAGTTGTTGTATATCTTTAGCAGAGGGACGTGGAAAACTTGTAATAACTTAAGAACTGACTGAGCGTCGTTTTTACGAATTGATGAATATAAAGTATTAATTTTATTTAGGACTTTTGGTGGGCCTCATTTGGAAAAATTGCTATACTTACCTATATAAAACTTGTGAAATTATCTGTTTATCAAAATGCTAGCCAAGGATATCTGAGAGCCAGCATGTGTAATCAGAACTTTTGAATAAAAAAGTTAAGATGTCAGTACAATTAATGTTAATTAAAAAGCTAGTTGCACTATTTAGAGTTATTTATATAAAATTATACAATTGTAGAAGAGATTATAGATTAAAAACATAATAGTACTTGGATTCAAAAATACAGAATAGCTTAAGGAGGAATAAGAGTGGTGGAGATTCCATGAAGCAATATATAATTTTCGGGTCAGCAAAAATTTAAAAACAAGTAACTCCGAAAAAAGTGAGTATATAAGACGTATATTTATGTCCATAGATTTTCATTATATCCCAAGTTACGTTTACAATCTAAAATCCAATAAAAAAAGATGTAAAATTAAAAAAACACCGCGAAAATCTAATAACATCTGCAAAATTAGTTTTTTGTCGACGTGTGCTCACCTTGCTAAAATTTAAAAAAAAAATGAGAGTACGAGCATACTTGAGGTTCCTGGTATAAAATCAAATAACGGCAGCGAAGAGTAAATAGCGCGAAAATTATTATTCATATCGAGGTCCTGTGTGACACTTCGTTGCAGCAGTAATTCCATTCCGCGGGAGGGGGATCTTTCATTTATCTTCGCGTGTTTAAGGATGTTCCGTACTTCGTTTGCTTTGCAAGAAAAACAGATTCTTCGTAAAGCAAATAAGGTTTTTCCATGACATTTTGAGAGGCCTTTTGATGTGTTTTCGCGAAGGGAATGAGGCAGGGAGAAAGAAAGCACAGATATCAGCTGCTTTGAACAAAAATAAATATCGCGAAACTACCCCCAGGGGGTCCGAAAGAAAAGGCAAAATGAGAGGGCTCAGAAACAGCAGAATTATGCAAATTTAAAATAAGAATAAGGGAACTCTAGAAAAGTGGAGCCGAAATTACAGAACCTTGTGTTATTATTATTTTTTCTTTGTTTATTAAATTAAATTTATTGCAAGGACACTTAGTTTATCTGCATAATATGCAGGTAGATATTACATACACACACCACCCCTACCTATTTCTGTATGTTCAAAGATAAGCCACCCTTTTAACCGGCTTCTGTTTTTAAAGGTGAGAAAATTCCATTTCTTTCATGAAATAAGTGTATAATATACACTGAATGGACAAAAAATTAAGAACACCCCTCACTCAAATTCCACCTTGTCTATGCAGCATGCACGCTGACATAATAAACCGAATTCGCTGATAAAAAGCTTTCCCCTGGAAGGAAGTACCAGCAAAAGTTACAATTCGCTTGTGAATGTGGGAAAATAAGAGATTTGAGTGGGTTTGAAGGTGGCATGGTCGTGGGTTCCAGAAGGGTCTGTTCCAGTATCTTTCTACAACCGCTAACCTTCCGGGGTTTTCTTCTACAACAGTGTCCCAAGTCTTCAACGAATGGCAGCTAAACAGAAAAATTTCCACCTGAAAGCGGATTAGCGGGCGGAAATTGCTTGTGAATGGATGAGCTTCCAGGCGACTGATACGCATTATGTGCAGTAACAGAAGAGCTGTAACGCAACAAATTGCAGTGCAATACAAAGCACGATCACCGCAAAGCATATCCGTATGCTCTACAAAATGGATCTTAAAATGAATTGATTGTAATATCCGGCGACCAATAAGAGTTCCTTTGATTTCTCTGCAAAACCGAAAAATCGACTTTTGTACTCTAAGAAATTCCTTTGATGGCAGGATTCGTGTGTGGCACAAGCAACTTGAAGCCATGGATCTGGTATACCACATGAAAACTGTTCAAGCGGTTGGCGGCGGAATCATGGTCTGGGGAGCATTTTCTTAGTATACATACCCATAGTTTCATTGGAAATACCCGTCCATAGATTCGCGGCCCTCGACATCGTTGCTGACATCGTTCATCCGTCTATGGCCATGCCGTTTTCTGATGGGGATGGATATTTCCAGCAGGTCGATGCATCCAGCCACCGGGCTAGAATCATCTCAGATTGGTTTGGCGAACATGATTCTGAGTTTTAATTGCTTATATGGACCCCTCATTCACCGGATCTCAACCCAAATAAGCATTTGTGGGACGAGGTAGAAATATTTGTCCATAGCCCCAGAACACCATCCCATCTGAGGGAATTATGAGCTGCCATTTCGTTAGTATGTTGTAATATTTCTCCTCTTGATTTCAGCAACTTGTCGTCCACGTCTAGAAGAATATCTATTGTAATCAAAGCCAGAGGAGGTTCAACGCGTTATTAGTACTGCGTAGCTGGGTTTTCCACACTTTTTGGTCACTTAATGTATATGTATACATAAAGGAAGAGAGGGCAAGGGACGGAGCAGGAAGGAGAGGGAGATTGGAAAGAGAAAAATGCGAAGGCAGAAGTATTATGAGTGCTTGACGTAATATTTAAATACTATATTTTAATAAAGCTCGCAAATAGCGTTTGAAAGATCGTTTACTTGCCAAAACGCTTGAAACTGTTTTTACATGAATTCAGTTGCGCAATCTATACTTAAAAAATTTTATTATTTATTAATACCTGCATTATTGTTAGTTTTCACTCTAAAAATTATGTACCAAATGATCAAATAACAATTTTATACTCAAGATTTAGAATGTTATTAATTATAACTAACCTAAAATTTAGTCTTTCATATAACATATGAGCAAAGATAGCAGAGTGTTCATGAAAGAAGGATTTTCAAATTTTATTTGCATCGAAATTATAATAGTTAAAAACTTATTTATTTGTTCAATTACGTGGCTTGCAGTAACTTTTTTCTGCCTGGTTAAATGCTACCACGTGCGCGGCTTTTTTCCTACGGTAGTTCGTAAACCAAAGTCTACTTCCATCCACGTTTACTGCAAAATATCTGTTGTTACACTGCGAAAAGCTTAGTTAGCCCACTATTCAACATATCAAGGAAAGTTAAATTTATTTTGTAAATAAAGGTGGGTTTTCTTATGCACGTTTCTGAAATTTCGTTGAACTTGTGTTTGTGATTTCGTCTCCATAAACCACATCGCACAAGCAACCTTCTCCTGCTTTGAACCCATCACTATTTTTTTCTATGTGTGTTACGCTCTATGAAGGCTCGTGCTCTGTGTTTCACATGCAAATATACTAAATATGAAAAAAATGGACTGTTCGCCAAGCAACTGAAGAAAAATGTAAGAGACCAGCTATTTTAGTTTCGTTTAAAATAAAATTTTACATTGTATGCTTCCTTTGTGAACAATCTGATATTAATTATCAAAAATACGTAGTTAAGGAGCAAAAATATGGAGTTATGAAGCACAGGAATACATAATGAGCAAAAATATACAATGAAAACTGTGTATAAACATGAACAAAATACAAGAATGGTAGCATTTCTAATCCACTCAATGGATTCTCTTCACAAGACGCCTAATGCTTTGAGCTATTTTAATTGGAACATGAAGAAATAATAGTTAACGCGATTGATTCTACAGTAATAATGCTATTTTCTATATAAGTGTTTTAAAAGTATAAGAAGTATATACGCATTCGAAATAATTGGAATTGTTTCATTAAACCTGAACTTAGAAATCATCGTTAAAATTAAATATGCGTAATATTGAATACAGCACTTTAAAATGTTGCTATGTTGTGGCAATGATCCAATGGCATACATCAATTATTTATAAAGTTTGATATAATTTTTTTTGCATATTTATTGTTTTCAATCTTGTTTGACTCATAATTATGAAATGAATTTCCAACAGAATTAAAAAATATAAATAATCTGCAAATATTAAAAAAAATTGAAGGAAAAATTAATAAGTAATAATATAGATTGATGTTGATGAATTTATGAAACATTAATATTTTTATGTGCTGTAATCTAAAAGGATATTGTGTGATTAACACATATTTGTTTACATTGATACGTGTCACTTAATTGTATGAATTTGTTGTGTGAGTTTAATTTGTTTTTTATATCATTGATAATATGTGAGAGTATAATGATAATATATAAAGCCCTGGCAGTAAATTTTTCAGGTCCTGTGCACGTTATACTATACTATTTTTCTTGGACCTTCTACATCATTTATCTGAACTTTTTATTTATAATGCAATGTATTGTTTAATGTCTGTAGAAAATAAATAATCTTATTATTATTAATGACATTTGTTTCCCTTACACCTTAAAAATTCTGATAGCGAAAATGATTAAATTGCGTTATACTTAATCCTTATACCAAACAATTGCCATATTTATTTTGATTAAACACGAGCTCTTTATAAATAGGTCCCACTGTAAATTTATTTAGAGAGTTAGATATATATTAAAAATTGCAAATGCGGGTATAAAGCTAAACAGCAGCCATGATTGTGGAAATAGAGAATGTGGCTGCTCTCCATAGTAGTCGCTTGACGCTTGTTTTTCTCCTAACTAAGGTTTAATTTTTTTTGTGACTAAAATTTTCAATTTGTGTCCATGCCCTTGAGCATAAAAAACGTTTTTGTAGCCTCTAAAATGCCACTTATGCCTTTACTCAGAAGATGTATGTAAGGCAGTTACGGTCCTAATTTAAACTTTCACCGTATATGAAGAAATATAAGTTTATTTTCTCGCGTAAACTTTTCCGGTTAGATTTGATAAAAGATCTCAGGCGAGGTTGGTGTCGCCACATTTTTACCAAGTTACTTGTTTTGTTACAGGAAAATGAGTTTTCTCAACATTTTCTTTCGCAAGAAAATTTAAAAATAAATGAATAATACACCGATCCATGTTCCAATGTGAATTTATTTTCCTATAACGAATTTCACATTAAAGAACACCGAGGTTTAATACCTATGTATGTAGGTTTCTCGTGACAAAGCAAATATGAAGGTTGAAGGGTTTTATTTCTAGGAAATACAAGCGGGGATATATTTACCGTCTTTCTTTAAAGTTTGCGCAATTTAAAGTGACTTCATTTTCTGAAGTATATTCAAAAATGAGGACTCGTCTCGTTATTCATAGGCTCGTTAACACTAAATCAAAAGTGAGCCCCATTTATTAAGCCGTACTTTCTCTTTCGCAGGTATATATATATATATATATATAACGTCTCCGGTTTCTGTTTCATTTGACTTTCCAATTTGCCTGAGCACTATTCATTTGAACTTTAAACTGGAAAATAACTCGCAAAGGGAGTACAGGATCATCAGGGAAAGCTTAGGAGAGTTCCAGCCAAAGGATTCAAATATATTCATTTAAGGAAGTGCACATTAAAGGGGGTGAGCTCTCAAGGGCGATGACATTTCCACCGATTTTCATTCACCTTCATGAAAATCGGTGACAATCCCGGCCATATATCTCCACAAAATTTCTTCTAGTTGAAGACAGTATGTTTGGAATACGTCCATGACAGATATGTCCAACTCTGGAGAAATCAGAGCAAAAGATGGATTGAATTCATAATCTGCCTTTCGATCTTAGAAAACAAATGACGTGTCCTATTATATATGATTATTTTGTTTTTAATTTTTAACTTCATACCTGTTAATGATAGTTTCATTTAATGGACTTTAAGAATAAGTGCTTTTTATTGAGAGTTTGAGTAAGTATTTGCACATGACATTTAGTTTATCCATTTTGTGTTGTCAGAGAACAATTTTAATATTATTTCATTTCAAAAAAGAATAAGCTCTTTCAAACCCGACAAGATTTTAGAAAATATTATATTTGTGAGATAGTTAGCAAATTAATTGTATTAAAAGGGCATATCATATTATGGTACATTTGCAGTGGCTAGGAGAAAAGTTTATTCTATTTCATTTTGTCATATGTAACAACGAAAGCAGAATTAACACTTTTAAGTTGGTTCACCTAACTTCAAAGATATATTTATGGTGACCATTAGCCTATTTTAATTGTTGTCAGATTAAAAAAATGCGTTGTTCAGTTTTTTATATTTTGAAACATTTTAATTAAATTTTTTGTGTCAATATTTTTATTAAAGTACATGTGATAATATTTTGTATAATGCTTTAATTTATTTAATTATTTTCGGCTGATATAGAGTATTTCTAATGAACGGTAATTGAAGAAAAAAAATGATATCTATGGAAACTGAAATATTCGAAGTGGAGCAAAAACGACTCTGAGAAGGATAGGGTTATTCTAGCGCGCAATGTATTACTATAATATATTGATAGTATAATACAAAAAATATATTCTTTCTTATTAAGGTACTCAAATCATAATTTATGGATACACATCCACGCAGAAGAAATCAAAACACTGCGAAATATTACACAGTTAGGATGGAATAATAAAAATGAAATAACGAATTAATAGTTCATTCTCCTATTTCTTTGTATTCAACCTTTTGTCTTTCAATTTTCCCCAACGATCCATATGGCAACATTATATCCTTTACATAGGCTACTATATCCTTCACAATATTATATTCTTTATATATCATCATCATATTCAACCATTATCTATCCACTGCTGGATGAAGGTCTCTCCAAATGCTTTCCACACAAGTCTATCCTGAGCAATTCGCTTCCACGTCAGTCATATATTCTTTATATATATACATTTTCGGGTCATTGAAGGTCTACAGTAATCAAATTGCTTTTATGTACGTTACCTCTACAAGGTACGCAAAATCTATTATCAAAAATAAACATTGGACGTACCGTCATCATAACTACAAAAATTATTAAAAATAGTCTCTTCAATTAGAGGTATACCTATTGTTAAGTACAGATACAAGGAGCAGAAGAAAATCAAAGCAACGACGGCAGAGGCAGTGAAACTGAAATCGGAAGATTACTTGGTCGAATATGGACCGAATATGTAAAATTATTTTGTCTGCCGAACAGTATAAGTCCAGAGTGATTTTTTATTTGAAACATAAGCGTCAAATTTAATCCAAAAAGCCGCATAAATGAAAATGTTGTCGCTTTGGCCAGTGCCTCTACTCATCTGCGTCGATGCTCATTTTGAAATCTAGTCTAACAAAAGCTTTAGTGAGTAGGCACCCTACAATTCCCGCCATCCAATTTCATTTTCTCATATTTAAGCGTCTACTTAAGCGTTTAGCATATTCTGAGTAAGCACGTAATATCCCAACTTTTCCGGAAAGATTACAACTCCGGAGGTAATTCCTTGCTCGAAAGTTGTGCTCCTTTTGTCTCTTTGCAGTAAGTTTCATGGCGCATTTTAGTGTCCCTCTAAATTAAAAATAAATATATTCCTTCTCTTAAAATGCCAGGATTATTCAAGTTGGTGTAAATGGGCAACAGAGGACTAGAATTTAATCACGGGTAGACAGAGATAAGACGCCTGTCAGATCACAAATTTCTGCGCAGTAGTCTCAACAAGTGCTTTATCTATATTTCACCACCTTTATCCCAAACGCTCGAGCTGTGATAATAGACGATTAACTATTTATAATTTTTTTATGTACTTCGATTATATTTTCCGGGTTGGTTTCAAAATTGCGTTCGTTTCAATTTCGCTATCTGAAATTGATGAATTAATAAAATATGCCGTAGAAAATTTTAAATATTAGTCAACGGAGGAAATTAATTAGTTGATGCTTTTTAATTAAATCTAGGTACATTGCTCTTTTGCTTAATGGGTATAGTCTTGTACTCACAATTATAATGTCAATTACAGAAAATAATTTAACGTTTAAGTGACTATAATCACTTAAAATCAAATTAGTTTTTTTTTTGTAATTTTACAATTTGCTGCTGTTTGGAAAAATGGGAAACATTTCTGTATACCTATATTTCGCGCATTGGAACACATTTTATACAACAATCATTTCTGCATCAGCAGACACAGAAAATAAAAAGTCAAATGAAATACAGGCGGAAAATTATTAAACAAGAAATTACTTGCATATGGCGGAAAATGTTGAAATTGGAAGAATTATGAAAATGTGAATAGTACAATAAAACTTCTCATTAGCACTCACCCACCAGGCTGAAAAATATTTTCGTAAATGTATGGTGGTATTATGAGTGGTTTTCTGTCGTGAAGTTTTCATTTAGTCATATTTGAGAGCTGTCCCTTAAGAGAGGGTTTACTATGATCAATATTCTGTTGAAGACATTATAGATTGTTGGAGCACAACGCGCAGTTCTCTTTCAAATATATAGAACTATATAAGAAATCTTTAAAAATAGCGTTTAGAGTTTGTTTCACAAAACTTGGCCGATATATTTTGAAAGAAAGTTGAAAAACTACCACAGTTATGGACGTTGATGGCATATTGTTGACAATTTAATGCTCAGAAATCCGTCTGTTATTGTCAGTAAAAAAAAAAATTAAATATCCTTCTTCTTCAGCTTTCCGTAAGTGGCCGAAGAAGGCTTTCCTGAATGACCTGCTCGATCAGCGACAATAGAAAAGTTTGTGAAACACTTTTTTCTGACGATGCTGGAGAAATTCTACCGAAACCATGCTTAAAACGACGTCATCGACGTTGATAACTGCAATGCTTTCCAAATGTTTTTCGAACTTCATTTTCCGAAGTTATTTTCACCTATGCAATTAATTCAAGCTTAGGACATGCTTTAATAAAATTCTATTTTTTGTCCAGAACAGTTTTTTTTTAATTCCGGTGGACCCTAGAATTTATTTAAATATATATATACAAGAGCCACGTTAATATTATAGCTCTAAAGATGATAAAAGTAGTGACTTAACTAAACAAAGTAGAGAACCGAATGAAAAGTATGTTATTGTTCTTCTAAATATAATAGATTTCAGTATATGACAAAAATTCACATGAAACTGGAATAAATTTGTCCACCATGAGTGTCAAAATTCATCGGCTATGCTGTCTTGACAATAGCTACTATAGAGATACAATTCCAGATCGGTTAATTTCAATTTTAAATGCACTCTTTAATTTCTTACGAATAATCCTACTTTTTGTTTTTAAATTATTGTTGCTAAGCGTGGCGAGTTTGTAATGATTTATATTGAATTTTTATGTTGTATATCTTGAAATTTTATACCAAATATATTGAGTCTTGATACTGAATATATTGAATTTTTAATCTACGTATACATTGCGTTTTTAAATTGGCTATATCTTAATAACGTATTTTATTTGTTTTACATAATATGCAACGTAAATATATATAAAAACAAAATTATACAGTGTATATTTACATTTATTTAAATGCAGTTACCATCAGATATGAATATATAGTTTTATATTTAATTTAATATTATATTATGTAAATTTTGAATGCCGATTGTGTATGGCAGAATTCTTAGAAATGATGTATTCTGCAGACACAAACAATACATCCTTATAAAATTTTTAACGTTATGATTAAGCGAGAATTTATTTTGTATGCATATCAATGAGACGTATAATTCACGGTTTCAAAATTATATTCACCATACAATTTTAGCATTAAAATATTAAGCGAAAAGCAGAGCTCAGTTGTACGGTAAAATTTCCTAAGCATTCTCCGCATATCGGCATTTACAATTAAGCATATATATGTAATTTGTAAGCATAGTTACATAAAAGAAATTACTTTTTTCTCAGTTATTTTTTTATTTCGCTGGGAAGAGAGTGAGGCCCTACATTTTCAGTCGTGGGGTATGATAGCCGACATTGACATATTTGAAATACTGAGTGAAAATTTTGATTTGAAATATTACTGAAAATTTTGATTTGAAATATTACTGAAAATTTTGATTTGAAATATTACTGAAAATTTTGATGAGAAATAGTGCAAAATTTTTTAGATACTCCTAAAGTAAATTTGGTAACATTCAAAGACGCAAATCTCATTACCAAAAGCACTGTCTTAAGTTAAAATAATTTCGCAGGTAGAAATGAATTCTTACGTTATTCATTTTTCTATTACTGCTTTCTTTCGTCAGTTTTTTCTTATTTTGCTGAAATTTCTTGCGTTGCAGAAATTTCTAATCTTACCGTAATTGCAAAAGTCTCCCAGGCGTAGGGTGCTTTAATAACTACAGGCTCGATCGCGATCGTTCATATTTAAAAGACATCTGGCGCAATATATGGAAATAAGCTATTTTAGCCATCAACTTTAAAAATATTTAAATGTCCCATCTAGAGAATTAATGAATTAGAAGCGCCGTTTTATACGTGATTCATTTTAGAGGTGCCTTACTTCTCTAACTTTGATATTAACAGATCGTTGAAAATTAAAAGAAGTTAAAATGTAATTTCTTTTTTAAAAAAAAATATCCACACCACTGTTTAGATTCCCAAAAGCTTGAAAGCTTTATTCCTTGTCTGTTTCTTTTAAGTGTTCAAACTTAAATATAATTTTTACTAAAAATTTTGTTATTAGTTAGTATTCCTTGTTGGTTTTAATGTTTCGGACTTGCATATTCACATTTATGTAAACACGTGCCAGATATTTCAAAATATTAAAACATTTTTTACCCTGTGTAATAATCTACATCAGTAACTAAAGTTCGGAGAGATTTTCCGCAGGTAAGTCCTTCCAATTTAAATTACGGACATAAATAGCAGTTAATTAAACATTTCATAAGCATAGAAATAAGTCAAATAATGTTAATTTTTTACTTTCTACATTTTGCGTTCTACAGTATAGCGTTGTTTGACTAACAATGTTAATTAAATGTTTAGTCATATGATTCTGATTGAAATGGACACCTGCTATTGAAATAGCTGACAATGTTTTTAAAATTAAATTGTCATCATTTGTTTTTATTTTACTTATTATTTCATAAGATGCTATATTTGTTGCACATTTCAGTAGTTGATTATATATGAGTCTATGAGTAAATTTAGTATTTATGGGGACTGTAAAAGGCCTTTCTTTTCGACTAAATTCTTTTCTAGTAAACTTGGCTTTTCTTTAAATAGATTTGTGACGTATTTGCATTTTTAAGGCATATTTGTGACATATTCTCTTTTTTTTTTAATACTTGTAAAATATTGATTTTCATTTAGTCATTTGTGGCCTATTCGTTTTCTTTAAACATGCCATTGTTTGGAGTGTTTACCGGCTTTCTTAATAGGCTGAAACGTAAGGCATTAAAACCTAGGCTGTCTCCGACTAAATTGAAGGTTTCTGACAACGTTATATGCCTTCCGTACGCGTGCTCACATAACGCATTGTAGTCTTTAAACTACCCTACAGTGTTTTCTTACTTCATTTCTGAATAATACAGCCATAATGCCATAACCCAATATTGACATATATTTATTCATTTTACCAATCCCGTGTCATGCAATTTCCGTACCTGGCGTAAAAACGTAAACTGCCGCCGTCCGTGTGAAAAATTATTTGGATACGATATTTGAAATTATTATATACTGTTATTTTCCGTAAGGTATACCTCCGTATAAGAAACACCTCTTTTAAAGGACGATTTTTCTAGTTATCAATATATGCATGTATCAACGAATGCGTTTCTGAAGAAGGGACACCTATTTTTAAGGAACAAGATGTAGGATGCCGCGGGTGTCTCTTATTCGGAATTAACATTGTACTTTTTTAACCTAACGTACAAACGTCCGCCTAGAATCATACATGGGGAAAAAGGCATGGACGTATTTCCCTGTTATCGAATACGGAAATCATATATTGTGACAGAATTCAACTTTTAGAGATAAACAATAATTCCCCTTTTGTTTAGATCTTAAACGTTGTGTTTATTTCTATGCCTTTTTTATCACATTGTGTCCCATGGGCTGCTGCTGATCTATGGAAGCCTACCACCCTGTCAGTAGAATCTTTTAGACAATACTGATCAATTCATTAAGGGAAGTTCCCCGGACTTTCCTATCTTTGTGGTCCACGATAAGTAAAAGAATGTTAGAGCGGTCCGTGAATAATTTGAATGTGAAAAATAGGATTCTGTAACATAAGATTACTTACTGCAGCAAAATTAAAATTTTAATGAAAAAAAAAGAAACGAATGCGCATTCCCGGAAATGAGCTCAGAACCATATATTGTGATGAAACTCGACTTCCCGAGATAATGTTTTATCTCTCAGCTGTTTGCCTTTTTACAAGGCCGTATGAAAATGTTTTTGTACCTTGAGGAAAGGTATAAAATTGTGCCTCCATCGTAAACCAATAATTTATAACATTCGCTATTTTAAAAACCTTTTTTTTTTAATTCTTACATAAGCAAGTGTGTTTAGACCTAAAATGCACATCCATGTTGCCTCATTTGGCTTTAATTTTTTACGGAGAACTGGTTTTTACAACAATCTTTGATTTTACTATGTTTGGCGCAGCAGAGTTAAGATGCTTTTACGCAATAAAAATCTAAACAAACAACAAACCTCATTTGGCACCCTTTGAACTTTGAGTAGTTGCCTTCTTCGCCGCAATTTCAGCATTATCCTGATATTTTATATCCTTTAGAACAGCAATTATGAATTGCGGAAATATGGCATCCATCATCACCTTTGATTTCACTAAGCATCGTTTTTAAAATACTCTTCTCCCTCTTCCTTTAGTCGCTTGGGTAGAAGACTATGGCCTCATGAATCAAGTGGTTTAAGTTCTCTTTTTGTCCAAATCCGGCACTGTTTGCAGGTCACTTTGAGCCAGTGGTCACGTCCCAAGTGATACATAGTGACCTTATTCGACGTAAGTAGGGTTGCAAAAATAATCTAAATTTCATCTTTTTTTGGGCAAAAATGCTAGATTTTTTCAATATGTAAAAGCAAAGGACATAATTTAGAGCATTTTAATTATTCAAAATAACATAATTTGATTATTTTAATAATACAAAACAGAGTATTTTAATTATTTGCGCAGCAGAATCTGCAAGCACGCATGCATATTTTTTCCATTAACATGGAGCACAGCTAAAATAATTTAAAAAACATTTAATATATGTAGAGTATATACTTTGTTATTTTCCAATACAGTTGCGGATGAAAGGTGAAACTGAAGGTGCAGAGCTTCTAAAACTCTACCAAACTATTTAGCAGAAAAGAAAACATATTTTGAGCTTAATATTCATGTACTAAGATATCTTATATCTCTTGTATCTATCTTAATAAAATATAATGTATCGCTATACAAACTATAGTTTAACGAAAAATCTGTAGATTATTTGAAATAGTTGACGACTGAGCATGGTCAAACAGAAAGTGGTCAGAATGACCTGTTTGGAAATATCTGGAGTCCCATGATACGAAAATAACCAAAGAAATAGCTCTAGCCTCTAAAGGAATCCAGTACACAACAAAGAAACTGATTCGCACATTTTGTAACGGAAAAGGGTATGTTTGAAATGTTGAATATGAATTTATTCAGAAAATGCAGCAGTGTTTATAGTTTAACACATTTAATAGTCATGCTGCCAGCGTATAAAACCTGATAAACAAAACATTTTATAGCATCTCTTTTTCCATTTATTTTAAAATTTTATTTTAAGATTTAGCTCATATAGTTGAAACCTTTCCTTATACGTAAATAATTCAAAGTAAGATTCTGTATTTTCGGAATACTCGCAAAAGGTTGCAGCTTTCGAATACAACTTTTCGTATAAAATTTCTATAAATATTTATTTGCTTTCGCTGTCTAAAGCGGAATGACATTTTCTGCCTCCTTCCCTAAGGAAAATAACGCAGATGAAGTAGCTAACGTTAAAAATTCTTAAGAAGCTGTCATTAAATTTAAAAAGCTTCACTGTAGAATGATTGCTATTGGTTAGGAACCAAAAACGCCTGAAACATTGCTGAGATTAAAATGTGTTGTACGTAGCAAATATTTCATCAGCTACTGAAAAAACGAACAAATATATAAAAACCTCTTAGTTAAGAAGCAGTAAGGTTCACAGTATTTATAGTTTAAAACCAAACAATTCTTTCCTACTTTAATAATTTAAATGCGAATTTTCTTTTAATAGATAAACACAAATTATAATGATTGCATACATGCAGTGTTTATAACATTAATCTAGCATTGGAGAATTTTTTAATTATTTAGATATTTAAGAACTTAAACGCACACAGATATATTTTTATTTAACATGTTTCCTGATAAGTAAGGGTTATTATTTAAGACATATTGCCTGGGGAGTAATACCCAAGTTTTTTGTAAATGATTTTAACATCCATTTGTTTGTTAAAGGAAGCGTAAACTCGTTAAGAATATTTGTAATATTTTAAAGTAACGTTGACATGTACATGGTTTTGCGGAAAAACGTCTAACGTTCGTATTTTGGATGATATATAAAGATATTTATTACAAGAAGTCATGTTACTAGGGTCTAAGTGAAACTTTTCTCAAAATATAACCTCCTAGTTGTGAAATTTGAATAGTTGCAGTTTGTCACTAACTTTAAATCCATATTATTACAAATAAATTTGACACCCACGTATTAGTAGCTCAAACTAGAGCTATTTTTGTTTAGGAGAAAAAGAGACGCCGTCCTCATCTCGGATTCGAACCAGGGTCCCCGCGTTGAGCCCGCGGTGTCTTGACCTACTAGACGAATGATATGAATGAATTTTCATTTTAGGAGATTAAGTTTCAGTCCATAAAGTAGCAGAAGGGGTAAGAATGTGTGACTTTATTCATGATGTTTATTTAAATTCAAAATAACTGAAACTTTGACGTAATCATTTAAAAAAATGGCATTTTCCATAATTTAATATGAATATGGCTTATATTTTTGCTCCATCTTCACAGCTTAAGTCCTTAGAAGATGATTCGCAACGTTTTTCTATGAGCTTAAAAGTAGAAATTTGCATCCCCTTTTTTTTTATGAAATCCGATAAAAGACATTATCTGGGCCATCCAACGATTTAATTTCAAAATAAAGAATAACGCATTGAGATTTAGTTTTTCGCTTAGTAAATGACTTTTCTCCGCAGAAGTAGATCTGTTCTTTTCAATTAATTGTAGGCAGGTATTATAAAAAATAAACTTATGCCTTCAGGAACTTGGTGGTGATCAACACATAAGGAAATTACGTTTCTCACTTAAGTAAATAATTACTAAGTAATTACGTTTTGACGGCGCTTTATTTAGTTCTAGCATCTTCTGATTAAAAAAAAAAAACGCATAGAAAAATTAAAACGAAACAATTGCCTGAAGTAAAATTTGAACTGATCTTATTATATTGTTAACTGCTATGCTGCAAATATCTATCTAGTACTTCACTGCACCTTTAAAATACACTTGAAGTTAGTGTTAAGACAATACTATCTTATATAAGAGATACAGCTTTTAACGTTCAATATCAAAATTCTTAAGGTAATTGAATTTTCCTTAAAAAATTTAGAAATATTCTCCGATTTTCTTTTAAGTCAACATTGCCAAAGAGAGAACTTGCCATAATTTGTCTTCAGCTTAAAATTGGCTGGATTTTTTCTTGATTTAAATATTGCATGGGCATTAAGAATTCTAGTTGGATTAAAACGTTCACGGATCCATCTATATAACTCTATAATTACAGCTCATATATCTAGGAGCTTTTGCGAATCACATGCGGTAAAATATTCTTCCATCGTTTTGGATAAAATCGTGCCTATTTATTTTTATTTAGTTTTTGTATTATTTGAAATAACTAATTTAGTTGAACATATTTGAAGTTGGAACAAATTACTTTTTTAGGAGCAATGCAATTTTTTTCATATGGTTGCTCTTTAGCAAATAGTAACGCATTACTGTAATTAAAATACCATGGCCTCATCCTGTGGAAACATATCTAGAATTGTTTATGATTTTTGAACTTTCAACATCTTGCATTTCAAATTATTAGGATAGGTATTATTTGGATAGGAATAGGTTTTATAAAAAATATTTAAAAGTAAATACAAGTTTTTCATAAAAATTTCCATTTATTTGGCGGATGTCGTTTTAAGGGAATTTTTCCGGGCTTAATGTGGTTTTGATCTCGAAAAGGAGGTTTTCAGTTTTTTTTTCATAAAATGCTAAGAAACTGTATCAAGGTATAAAATCTTTCACTGTAAACGGCTGCATAGTAAATGATTTTCGTACAAAAAAATAACGTTATAACATCACGCAGGTACTACACAAAATAAGAAAAAGAGTTCCAGATGAATGTACATTGCTGGCAAAAAAATTTAGAATGTAAGTTAATGTACGGATGTATCGTATTTTATACAATAATGTTTGCCACCCACGTATATTTTAGCTCAAACTAGAGCTTTTTTTATTTTGGAGAAAAAGAGGCGCCGTCCTCATCCTGGATTCGAACCAGGGTCCCCGCATTGAGCACGCGGTGTCTTGACCTACTAGACGAACGAGGACAAGAACAAACGCATTTTTCTCCGGATATGAGGATGTAAGATATTATTACCCTTCACAGGGATAACACAATTGCCAAATAATGGTCAACACAGAAAAGCCTCCTGGGCGAGATTTTTGTGAGTTTTTCTATAGTTCATGAACAATTTATAGGGCATATTTTGTTAATTTTAATGTCAATTTAACCAACTTTATTGGTAAGTTTTATTGGTATTTTTATGTACTGTATTGGCCAATTTATATTTTATACTAATAGCCCATTATGAATTTTCAACACTTCCTCAAGCTGCAACGTTTCCGTTCAGCAAACTATAAAATTTTTCGGTGACGTTACAAATTTGATAAGGATTAACAAATAAAATATATCGACGGCGGTTGGATTAAATTGCTAATGTTTTATGGAGAAAGGACTATTTATGCTACTCCAAAATTTACAGTTTCCTTAAATAGTATAAATATTCTTGCTTAAAATATGAAGTTTAAACTTCGTCGGAAAGAAAAATGAAAGTGTTTTTCGTAGCCTTAGGGTCGAGCCCAGTGTAGCCGCACGACGAGAAAATGCTTTACTTCTATCTCTCTAACAAAAACGAAAATATAAAAAGCGAAGAAGATAGATGAGAAAATGAGGAATTTACGAATAGGAAAATTAAAGAAATCTTCTGGACAAAGGGGATACGTTTAAATGAGGTTCCGCAAATCTTTATTTGCCATATATTCTGAAGTTAGTTTATTTGCTCAGATTTGTCCCAAATCCTGGTATTTTTTTCCAGTA